>JASVEL010007604.1:135000-842500 GCA_032618575.1 Nicotiana noctiflora
GCTCGGGATACCATATTAGCTATTTGAGTCAGAATGATATCGAACCATGGAAAGAAATACTTTTCCCGAATGGGAGAACATATAACATTCTTTCAGGAATGCGACTAACTACGACATTGATTGATAAGGCTGACACGTCGACTATCAGATTAGGAGATGAGCCTCAGGGCCACACCAGCGAGATAAGATATTTGATGAGCCTGTGAAGTGGAAGGGATTGGGCCAAGCTACAGGACAGAAAAATCACCAAGGAAGGAGTTTTACTCAAGTGACGATGAACACTGAACCTAATAGCCGGGGAGACGATCACCGGTACCCATGAAGATTATTTACCAATCCTGTAACCGCCATTAGTTTGTAAGGAGTTCATTCCTATTCAATTTGCATCTTGAATTCAATGTATTCATATCGTATTGAAAGATTCAATCTTCTTCTCTGTCTGGGAGTCGCTCTTGAATTGCGTTAGTGAAGATACCACCCTAAATAGAAAGCTAGTCTTCTTTTTGATAGTAAGAGATAGAAATGTGGCGAATCCAGAAAGAGCTTATTAGCTTATTTCAAATTCGAGTCTAAGTTATTGAAATCTTTATCTTCTCATCCCTAATTGGCATATGTTTCCTTTGCATCTATCTATATGCCTTTTTCCCTAATTTAGAAATTGCGTATAATATAGAAATAAAGATGATTCGTTTTTTTATGTATCTTTAGCCTTTTGAGGAGATCGAATCCTCTTGTCCTCTCAACTCATATTTCGCACGTAGTTAGTCGGTTAAACTAACGATTATCTTCTCAATGTCAAAGCAATGAAAGAACCACCCCTTCCTATTTTTTGTACTGTCAGAAAGAAAGAATATTGGACCCCAAAGAGTCCTTCTTTACCACTTTTCAGATAGATGGGGGGAGGGGGAGGTTTACATAGAACCGAGGCAAAGTGGATTATGAACATCCGATCTTTCAGACTATATGGAGATCCAACGCCCAGCGATCTTCACTTTATGCAAAGTTCCACTTCTTCGTTCCCTTCTGCTAGTAGCACTTCCTCAACAAGGTCGGACGCGCAAACTGCTCCACCTAAGTTAACTCAGTTATTTGATGGAATCTGCCAAAAGAGCGCGGAGTTGCTTCGACTAAGAGGTAGGGAATTACCTCCGTAGTGGAACATAGCAGATCTTATTCAGGCTGTTATGGGAGACGAAGCTTTTCTAATTACAGGACACCTCCAATATACCTCTTACGATGTTCTTTTAAGGGGGTGTTCGAGTTGGCTTTTAGAAGATCTCTTCCATTTTCTCGATTTAATCAACTATGTCTTCTAGTATGAGGGTCCTTATTAGCCCCTTTTCATTTGTGCATCTTTCTCCCAAGCTTTCCATTGGTCAACAACAAACCAAAGTGCTCTGTACTTATTCACTACTCATACAGGCTTGACGGCGTTAAGCTGTATTGAGGGAATTGTTTTGTCTCAATCAATCAAGAATGTTACATATTTCAGGAGCTAGAGATGAACAAGTAAGAATTGCCTCAACCAAAAGTGATGGAATTGGACCTAAAACATCCATTCAGGTTCGTTATCGATTAGGTATCAGTGGAAACATAAAGATAAAATAATTAACTAAGTATCAAATCGACCAAATTGAACAAATAATAAGTCAAGATCATGTTGTTCATTGGGAATTGAGGAGGGGAGAATAAGCACACATCGAACGATTAATTTTGATTTCTTGTTATCGTTGATCGTCATCAAGATGGATCTCCCTTACGCGGTCAACGAACTTATACTAATGCTAGGACTTGTCCCAAGCTACATCGGAAATGAAAAAAGTCTACCGAAAGCCCTTGGTACTTGTCTGATCAATCACACTGATAGCTTCAATAGTTCACTGAGATTTTTGTGAATGATTGTGACAACTCTTCAAATCCTATTCAGTCTGATTAGATATGTCACTGAACCAAAGTGATTATGTTCTGTCTCTGTTTTCTTTTCAGATTCCGAGGATCTGCCAGCCGATCCTAACATTATTTATGAGGAGCCGAATGACGAAGTCTCCTCCTCAGATAAAGATGGCTCTGACGCTACTCTCCCGGCAAGAACAACTTTTTGTATTGTGATTTTTTTGGCGAGTTCGGTCAGGAGGGACAAAAGAGAGATGCTTTCTATCAGTCAAAAGAGGATATCGCCCCCATGCTCCCATGGTCTGCTTACCGAGGAATAGAAAGGAAGGACACGAGGCCAAAGCTAGTTGGGTTGGGGTATAGAGCCTTAAGCGCGGTGGGGGTGATAGAGGACGTGCTCGTACGTTTCATACAAGGATATGAAAAAGTACTTATTTGTTGGAAACTTTCACTCCTCTATATTCATAATCTGCCTCTCTAGGAGCATTACGATCTGTAGCTCAAATGGTCCCTTATGAAGTCTCTATTGGTCTTATTCTAATTGTGCACCTTGTGAGCGTGTTTGGATCTGCGAAGGCAATCGCTCGGATGTTCCCCTAACCCACCCGGGAATGGACAGGAGGGAACCGCAACATGGGGAATATTCGTGTCTCATTGCCAGGCTCTTTTAGAGTTGTGGGTCATAAGGCGGGCAGTTTTATATGATCAAGGGGCGGGGCACAAGGGTGTCCCGGCAGAGGAAAGGCTATAGGTAATGGTGCGTTCTGCTTCTTGTGATGAGAGGGGCGTCGAAATCCCTTCTATTGATTCTTGTGTGGCAGCTGGTATAGATGATGAAAGGCGGGCCACTATTTCAGGACCTATTCTCTTAATAGGCGGCAAAGCGAAATAGGAAAGGGGTCGAGCTGATTGATGAGTCACTTTTTAGCCTTTATTTAAAAGGCTCTGATGTGGAGCTAACTTGTCTTGCTACATACAAGTATAGCCAAATCAAGATGAGATGGGACGGCCGTTGAGAGGCCACAGCGGGACTACCATAGTAAAGTTCGTCCCCACTAGCTAACATAGAAAGAGATTCGCGGATAGCAGTACTCTCTATGTGAATCTCTTCCCGATCGGCCAGGCCGAATCAGGGCACCACTTGGGATGGGAATGGCTCAGCCCACATACATCATTTGATGAAAGCACTCAAGTCGCCTCCGATGTTTGTCAACCACGCTTTCTCTCCCTCAAAACAATGCTCTAAACACAAAAGTGTGTAGTTCTGCCCCCTTCTCCCATGCTGAGTCATAGGCGGCACCTCGGAAAGCACGAACAAGCCACATGCAGGGAAACCTGTTCATGTGGTTCTGGCAGGGGACCCCGGTATACTGTACTAATATGTGTAGGTTCCCGAAATTCGAGTGAGATTGTCATGGCACAAAAGCAGATATGGTCTGTTATTCCCTTGTTCCCAGTATTGGCTATGTTCTTTATATCTCGTCTACCAGAAACTAATCGAGCTCCGTTTGATCTTCCAGAAGCGGAAGCTGAATTAGTTACAGGATATAATGTAGAATATGCGCGGGATGCGATCCTTAATAGTTCACTGTTGGCGGAAGCCAATGTCCCGGGGTCTCGGGGACTCATTCTGACTGAAACAAGTGGCGGGTTTTTACCAACTTCCAAATATTCTATTTTAGGGAAGCCAAAAAAGGTGAGCGCCTAGCGCAAAAGGTTGCTTTACTAAGTAAGATAAGGCAAGAAGCAAGGGCGCAGCAGCTGCACGAAGTTGCTTCTTAGCGCATCCGTTTTCTTGCTCGTTAGTGCTTGACTAAGAAGATATAAAGAGCCTTTCTTTATTGTTTAGTGAAGTCTCACTTTTTGATAGGAGTAGGTGCTTGCTAGGGCAGGGCACATTTCATTCTTCTTTCGAAACTAACAAGTGTCGGGTCGAGGATTTATTCCTTGTTATCAAAAAGGGAGTATGGTAAAGCAAATCTATCATTGGAGGAGCACGGGCTTAGTCAAGGAGAACCGGGTTGCGCTGCTTGATGCTCCGATTGAAAACAAATCAGTGGGTCCATGTCGGTATGACTCAATATGCGTTATAAAGGTCAATCCCTACCCTACGACACTAAAAAAACCAGGCCGAACTTCTAAACCGCCGGCTTCCATTGAACAATATCGTGTAAACATAGACCTAAGTGGTCATATTTAATCCTTGGGAACCATCACAAGTACGGCCGGCCAATATATATTTGAACCAAAATGCCGTGTCGTCCAGCGGAGCCTAGAAGAAGGTGACTCGCGTAGACTTCTGACTCCTTTTCAATAGAAAAGAATAGCCAAACCAACCTAGCTAGCTGGTCAATCTTAGAGATCTTATAGGCCGACAGACTAGAGACAGACGACCACGGTCCCGGACTTTCTTTTATAGCCAAACCAACTTTCTTTTATGACAAAATAAACCAAGCCTAAGCGTTCACGACATCTTGTTGATATTGATTGAGGAGTTTGATGGAGTTTAGCTGACCGAATCCATCCATAAACTTAGACCGCGGCAACGTTCGTAACATAAATGTCACGACAACATCCAAAGGTGACATTTTGATTCTTAATTAGGGGGTCAAGAAGGAGCACGTAGGAATGACGACCACAACATATGCCACTAGTGGCTGAGAGAAAGCGAGCAGTACCTTGTATAGGTTTGGCGGAGCTAGCTTAGAAGCAAGCCCCTATCAGAGAACGCTAGCCTAGCAAGCCCCTATCAGAGAACGCTAGCCTAGCAAGCCCCTATCAGAGAACGCTAGCCTAGCTAGCCATTGCACGCTAGCCTAGCTAGCTAACATTTTTCAGCTGACTGTTATGTTAGTTGTAGCGCACCTTCCCTCCTTCTCTCACTTTGGAAAGATTTTTCAGTATTTTCTTATGATGACCTGGTCGAGAGAGTACGATACATCGGTGTAAAATATTTCCTTTTTTCTGTGCGCTTTGTTTACTTGACCGAAGGGTGCAGTAAAACCTGGAGGAGAGGAATAAATACCTAGTCTATAATTTTTACAAAAGGAGGACCGCTATTGGGAAATATCTTCCTCCTCTTGGTAATCATCAAAGAAGTTGACGTCTGCGGCATCCTTTTTCCCTTTAAAATAAAACCGGTGAAGTCCATCCTAAAGTTCAAAATCTACATCCAACACCAGAGGTTCCTGATGAGAACAAATTGTAAGGCATTGAAAGAAACCCTTAAGAAAGACGTCCCTCGCTGCAAAACATATTTTCGCTAGATGGCAAGCCTTTCTTTGACTTTGATATAGAACACATAAAGGGGGGAGTCACAGTCTACCTTATTTCCTAACAATAAAATTCTTTTTTTGAAAGGCCAGTAACAATGCGATATTCCATAGATAAGCAAGAAACTCTCTTTTTAATTATGATGTACCGGCTTGAATTTACTTTCACTTTAGGAAAGGATTTCTTTCTCCTCAAAGTAGGTGTTCGCTCCACAGCACGAACAGGTCGAGATGCAATGTCGATCACATTGGGTGGGGGCATTGTCCTAGAGATGAGCTTGAAGCAAGGGTCAGAACTTTAGGCGGGGGCCTCTGTCGATAGAGCTAAAATAGTCATTCATTAATCCACCCTCGACATAATAAGGAAAATGGCTGAACCAACTACAGAACAAATACAGACATAAATGTCAAAAATATCGGACAGAGCGCCCGCTCAAAAAGCTGCCCTTCATCATTCGTCGTTCAAACTACCCATCAATCATCCAACACAACCAACTATCCATAAAAGTGAAATGAATTAAAGAAATCAACTTCAAAACAAAAGTCCCAATTACAGTTTAAAAGGATAGGAGTAAGTATAAGGACAGTGAGACTGAGAAAAATTCGTTTGAAAAGAGAGAAAAACAAAGCCGACGTTCGTTCTCTTCCTCTGTGCATCTCTGTGATGGGGCTCATCATAAGCTTTTTTTCTCAAGCTCTGAATAAGCTTTTTTTATCCTCTTCTTTGTGTTCTATTGATTAGAAGAATCCAATAACACCTCACCGGTTTCGAATTATAACACAGAGTTGCCAAAGAATCAATTAGTAATATGCCTTATATTGCCAAAATACCTTATCTTCTCCTCTTGGTAAAGAGAGCCTCCATTTCGTGTTCGACAAAGTGAAAGAATCGATTCGGTCATTCAAGTCGGATAGAATTTATCTACGCTATGATCCGACCTACATTAACTTCTTTCTTCTCTTATGATATTTCTAATAGCGAGAAAGATAAATAATGGGGAATAGAATACAAGTGTTGTGTACCAGCTTCCACTCTTGTGAAAGGTGGGCCTGACCTCTTCCTTTCAATTTACAAAGTGAAAGTCCTTTCCGGTGTGACAGTATGAGTAGACAGTGCTATTTTCTTTTCGGGTTCTAATCAGTGCTATTAAATCTATAGTTAAGGGAATATCGCCAATTCTTTGAAAAAGAGTTCTGCTCACTTCATCCCTCTCCTTTTAGTCGAGTCACTTCGTCCCTTTGAGGGAGGTTTAGCTTAGTCTTCAGGTCCCATAAAAAAATGGAGCTTACCGGTCTTTAGAATTGAGAAATAGATGTCCTAACAAAGCTATATGGAATAGAATGAAAGGTTAGGGTTCTTGTGGGAAGAAGGACAAACCGGGCCCCTAGTGGTCCTTATCTTATCACGCCACACATGGAGACATCTCAAATAGGTAAATTGGTTTGGGAAGACGGGGGAAAAACATCCATCGTTTAGGTTTCTGAGTAGCTAAAGTTAAGATAGAATAGGTCATCACATCCTGGGGTTGAAGAATGAGCAGCTTTAAAAAGGAAATGGCAAGCAGGAAGGAGAGTAGTAACGTCGTATTATCCATCCGAAGCAGTAGCAGGCCAGGCATTGGTCTTTCTATCTTCTGGCTGTTCCCAGAAGGAATTTTCGAGCTTTTGAAATATTATCTATGGAACTCTCTTTCTTCTATAGAGAAGGAACTTATCCTTAGACTTTTGGAGCTTTGGCTTTCATTTGAACCTGTACTAGTCCGAGAAGTGAGAGCACAAGGTTGGAAGATGCTGGTTCGACAGGACCTGGAAAAATGCTAGTAAAAAAGAGGCTAGTTTGCTAGGTTGTAGATCTTCTACCTTATTCTTTATAGAGGGATCCCCTAAATTAAAATAAGATCTTTCTCCGCTCCGTCAAAAGCCTAATTGAAATAAATCAACTCTTACTATTCTCTGGTCTTTGCTCTTGAAGATCCGCTCTGGAGAACCTCTATCTCTTTCTTTAAAGCCTCATTCGAAGCCTGTCAGTCTTACATACAGTATATTACCCGCAAGTTCATCTTCATTGATAGGATATTAGATTAGTCAGCAATCCAAGTTCCAGTTGGTTCTCAAACTTTAGAGGTGGCCTTACTTCCTTTTTAAAGCAAACATGTGGACATAAAAAAAGAATGAAATTGATAGAATAGAGGAAGATTAATGTGCAGCTAATTCTATACCAGCCGAATCAATTGTACAGCTACTTTGAAAAAACATACTATTATGGCTATGTAAGGGGACCAGCTTCCCATTTTTCAATGACCTCCTACCTTAAAATAGGCCCACTACTGAATACCCTCAATCGAAAGGTCAAGGAGATTATATAACCCCATAGTATGAAGAGCTGCTCGGGGGATCGCACCCCTTGGCCTAGGGTATACATTCGGATATGGAGGCATACCTAATTAACGATAAGAGCAGAGATCTTCTCTCTCCTTCTGGACCCTCTATCTCTACTTCCCTTCCGCTCATAAATAGCCTTCTAGAAAGGAGAAATAAAAAAATAAGAAAATTCTCAAATTCCCACAAATGGTTTAAATAAGCATTCCTTAGAGAGGGAATGTCGGATGAGACACTATTTGGCCATCTTTCAGGAGTTGTAGATAGTATCACCTTTAGCTGGTAGCTAGCAAAGAAGTTATCCCGTATCAACATATATAGTTGAGGGCAAACCAAGGTTTTAGCCGCAACTTCTGTACATGATTCTTCTTTCGCTTGGATACGGGACTAGAGCGAATCGTCTCTTGTGCTATGATCTAATATATGTGTCAAATAGCGGATTCTTTTGCAGCGGATACGGGGCATGCCCCTGAGCCTATTAATTCAATTCCTAGCAAGTCCTGTCTCTCTCCTTCACTTAAAATACAACCTATGATGATTCTCAATTCCTTTTTTTGAAACTTCAGTAGGCTCCCCCTTCTTTGGCAATAAGGCTCATCGGTAGATTGAATACGAGGCCGAAGAGTCTTACTACAGGGGTTACCACTCCTGCAAGACTGATTTCGGTTACAGAGTTGTTATAAGGGTGGGACGGCGAAAGGAGGAAGCTACTTCTACCGGGCGAGATGTTAGTGGATAATAAAAGGGTTCAAAGGTGAGGTCACAAGCTACCACTACTACGTAATCTACTTCTACTGCTACTTGAAATCAATTCTCTTTCATGACTCTCTTTCTCATTCTCTTTCCACCACTAGTTAGAAATAAACAAGAGCATTCCCCGGAAGAGGCCTACAAGAGGTATTCGACAAGCGCTACTCAACTGTGCAAACTAAACCCTCCATAGAAGTTCAAGGAAGTAAAGATACATACTTCTTGAAAGAAATGGGCTTTCTCCTTTCTATTTTTTGTGAGCTATTGATTTCGGGTTGAGACTTTTCTTGCTTACTTTCACACTTCCTTCAGTGAGCTACTTAAGGTTTAAGTTAAGGGGCACTCCTAGCATATATTACCATTCTAACCTGTCTTTGTTGGTAGATAGATGCGCTTAATTAGTTACCAGAATTAAAGAGGGCTCTCGAATAAGTTGAATTCACCTGGGCGTCATCTTTCCTTTCATTCACTAGTTGAGTACTTCCTACTATCAGATAGAAGCTTTTCTAAGGAGTTTTCACTTCCTCAATTAAGGGCATTCTAGTTCGACATGCTAACTTCCCTATGTATTGATTCTTGGTAGACAAGGCTGGTTTAGATTGAGACACCCACCTTTCGGTCCGGGGCTGAAGTTTTCTCTTTCTGTCGAAAAACAAGCTTCTGGCAAAACATCGGGAGGGAGTGCTACTGCTTCCTTAATTCATCAATTCCCATCTATGAAATGGATCCAATTTGGTATCTTGCGTACAAATTCATGTTGTCAACGAGGATCTTAGACCCTTTCCTTGTTGTTTTCCCGTAAAATAATAAAAAAAGGAATGCCTTTAAATGATAGCAGAATGTAGGAACGAATATTCCCGGAGTCCATCGATTCATTCCCAATCCCATCCTGTTCTCTCACCAAATTGAAAACTTATTTTCTTTCTGAACTCAAGATGATCTAAATATCATGTCTACGACCCTCACATCCCCGCAAAGCACCTTCGTTCCGCATCAATTGTACAATAAAATATATCTCGATTGGACTAAGGAAGAACAAAAAATCATCGCTCGATGATTATTTAGTTTCTCCTGTTACCTTGTTTCAAAGCTAGCACCCCTGCTCTTTCTATGAGTTGGCTACTCCGTTGTGCGCTATGTTTCTCTTCACACCTGGCCACCCGGTTCTTTCTGCTTTTTTTCTTGCTACGGGATTAGCCTGTTTGGCGTGGTTTGTTACCTAAAAACACCATCCTTTCTTATTGGCATTAGAGAAATGTCAAAATTCTTTTTTAATCCCTGGGGAGTTTCACGCTCGAGACCAATCATCTATGTAAAATAGATGAGAGCGAGAAAGAAGGCTCGAGAGACCTGTCTGGAATCAATCAACAAAAGCTTCACTTCACCTGCACAAGCACACGGTACTATACTAATGGAAGCCCTACCTACCGAGGAACCACATGAAACGAAGAATAAAACTTCAAACTCGCTAGAATGCAATGTAAGGGTTACGACGGATGGGACCTTAATAAGGCAATTTCTAAGATAAGACGTACGACTTGGCTGCCTTCCCCGCTAAATATCTTTCCCGACGGTCGCTCAAGCACTTTCATGCAACAAGAAAGCAAAGCATATCCTATCTCGCGCTATCCGAATAGGTTTCAAAGCAAGCAGTACGGCACAACAGAAGACCCCATTCAGTATCGTCTTTGTTTGATAATATTAATACGTCCTCTCTTCACGTTGTATTATTCCCATTGACCGTGACCAAACTACATTCCGAGTGTCTTTGTATAGAAGAGAGAAATCCTCCCCTAAGATGGTCAAGAATAAACCGCTCTACAGAACAGGGAACAGGAAGGAAAGTCAAAACCCCCGATAAGAAAAAGCAATCAGCCGCTGTCACCGACCGGGACTCAGATCGGATGGTGGAGTACTATTCTACCACAACGAGACAGACATCATCGAATTGAAGGCCGAATAGAAAGCATTCCCCCCAGTTAAGAGTGCTTCTGCCCCGCCAACAGCTCTCCGGTCTCCCCAGGTGCTCATGTTACTTAACAAAAAAGCATGAAAATGATGACGTAGGGTGGAAACCCTTCGTGACTGCAATCGTACGTTTTCGTCTTAAGAGAAACAACCTCTGAATCCGGTTTTGTCATTAGGATAGGAGGGAAATCGGCAGCTCGACGGGGAGCTTGCCCGGCCGCCATGGATGACTTGGGGAACCTTTATGTCGTCGTTCGCCTCTGAAATCCCGGGTTTTTGAAAACGAATTTATTTCATTTTCATATATCTATTTTTCATATAGATCTATGGGTACACTGATCTCCGTGTGAGATTTCTTTTGTCATTTTCTTTATACGATATTTCGACTCATCAGCTTGAAAAGAAGCCTCTCTTAAGTTCAAGAGTTTAGAAAGGCTCTTAGCATGGGAAGGAGCTCAGACTTCCTTAGAAGGAGATAAGCTAGAACGATCTTATGTACGGGTCTCGGTCATTATATAGACTAGATCTAGAGAAAATAGGGCAATGAGTTGTTAGAATGAATGAATGAGGTCGCCGCTTCGCCCTATGGAAACTAACCTTAGTGTCCAAATATTGTCGCGGGAAAGAAGCTTTTTGAATCAATAAAGGAAGCCTATTGAATTGGGAATAGAAGGGGAAGGGGAATATGCCAATGAACTTTAAGCAGGGGGCAAAGCTGGGGATGGCAAGGTTCTTTATCAATGATGCGGCATTACCGCAGTTGTATGTACTTGCATTTCTGCTGTTAGCATGCTTTGATGGCATAGAATCAATAGTTGACACGCACAAAATAGAAAGAAGGGCTCTTTGAACGACTCTGGTGCTATAGAATCTCTTTCCAGAATAGAGGTAGTCTAAAGGCCTTGCCTTATGAAAGAAAGGAACGATAAGAGGAGGGGAGCGAAGAGAGTAGGCTACACGTGACAGACTCTGCTTATATTTCAAATGCTCTTCTTGCCGCTTATCTGGTCTCAACCTCTTCCGGTCTTAAGTTGCTTACTCCTTTCCCGAGGTACGAAGTCTCTCTTCTGCATTTGACCTGAGACTGGGAGTTGAACTCGCGGCGGAAGGAAAGAAGCATGTAAGCCCGTAACTAAAGTCAAAAGGAGGGCTAAGAGCTTCCTTCTTTCTTGCCTTTTCTCGGTTACTCTTTCCCAGTTCCTAGCTCTAAGACTAGTGGAAGAAGGGGCAAGAGTGGCTTCGCTCCTACACCTTCCTACACGAAGGGCTGTAATAGTAGGAAAGTGAAAAGCATCGGTAGGGCAAAAGGTTGCGGACAACGTGACCCATTAGCATCGGATCAATTACACAAACTTAAGCGCTTGAAGTCATGAGAGAAGGACGCGAGTTCCTTCAGGGCAAAGGGCATACCTGAATTTAGGTAATGCAGGAATGCAGAAACAGAACAAAGAAAAGCTTTACACTAATCCACTAAAGACTGGACCGATCAAGCGAACAAGTCGTTAAGGCTTCCACAGACCAAGGCTTATAGCAAAAGGAAAGACGATTCTATCTAATCAAAACCTCGCCAAGTCTCTAATCAGTGGCTCCATCATGTTAGCCAATATGAGGAGTGGTTGTTCTTTTAATAGAGTATATCACAGCTAATGCACTCCACGATTCTGAATACACCTATAAGCTCGCCTCAATCTTAGTTTTTTCCTTTATATTCTTTAGTAGATAGAAAGACTCTTTGATGGGCTACTCCCCAAGCAGAACAACCTTACTATCTCCCAAAGCAGCCTAGTCACACAATGCAGTCGGAGCTAGAGACAAGGATGGCATCGTGAATGCTTAGCCAGAATAGACCAAGTAAGAAAAGAGAAACCTATCCCAAGCATAGCATCAAATATTATATCTTCCCTACTGCTATAAAGGAACAAGGAGAGAGACAATGCAGAGAAGCACTTTTCGAAGAGAGAGAAAGAAACCTCCCTAACTCAGAAAGGCCCAGACTGCGTTGAGGATAGAATGGTACTTTACAAATAAGAAGAGGGGCAATGAGAGCAGAGAAAGAAATCTAACCTAAGGTAATTATTTCTCTAAAGGGCGACTCAAACGTGAAGGTAATTTTCCTTACTGGAACTGAAAACCTTCAAGGACAGGCGTAAAGCGCTCCTCACTGGTTGGCAGAGACCTTATTCGATCGTATGGACCTACTCTCATTTATGGCACAATATCCCAAGCAGTAAGGCTCTGTAGAGCTAGTCTCTCTTGAGACCTGCTGCCGCAAAAGCTCTTTTTGTTGCTCCTTCGCCTGCGGATTAAGCTGTAGAAGGCAAGCAAGCAAACCTTGGCAACTGGCAATTTCAAGGATCAGGGGAGGTATGAAATGGATATCTCGGCTGGGAATCAAGCCCAAACACAGAGTTGTGGGCCAGGTTGCTTTGCTTTATCGGATCAATCAGTGTGCAGTGGGCAAGCTCTTTCCCTATTCGCTGATCTGTTTAACAAAGGGAAGGTCAAAGAGCTGTGGGGCTAGGGGTGTTGTCAATATTAGCATTCCGAGGCCAAGCCTGGGTCGTCGAACTAAAGAATCTCAGCATTGGCCATAAAAACGCGTTTGAAGGCATATCTCTAGGACCGATAGTGAGGGATCTAAAACATGAATTTCTGTTATATCAACCTTCCAAACCAAAAGGGGATTCCACTCTTACCGCTAAAGCATTGTTTCGGCCCCTGCTTCCAGAAGAGTTTGTGAAAAAGTTATTGTAGTCCAAATAGCATATCTCCGGTTAGGGGCGTAAGGCTCACTAAAGCAATTGTATCTATTTACTCCTTCTAGTTCTAGAGAATTTCACTCCAAATAGCATAAAAAGAAGCTTGAGTTCAATTAGGGGGGGAAATTTCTGTAGGCAACCTGCTCCCAATGAAGAGGTAAGGGGCGTAGCGATGAAGTCAAACAGGGTTGGTAAATTCACCGGGTGACTCGAAAGCAGGCGCTTAAACACCACTCCTAGCGCGTCAATCATTTCGCTCCAAATGAGCTCCCTAAAAACGTTGCTAATATCAATAGCCGCTCCTGTCCATGCTCTTGTTTCGGTTCCCACAAAAGAATTTGTTGCAATCTCAACTGGGTAAATGAATAGCTTTGTATCTATTTCCTATTGTAATGACAAAGGTTTTTCTACTGATCCCGTGTCAGATAATTTGGAATTCGCTTTCAGCTCTTAATCTTCTTCGGGAGACATGGAAAAAGGCAAGGCTCGTGAGACCTAGCGCTAAAGCAATTATAGCGGCCCTTGCTCTATCTGCTTCTTTCTCTTCCCAGGAATGAACAATTGGATAAAAAAAGGATTTTCTTCTTTGTTTATATATATATATATATATATAATATTATAATAACATTAAGATTAAGCAAGCAAAAAAACGGATGCGCGAGGCTAACGCTATAGGCTTGAGCGTGTTAGTGCTTAATCAATCTGTTGCTTGATCCTTTCGTGACTCAAATAGCAGGTACACTTTCCTGCTCGCAATGACTCAAAGGGGAGGGGGCTATATATTTGCTTGCAAAGCAAGTTGTTCGCCTTTCGGAAAAGGTGAGCCTCTCTGATTCAAAAGGCTATACTAAACTACTCTAGTACAGCTAGTGTTAGTAGTACATTAGAATGTCGTTCACCCCGCAAGCCCTTCGTACGCAAGCCATACTGAAGTACCAAAGGTGAACGACATTACTATAGCTGTTAAGAATACTCTCTGATGTTGACTTTGTAAACTAATAGGCCGGTAGGTTACTTTTGAATCAAAGTAGAGATGAAAGGGGGAAATAGCTCAATCAGGGTTAGAGTGCTGGTCTGTCACGCCAGAAGTCGTGGGTTCGAACTCTATACAAAGGGCCTTTCCTTTCAAATGACAACTGCCTCTTCCTGCTGCGAGGGCCTTGAAACCAAACCGCCCCCCGCCCGAAAATGCCCATTCCTTTCTCGTTCGGGGTAAAAATGCTTGCTGTCCTATTACAGCCAGCTCCCAATGAGAAAAGATTCATTTTTAAGAAGTTCATTTGATGACTTAACAAGTCTCACCACCTTCTTTTTAAGTATATCTATTTCTTTTAGCACTCTAGACACACCTGACGGGAGCAAAAAAATATAGAAGTCCCGCGGAGCTGATGACCGCGGGTGGAGAATTACTCGATAAATAGAAGACCATGCTACCATTTTGGGCCAACAAGGCCAAAATCTTCGTCAATGCAAGGAAAGGACATGACAATCAGTTTGAAACCAAGAAACACCCATGGAACCTACCCAGTGTAAGTTAAAATGTAGCACCAACAGATGTGGCCATACCTAGAAAAGAAAGTTGGCCTAACTCTAGTTTGTTTGATGTTGTTGAATAGTAAAAAATCATTGGGCGAAAGGCAAATAGGGCTCATCCTTGATTTCATGAAATGCTTTCTTAGCTTCCATGCCAAATTGAAACTCATCTTTCTTCCTCAACATGAGGCTTGTAGACTCGTGACGCAACACGACGGAACGACTTAATGTTTCAAGTTCGCAGGAAGATTCTGTACAGAAGTATTCAAACTCTTGGGGTCAAATCAAAGCTGAACTTCTCCACGAGTCTTCGTCCCCATTTTAGTTAGGGCAGATGGCCGAAAGGATCAATGCGTTATTGCAGGAGTACCGCTCCGTGGGGCACTTTGTGAGTGCCAATCGGGTGCAGCTACTAGACGTAGCACAATTCTGCTAAAACTTGCAAAAAAGCTCTGCATCTGTTTGTTCGAGTTAGCGATAGGCCAGCAACCTTTGGCTCCCCACATGGTTGTGGCCGGCTACACGGGAAGGAGCCTCTCTACTTACAAGTTTGCTAAGGATTGGCAGCATCAAACTGAGATTGCTAAGGCTTAAAACTTGGAAAGGGCAGCTAATGTTTGAAAATCCCAACAGATCACCATAGGATATAATCCTTGCGACCTGCTCCCCTCTGACTTGGGACTCAATACCCGCTTGAAAGCCCTACTTCGGTCTTGCTTAAGACTAGAACCCGGATTGCATTCACTCTTTCTCTTTTGTCACACCCCAAATTGGGGAATATGACCGGCGCCTGACCGGGTTGCCCCAGTCAAGCGGACCTGGGTGCCTTTCATTCCCACGCGTTACCCCTAAGTTGATTGTTTCTCATTAACCAAATATCTTACTAACGATGAATGATTTCACATTAAACAAGTTTGCAGTTTTTACAACGCCCGACATAACATAATGTATACATAATACTGGAGTCCCACAGTTTACATGTCTACAGAGCCTCTAGGATACAAAAAGGGAAATACAATACTTGCCGGTAACAAGGCTCCGGCTATACCTTACAAAACCAAAATGAAATCTAAACAAAAGTGGCATGAACCACACAGGGCCCCAAGGAAGAAAGGGGCTCACCAAAACGGGCGGTGGAAGGAGAAGGATACTACTGCCGATGAGCTGAAGTGCCTGCTACTGATCCACCTACAATCATAACACGAATGTAGCGTCCCGGCAAAAGGGACGTCAGTACACTTGAATTGTACTGGCATGTATGGACAAACTTTGTCCCAAGTAAACTCAAGCCATTGAATTACATCAACAATTAATTAAGCCAGCCAACCATGTTTCCACATTTTCCTCATTTCAAATAATTCTCAACACAAAGAACTTTCTACGATCAACCAAATTAACAATAACCAATAAATCACGTAAAGCAAAAGTAGTCAAACAAAGGGGCAATCAGTGCCCCACAGGTTGCAAACTCTCCTGCTGTCTCCTTTCACAATTTCACATTATTGATTTTTGTATCAATTTTCAATAGCGATTTCGATCACTTTCCATCCTTATTACCCCTGACCACCCTTATTACCTCGGCCACCCTTATCACCCCAACCCACACCTTATTTCCTCACGTTGCGGCGTGCAACACGACCCCGCCTTACGGTTTAAAACACAACAATTTCAAACAGCAGATAAGGTACTACACACAATTTCAACAAGTTCAAATAAGCAACTTGCACATTGTTTCATGTTCTCAATTACTTATCAAGCCAATATCACAACGAAGTTACAATATTTCCATAATCAAGAATATTCACACAAGTATGTTCAACAATTTTCCACAATTCGAGTGTTTCATCTCTTTCCACAATAAACAAATTCTCGAGTGTTTCGTTTCTTTTCCACCAGGTGCCATATAGGCCATCATAAGCATTATTCACAATTCTTTACCCAATTCAACTCTCATTTAACTTTTGGTTCATATTCTATGCCACATCACTCGTATTTCAACAACAATTTTGAGAATTTTACACAATTTGTCAAATTAACATTAACCAAGTAATTTTCACACATATAGGGGATTTCACAAGAATCAAAATTAGCCATACATACCTGGTGATGAGTTTTCTTCCTACTTTATGCTTATCCAAGATATCCTACTTTTGCCAACCTTGTTCTTGAAGACTCTTACTTCTACTCACTTCATTTTACTAGACATCAAGTTCAATAATCATGCATGAGTGTAAAAAAATTCTATTTTCAAAAGCTATTATATGCAAACCTCTCTTTACCCAATTTAAAACTGAAAATCAATGAAAATAGTTAGGGCTTTTACCTTGAAAAGATTGGGGAAGTTGAATCTTTGCCCTAGAATCCTTTGAACTAAGATTGTTGGAACAATCTTTGAAGATGAAAGATTTCTCTCTCTAAAAACCCTCTCTTCTCTCTCTAATTTTGGTAAGATGATATGATAAGATGAAGAAGAAAGGTGTTATATTAAAGAAGAGATCGGGTCAAAATGTTACAAAAATCTGGACCGGGTCAATTATGCGGTGCACTTTGCGACCGCAGAATCAACATGCGGTCCGCATAGTGACCGCAGAATGGCCTCAAAATTACACAAGTTCTGTTACAGAATGTGACCAATATGCGGTCCGCATTCTTGATCTGCGGTCGCAAAATGCACCGCAGATTCACTATGCGATCGCACATCGACCGCATTTTCAACACGATTTTGGGAAACTCTCTGGTACGTTTTGCGGCAAGAATGCGGTCCGCATAGCAGATTTGCGGTCGCATTCTTGACCGCAAAATTGACACTTTTCGGAAAAATTAATTCTCTACATTCTACGCATTCCTAACACATTATTCGGACCATGACACTATAGCTACTAGGTTTTATGCACAAATATTTTACGGGGCCTTACATCTTTCTTCTCTACATGGTAGCTGCTTCTTCACCGTTAAAGTAGCTGTGCTGTATCAATATGTGAACTCGGTTGCATCACAGAAAGTTCATTAAAAAATCTTCCAACATCTCAATATTCTCCTTTTTTCAGCACCTCCAATCTCCGCAGCATGTTGGTTCTGTGACTCTCTATATTTTCTATATTTCAAATCGCTATGCCCCCGCAAGAAAACAGATGCGCTAATGCCCTTATTATAATAGGATTGAGTGCTAGCGCACCCCTATCTCGTCAGCCATTGCTTGTTCGGTCGAGCACATCGTTCCTTAATTTCCAGCTGTTTTCTAATGTTCCTTCTAGATTACTGTAAAATAAGTTCTTCTGCCACTTCATTGGTTGATCGGTATACAAGGGTGTCACCACTAAGAAAGCAAATCGGACAATAAAGATCAGTACTAAGTTAGAAGGAAACTAAGCATTAGGCCCTAAGAAAAAAAGAAGATCATAGAAGAATTCTATGCATTCCTAACACATTATTCAGACCATGACACTATAGCTACTAGGTTTTATGCACAAAAATTTTACGGGGCCTTACATCCCCTCCCCCTTAAGATCATTCGTCCTCGAATGAGGATTTTGAAATAAATGAGTTGGTTTTGAAAGACATGATATGCAACCATCAAAATTTTGACTAACTCTTATATTTTAGAAAAATTTCGCCGGAGTTTCCTTTGTATTATGGACATATCCACCTGTCAGAGGGCCCCGAAACACGTTACCAAACAACAATACACAAATACAACATTTTTCACAACTGGTATACACTTTCTTACCTCAACGAATGCACATATTCTATCACATTGTTACAATTGCACATAAACTAGTCACTTCAATGAATTCTTACCTTATTTAACCATTTTAACACACCATGTACACTTAACAAACCATTACCAATCTACACTTACTATTAGTTGTTTATTTAACACATAAATCTTTATAAGGATTTCATTTATCAAGAACGGTTCAAGTGACCCAAGGTAACAACACATTTAACTCATTACAAAATGAAGGAGACTTTACTAATACTAAGAGGGAAACAACTTAGACAAGATGACAGTTACTAGGAGTAGGAAGGTTACCTAATTTCTTCTAGGCTTGATCAAACAAATGGGGGTACTTTTCCTTCATATCTTTTTCCGCTTCCCATGTGGCCTCCTCAACTTGTTGACTTCGCCACAATACTTTAACAGAGGCAACTTCCTTATTTCTCAACTTACGGACTTGCCTATCAAGAATGGCAACTGGAACTTCTTCATATGACAAATCTTCATTAACCTCTATAGCTTCGGCTGGCATGATGGTGGATGGATCTCCAATCACTTTCTTCAACATGGACACATGGAATACCGGATGCACTGATGACATCTCGGGAGGCAACTCTAGCCTATAAGCAACTTGACCAATCCTTTGAACGATCCGATATGGCCCGACATACCTAGGACTCAATTTCCCTTTCTTTCCAAATCGCATGACTCCCTTCATGGGAGATACCCTCAAGAACACCCAATCATCGACTTGAAACTCCAAATCCCTTCGACGAACGTCTGCATAGGATTTTTGACGACTCTGTGCTGTTTTCATTCTTTCCTGAATAACCTTGACCTTTTCCATAGCTTCGTACACCATATCCGGCCCTAGCAATTCCGCTTCACCTACCTCAAACCACCCGATTGGCGACCTACATCTTCTCCCGTACAATGCCTCAAATGGGGCCATCTGAATGCTAGCATGATAGCTATTATTGTAAGCAAATTCTATCATTGGCAAGTGTTCATCCCAATTACCTTTAAAATCTAAGACACAAGCCCGTAACATATCTTCGAGCGTCTGAATGGTCCGCTCGGCCTGGCCGTCGGTCTGCGGATGGAAAGCTGTGCTGAGATTCACCTGAGTTCCCAAACCTTGCTGAAACTTCTTCCAAAAGTTAGCTGTGAACTGAGGCCCGCGATCCGAGATAATAGAAAGTGGAGTGCCATGAAGTCTTACTATCTCCTTGATGTACAATCTTGCATATTGCTCCGTAGTATCAGTGGACTTGACAGGCAGGAAGTGAGCTGATTTGGTGAGTCGATCTACTATCACCCATATTGAATCGAACTTACGCTGAGTGCGAGGTAACCCTACCACAAAATCTATATTGATCATCTCCCATTTCCACCTTGGTATTTCTATAAGCTGAGTTAATCCACCGGGCCGTTGATGCTCGGCCTTCACTTGTTGACAGTTCGGACATTTAGCTACAAAGCTTGCTACATCCCTTTTCATACTGTTCCACCAATAAATCTCCTTAAGGTCATGATACATTTTCGTGGAACCTAGGTGTACCGAATACTTGGAAATATGAGCCTCTGCCATTACCCTTTCCCGAAGCTCGTCCACATCCGGAACACATAGCCTATCTTGACACCGCAATACACCATCTTCGCTGCTGAGTACAAATGCTGAGGTCTTGTTATTCATGACTGATTCCTTTACCCGAACCAATGCTGGATCCATGAACTGTTTTTCCTTGATTTCCGTGACCAATGATGATTCTGCTCCATTATGCACCAAAATATCCCCCTCGTCGGACGCCGAGATACGAACCCCCAAACTGGCTAATTGGTAAACCTCTCGAGCCAGGGGTCTCCGATCCACACCCAAATGAGCCAAACTACCCATGGATTTTCGACTAAGAGCGTCGGCTACCACATTTGCCTTTCCTGGATGGTACAATATGTTCATATCATAGTCCTTGAGCAATTCTAACCACCGCCGATGTCTCAGATTCAGCTCTTTCTGCTTGAACAAATACTGGAGGCTCTTGTGGTCTGAAAACACATCTACATGTACCCCATAAAGATAGTGTCGCCATATTTTCAAGGCAAACACAACAGTTGCAAGTTCCAAATCATGCGTCGGATAATTCTTCTCATGGTTCTTGAGTTGCCTGGAAGCATAAGCTATGACCTTTCCGTGCTGCATCAATACACGCCCCAAACTGACTCTGGAGGCATCACAATAAACCACAAATCCCTCTGTGCCTTATGGCAAGGCCAATACTGGTGTCGAGGTCAATCTTGACTTCAATTCTTGGAAACTTTTCTCACAAGCATCGGACCATTGGAACTTCACTGCCTTCTGCGTCAGTTTTGTCAATGGGGAAGCGAGGGTTGAGAACCCCTCTACAAACCTCCGATAGTACCCTGCCAAACCCAAGAAGCTACGAATCTCTGTTGGGGTCGTGGGTCTAGGCCAATCTTTCACTGCCGCAATCTTCTTGAGGATCCACCTGAATTCCCTCACTGGAAATAACATGCCCTAGAAAGGCTACGGACTCCAACCAAAACTCACATTTTGAGAACTTAGCATACAATTGATGCTGATGAAGGGTCTGCAACACTGCTCTGAGGTGAACGGCATGATCTTCTCTGCTCCGAGAGTAGATGAGGATGTCGTCAATGAATACAATCACAAAGGAATCTAGGAATGGCTTGAAAACACGATTCATAAGGTCCATGAAAGCTGCTGGGGCATTGGTTAGCCCAAAAGACATGACCAAAAACTCGAAGTGACCATAAGGCGGTCTTAGGAATATCCTGCTCCCTGATTTTCAACTGGTGGTACCCGGACCGTAAATCAATCTTTGAGAAGAACTTCGCTCCCTGCAATTGGTCAAACAGATCATCCACTCGAGGCAAAGGATATTTATTCTTGATGGTGACTTTGTTGAGCTGCCGATAATCAATACACATTCGAAGTGACCCGTCCTTCTTTCTGACAAAGAGAACCGGAGCACCCCACGGTGACACACTCGGTCGTATGAACCCTTTCTCTAATAAATCCCTCAGCTGCTCCTTTAACTCCCTTAACTCTGCTGGCAACATTCTGTATGGTGGAATGGATATTGGCTGAGTATCCGGCAATACATCGATCCCGAAATCAATCTCCCTATCCGGCGGGATGCCTGGAAGCTCATCCGGAAACACTTCAGGAAATTCATTCACAATTGGCACGGACTCGAGGGTAGGCACATCTGAGGTGGTGTCCGTTACCCGAACCGGGTGATAGATACACCCTTTCTTAATCATCTTCGAAGCCTTAAGGTAGGAAATAAACCTACCCCTTGGCACTACACCATTTCCTCTCCATTCAATAACTGGCTCGTTAGGGAACTCGAGCCTCATAACTCTCGTTCGACGGTCAAGTTTGGCAAAGCACGAATAGAGCCAATCCATCCCCATAATTACATCAAAATCTACCATCCCAAGCTCAATAAGATCGGCTGTGGTATCACGACCACCCACCGTAACAACACAATTCCTATAGACTCGTGAGGTTGTAATAGAATCACCGATTGGAGTCGACACAGAGAACGGCTCATGAAGCTATTTGGGTTCTATCCCAAAACTTGAAGCAATGAATGGAGTGACATAAGACAAGGAGGACCCCGGATCAATAAGGGCATAGCAATCAATAGTCTGAACAGACATGATACCTGTAACAACATCTGGAGAACCCTCGGCATTTTGGCGGCCACTCAATGCATAGAATCGGCTAGGTCCACCCCTACCACGAGCTCCACCCCTAGCTGCACCACGCCCTGCTGATGCTGGAGTACGCGCTGATGATGTAGCAGCTGAAGAACCGGATGACTGAGCAGATCCCCTACCTATACCCTGACTGGGTGCACGGCAATCCCGCTGAATGTGACCTCTCACCCCGCACCCGAAGCACACTGGAAGGTCAAGGTAGAAAGTCTCTGTATGAAATCTCCCACACTTGGGGCTTGTGGGTCTCCCCTGCTGCTGGGATCTCACCCCAGGACGACCAGACTGACGAAATTTCCTGTTGTCTGAACCGGGTCTCGAGTAACTGCCCTGCTGATGACTGTGCACGGATGGCGGTGCACTCGCGGAGGACTGAGCATATGAGTGGGATGGCCCTGATGACCCTTTCCCTGGAAGTGATCTCCCTGAACGACCCATTGACCGGGCCCTGTTGCTACTTTCTCTTTCTGCACGAATCTTCAATTTCTTGGCCTCTGTGGCCTGAGCAAACCCCACAATCCTCCCATAGTTCATGTCCGAGTGCAAAGCTGCTGTGGCGGCCTCATTCACTACCAAAGGGCTAAGGCCCTGAACAAACCGTCGAACCCGGGCATCCATGGTCGACACTAAATGAGGAGCGTGCTTGGACAACCTTACGAACTCCATGTGATACTCCCAAACACTCATACTGCCCTGTTTGAGAACCTCGAACTCAGTGGCACGGGCTGCCATTGCCTCCGCAGGTAAGAAGTGGTCCATAAATGCATCCACGAACTCATCCCATCTGGCCGGAGGGCTCCCTTCCTCACGGGAATCCTCCCGCATTTCGAACCATGAACGTGCCGCTCCCTTCAGCCTGTAAGAGGCCAACTCTACCCCCTCTATATCTGTAGCCTTCATCACTCTGAGGGTCTTGTATATCTCATCAAGGAATTCCTGTGGGTCAGCCTCCGGATCGGTGCCTGAAAATTCTGGAGGGGCCAATCGCAAGAATTGATGGACTCTGGAGCCAAAGGAATCTCCCTGTCCGCTGGAGGATGCAGGGGCATCATGGGATCTCTGGGCCTGGGCGGCCACTAACTGTGTTAACATATGAATGGCTCCCCTAAGATCTTCGTTAGAGATACCAGAGCCCGAAGCGGGAACTGTATCTGAGTCAGGAACACCGGCAGGAGGAATGGTGGCATCCTATGCCGCGGCTGGAATAGGGACACTTGGGTTTTGAACAGATGGGCCAGGCAAATTCGGGGCTGGTGGGTCATTCTCTCCCACGGCATCGGGTACATGATTAACAGCTGCACTTGGGGCCGGCATTGGCCCTAAGGCCGAGTCTAGCCTTCTTCTTAGGTGCCATATTCTGAAAATTTGGGAACAAGGCACGAATTAGACACGGATATTTCCACATTGCACTTTACCGCACGATATAGATTAACAAAGAAATAGGTAAATTCCTAAATGCCCGTGTAGCCCCCTACTTATATGATGTGGTCGACAACACACCTATAAGAAGGGCACTACTAGACACGGCTCCGAGACATCCTAGGACACTTTAAAAACCATAGGCTATGATACCAAGTTTGTCACGCCCCAAATCGAGGACATGACCGGCGCCTGACCGGGTTGCCCCAGTCAAGCGGACCTGGGTGCCTATCATTCCCACGCATTACCCCTGAGTTGATTGTTTCTCATTAACCAAATATCTTACTAACCATGAATGATTTCACATTAAACAAATAAAACCATACGAGTGATTCATTAACAAGTTTGCAGTTTTTACAACGCCCGACATAACATAATGTATACATAAGACTGGAGT
The DNA here is from genome assembly GCA_032618575.1 of Nicotiana noctiflora. NCBI lineage: Eukaryota > Viridiplantae > Streptophyta > Magnoliopsida > Solanales > Solanaceae > Nicotiana > Nicotiana noctiflora. The sequence goes on from JASVEL010007604.1 coordinate 158,854, forward strand.
CCCACAGTTTACATGTCTACAGAGCCTCTAGGATACAAAAAAGGGGATAAAATATTTGCCGGTAACAAGGCTCCGGCTATACCTTACAAAACCAAAATGAAATCTAAACAAAAGTGGCATGAACCACACGGGGCCCCAAGGAAGAAAGGGGCTCACCAAAACGGGCAGTGGAAGGAGAAGGATACTACTGCCGATGAGCTGAAGTGCCTGCTACTGATCCACCTACAATCATAACACGAATGTAGCGTCCCCGGCAAAAGGGACGTCAGTACACTTGAATTGTGCTGGCATGTATGGACAAACTTTGTCCCAAGTAAACTCAAGCCATTGAATTACATCAACAATTAATTAAGCCAGCCAACCATGTTTCCACATTTTCCTCATTTCAAATAATTCTCAACACAAAGCACTTTCTACGATCAACCAAATTAACAATAACCAATCAATCACGTAAAGCACAAGTAGTCAAACAAAGGGGCAATCGGTGCCCCACAGGTTGCAAACTCTCCTGTTGTCTCCTTTCACAATTTCACATTATTGATTTTTGTATCAATTTTCAATAGCGATTTCGATCGCTTTCCATCCTTATTGCCCCTGACCACCCTTATTACCTCGGCCACCCTTATCACCCCAACCCACACCTTATTTCCTCACGTTGCGGCGCGCAACACGACCCCGCCTTACAGTTGAAAACACAACAAGGCAGATAAGGTACTACACACAATTTCAACAAGTTCAAATAAGCAACTTGCACATTGTTTCATGTTCTCAATTACTTATCAAGCCAATATCACAACCAAGTTACAATATTTCCATAATCAAGAATATTCACACAAGTATGTTCAACAATTTTCCACAATTAGAGTGTTTCATCTCTTTCCACAATAAACAAATTCTCGAGTGTTTCGTTTCTTTTCCACCAGGTGCCATATAGGCCATCATAAGCATTATTCACAATTCTTTACCCAATTCAACTCTCATTTAACTTTCGGTTCATATTCTATGCCACATCACTCGTATTTCAACAACAACTTTGAGAATTTTACACAATTTGTCAAATTAACATTAACCAAGTAATTTTCACACATATAGGCGATTTCACAAGAATCAAAATTAGCCATACATACCTGGTGATGAGTTTTCTTCCTACTTTATGCTTATCCAAGATATCCTACTTTTGCCAACCTTGTTCTTGAATACTCTTACTTCTACTCACTTCTTTTTACTAGACATCAAGTTCAATAATCATGCATGAGTGTAAAAAAATTCTATTTTCAAAAGCTATTATATGCAAACCTCTCTTTACCCAATTTAAAACTGAAAATCAAAGAAAATAGTTAGGGCTTTTACCTTGAAAAGATTGGGGAAGTTGAATCTTTGCCCTAAAATCCTTTGAACTAAGATGGTTGGAACAATCTTTGAAGATGAAAGATTTCTCTCTCTAAAAACCCTCTCTTCTCTCTCTAATTTTGGTAAGATGATATGATAAGATGAAGAAGAAAGGTGTTATATTAAAGAAGAGATCGGGTCAAAATGTTACAAAAATCTGGACCGAGTCAACATGCGGTCCGCATAGTGACCGCAGAATGGCCTCAAAATTACACAAGTTCTGTTACAGAATGCGACCAATATGCGGTCCGCATTCTTGACCTGCGGTCGCAAAATGCACCGCAGATTCACTATGCGATCGCATATCGACCGCATTTTCAACACGATTTTGGGAAACTCTCTGGTACGTTTTGCGGCAAGAATGCGGTCCTCATTGCAGATTTGCAGTCGCATTCTTGACCGCAAAATTGACACTTTTCGGAAAAATTAATTCTCTACATTCTACGCATTCCTAACACATTATTCGGACCATGACACTATAGCTACTAGGTTTTATGCACAAATATTTTACGGGGCCTTACATCTTTCTTCTCTACATGGTAGCTGCTTCTTCATCGTTCAAGTAGCTGTGCTGTATCAATATGGGAACTCGGTTGCATCACAGAAAGTTCATTAAAAAATCTTCCAACATCTCAATATTCTCCTTTTTTCAGCACCTCCAATCTCCGCAGCATGTTGGTTCTGTGACTCTCTATATTTTCTATATTTCAAATCGCTATGCCCCCGCAAGAAAACAGATGCGCTAATGCCCTTATTATAATAGGCTTGAGTGCTAGCGCACCCCTATCTCGTCAGCCATTGCTTGTTCGGTCGAGCACATGGTTCCTTAATTTCCAGTTGTTTTCTAATGTTCCTTCTAGATTACTGTAAAATAAGTTCTTCTGCCACTTCATTGGTTGATCGGTATACAAGGGTGTCAGCACTAAGAAAGCAAATTGGACAATAAAGATCAGTACTAAGTTAGAAGGAAACTAAGCATCAGGCCCTAAGAAAAAAAGAAGATCATTGAATTGGGTACATCTGGGTTGGTGGAAACTAGGTCCGCCTGTTAAAGAAGTTCTCCATTATTGTGTCCCTTCTAAGCAGGCTCAGGAGATGGGCATCGCATATGACAAACAATCAGGGAATTTTCTTCTTAATAGAGTACCAAACTTCTCACACGGCTATATGACCAAAGATCACATCTCCGACCAAACTTCCCTTAGCTACTTTGAAACAACACATTTCACACTTAATTAAAAGGGCTTAATGATGCGATAGTCTGTACACGCTTGAATTATCCTTATTCAGGATTGGTTATTTTCTCATACCGAAACGAACTTAGTTTCTCTAATTCCAACAGGAGCGATGTTGGGAACTTTCACTCTTGATAACAAACAAAAGCTAGATTCTATCTCTTCCCTGTGTGAAGCGTATCTATTTGTTGGTTGATTGGCCTGTGGTGCTGCTCTAACCATGCTGTTGAGTTGAACCACAGTTCTTCCTAACGTTTCGTGGTGAAATTCCACTTCCCTTTTTCATCGTTATTACGGAGGAGCCGCTGCCCTCACTCAATTCTAATCTAGAAATATTTACCCGATCAGGAAATGCTTATCTTATATGGCACCATAGGTCTGAGTTTCGTATCCTATATGCTCTTTCGTTCCATCCAACTTCAAGAAATTGTAGGGTCCACCCACCCTTTCCCCTTTACCCTCTCACTCCCTAAGGGATGAAAGGCCACATCTAAGCCGGAACAACTGGAATACGAATGAGATCTAGAATTATGCCATATAATAGTACATGGCTTTTCTTCTCGAACCCATCTCCTCTAAATAAATTGCACCTCCATTATTCAATTAAAGATAGATAGAAGGGAGAATGCCGCTTTAGAAAAGATATAATAGTTATCAACTCCCCCGTAATTGACCCCTAAGCTCGGGGGAATTGGTCGATCAAGTCTAGGCTGAGCTTCTAGTGAAAAGCCAACCTTATGGTTGAAAAATGCAAGAACTTCACTTTCTTCATTTCATCTTTGTGATGAGCCTACCAGTGACCGCCTCTATGAGGCCCTTTGGGCAGTGCTTTCTCGATCAACTAGTAGACTTGCATGAAGAAAGAGACTAAACAAAGGGGAGTCCTTATTTAGAAGTAAACTGAACACCAACCCAATCTCGAAAAATAAAGAAAAGTACAAGCAAGGACATTTTCTCGATCAAGAAGGTATTTAACTTCTCGACGCACCTCTATCAATTCCTCCTTTGCCTCATCTCTCTTATGAATTTTCTTTGGTAATAAGAAGCAGGATGCTATAACTGACTCCATTGAGTACGCTATGAACAATCCACCCTTTTCTGGATTATTGCCGATGTAATGATAAAAAGAAAATTTTTCAGGGACCGGATAAACTTTTATTTTTGGCTAACCCAGCGCCAACTCTTCAATAGATTTCTTGCTGGATTTCCGTCCTTTAAGCCAGGGAAGCTGCATCTACTTTAATTGATTATTTCTCACCTTCAACTTCTATACTATATTACATCAAATAGAAGCGATGGTACAGATATTGACCTAACCAAGCTAGTATGAATCATCTTAGCTCCAATCATGATGAAGGTCCTGCTGGAGACTAGTTTCAAGCCACTGCCTTGAGAGCTGCCTACGAAAGAGTTCCGGCTATGCCTAGCCATCATAGCATTCATAAATGAGGTTGATAGATGAATAGAGGAGTCAGGCCACAATCATTATTGATTTCCCTGGGAGGAGTTTAACGAACTAAGAGAGATGAGCCTAACAGTGCCCCAAGCCAAAATAGAGACAGGAGAAAAATGCAACAATCTAATCGGGATCACAGTTCCGACCATTCATTTGAAGGCCAAAAGGTGAAGAAGAGTTTAGCCACACTCTCTGTGGAACAGTCTTATCAAAGTTCTCTCTTTAACCAATCAAGCAAGACAGATGGAATGAAAGAAAAAGAAAGTAGCTCCGCATCTCACCCAGAAGAAGATAGACCCGCCGCTATAGATTTGTCAATCCCTGGGCTTGGCCAAAGATATACCCGGTATACTAAGACTAAGATGAATCATCTCAGTTCCTCAACAGGCCTAGTCCCTAAATCCCTAAACTAAATATGACGCGTATAATCACGATCATGCCGCATCAGCTCTTTCAGTCACTACTACCTGGGTTGCACCTACAGTGGTAGAGAGTTTGATAAGACTCTCGGATAAGAAAGATCAATCCTGAATAAGCTTCAGCTGATTCTCATTATAAATCTTTTTATAAGCAAGGAGCTATCAATAGGAAGATACTTCTTTGCCAGGTCAGTCTAGTCGGAAAGAAGCTTGCTTACACCTTGCTTTATATAGAATTAAGTCTTCCTCCTGTAGAAGGTAGCCTTTCTATCATTTAGTGGATAACTCCTTGCTCCATTCCGCTTAAGGTGGCGCGCCTTAGTCCTATAAGCTTATGCCTATACCTGCTCTCCCTTGAAATATACATAGTAAACAACTTTAAACTCGCAGTTAGTCTTGGCCCAACTCTGCCCGAGGGTTGGCCTTCTAAGGCTTATTTCACTTCTTATTTCCGTTTTCTCTTATAGCTAATTGGAACTCCGGCTTCGGTAACCTCCTAAAACTTATCCATTACGTCAACCCTTCTTCATCAAGGGGAAGATAAGGGGGAATTCCCTTTTTCAAGGCCCCTATCCTAGTCCTGGTTTGGTTCTCCAGTGGAAAGATTTGAGATACCTTCTCGTACCCTATAAAGTAAGGGAGACTAATACTATGCTTTATGGAAAGCGAAATAGTGATAAGGAGTTGCGGAAAATTCCTTGAAAAAAGGATGCGACTTTTCCCGGAAGAGCTGAGGGGACAGTCTTTGGCCCCGGTAAAATAAAACCTGGCCTCCCCGTCCACCCAAATGGACTATTCTCTGTTTATGGAGCCTAAGAAAAGAGAGATATCCTTGCACAAGGAGAAAGATCGATGTCCTTCAGAATTCTAAAAAGATCAAGAATTGTGTGCCTTTATATCACGTCTTTCTTGATTATGAATCAAGACGAAAGGTCGGATGTACTTGTTTAGGTCAGCTCTACTTTTGGTCATTCTTTTCTCTGAAAAATAGAATATTGCTCAAAGAAGGTGACTCGTAGTCCCTTTTCGAGTATTATCTTCGCTGTGGATGATCTAGTCGGTGTGCATATGAACGAACGGATTCCACCTCTTTATGGGCTATATGCCCTACTTGTCCCCCAAACCCTTTTAAGAAAGGGTTGATGTGGTCTCCAAGAATCTTCTTCCGACCTCTGAGGTGGTCCGTCAAGTCCTCTAGCCTTGGGTAGTCAAAATAAAAGCACGATTCTCTCGTCTTTTATTTCTCTTTTTTCAGAGAGAGATGTCGTCCTTCCAGTTCCTGATGAATTGAGTCCGCCATCTATTTCATAGTAATCACGAAAAACAAGCCATATATGTCACAAGAAGGCACCACGTGTTCTTTACTTTTTGGTGGGGTGGAGGGCTTTTGTACATTATAGCACGGGCCGTGACTATCATTTTACCTTGATTGATGCTGCATATTGCCCGCTTGTTCTATAGAAAACTAAGTGTCTATCAATTAGTTCCAAAAAAGCGGCCGGGGTCTAACTAGAATTTCATTCCAATCTCGATATTGATGGAATTGGTCTCGAAGAAGCGATTGCCCGCGAAAGCCGTAGCCCTTTAATTGCTTAGGGGAATCGGCCTTCTTTAGTCAAAGCTTTTTCTTGCTTAATTCTTTCCTATCTCGAGTGATTTCCCATGATCCACCCATGAGATCATTCGCACCGGCTTTGGATTCAAGAAGATCGGCCATAAAATAAGGAATGGGAAGAGAACGAGAGACTCTCGATTCGCTTCTCTACATTTCGAGAAAGTGGAATAAGAAAGGTCGTAGTACCCTAGGACCTACAGAATAACGAGAAGAAAGAGGCCGATTGGAAAAGTTTTGTTTGAGAGGCTAAGGGACTAGACCCATCAAAAAGAAAAAAGAAAATGTGTGACTAAGAAAGATAACCCTAGAACAAGTTGTGAAAAGACTTGACCCCTGAAGAATTGACCCAAACAAGGACATTGAGGAAGTTGCTCAATCAAGACGTGCACTTTCCCTTCGCTCCTTTCGAACTGATCTCCCACAAAAAACAAAACAAAGAGGGTGGAAGGGGGGAGGAGAGGAAAATGGATTCATTCAAAGATGAGTCCTTGCCTATAACAACCATAAAGAGCTGTGAAATTGATATAAAGAAGGACGCCAATGGAATTTCTAATTTTTTCATTGAATAATAGAAGGGGAATAGGGATTGGACCGATAGGCCCGTTTTGGACCCGAGGACCTAAGCTTTGCTAAAGCCGTGAAAATGAGTGGACGGTTGTATTTTGGCCTAGTTGGACTGGTTCGCCTAATCGAAGAGCCCCTACCTTACTTGTTCACCGTACTAGACCTCCATATCATATGTGTAAAGAGCCCACCTCAGATACGAAAGAAGGACAGGAGTGGTTCCACTAGCCGATGCTTAAGCGTCAGCCCTTGCCTCGTCTCCCACATAAACCTCATCGGCACCTAAAGAATAGTAATCTTTTGCCGAATCTACATCCGCCGAAGACTATAAATGTGAAATATTTAGTTCCATCCGGAATGAATTTCCACCTATGTTGGGATAAGTGGTTACCGGAAGTTTTAAGCTGACTTTAATGAGCAAAACTTCCTTGTAGGGTCACCAAAGCAAGCTACTATAGCCGCTTTGATTGTTAGAGCTCACTGAATACCAATAGAATCATAAGCTTTCTTCTCCGCCTCAGCTTGAGAGCTCCTTTCTACATCAAGATCTGGCCCTTCCCCAAGGTAGGTAGGTTTATCCTCACTCGATCGACACTGGCTATAGTGTGATTCCCGGCATATGTACACCACAGTAGCTAAGGCAACCCCGTTCCAGCTCGTATTGTATTTGAAGTTGAGGATTTCGCTTCTGATGTAGTCAGTGAGAAGCTAAGTACTATTTTTAGCTTTAGCAAGCCTGAATAGACTAGTCTACGCTCAGCCAACATTCTGAACTTGTCTCGATACTGACAGTTCAGTGGATGGGATAGTAGAGAGAGAAAGGAAAAGAAGTAGTTCCGAAAGGAGACTACACCTAGCTAGTGTGCTCCTCACCTCAATGCTACACTTCGGCAGCTACGAACTAAGACACTTTAGAAGAAAAGCTACATCCACTACCTGCATTCACCCTAACAGGCTAACCCGAGCATACCCAGGGCCTTACTACCTGAATCAGCAAGACTAATGTCTACTTATACCTTTGAGAGGTCTACTTATACTGTTGATAAAGTCTCTTAGTTAATAAGGCGCCGGTTGTTGTATAAAATTCGATTCAATCTAACAAGCAGACTACCTTCGGCTACTACAAGATCTTTATAAACCAAAGAATGAGCCTACTTTACGCACTTCCGCACTAAACAGGCAAGGCCAACTACACAAGAAAGAAGGCATCGCCTGCGGCTTACAATCCTATGACAAGCAAAAGATAAAGAAGTAACTTACTATACCTTGTAGTAGCCGATAGCTTGAACTCCGCCTTTTTCTACCTGCACGGATGCCTTCCCTTGCCTGCAAAGCAAACCTAGTCAAGCAATGGAAGGAGAAAGGAAAAAGACCTTCCTCATGAACAGACAGACCATTTTTAGCGAAGTCCCTCATTCCCAATCTCTCCTACAGCATCCATTTCATCAAAGAAGGACAGAGCAGGCACACTGACTACTCTGACTGGGAAAAAGTAGCAGCTAAAGGAAAGCTAAAAGGTATTGGCGAAGAAGTAATGTAGGATCTGATAAATATTGAAATGAGGGAAAGCTAAGCTAGCTAACTAAGGGGTTGGGATTCGCCTCGCCCTAGTACACCAACCAGGATAGCAATAGGGGAGAAAACATAGCATGTCGCAATAAAGCAATGGGGGATAAAGCATAGCATGTCGCAATAAAAGCTTGATTCGAGGCGTCAGCAAAACACTGTCGTTTCTTCCAAAAACATAAGCCCCTTAGCACCCCGGGACGGGAGTGGGGGACGGCCCTACATGCATGCAACTGCAGCACCGGCTCTACGAAGTTAGAATCAAATCTTTCTATTGGCTTTCTCAATTTATTCGTTAATAATAATTCAAGGGTGTGAAACAAGTACTTCTAGCTGCTTCGCTTGCTTCTTATTATGGCGGCTAGGTTTTTGTAGCGAATATGAATGAAAAGCGAGATGAGCGTGCTATTTTCAAATTAATTGATAGATAGCCTGATCTGTTCTAATAGATCTAAAGAGATAGACAGGGAATCTCTCAAGAATAAGGGGAAATCTCCTAGTTCTATCTATTGATGTGACAACTATCTATTCTTGATCCATCAGAAAGAAATCGATATGTAACTGATGGGGTCTACGTCGTATGTAGAGCGCCCAAGCGCTTTTCAGGCCAGCTCATTTCTCTTATCCATTAGTCCAATACACTGGCTCATCTCTTAGAGGGAAAATCCAAAGTGTATTTGTCATGTTCACCGCCTTGACGCATTCCCTTCTGTCCCCGGTATCGTCCCACACAGAAAGAAAGAGCGTAGAGCCCAGCCCCGACTTGTAGGTTCGCTAACGTAAAGTGAGGAGTTGAGCCTGAACTGGCAAGCCGAAGTCACTTTCGGAACCATACTTCCTACAGCTAACATATGTCCAGTCTAGCGGGAATGCGCAGCGCAAACGAGCCTGATCTGCTATACCAAATCCCCCGCTGGCCATCGGGGACCGAGTGGCAAGGCCATGATCCACAAGGCAACATATCACTCATTCTTCCATTGGGGAAAGGTGCACCAATGACAACTCAAAACGTCACACATCCGCCGTCTACCTACTGTTTAAGTGGCACCAGCAAGATCCAGCTAAGGTAAGGAACTTCGTGTCGCAGCTGCTCCACTCCGCTGTGCTGCGGTCTCATGAACTGAACTTTGTTGCCTTCCCACACGCGAAGTAAATGGGCACTGTGACGTGGGTCAGTTTCGGGATGGGGAGCGAAGAGAGACTAGAAGAATGATTCATTTAGATCAACGAGCTTTTTTAGCCCAAAAAAAGAATCAATGGAATGTCTGTCTATCCATGAACTTCTATTCTATCAGTATATCTAGGGGATCTCTCTATACATGTAAATTTTTTTTTGGAATTATATGGTCGGCTAGCCGAAGCCGCATATCAGGTATGGTCAATGCGAGATTTTTGTTGAATCAGATCTTTTGGGAAGCTTTTGGACCTAGTGAAAAGGACTTTAAGCCTTCACGCTAGCAAGCGCGAGAGAAGCGTAGCACGAAGCTCCCGCTTCCCTCGACCGACTTAAATACAACAGTCGCGACCTACTTTGATTCAAAATAAAGGCGAAGGGTTTGTCAACAAGCAAACGACTTTCTATCATAGTTGCAAGAGTTCCAAACCTTAACTACTTAAGTCACAAAGGCTTCTTTCGGTTGGTTTCATAATAGGGCCTTTCACTACAAGCTATCAGTGCTCAGCACTGTCTTAGATTGAACGTTGACTTATCTTATTGCCGTTCAATCTCTAAGGCGAGTTTCCAGTGAGAACAAAATAGTATTCGTGTCCAATGGTGAACAAAGCCCTAGCTTCTAGAGTTCGCTTCTTTTCCCACGTCGGAGAAGGGCTTATACTACTCGCCTTTGTTTGATATGTTCATTTAGCACCTATACAAACTAAAACTACACCAAATTGGAAGGGCCAGTATAGAAGCTAAAAGTAGCTAGCCTATAGTAGTCGGCCTAACCAAAGCCTCACGACAACATAAAATTAGCCTAATGAATTGAATCATAAGTAGGGGGCTTAGCCCGCCCGCTTACCAATCAAAGAGGCTGAGAGTAAATGTAAGCTCACCCGGAAGCTCGAAGAGCTTCCTGTCATTCGCTTCGCAGGAGCCGCACAGCACATAGCTGGAAGTCAGAGGGCCCATACTACCTGCCTAACCCTTCGATCTGAGGGACTGTAGATCGGAAAGCGCCTTCTAAACCACCCTATTCATCCAAATAAGTAGGGAAGGGGCTTATGTATTTGCATGACCCTTGCAGATTTAACCCTATATATACTCGGAGGCACTCCCCAAGTGGTCCTACCACCACGCCGGAGAATAGGAGCTCATGTGGAACCTTTTATTCTGGCATAACAGCGGTAGAACATAACAAAATATTACAGCCACCTAACATAAGGGACGGAGGTACGGTAAACTCGGCCAAAATATGAGACCTGAAGGGCCCGGCGTGCACAATCCTATCATATCCGAGTCTAAGTTTACCCCTTCCACTTCGGATAGCCGTCCGTAGCATCATAAGGAGGACCCCGCTTTCGATGTACAAAAGAGTACAATACATAGGAGGTTGGTCTTTCTCAACGTGGTGTATAGCACGAAAAACCTTTCGATACAAGATACGGTCGTTCACATGAAAGAAAAAAATGAATCCTTTCTTATCTTCTTTCGTGGGGTTACAGATCTCTTATACTACATTGATCGACAGAGCAGAACGACCAGTAAAAGAAGTTAAGTTAGAAAGTCGTATGATATGTGGTAACTATCTTGTACGGTTCGGGGGGTACCATGCCGAATCTCTCTACCATTTTCTTCTCTTCCACTTTGGCCAATACAAGTTCACCTGGTACTCACAGCTTCATCGGGAAATTTCTCACCTTAGTAGGATATTTCCAACGAAATACCTTAGTAGCCACATTAGCAGCGCTTGGGATGATTTTAGGCGCAGCCTATTCCCTTTGGCCATATAATCATGCGGTTTCTGGGAATTTAAAACCCGATTTCCTCCATAAATTCTCCGATCCAAATGGCAAAGAAGTTTCCATATTTATACCTTTTCTTGTAGGAGGTGTGACCGTACGTTAAAATACCAAAGAAACTAGGGTAAACCAATGTGATCATGACATTGTAGGTGCTTGCGATGGGACGGATGCAACTTACCTCAGTTGGGTTGCGTGGCATAGCCCGTTGCATAAGTCCCCCCCCTTTTTAATGCATTTATTTAGTCTTTAGGGAGCCAAAGCTTGACTTTACTAAACTAATAAATAAGGCTCGCGCTCGGCGCTTACCTTTTTTGGCTATAGGGTTTGGGTGGCTTTCTAGGTGAGACTGATAGAAAGAAAGGACGGGGCGCAACTATGCATGGTATTTCTCGACCATGTCTCCAAGGGACAGTTGAACTAGCGACTCATGAATGTTGCCGAGTTGGACGAGCCAATAACTCGAACGCGTTCGGTCTGTTTTTTGAGCAAGAATCACAGCCTTACCTTATCTTCACCATGATACGGACTCCAAGTTCTTATGGCAGAGCATGAGGAGATTTATCCTCAATATGATGATTGGAATGGAAACTAGAAGCACGACTGGGGTCCTCGTGGTCCAAGATAATAAAATCATCAATAACAGTAACGTAAGCATGAGACTTTTTGGTAGTACCGGTGAACCAGATGGTCGCGGCGATGGAATCTGGGATGGAGGACTTGTAGTATCACTCTAGATCTGGTTAAAGCGAAAGACCCCCTAACATAATTCGAATGGAGGCTGACCGTTGACCCCAATCTAGCCTCGCGGGGCGGGCCCCTATGGTTGCGAGCTGGAGTTCCATAGGTTATGGCTATAGCAATGGGAGGGCCCCAGTAGAGAGAAAAGGTAGGATAACGAGCGCTCAACCCACCAAGTGGGCGTCAAGAGCAGCAATCAAATGCTTGGTAAGCCAACAGCTCAGAACCGGGTGGGGCACTCGAAGAAAGGGGGGCACACTGAGCAAGTACGAGAAATTGGCCCCGCTCCACATACTTAAAAGCAAGGACCACTACGGGAGGTCAAACCAAGGATCTATGGAAGTGGGGGCTCGTCCCCGGTCAATATTGGATCAAACAATAGGGGGCCGTAGCACTGACCTCTTTTTTTTATCAATACAATAGGGGCAAAGATCATACAATTCCCTACCGAGACAAACCCTCAACGGATCCTCCGCGCATTGGGAATACCTCTTCCGTGCGTCTTTCTCGTGGCGGGACCAGAACAACAGGGAAAGACCCGGCCCAGGGCGAGCTTTATTTATGTAAGAGAGAATGGGGAGTGAATCGAATTCAGGTTCTGTTCTTTGGGGGCTTTCGGGCACTACTCGATCTTTTTCTACGTTGAGAAGGGGGAATAAGTCTAAATCAATGGACATTAATGAACCATCATCGATGGACGTTGCACATGACACGATCAATTCGACTCAAGGGTCCGTCGCTAATAGAAGTTGCTTACTTTTCTAGTAGAAAAGGAAAGGGCAGGGCTTTTTTTGTAGTAATAGTCGGTGGGTCTCATGAGATCTATGCTGGCCGTGAGAATCAAATGAAGGTCAAATGACCATTCAATTCATTAAGGGGCATAGCCGCACCCTCGCCCGGCGCCATTTCTGGACCTAGTAGCAGACGGGCGGGCCGTGCCTGAATTCAGAATGGACTAGACTCTTCTTTGTTTGAGCTGCTCGACCGAAGATCTCACTTGTCCTGGACAAGTACGTAAAGATCTTCGTGGAACCATGGTGGGACTCTCAATCGATATTTTCTAGTATTCCTTATCACGCCACACATGGAGATCTTTCTATTGATAGATCAGAGAGTCCACCCTTGAACAAATTATTAAAGGTTATATTACTACCTGTTTCTACGGAAGAGCTATACTTTGTACCGCCCAGAGGTCATATAGATCGGAATCCGTAGCGATAAGAATGAAAGGGTTGGTGTGGCTATAGCTACAACTACCGGTGCTTCAAATTAAATTCTAAGGGCACTACTGAAAGCCTGTTTTAGGTCCTATAATAGGGAGGTGTAAGCCTCGAAATCCTTTGTACTTCGGTAGGGTCGGACGGTTTTCTTTGCCCCAGCTTGGCGAATCGCATCCCCGCACAATGACATTCATTGTTTGTGCTCCCCTTACCGTTCTTGCTCAGTCTTTCAACGGTTGGGAAGACAGTCGTAGAAACGAAGCCTATCACCACGCCGACCCTCAAATACGAGATTGGGCCCCTTCTCAAAGATTTGATGGAATGGCTCGTCCCACCCAAGAGCGCTTATGTCATAGGGGAACTCATGGATGGAAACAATCCTTATGGTTTGTTTTGATATCCGGTAGGAATAAGGAAAAAAAAGTCGAGGTTGGTTGGTGAGCCTAGTGATAGGAGTCTATCTAGCTTGGTTCGGAGAGCACTTGTTGGGTTGCATATTTATTTGTTGCTAAATGTTACGACCTAAATGCTGAACTATTGACTTTATTTGTTCGGATGGGTGTTCACCCCAAAGTGTTCCCGGACCGCATGCATACATCCGTAAGTAACTTAGTGCAACATGGAAAATTTCATTGAGAGGAATCAGCAAAGAAAAGAAAAACGGGTCAACAACATCAACATGTGTATTTGAGAGATTGTCCTCGGGCTGAGGAGTGTCCACATGAGTTCGTTAAGGTGTTTACACAGGCCTGTGGTCCTCTTTTATATTCTGTCGAGAGTTCGGAATGCTCCACCTAAATAGAACGAAAAGAAGGAATTGGAGAAGAAAAGGGGAGCTATTGTGAAGCCTAGAAAGGCGGAAGTGGAAAATCGCTTATATCGAGTTCCCCAATAGCACCTTAGCTTAGTAGCAACACTCTTTCTACTGGTGTGGCACTGCTGGATGCTTCTAATCAATAGAAGACGAAGAGGAGGAAAAAAAAGCTTATGATGAGTATCTATTTGAGTCGATCATTTCCAAGATCTAATTCCAGTTTTTTCTTATGTAGTGGAAACGCCTTACAATCTGATGTTTTACGCTTAAGGGAAGAAATGTTCTTGGTGGTTGCAGGACTTGGGACCCCCAGAATTTGTATCCAAGATAAGCCTATAGGAGTGCCAATCAACTGAGCCACCAGGTTTGAGAATAAGGTGGGATTCTTGGATCTAGTGGCCGGTGAATCACTGATCAAAGAGCAGATTTTAGAGAGATTCTTCATCGATCTACTGTGCGGTGAATCACTAATTAATGAGCGAACAGCCACTAGGTTTAATAATTTGGTGGGATCTACAGATGTAGTGGCTGGTGAACCTCTTCTTCTTCTTCCACGAAGATTCAGACAAAATCGAGCTTGGATGGAACTGAACAAGATTTGGCGAACGAATACAAAGGTCAAAGGCTTTATTATTGAGAAAGTAAAAGGCGTTATTCAGTATCCATCGCAGGTTTTATTACTTTTCTTCCATTCCGTCACAGAAGGAAAAAGATATCGAACGATTGATTCACCATTGAGTACATTAACCCCAAAAAAACGAATATTTTGGTGTTCTAACTGCGGCAGATTAAAGAAGAACTTGATGAGCAAAATTCACTGACAAAAGAAAAAAGAACTTTTTGAATTTCGATGCCTAGCGTCCCCTGATAACCTAGGATTAGTGGTGATAGGGCTGATGTGGTATTTCGGAAACTGGGATTTCATGGTATCTATAGAGCAGATCCCATGGGCTTCTAGGGTAGAGGTTGGTTGAAGATGATGTGATGAAAGTGAACGTCTACGAAAAAACTATCGTAAAGTTTTGTTCTTCGTTCCGTCGTCGATCAATCTATCACTCAATCACAGGCCGCTCTATCACTGTCTGATTTTTTTTGTCTGATCACACTCGAAATTATGTATCTACTTATCGTACTTTTACCCCTGCTCGGTAGTTTTGTAGTAGGTTGTTTTGGACGTTTTATAGGAAAATAAGGAACCGCTATAATAACCACTAAGTGTGTTTCATTCGATTCGACCTTCTCTTTGATTGCTTTTTATGAAGTCCAACCGAGAGCTAGTGCTTGCTATCTAAGAATTTCTCCATGGATCTCATCAAAAATGTTTGATGCTTCTTGGGGATTCTTTGGGGACCATGAAGTCACCGGATGAATTGTCGAGTAAATATATTAGATCCGGATGCGGCTGTTACTCCGCGGCGATACAGACTCGACCCACTCCTACCCAGTCCGGGGTACCATAGCATCTCGTGAATAAGGGGGGACATATTCGACGTAACCACTCCCTTGGTTGGGGGCTGTGCCGCCCTGCCTTTCGATCGATACACAGTTGAGGACGCCGATCACGAACGCTACAGGTGTGGTAGCGATCCTTCTCAGGGAAGGCTAAGACGGCGCCTCGCATATGGGTAGCAAGAGGGCGCTTATGCCCCGACGGTGGGGCCTAAAAGGAAAGGGCCCAGCCAAATAGGGAAAATACACCCCCCACTTCAAGCGCAACTCTGTCTCGACTGAATCACTCTTTAGGTCTAGTCGGTGGAACCGGTGAACCATGCAAGCTGGTTAGATGCGTAGGGCAGAGGGCTCGTAGTACCCCCTTTGATTGATCCAGCCTTTCTTTTGCTTCGGTAGTCAATCACCTACTAAATGGGTAGGCCTGCACGCCTTATTTGAGACTACTAAGGCAGGCGGTGGACTCTTTCATTAGGTAAGGGAAGAAGGGGCCTAAGCACGGCATATGTCGTACACTTGAGTGGCAAAAAAAGCGAGATGTTACCATTTTTCCAGTCCTTTTCGGACATACGGTTCCCGCAGAAGATCAAGTTGGTGAGCCGTGTGATGGGAAACCTTCCAGCACGGTTCAGACACTACTGAATTAGAATGAGAGGTTTACCACCACATCATTGCATACAAGGGGAGCTTGCTCAAATCGCAGATTAATCCGACTCGTAATTCACATTTGACCCCTAGTTCCATAGCCCGACCGTAGTGATATTAATTGTGGTTACATTCATAAGTAGCTTGGTCCATCTTTATTCCATTTCATATATGTCTGAGGATCCGTATACCCCTCGATTTACGTGTTATTTATCCATTCCTACTTTTTTTATGCCAATGTTGGTGACTGGAGATAACTCTCTTCAATTATTCCTAGGATGGGAGGGAAAAGGTCTTGCTTCATATTTGTTATTACATTTCTAGTTTACACGACTTCAGGAAGATAAAGCAGCTATAAAAGCTATAGTTGTCAATCGAGTAGGTGATTTTGGATTACCTCCTGTGATTTTGGGTTGTTTTACTCTGTTTCAAATAGTAGACTTTTCAACCATTTTTACTCGTGCTAGTGCCCCCAGAAATTCTTGGATTTCTTGCAATATGAGATTGAATGCCATAACTCTTATTTGTATTTCAAATTTTTATTGGTACTGTTGGGAAATCAGCACATATATGATTGCATACTTGGCCACCTGATGCTATGGAGGGTCCCACTCCATTATTCGCTTTGATTCATGCAGCTACTATGGTAACAGCTGGCGTTTTCATGATAGCAAGGTGCTCCCTTTATCTTAATACCCACATACGGCTTTGATTGTTATTACTTTAGCAGGAGCTATGACGTCATTCCTTGCGGCAACCACTGGAATATTACAGAATGATCTAAAAAGGGTCATAGGTTATTCAACTTGTAGTCAATTAGGCTATATGATCTTTGCTTGTGGCATCTCTAACTATTCGGTTAGCGTCTTTCACTTAATGAATCACGCTTTTTTCAAAGCATTACTATTCCTAAGTGCACGTTCGGTGCTTCATTACATGTCGGATGAACAAGATATGCGGAAGATGAGGGGGCTTGCCTCCTCATTCCCTTTTACCTATGCCATGATGCTCATAGGCAGCTTATCTCTAATTGGATTTCCTTTTCTATATGGATTTTATTCCAAAGATGTGATCTTAGAGCTCCTTACACTAAGTATACAATCAGTGGGAACTTTGCTTTCTGGTTGGGAAGTGTCTCTATTCTTTTTACTTCTTATTACTTCTTTCGTTTACTTTTTATAACATTTCTAGTACCAACTAATTCATTCGGGCAAGACATCTTATGATGTCATGACGCGCCCATTCCTATGGCCATTCCTTTAATACTCCAGGCTCTCGCGAGTCTCTTTGTAGGATACTTGGCCAAAGTGTGACCATGAGGGCCCACTTGGAGACTTGGGATCTCAGCAGGAAATGCAAAGGTTGCAACAAGCCGTCCGGCCAAAGAGAATCAACTAGTTTAGTTCTGATCTGAGTAGGCTCATAATAGGGAATACCCTAACCATGGGAACTGGGGCCTGTCCATCCTTCATTTGCGGTAGACGTTCCGGCTTTGTCCGTCGATATATGAATGTTTCGAACTGGTTCGGTTCATGATCGCATCTACAAACCTTATCCCGTGGGCTTTAGCGGATGTTTTTCATTCTTCACCCGATCCATAGTAGCCTTTCCAAAGTCAACCTAACTGTATACCTTTTCCAAGGCACTAAATAGGCCTTAGCCCTTACACCTTTATATATAATAGAATAAAATTAGGTAGTTGTATATTGAACTAGCCAGATCATCTAAAGCATGAAAAGGATCGCCTTTGTTCTGAAGGCCAAGCGAGTTCCTTTTTTTTTCAAAGGCGGTCCTTTTCTTTCCTCGGACCGATGACTCGCTTTTTCAGTACTGCTAACTATTATAGGAGGATGTTGCCCCCTCGGGACTACCAGTAGCTTCGGTTGTTCAATCTCATGCAAGTTAGGTTGTGGTTGTATTGTCTGCAAGCGGAATGTAGGCGTTTTAGGTGTGTGTTGACCATGCACTCTCGCTTCGTGTAATGTCATATGTATGATAAAGGTGGTGTGGTGATTGAGCTCAATGCTAATGGTGATCCCCAAAGTTCAATGAATGAATGAAGCTATGATCGTACCCGGATAGAGATGATGGTCTTCCTCTGGTGTATCCAAGCCGGCCATAATAGAATAGATAAGCGAAGCAGTCAATAGCAGTCTGTTCTGTCCTATCGATAGATAGCAGGTTGCTTCCAATCTCAAACCATTTGAAACATAATTGTTACTTTTTTCTTGTTATTAATAGAGTGTTATTCTCTGCCCCTCTCAAATAAAGTAGAGGGGGAGAACTGGTAGAGAGAAGGAAAAAGAGCGAAACATTGACAAGTCTAATAGGGGAAGAATGGATGACACGTTGACTGCCTTCGACACTAGAAAAAAAACCCAAACGGTCTAACCTAACCCCCAGGGCCAAAATCAACTAGAGAGAGAAGCTCTGGGCGATTTTCAGGCGACTATAGAGAGAAAGCAGTTTTTTGGCCATTAATGGCCAATCCGGCCGGCGGCCAGCCTCCCACTGGGGCTGGACTGCCTCCTCCGCTACCTCTCAATACTACCCAAACCCCACCATCTCCTAAAAATACTTTGAAACCACTAAACTATGCCAATGCAGTGAAGAACACAACAGCTGATGCTGCCATGCAGGGGCGCAAACCTACTGTGCAGCCTATTCCAATTCGCATGGCTCAATTTTTTCAAGGACAACCATTGGTATGCTTTACTGAAGATGAAGTGGATCGCATGAATATAATAGAAGGTTTCAATTATGCTGTAGTTTGCAAATTCTCATACGGTTGGCCTGATATTAATGAATTATGTCGCATTATTCCTTTACAATGTGGTATTAAGGGAGAGTGCAACATTGGCTTTTTACGTGAAAGGCATATTTTAATAAGGATGTCATTATGGCAAGATTATGTTGATTTTTCATCCAAAAGAATTTATTACTTGAAAGATAAGCATGGGGATGAATATCAATTGAGAACATTGATCTATGATGCAAATTTTAAGGCAGGAGAGGAAACTCCAAAAGTCATGACTTGGATTTCCTTTCCAAATTTACTACATACATTCTTTGTAAAATAAGTTATGTTTTCCTTAGCTTCAGCTGTTAGTAAACCATTACATCTAGACAAGGCTACTATAAACAAGACTAGACCAAGCTGTGCTAGAGTAAAGGTATTACTTCACCTCATGGATGAATTACCAAAGAAAGTAAGAATGGATATCATTAATGAAAAAGAAGGTGAGTTGAGAACTGAATGGGTTAACAATATGATAACCTGCCCAAATATTGCAAGGAATGCAAGCATCAAAGTCATGATGAGTTTGAATGTTGGAGATTACATCTAGAATTAATGGAGACAAAAGTAGATGCAAGGAAAGTGACTGAACATAACAAGAAACAGGAAAAAAGAGAAGCTGGGCCTTTAAAGATTTTGTCAAGTGGAAAAGTGGTTCGGAATCAAACTAGTCACTGGAAAACAGTCAAAGACAGGCGCATAATAGGGAAGGAGAAACATGATTTGAATAATAAAGCATTGATACCTGCTGAAAATCAACATATAGAAGCTCAAGGACATAGAGAAAATGCAAATGTTGGTGGCATTGAAAGAAACAATACAGGAAACAAAAAGCAACAGGTGCAGACTAATAATAAGTTTGCCATATTGGAGGTTGAGGAGAGTGAAGACAGAGCAACAAATCAACTAGCATTATTGGAAAGTACAACAGCACTTCCAATTACAAAAGATAGAGGGATTCTTTATCAAATTCACAAGAATTTCTACCTAAGGCATATGAGAGGGTGAACAGACAAGAGGAAAGAACTCAGGCAGTGTTAATCTAGTAGGCATTAATAAGCAAAAACATATGGAGGAGGCTAGGAACAAGATGGGAAGTCCAAACACTAGGTCCAAGTCAACAGCTAGGATGCAACAACCAATTGCTTCTCAGGCAAACATGGAGAGTGCAAGCAAGGAACAAAGAATAATAAAAAAGACAACAAATCAATGAGTGAAGAGGGATTTGAATAATAGCAATGCTACTATGAACACATTATACCAATAAGTTCCATCACAGGACACATTGGTAGAAGAACAAATGGCTATAAATGTTGCAAAGGAATTTGTGGAAGATCCAGACATGGAGCTGTTCAAAAATAAAGAGATGGCAAAAGATATATGAGGGAAATTGTGGTCAAATCAGATAGAAGAGGTAGAAGAAGATGGGCTATGGATGAGGAATCAACAACACAGAATTTTCATAATGTTGCTAAAAGGGGAGACTTATCACCTAGGGAAATTGCCAAATCTGCAGCTAAGGGGTGAAAGAAACAGTCCAAGGAAACTTCTATTGCACAAGCAGGAGGAGTCACAACTAGGAGTGCACTATCTAAATCCCAAAATAATTAATGGATGCCTTAATTTGGAATATAAGGTCAGTGAATACAAGTTAGGCCTTTGAAAGAATTATCACAATGCACAAGGAACATCATTTTGTGTTCATAGGAGTCCTAGAACCTATGCCACAAGCAAATAAATT
Source organism: Nicotiana noctiflora (assembly GCA_032618575.1). Classification (NCBI taxonomy): domain Eukaryota; kingdom Viridiplantae; phylum Streptophyta; class Magnoliopsida; order Solanales; family Solanaceae; genus Nicotiana; species Nicotiana noctiflora. The sequence continues at coordinate 179,466 of JASVEL010007604.1, forward strand.
AGAAAGATATAGGGCAAGGATTGGATTGGCTCAGGCAGTGGTAAATGTTACAAACAAATTCTGGGCATTTGTAGATGAAGCTTTTGAAATAGATATTCTGTACAACATAGCACAACAGCTTACACTTAGGCCATTTCACACTGAAACTCATGTGCAACTAGTGCAAACCCATATATATGCAAAGTGTGATCATTTGGAAAGAATTGAACTGTGGGATACCTTATATGCAATGGATTCAGACATGAAAGTTCCATGGTTAGTAGGTGGGAATTTTAATGTGATATGGGATGAAGAGGAGAAATATGGAGGACTTCCAGTGTCTATTAATGAGGTGGATGATTTCAGGCATTGCATCAACACATGTAACTTGACAGATCTGGGCTTTAAAGGTAGCATATACACCTGGTGGAATGGAAGATCAGAGGAAGATTGCATTTTCAAAAGGCTGGATAGATACTTTGGGAATGTAGAGATTCAGCAGACATTCCCAGGGCTAGAGATTACCCATCTGTGAAAGACAGGATCTGGTCACAGACCAATGCTCCTTAAATGTGATATAGAGACTCCCCCTGTTAAGAAATCATTTTGATTTCTTAATTTCTGGGTAAAACATGAGTCTTTTAAGGATGTTGTGAAAGAAAATTGGTCTGCAGATTTCAGTGCTAGCCCATTTGTGCTGTTCAATTTCAAGTTAAAGAAACTGAAGAAAGCATTGTCTGTATAAATAAAGCTACCTATGGTGACATTTTTCAGAAGATAAATAGTCTGGAAGAAGTGGTTTTGGTTCATGAAAGACAATTTGAGGTAAGCCCAACTATGGAGAATAGACAAAGATTGCAAAAGGTACAAGCAGAAATGATAAAGTACCTAGCTATTGAAGAAGAGTTCTAGAGGCAAAAAGCAGGAATGATGTGGTTCTCCTTTGGAGATAAGAATTCTAAGTTCTTTCATGCACAAGTTAATGGGAGAAGGAAGAAGTTAAAGCTAAGTAGAATCCAAGACAGTAGAGGAGTTTGGATTGAAGAAAAGGATCAAATTGCAGAGGAGGCAATAAGGTTTTTCCAGGACCAATTCTCAGAAACAGCAACTCCAATAACATTTTACATCCTGGACCATGTTCCTACTATGATAGATGCTGAACATAATGAAGCCCTTATGGCTATGCCCACTAAGGAAGAAGTAAAGCAAGTTGTGATAGGTTTAAGTGGAGATTCAGCAGGAGGACCATATGTTTTCACTGGGGCATTCTACCAATCCTGTTGGGAAATTATTGAAGAAGATGTCTTTGATATGGTGAGATCATTTTTTTGTGGCCAACAACTCCCCAAAAGTGTAACCCATACTAATCTAGTACTGCTGCCAAAGAAGAAGGAGGTGCTTACATTTGCTGACATGAGACCAATTAGTTTGAGCAACTTTGTGAACAAGATTTTCTCCTTAGTTATACATGAGAGATTAGTTGATGTTTTACCTACATTAAGATCTCATGAATAAGCAGGATTTGTGAAGGGAAGAAGCATTGTCGAGAATGTGCTGCTAACACAGGAAATTATCACTGACATCAGATTGAGGACTAAGGCAGGTCCTAATGTGGTGATTAAGCTGGGCATGGCTAAAGCATATAATAGACTATACTGGTTATTTCTCACTAACGCTATGAGGAGAATGTGCTTTTCTGAAGGTTTCATAGGCATGATCTTTGACTTAGTGGGAAACAACTGGTATTCTATATTAATTAATGGCCAGCCTCATGGTTTCTTTCATTCTACTAGGGGTGTTAATCAAGGGGATCCTCTATCACCTGCTTTGTTTATCATGGCTGCTGAAGCATTATCTAGAGGGTTAAATTCACTTCATTATAATCCACACTTTTCGGGGTTTGGTTTACTTAAATGGAGTCCAAGGATAAACCATCTATCATATGCTGATGATACTATTATGTTCTGCTCATCTGATGACACTTCCTTAAGGTTACTAATGGGGGTGCTACAAGCCTATGAAAGAGCTTCCGGACAGCTGGTCAACAAGGCAAAATCAGCAATCTATTTACACCACTTGGAAGATTTGGAGGTGGTAGAAAAGGTTGAAAGAATAACATGAATTAGGAGGAAAGAATTCCCATTCACTTATCTGGGATGTCCTATATTTTATGTTAGGAGGAGGATGGATTACTATCAGGGTTTAATTACTAAAATCATGGACAAACTTCAAGCATGGAAAGGAAGACTATTATCATTTGGAGGTAGAGTTGTACTTATTCAAAGTGTCTTGCAAAGCATGCCTATGCACCTCATATCAGTAGTTAATCCTCCTAGCTATGTGCTTAATAAACTACATAAGATCTTTGCTAGGTTCTTCTGGAGTACTAATGTTGGTGTAAATTCTAGGCACTTGGCTTCCTGGAACACTCTTTGTATGCCGTATGAAGAAGGAGGTGTATGCTTCAGGTCATTACATGATGTATCAAAGGCATTATTCTGCAAACTATGGTGGAATTTTACAACAAAGCCTAGTCTTTGGAGTGTTTTTATGAGTAACAAATATTGCAAAAATCTAAATGCAGTAATTGTTCCATGGAAGGAAGGGTCTCATGTTTGGAGAAAAATGTTGGAAAACAGGGATCTAATTGAGCACCAAATAATTTGGAAGTTAAAATCAAGATTAGCACAGTTTTGGTTTGATAACTGGACAGAATTAGGGGCTTTATACTTTCAGGTACCTACTGGTTTTCCTATTAATGAAGAGATTCAGAATGTGAGTGAAGTCTGTATTGATGGGAGATGGCAAGTGGAGAAACTACAAGAATTACTTCCAGCAGATCTTGCACAACATGTTGTGCAACACATGAGACCTCTAGGAGATGAGATGAGGCTGGATATTCCGTACTGGATGCTGGAACCTAAAGGCTACTTCTCAGTTAAATCAGCATGGGAATACATTAGAAGAAGAGACAATCCTAGAGAAGCATTCAAGAAGATGTGAGTGAAAGGAATGACATTCAAGATTAGCTTCTTCATGTGGAAAGTTTGGAAAGAAAAACTTCCATTGGATGATTTCATGAGAAGATTGGGATATGCTATACCTTCTAAGTATTGGTGTTGTGCTAAACCTAGAGAAGGGTCCCTAATCCATGTCCTTTTCAACTCTAATGCTGCAAGAGTAGTGTCGGAATACTTCTTAATGAGGGCTGGCATTTAAATAGAAGGCATTACCCTTCACCAAGCTATCACAAAATGTTGGACAGCTCTAGTCCTTGACAGGATTAGACCTGTCATGCAAGCTTTACCAGCAAGCATTGTATGTGAATGATGGAAAAGGAGAAATTCAATGAAATATGGTGAGGCAGTGTCAGTTAACAGGGTAATATACCAGGTTTTAAGTACCCTACAAGCTCTTGCAAGGGTCAGGAAATCTGGCCTCAATTTTCCTCATAGGTGGCAGAACCTGTTACATATGCTGGAAAATTACACACCTAAGCTCAGGTATACTAAGGTACTGTGGGAATTTCCTAGTGATAGGTGGATTAAGGTGAATACAGATGGTGCTTCAAGAGGAAATCCAGGGAGGTGCTCTATTGGGGTGTGTCTAAGAGACTCATCTAGAGATACTGTCTATGCTATGGGGAGGAAGATTAAAGAGGGAACAAATAATGAAGCTGAGACAGTAGCAATAGTGGAGGCTCTAAGACTATGTAAAGCCATGGGATTTCAGAATATGTGGCTTCAAACAGACTCATTATTACTAAAGAACATTGTGGATGGAGTGTGGAAGCCACAATGGCAAATATTGGAAGAAGTCAATGGGATACTTAGTTGGAAGAAAGAGTTCAATTTTAAACTCACTCACATTTACAGGGAAGGAAATAAGTTAGCAGACCATTTAGCTAACTATGCTTTAGATTGGGGAGATATTGAGAGTAGTGACTTTGAGGATTTGGATGTTCAAAGTAGGAAGATTGTGAATGAAGACAAGATGCAATGCCCAAGTCTCAGAGTGAGAGTTGCAAGAAGATGACAGACAGACAGGAGGAAAAATAGGCTCCTATTGAAAGAAGCATAGGAGCAAGAGAGCTACTTGGCAGCTCTTTTCATATACATCTTACTCAAATCCTTCTGGAGGAGAGTAAGGTGAATTGGACTAACTTTATTGTTTGTTTTGCAGATACATCTTATGTGCAGGTGGTTTATGTGTTAACTAAACTCCAATTGGTGGTATTAGTGCTAAGCACTCAGCCCAATGGAGGGAAGTTTCACATAATCAGCTGTACACTGCTGTGGCAAAGATGTTTCATCATGAGAAGCTGCGGGGACTCTCCCATGAGTTCTCAGGGGAAGGCCATTTCCCTCGATAGAATATACTGGTATCTCAACACTCAAGGTGCTGACAGTAATCTATACTGGATGAAGCATCTACATATTGCCAAAGGGACGAAAGGGGAACTCATGCCCCTTTATAGAAAACACTGCCAATGGAACACACAGGGTGCTGACAGTAATTTCTATTGGATGATGCACTTGAGGAAATACATCTCCAAAGAGAGGAAGCAACAATCAAGAAATGATGCATCACTTCAGGTACTAGTCCAAGAGTACATGCAGGAGAACATTTGGAAAGTACAATTTACAGTCACAAATTACATGTTGATAGTTAAAGTTCTACCATGGAATTTTAGCTACATGAAACATAAAGTGACAAATAGTTGGAATAATTGGTTTACATTAATTTCAGTTAAATGGTACTTCCCGAGGGATCCTCAGGTGGTGGTATTAGTACATAGTACTCAATCCACCGAGGTGAAATTGGGGGTATCATTTAGAACTAACATTAGTAATGCTAAAGGAGTTGAGGATCTAGCAGTCCAAAATATACAAAGCACAAAGAATCAGATACATGCAGGCATATATCATGTACTATATTGTTTAAGGATTCTCCAGGTGGTGGTATTAGTACATTGTACTCAACCCACCGGAGAAGAATTAGCCATAGAGTGCAGAAGTCATAAAAAAGAACAAGACCCTAGTCAACAGAGCTCTAAAGCTCATGAGGGTACAGACAGTACTTTCCCTCTTTCAGGAGGAAAAGCACTGGATGAAGTATGAGACATAAATCCACTAGGCAAGTATGTTTTCATACAGTTTACATGGAGAATAGAAAACACTAATACAATTGCATGCAATAAAGGAAAATACATAGAAAAGAGGTACAAGGGATGTATAAGACATGGCCTGTTCGAGGAAGCAACAAAGATGCACAGTCCTCCATTAGAAACAGCACACAAGCTTAGCCAGAAGCGGACCAATGAATTGAGGACTTTCACAGGATCAGCCACAAAGCACATGAAACAGAAGAGAAAGGAGAGTAAGAAGAAGAGTTACATAAGCAGCACAATAGATAGAAAAAATATTCTAACAAGGAGAGAGATGAACTTACCAGTTCAAAATCATCATTTTGAGGGTGGTACATCTCACAGGCAGCAGGATATGGAGGGAGACACATATAGATAAGAGTAGTAGTAAAAAAGGAGGAAAAAGGGGAGAAGAAGGAAACAAAAACAAGGAGAAGACAGACTGAAAAAAGAAATGGAGAAAAAAGCGAGCAGAGATAGAAAAAAGAGCAGATGAAGAGAGTGTTACCTTTTAAGAATGGTGGGAGGCCACAAAGGAGCTAGAGGAGATCCGATGGAGGTATATAGGAAGAAAACAGAGAGGGAACAAATAAAAAGCAAACAAAGTTGAAATTAGTATAACAGAAAGAGGAAATGAAAGGAAACGCAAACATAGAAAAAGAAGAAGAAGAAATTTACCTGAAGCTGATGTAGACATGATCGAGGTAGTACGGAGCTGGGAATCCATAGCTCATCGGAATAGAGATAGGAAGCTTGCTGCATAAGAAGATAGATCTGGGAGAGAGAGGGTCTCCGGAAGAGAGAGAAGCAAAATAGGAAATGATATTTCCTATACTCACATATCCCCTGAAATGAATCGTTTAGGTGGAACCAACGGTGGGATTAGGAAAAGGCGAGTATTGGGATTAGGAAACGACGCCCGTTGGTTGACAGGTGTGTCTAAGGAGCTGGGATTTAGGTGGGGTGTTTTAATGTCTGAAGGTTCGAGAATGAGGCCATTATTCATATGGCCATGAATTAATTGGAGAATTGAATTATGGCTACAAGCTAAATTCAAGGGTATGGGTAGTGGCTACATTTTGAACACGAGAGACCTGATATATTGGGCTACAAGTTTTACGGGTAGGGAGACGCAACATTGGGCCTGTTTATTTTGGCCAAGAGTATTGTGGCTATTTCTTAAAAAGGGAGATTGGAATAACAGGTGGCTACAGGTGAGTAGGTGGCTAGTTTTTAAATGTAAATTCAAGAGAATAAAATGCTGGGTCATTACACTGTTGGATATAGACGATATTATATGGGCTTGTCACTTTGGGCTTCTGCAATGGGCCAACACCTGCTACGATTGGACTTATAGAATTCATTTTTTTACTAGTTTTATTTATCTAATTTTTAGCTATCATATTGTAAGATCATGTTTGAGTACTTTACACAAACTTGATAGTAGGAGTTATGTATTTTCATTTATTATTTCGTACGCACTCATAGATACTTTGACATTATGTTTGTTTATTTTTTAATTACATAAATAAAACTAGCCCTAGGTACTACCTAGTGGATTAATTAAAAAAAAACCCAGGGCCTACAATCCTCTAAATGTTGGAGCTATAGAGAGAGAGGCTATGGCGATTTTCTCCCTTTAGAGAGAGAAAGTCCTTTTTTCCTGCTGCCATGGCCAATACGGCCGGCGGCCAGCCTCCTCCAACGGCTGTTCAGCCCACCCCTGCCCTCGCCAAGCCCCCCCAGCTTCAAACAACACTACCCAGCCCCCTATAGTTGCAAATGTGCCTAAGGTCATGAATTATGCGCAGGCAGTGAATAATACTTTGAAGAAACCTGTTTTGCAAGCCCAAGCAACAGGCGTTGAACCCATTGTGGCTAGAAGAGCTATGTTTTTATGAAGGTCAGCTGCTGGTTTGTTTTACAGAATCGGAAATTGAGAGTATACATATTATTGAAGGTTTGAAGTATGAGGTTGTTTGTAAAATCTCATACGGGTGGCCAGAAATTAATGAGCTACGTTGCATAGTACCAATTTAATCTGGTATTAAAGGTGAATGTAATATTGGAGTATTAAAGGAGAGACATACATTAATAAGATTCACACTATGGCAGAATTATGTTAATTTCTATTCTAAAAGTGCTTTCTTTGTGAAAGACAAGTATGGAGATGAATATCAGTTACGTACAGTGATTTGTGATGCTAAGTTCAAAGTGGAAGAAGAGACGCCAAAGGTGATGGCTTGGATCTCTTTTCCAAACCTGTTACCTACTTACTTTGTTAAAGAATGTCTATTTTCACTAGCGTCAGCTGTTGGCATTCCACAGTACCTTGACCAAGCAACAATTAACAAAACTAGTCCTAGTTGTGCTCGTGTAAAGGTGTTAGTTGATTTAACAGATGAATTACCCAACAAAGTAAGGATGGACATTATTAATGAGGATACAGCAGATACACGGACAGAATGGTAAACATTAAGTATGATTATTTGCCTAAATACTGCAAAGAATGTAAATTACAGGGTCATAATCTTGTGTAATGTTGGAAATTGCATCCAGAGCTACTACCTAAAAGGAAAGAGGAGAAGAAGCATGTTAAAAAGATGCAGGAGCAACCTAAAATTGATAATGGTCCAATTATGGTTTTAACTAGTGGAAAAGTAGTTGGGAATGCTGGTCCTAAGTTGAAACAAGTAAGAGATGGCAGAAATTAAGACAAGGGAAACAAGGCTATTGATATTGCAACTACTAGAAAGGAAATTGTACCTGTTACAACTCAAAATGCAACAGATGGTGATCAATTTCAAACTAATAATATGTTTGAAGTCTTAGAAGTTGAGAACAGTGATGCAGATGGCAATAGGCAGGTGGAGAATCAGGAACATCATAAAGAGGCCCTAGTTGAAAAGCCATAGGGTGTTTTAAACCCTGCAACTTCAGTTTTTAAACCTGCTAGTCCAGGAACAAATAAAGGAAAGAAGGGAGATGGGAAGAGTAAGCAGCAGCAGCTTCAAATTAACAGCAAAGTTCAGGTAAACAGCCCAAACAAAGGAGAAGAACCTAAATCTAATGCACACAGGAGATAGGAGCAACATATACTGGAATCAACAGCAACATGGGTACACAGGACCTTTGCAAATGACATGGTTGCAATTAATACTTCAGTTCAGGAGATACCTTCACAAGATACTGCAGTGGAGGGAATACTTGCAAAGGATAAAGACATGGAAGATATGAATGATAAAGAATATGAAAATTTTCAAGGAAAAGATTCAGCATGGAATGGGGGCAAACTATGGTCTGATCATATAGAAGAATATGCAGGTAAAAGAGTTATACCAGATGCACTACGCAGTGAAGATGAAAATGGAGGAGTCAATGTGGAGGAAGAGGATCAAAGTGTGAATGGAAAGGCTATAGAGAACAGTAATCCAAGAGCTAATCTAATGATCACATCAGCGGAAGATAGTATGACAACAAGAAATAACCCACATGCAACTAACAACAATGACAGAACTGATGCAGGAGGATGCAACAAGGTTATCGATGGAAATATAGATCCGGGTGGAAATAAGCAGCATGTTCAGGATCTGATTCCAAGTATTCCTAGCCCATTAACTGAAGTGCCAACACTTATGCAAACCTGTTACCTACTTACTTTGTTAAAGAATGTCTATTTTCACAAGCTTCAGCTGTTGGCATTCCACAGTACCTTGACCAAGCAACAATTAACAAAACTAGTCCTAGTTGTGCTCGTGTAAAGGTGTTAGTTGATTTAACAGATGAATTACCCAACAAAGTAAGGATGGACATTATTAATGAGGATACAGCAGATACACGGACAGATTGGTAAACATTAAGTATGATTATTTGCCTAAATACTGCAAAGAATGTAAATTACAGGGTCATAATCTTGTGTAATTTTGGAAATTGCATCCAGAGCTACTACCTAAAAGGAAAGAGGAGAAGAAGCATGTTAAAAAGATGCAGGAGCAACCTAAAATTGATAATGGTCCAATTATGGTTTTAACTAGTGGAAAAGTAGTTGGGAATGCTGGTCCTAAGTTGAAACAAGTAAGAGATGGCAGAAATTAAGACAAGGGAAACAAGGCTATTGATATTGCAACTACTAGAAAGGAAATTGTACCTATTACAACTCAAAATGCAACAGATGGTGATCAATTTCAAACTAATAATATGTTTGAAGTCTTGGAAGTTGAGAACAGTGATGCAGATGGCAACAGGCAGGTGGAGAATCAGGAACATCATAAAGAGGCCCTAGTTGAAAAGCCACAGGGTGTTTTAAACCCTGGAACTTCAGTTTTTAAACTTGCTAGTCCAGGAACAAATAAAGGAAAGAAGGGAGATGGGAAAAGTAAGCAGCAGCAGCTTCAAATTAACAGTAAAGTTCAGGTAAACAGCCCAAACAAAGGAGAAGAACCTAAATCTAATGCACACAGGAGATAGGAGCAACATATACTGGAATCAACAGCAACATGGGTACACAGGACCTTTGCAAATGACATGGTTGCAATTAATACTTCAGTTCAGGAGATACCTTCACAAGATACTGCAGTGGAGGGAATACTTGCAAAGGATAAAGACATGGAAGATATGAATGATAAAGAATATGAAAATTTTCAAGGAACAGATTCAGCATGGAATGGGGGCAAACTATGGTCTGATCATATAGAAGAATATGCAGGTAAAAGAGTTATACCAGATGCACTACCCAGTGAAGATGAAAATGGAGGAGTCAATGTGGAGGAAGAGGATCAAAGTGTGAATGGAAAGGCTATAGAGAACAGTAATCCAAGAGCTAATCTAATGATCACATCAGCGGAAGACAGTATTACAGCAAGAAATAACCCACAGGCAACTAACAACAATGACAGAACTGATGCAGGAGGATGCAACAAGGTTATGGATGGAAATATAGATCCGGGTGGAAATAAGCAGCATGTTCAGGATCTGATTCCAAGTATTCCTAGCCCATTAACTGAAGTGCCAACACTTATGCAACAAGGTGGAGGTATAGTAGCAGATAATTTACCACCTAATGCAATAAGTGAGGAAGTAGCAGTTCCAATGCAACAAGGAGTGAATGCAGATGAAGATTGGCCAGGGGGAGTAGGTAAAGATATGGATGAAGAATCTACAACTCAAAACTTCCTCAACATTGCTAAGCAAGGTGACCTATCTCCTAGAGTGATTGAGGAAAGAAAATCTATGTCCAAAGGGAAGAAGAAGCAGCAAAAGGACAGGCAACATAATTTTGGATTCATAGGGATCATGGAACCAATGTAACAATCATCAAAGATAGAAGGATATAAGAGGAGGGTTGGACTTGCTCAAGCTGTTGTGAATGTCTCAAACAAAATTTGGGCATTTATCGATGAAGTGTATGAGGTGGAGATTATGTACAACAAGGCAGAACAGCTGACTCTAAAGCTTTTTCATTCTGAAACTCATATGGAGTTGATTCTTACATTGGTGTATGCTAAGTGTGATCACTTAGAAAGAATTGAATTATGGGATTCTCTTTATGTAATGGCTAGAGATATGACAACTCCATGGCTATTAGGAGGTGATTTCAATGTAATTTGGGATGACAAAGAGAAGTTTGGGGGATTGCATGTGTCTCTAAATGAAGTTGATAATTTTAGACATTGTATAAATACTTGTAATCTTTCAGATTTGGGGTTCAAAGGGAGTATATTTACTTGGTGGAATGGGAGATCAGATGAGGAGTGCATTTTTAAAAGATTGGACAGGTGTTTGGGTAATTCAGAACTGCAGGAAACTTTTCTTGGGCTAGAAGTCACACACTTTTCTAAGACAGGTTCTGATCACTGTCCTATGTTGCTAAATGTGACATTGAAACTCCACCTGTCAAGAATCCTTTTAGGTTTCTGAATTTCTGGACCAAACATGATTCTTTCAAGGCTGTAGTTAGAGAGAATTGGAAGGCAAATTTAGTGCTAATCGTTTTATTCTTTTCAATTTTAAGTTGAAGAAGATGAAGAAGGTTTTGTCTACTTGGAGTAAATCTACTTATGGGTACATTTTTCAGAATATTGCTAGCCTGGAGGAAGTTGTATTAGTACATGAGAGGCAATTTGAAGTTGATCCTACAAAGCAGAATAGGGAAAGACTACAAAGGGTACAGGAAGAAATGATCAGGTACCTAGCATTGGAAGAGGAATTTTGGAAACAGAAGGCAGGCATGGCCTGGTTCAAAGATGGGGATAGGAATACCAAATTCTTCCATGCACAAGTAAGAGGAATGAGGAAAAGGATGCAGTTGAGAAGAATCAAGGACAGCAATGGCAACTGGGTTGAAGAAGATAAGGAAATTGCAGAGGCTGCAATAGAGTTTTATAAGGAACAATTTCATGAATCTGTTATTCCTACAAACTACTCTATAATTGATTATGTTCCTAGACTGATTGAAGAGAAGCAGAATGCATAGCTAGAGGCAATTCCTACAAGAGAAGAGGTCAATATTGCAGTGCAGGGGCTGAATGGAGACTCAGCAAGTGGTCCAGATGGGTTTACAAGTGCTTTCTATCAAACATGTTGGGACATTATTGGGGAAGATATTTATCAAATGGTCCTAGCTTTTTTCAGTGGACAACATCTTCCTAAATGTGTTACTCACACAAATTTGGTTCTTTTACCAAAGAAAAAGGAAGTTAATACTTTTTCAGATCTGAGGCCCATTAGTCTCAGTAATTTCATTAACAAAATCTTCTCTAGGATCATTTATGAAAGGCTGGTGGAGATTCTACCTACTATAATTTCAGAAGAACAGGCTGGTTTTGTTAAGGGTAGAAGTATTGTAGAGAATGTCCTTTTAACTCAGGAGATAATTACTGATATCAGGTTGAGAACTAAGGTTGGCCCTAATGTGGTGATTAAATTGGACATGACATAAGCATATGACAGGCTGTCATGGCTTTTCCTAACCAAGATGCTAAGGAAATTTGGTTTCTCTGAAAGATTCATAAAGATGATTTTTGATTTGGTGACAAATAACTGGTACTCTATTTTGATCAATGGGCAAGCACATGGTTTCTTTAAATCATCAAAGGGTGTTAAACAGGGTGATCCCTTATCTCTAGCTTTGTTCATAATAGCTGCTGAAGAATTATCTAGGGGGCTGAATTCTCTTCATTCAAATTTATATTTTAGTGGGTTTGGTCTACCTAAGTGGAGTCCTAATGTGAACCATTTGGCATATGCTGATGATACAGTTATTTTCTGCTCCTCTGACGAGACTTCTCTAAGGTTGGTCATGGAGATTCTGTATATAAATGAGAGTGCCTCTGGACAGTTGATTAATAAGTCTAAATGAGCTATTTATTTACATCATCTAGTAGATTTGGAGGTGGTAAGGAAGGTTGAAAGAGTTACAGGTATTGGACAACAGGAGTTTCCACTTACATACTTAGGTTGTCCTATATTCTATGCAAGGAGGAAAATGGAATATTACCAACCTATGATTTCTAAAATTCTAGATCAGTTACAGGCATGGAAGGGAAGGCTGTTATCTATAGGGGGAAGGGCCACATTAATATCTAGTGTGCTGCAAAGCATACCAGTTCACTTGCTCTTAGTAGTGAATCCCCCAAATTATGTCATAAACAAGCTGCATAAGCTGTTTGCCTAGTTCTTTTGGAGCAGTAATGTGAGTGGCAACAACAGGCTTTGGGCATCCTGGTCTACTCTATGCATGGCATATGAAGAAGGAGGAATTGGGTTCAGATCATTGCATGATGTTTCTAATGCTCTATTTTGCAAGCTTTGGTGGAATTTCAGGACTAAACCATGTTTGTGGAGTGCCTTCATAAGTCAAAAGTACTGCAAGAAACTAGATGCAGTAATTGTGCCTTGGAAAGAAGGCTCTCATATTTGGATAAAGATGCTGGAATGCAGGGACCTAATTGAGCATCTAATCTTTTGGAAGCTTAAAATGGGGTCATCATTATTTTGGTACAGTAATTGGACAGGAATGGGGGCTTTATACTTTCTTGTTCCTCAAGATTTCCCTATGGATGAAGGAATTCATAATGTATACGAGGTGGTGGAGAATGGGAGATGGGATGTTAGCAGGTTACTACAACTCCTACCAGAAGATTTGGCTTATCACATTTTGGAGAATATCAATTCACCTGAGATGGAAAACATAGTAGACTGCCCTTATTGGATACTAGAGACTAGGGGTAACTTTACTATAAAATCAGCCTGGGAGTAATTAAGAAGTAGAGATCACCCAAAGTTAGCATATCAAAAGATATGGGTGAAAGGGCTGCCTTTTTAAAATATCCTTCTTTATGTGGAAAATATGGAAGGCAAAGCTGCCTCTAGATGATTTTATGAAGAGACTGGGATATGCTATGCCTTCTAAGTGTTGGGTGTTGTGCACAACCTAAAGAGGAATCTCTAGTCCATATATTTTTTACATCTAAGGCTGGTGAAGCTGTATGGAAGTACTTTCTATAGAGATCAGGCATATATATACAAGGGCTAACTCTTCACCAAGCCATTGTCAGACGCTGGAATGCACCAGTGGTACATAGGTTGAGGCCAATTATGCAGGCTTTACCATCATGTATAGTATGGGAACTATGGAAAATGAGGAACAATCTGAAATATGGGGATGGAGTTTCAATAAGCAGGGTCATATACCAAGTCTCAACAACCCTTTAGTATTTGGTACAACTAAGGAAACTAGGCCTTAAAGTACCTCACAGATGGAGTGACTTATTGGAAATGATGCAAAACTATACTCCAACGCTTAAATGTTACAAGGTATTATGGGAATTCCCTCAGGAAGGTTGGATAAAATGCAATACAGATGGGGCATCAAGAGGAAACCCAGGCAGAAGTGCAATTGGAATATGTTTGAGAGATGAGTCACGGGACCTGTTATATGCTATGGCACAGGAGATTAAAGAAGGCACTAACATTGAATCAGAAGCTAAGGCAATCTTGGAGGCTCTAAGGATATGTAGAGAGAGGTACTATACAAGAATATAGGTGCAGACAGATTCTAAGCTACTACAGAGTATAATTACACATGATTGGAAGCCACCATGGTCTATTGTGGATATTCTGGAGGATATAAGGAAGAGTATAGAACGGAATATAGAAGGGTCTCATGTCAGAGTTACTCACATCTACAGGGAAGGAAATCAACTAGCAGACCACCTGGCTAATTAAGCATTAGATCATGGAGACATAGAATGCAAAGACTTCTGGAACTTGGACACACAGGGGAGGAGAATTTTGAATGCAGATAAATCCTAATGCCCATTCTTATGGATCAGAGTTGTAAGAAATTAGAAAGAAGGGATGGGGCTTGGGATTCAACACTAAAGGAGTTAAGGGAAAGAGTTGTAAGGAGCATGGAGCTACAGTGTAGCTCATCATCTTGTCATCACATTCAAGTCCTTATGGAGGAGAATGTGATGAATATTTCTAACAAGTTTGTTTGTTTTGCAGGTACTGTATATGCAAAAGTGATCTATGAGTAAATGGAAATCCTATTGGTGGTGTCAGTGCTTTGCACACATTCCAATGGAAGGATATTGCACATATTCACTTTTGCAAAGAGGGAGACAGTTTGTGTCTCATGCATAAAGGGAGCAGAGGTATACATGGACCAATGCACACAATATGCAGACAGTAAATTTCCCAAGTCTGGGGAATATAGTTGGATGATGCATTTGTGTGTATGTATAGCTGCACCAAATGCAATACATAGCACCAATTGGAAGAGGCACATGAGGAAGTTCAACGCCTATTGCATCAAGCTAGCTAATTATTGTGTTTTAGGTAAAACTATGGTGGTGGTATTAGTACTAGGTTGTACTCAATCCACCTGGAGGAACCTAGACATAACAAATAGTCTAGTAATAATCAGGGTTAGTCTCTACAAAGTGATTAGTGCATACAATTCAGCAGAAACAAATATCACTCAAAGACGCCAGTTTAGGTACCCACAGGGTCCATATATACAATGGACCCATATGCAGAACAAGGACAGTGCTGACTGTAACTTCAACTGGATGAAGCACTTTAGTAGTGCACATAGTATAGCAAATAAGATACAACATTCATGGTGGCAAGTAATCTTGCAGGTACTCTTATGGTTAAGGATGCTCCAAGTGGTGGTATTAGTATTGAGTACTCAACCAACCGGAGAGAAATTAACCATGGAGTACATGTTAAGATTATGGGAGGTCAACTACTTGTCCCACAGGGATTATGACCTCCATTTGCACACATCTTAGAACTTAAAAGTTCACGAAAGTGCGGACAACAAATTCACCTTTAATCCTGAAAATGAATTGTTGGATGAGGTACTTTTTACAGTTATACTAGACAGGTGCATGTTCATACAAGTTACAGGTATGGTAGAAATAAGTACAAGAAAAGCATGCAAGAAGAAACTAAGGAAGAAAAAGAAAACAAAAATGTGTACAACACAAATATTGCTTCATTGGTCTTCCTAGGGATCAGCTTTCAGACTGTAGTGATTGGGCAAGGCATATAAAGCCTCATTCCAGTGCATTCATATGATTCATGATGAAAATAAGAGAGAAAGGGCGAGGGAGGACCAGTCTTACACATGTAATAAAAAGGAGAAATAAAAAAAGTCAATAGTGCGAAAGAAGAACTTACCAGAACCCATTTTAAGAAGTCAAGATCTACACTTTCAGGCCTTTGCATACATCAGTGTCACACAGGGAGATAGTGGTGATTTGCAAAATAAAAATAGGAATCATTATAAATGGAGAGATAAGAAGAAGAAGAGGATAAGAAGGCAAAACGTTGAAGTATTTACCTGGGGTAACATTGATGAAGATTTGAAGAGTCAATGGGGGTTGAGCTCAAAAGATAGGTCATCAGAAGAGGAGTTTCATGGATTCAGGCAACAAATAAAAAGAAAAAGAGAAATGAGTCCAAATCGAGGAGAAATAGGTATAAAGAAAAGCAAAGTAAAGAGAAGTCAGAAACAAAATGAAGAATGGAGAAGAAGAAGGAGATTTACCTTGATGGAAACTCAGTCTTTGATCTCAATAGCTCAGACGATGAAGCTCCGATGGTGGATGATTGGAAGACAAACGAGGAAAATGGATGGACAGGCAGCCATGGGAGCTGTAGAGAAGAACTTGAGAGAATCCTCTAGAAGAAGAGAGATGAAGAGAGAGAGTGGAGAAGGGGAAATGAATGGACAGTGTATCTACATCAGTCTTTTAGGAAACCATCTAGAAGACTGTGTAGTGAGAAACAGCCGGCGAGCATTTCGGGGGAATTTGTGCATACAATTTGAAATCTTAAAATATCGGAGGTGTAAGAGTGGCTATAGGTGTAAAATCGAGTTACTATATGAAGGGTCTAAATTACAAACAAGGGGCTATCGGTTTAATTGGGTCATGATTATATCAGGTGGCTATAATTTTAACTTATTGGTGTCTCATGGATTGGGCTTCAGAACAAAATTTGGGCCTGGAGGAGATAAGGCAATTAGGAATAAAGGGGCCAGGGTAGATTCGTATTGGGTAATGACTAGAGAATTGGGCCATGTTGGTGTAGCTTGAGAAATGGGCTACGATTTAAACATATAACATTTTTTGTGTGTCACAATGGCTACATGTGTAACATATATGAGTTATATATTCTGACTAAAAGGCGAATAAGATATGTGGAATTAATTTGGTCAGGAATACAAGTGCTATCGGTGATGATTTGGGCATTTATAGTGGGCCTAATTGATCAGACATGAGGATTGGGCTTTTAGGGTATACATGGATGCATTGGACTGCTGGAGTACTTATGTTATGTTACTTGGGCTAGTTTTTGATATATCAAAGTCTTATAGTTATCATGTGAGATCAATTTTAAGCACCTTGCTTAAATTTGATCATAGGAGTTATGTAATAGTATTTATCAATTTTTTATATTGCACTCGATACTCGAACAATTTTATTGTATTTCCTTTTATTATTTATATATAAAGACTATCCCTAGGCACCTGCCTAGTGGATTGATAAAAAAAACCCTACAATCTTAAAAAAAAAGCCCCCAGGGTGGAACCCAACCGAAAGGCGCTAGATGGACTAAGGGCAAGCGAGATAAAGAAAGCAACTGGCCCTATGTGTAAAACCTTGCCGCGGGAGAGTCTTTCTCCAATGAGAATAAAGAAAGCTTTTGGGCAAGACAAGAAAGGAACTCGCCCTTTGACACCAAGGCATAAGAGTTGATTGCTGGCGATGACTTCGTGAAGGGAATCTATGAGAGAAGGTTCTCGAACCGGGTTTTGACCGAATAGAGCACAGAACCAACGAGTTCAGTCAAACAAGGTAAAGAGTCTAAGGGAAAGATCAAGCTTGAAAGGAGTGGACGGGCGTAGGCTTAATAGTGAACACAGACCTCTCTGCTTATAGATATGAGATCAATGACTTAAATAAAAGAAAGATATCGAGAGAAAGTCTTAGCCCTTAAAATGCGTTTCGAAGAGAGATCGAAGACGAAGATTTTCTGATGCAGTGCGGGCACTGGATGGAAAAGACTGATAAAGGAACAACCTAATGGAATGGCATACCTCAAGCGGCACCAATCTCCCCCAGCAAAGATCTATCAGCACGAAGCCGACCTATGGATAGAAACAAAGATGCATGAAAGGCAAATGAAAGAAGAAAGATAAAATTTCTTTGGGAGTGTGAGATAGGCATACTAGGAGTACGCAGCCGAAAAACCGCTGGGGTTTCGAGCAGTGATAGCTGGACTAATCAGATGGGCCGCCCCAAACCTTACGCTGACATTTAAATCGGAAATCAATATCGGGTCCCGGCTATCCGAAAAACGCAGACTGAAGCGGAAGATCACAAAATGCAACACAAGAGGGGGGTCGTTAGACCGTAGCTTATGCGAAGGAAGAAGCTAATCAATCAGAATTGAGACACGGAGGAGAGGCGAAAGAGAGATTTTTGAGCCTGCAAGTAGCAAGCAATAATGGCTTTTCAGCCGTTGCGCACTAGCTTGTAGTTTAGGGGTATAGTAGGGGTGCCCCTTTCTCAACCTTTTCTATAGTATAAGGTAAGCTTTTTGGAACCCTAGTTTTGGAGTTTTCCCCAACCAACCTATACCTTACTAATAAAAAGGGGCTTCCCTTTTTCTGCAGCATTGCACTGCCGCATAAACAATGGATCTGCTAGGCTGGATGAGCAACCTTCTATCTGGCCTCTGTACCAATAGTAGAGTAGCTTGCTACTTTCAATCAGAAAAGGAAGATTGAGCAAGGAAAAGGAGAAAGAAGTTGTCCCCTCTTCTCTGCCGCCGCTCCATATGTAGAAAAATAAGGAACGGAGAAGGAAGAACAACCGTTTGACTTTGGCACATGAGGTGGAGGGTTTGGCTAGGTAACATAATTGAAATGTATCGGACTGCAAACCCTGGAATGACGGTTCGACCCCGTCCTTAGCCTCGAGGAGTGGTGAGCAGCACGGAACTTGTTTCAATCAAATATCTTAGTATTAGGGTAGGAGGCTTTCCTTGGTTATAGAAATCCACATACAACATTCTAGCACTTCCAAACAAAAGAAATGCAAGATGAGAAGGAGCTTTTTACATTATGCCTTAATTGAATGAATTCAGTAAGGGTAGAATAGGCCCTATGGTCGATCGAAGGTGCTGTCCCACTTGAACTCAAATCTATCTGACCTTCAATCCAGCCAGATCATAACAAAATGTTAGACCAATCTCAAGGTTGACACAATCGAATTGGTTGAGGAAAAGGAAACCCCAGCGACCAAGCACTCCCGCCCCCAAAAGTGGAGACCGAAGAACCGCCAGCTTGTCGAGGACACGTTTGAAGAGGAGGCGGGCGCCCTTAAGTTGACCACCCTACCCACTAATGGACTATGAGGGGGGTGGGGAGGAAGGCGAACGCGAACCGACCAAAAACCCTCTCTTTACTCACTGGATAGCGCTTATTCTCTTTCAATCAAGAAAATGAGAAACGGGGGAGAAATAAAAAAAAGAGGTCTTTATTGAAGAGGCTTTGCACCTGAAATAGGGCCAATGCAGATCCAGAAGAATGGTCCGGGCTTTCGAAAAGATGAAGATGCAAGGGGTAAAGATATAGTCTTTTGAACAAGCAAGCTGACATAAGGATTTTAGCTCGCGCCCACTTAGAGCAGATGGAGATTCTCGGACGGGGAAAAGGGGCACTCGACATCTATTAAACAAGACCAAGAACAAAGCCATACCATGCCCTTGGGAGAAAGTAGTGATGATTGCCACGAATGCTTCCCTATTTTTGTAGATTAGGCTTGGTAAGCGTAAGCTATATTTAAGTAAGCTCGCAACTTCGCCCAGCAAAAGAGCCTGACTTTAAATTATATTAGTAAAGTGCTAGCGCCCAACCTATACAAGGGCTTTGAAGGTATAGGGGAAGAAAAGAAAATAAAGACGGTCATTTTAGCATGGTTCCCTCATTCACTTGCTCATGAACTCGCAGCTTTGCCAGAAGCGATGAGGGGGGCTGGGGAAGGCCGGCGACTACATGAGGGGGAAGCTTTCGTAGAAGCTTTACCCCTTACTTTACAGAGATAGTTATGAACTGACTAAATGACTAGATTCTCCCGGAACACTAGCTAAGCTAATCGTCTTAGTTCCCTTCAATTAAATCAATAAGCTTTTTGATTGATTCAGGGCCCCGCCCCCTTCTTAGAATTAGAAATGATTAAGGGAGGCCTCGGCACGGGAAGGGGAGAGTGGCCGAGTAGTCAATAGCAGTAGACTGTAAATCTGTTGAAGTTTTTCTACATAGGTTCGAATCCTGCCTCTCCCACTTGTTTGTTGTAGACTTCAGAGAAGATAAAAGAGGCATTCATCAGCGTAGGAAGGCCAACCGAGGGAAGCTCTTTCTTTTTTTTGGCCGTGCCGTGAAGTGAAATTGTATAGTATGTTTGTTAAAGAGGTTGGCGAACTACTATGATCTATAGATTTCCTATCTATATCAAATCCCAATGAGAATAGAAGCGAGTCGCTACCAGAAGCGAGTCGCTACCAGATTTCCTATCTATATCAAATCCCAAGCTCTTTCTTGTAGTCATAGTCTTTTAGCTTTTGTAGTCGTCGGTCGTGCTACACGCATGCGTCCGCCAGAATGCCTCCTTGGTTCGGGACGAAGCCAAGCCGATACATACAATCACTACCAAAAAATGTGCCTATTGGAACTGTTATTTTAGCAACCAAACCGTTGCCATAGAACATGTATGGTAACAGTTATAACCGTTAGAGTAGCATTTATGTAATATTAGCACACTATAACTATAGAACCGTTACAATTGTAAAATAACCATTGCCATATATGCATCTGGCACAACGGTTTTAGGAACCGTCCCAATAAATCTATCTACGGGAACGCTTAAGTTGTATAAATTTCTATTGGAATAGTTATTTTTTCTACCTTATTTTCCCTCCTAAATTTTATTACACCCGCCAAAACAATCCCTATTCTTTTTATTTTTTAATAATAATTTTAATAATACATATTAAATAAAAAAACTTTTTTATCACTTAATTTCCCACTAATCGGATATAGGCGATACCCCCGAATATTACCGAGCCATGTCTTCTTCTTCACTGCGATATAGGCGATACCACCAAATTTCCCACTATCAAAATCTTTTCTTCTTATTCGATGACCTAGGTCATCTTCTTCTTCACTCCAATATAGGCGATACCCCCATATCTCTCTCTCTAATGACCTAGGGTTTTCTTTTGTTTTTGTGAATTTGAACATATTGGGTTTGGGGTTTTATTCTAATTGGTGTCGAGAAGTTGTGGTTGAAGCTTTGATTCATTTGTTTGGTGTCAACAATAAATTTTTGGTTCATATTCTTTGAAGAATAGAAATTTCTAGTGGTTTGTTGGGTTTTCGAGTTTGTTGGTTTTATTTTATGTTTATATTGTCACGCCCCAAATCGAGGGACATGACCGGCGCCTGACCAAGTTGCCCCAGTCAAGCGGACCTGGGTGCCTTTCATCCCCACGCGTTAACCCTGTGTTGATTGTTTCTCATTAACCAAATATTTTACCAATAATGACTGATTTCATAATGCATAAACATAACCATGTGATTGATGCTCTAACAAGTTCATAATTTATATTTACAACGCCCCATACATATACATAGGCCACAATCCCACGGTTTACATGTCTATGGAGCCTCTAGGATACAAAAAGGGAAATACAATACTTGCCGGTAACAAGGCTCCGGCTATACCTTACAAAACCAAAATGAAATCTAAACCGAGTGGCATGAACCACACAAGGCCCCGAGGAAGAAAGGGGCTCACCAAAACGGGCGGTGGAAGGAGAAGGATACTACTGCCGATGAGCTGAAGTGCCTGCTACTGATCCACCTACAATCATGACACGAATGTAGCGCCCCCGGCAAAAGGGACGTGAGTACACTTGAATTGTACTGGTATGTATGGACAAACTTTGTCCCAAGTAAACTCAAGCCATTAAATTACATCAACAATTAATTAAGCCAGCCAACCATGTTTCCACATTTTCCTCATTTCAAATAATTCTCACACAAAGCACTTTCTACGATCAACCAATTTAACAATAACCAATCAATCACGTAAAGCACAAGTAGTCAAACAAAGGGGCAATCGGTGCCCCACAGGTTGCAAACTCTCCTGCTGTCTCCTTTCACAATTTGACATTATTGATTTTTGTATCAATTTTCAATAGCGATTTCGATCGCTTTCCATCCTTATTGCCCCTGACCACCCTTATTACCTTGGCCACCCTTATCACCCCAACCCACACCTTATTTCCCCACGTTGCGGCGCGCAACACGACCCCGCCTTACAGTTGAAAACACAACAATTTCTAACAGTAGATAAGGTACTACACACAATTTCAACAAGTTCAAATAAGCAACTTACACATTGGTTCATGTTCTCAATTTCTTCTCAAGCCAATATCAAAACCAAGTTACAAGTATTCTAAAATCGAAAATGCCCACATAATCATGTTCAACAATTTACCACAATTAAGGTGTTTCAAATTCCTTCCACAATAAGCCAAATATGCCATCACAATGGTTGTTCCCAATTCTTTACCAATCTCGATTACCTTTTTATCTTTCAATTCATATTTCATACCACACCACACGTAGTTCAACATCAATCAAATGCTCAACAAGGAGATCAAAGAATTACGTAAAATTTCTCAATTTGACACATGCCAAAACAATTCGCACACATTTGGGCGATTTTACAAGAATCAAAATTAGCCATACCTACCTGGTGATGAGTTTTCTTCCTGTAAACTTCCTACTTTATGCTTACCCAAGATATCCTACTCTTGCCGACCTTGTTCTTGAAGACTCTTACTTCTACTCACTTCTTTTTACTAGAAATCAAGTTCAATAATCATGCATGAGTGAAAAAAAATTCTATTTTTAAAAGCTCTTATATGCAAACCTCTCTTTACCAATTAAAACTGAAAATCAAAGAAAATAGTTAGGGTTTTTACCTTGAAAAGATTGGGGAAGTTGAATCCTTGCCCTAAGATCCCTTGGAATTAAGATGGTTGGAACAATCTTTGAAGATGAAAGATTTCTCTCTCTAAAAACCCTCTCTTCTCTCTCTAATTTTGGTAAGATGATATGATAAAATGAAGAAGAAGTGTGTTATATTAAAGAAGAGATCGGGTCAAAATGTTACAAAAATCGGGGCCGGGGTCAATTATGCGGTGCACTATGCGACCGCAGAATCAACATGCGGTCCGCATAGTGACCGCAGAATTGCCCCAAATTTTATACAGGTTCTGTTAAGGAATGCGGTCACTATGCGGACCGCATGTTGATTCTGCGGTCGCAAAGTGCACCGCAGATTTGACATGCGATCGCATATCGACCGCACTTTTCAACACGATTTTGGGCAACTCTCTGGAACGTTTTGCGGCAAGAATGCGGTCCGCATGTCAGGTTTGCGGTCGCATTCTTGACCGCATATTTGACATTTTTTGGAAAAATTAAGTCTCTACATTTTTGAAATAAATGAGTTGGTTTTGAAAGACATGATATGCAACCATCAAAATTTTGACTAACTCTTTTATTTTAAAAAAATTTCGCCAGAGTTTCCTTTGTACTATGGACATATCCACCTGTCAAAGGGCCCCCGAAACACATTACCAAACAATAATACACAAATACAACACCTTTCATAACTGGTATACACTTTCTTACCTCAACAAATGCACATATTCTACCACTTCAATGAATTCTCACTTATTTAACCATTTTAACACACCATGTACACTTAACAAACCATTACCAATCTAAACTTACTATTAGTCGTTTATTAAATACGTAAATCTTTATAAGGCTTTCATTTATCAAGAACGGTTCAAGTGACCCAAGGTAACAACACATTTTACTCATTACAAAATGAAGGAGACTTTACTAATACTAAGAGGGAAACAACTTAGGCAAGATGACAGTTACTAGGAGTAGGAGGGTCATCAAATTTCTTCTAGGCTTGATCGAACAAATGGGGGTACTTTTCCTTCATCTCTTTTTCCGCTTCCCATGTGGCCTCCTCAAGTTGTTGACTTCACCACAATACTTTAACAGAGGCAACTTCCTTATTTCTCAACTTACGGACTTGCCTATCAAGAATGGCAACTGGAACTTCTTCATAGGACAAATTTTCATTAACCTCTATAGCTTCGACTGGCATGATGGTGGATGGATCTCCAATCACTTTCTTCAACATGGACACATGGAATACCGGATGCACCGATGACATCTCAGGAGGCAACTCTAGCCTATAAGCAACTTGACCAATCCTTTGAACGATCCGATATGGCCCGACATACCTAGGACTCAATTTCCTTTCTTTCCGAATCGCATGACTCCCTTCATAGGAGATACCCTCAAGAACACCCAATCATCGACTTGAAACTCCAAATCCCTTCGACGAACGTCCGCATAGGACTTTTGACGACTCTGTGCTGTTTTCATTCTCTCCTGAATAACTTTGACCTTTTCCATAGCTTCGTACACCATATCTGGCCCTAGCAATTCCGCTTCACCTACCTCAAACCACCCGATTGGCGATCTACATCTTCTCCCGTACAATGCCTCAAACGGGGCCATTTGAATGCTAGCATGATAGCTGTTATTGTAAGCAAATTCTATCGGTGGCAAGTGTTCATCCCAATTACCTTTAAAATCTAAGACACAAGCCCGCAACATATCTTCAAGCGTCTGAATGGTCCGCTCGGCCTGGCCGTCGATCTGCGGATGGAAAGCTGTGCTGAGATTCACCTGAGTTCCCAAACCTTGCTGAAACTTCTTCCAAAAGTTAGCCGTGAACTGAGCCCCGCGATCTGAGATAATAGAAAGTGGAGTGCCATGAAGTCTTACTATCTCCTTGATGTACAATCTTGCATATTGCTCTGCAGTATCAGTGGACTTGACAGGCAGGAAGTGAGTTGATTTGGTGAGTCGATCTACTATCACCCATACTGAATCGAACTTACGCCGAGTGCGAGGTAACCCCACCACGAAATCCATATTGATCATCTCCCATTTCCACCTTGGTATTTCTATAAGCTGAGTTAATCCACCAGGCCGTTGATGCTCGGCCTTCACTTGTTGACAGTTCGGACATTTAGCTACAAAGCCCGCCACATCCCTTTTCATACCGTTCCACCAATAAATCTCCTTGAGATCGTGATACATTTTCGTTGAACCAGGGTGCACAGAATACCTGGAAGTATGAGCCTCTGTCATCACTCTTTCCCGAAGCTCGTCCACATCCGGAACACATAGCCTATCTTGACACCGCAATACACCATCTTCGCTGCTGAGTACAAATGCTGAGGTCTTGTCATTCATGACTGCTTCCTTCACCCGAACCAATGCTCGATCCATGAACTGTTTTTCCTTGATTTCCGCGACCAATGATGATTCTGCTCCATTATGCACCAAGATATCCCCCTCGTCTGACGCCGAAATACGAACCCCCAAGCTGGCTAATTGGTAGACCTCTCGAGCCAGGGGTCTCTGATCCACACCCAAATGAGCCAAACTACCCATGGATTTCCGACTAAGAGTGTCGGCTACCACATTTGCCTTCCCTGGATGGTACAATATGTCCATATCATAGTCCTTGAGTAATTCTAACCACCGCCGCTGTCTCAGATTCAGCTCTTTCTGCTTGAACAAATACTGGAGGCTCTTGTGGTCCGAAAACACATCTACATGAACCCCATAAAGATAGTGTCGCCATATTTTCAAGGCAAACACAACAGCTGCAAGTTCCAAATCATGCGTCGGATAATTCTTCTCATGGTTCTTGAGTTGTCTGGAAGCATAAGCTATAACCTTTCCGTGCTGCATCAATACACATCCCAAACCGACTCTGGAGGCATCACAATAGACTACAAATCCCTCTGTGCCTTCTGGCAAGGCCAATACCGGTGCCGAGGTCAATCTTGACTTCAGTTCTTGGAAACTTTTCTCACATGCTTCGGACCACTGGAACTTAACTGCTTTCTGCGTCAATTTAGTCAATGGGGAGGCGAGGGTTGAGAATCCCTCTACAAACCTCCGATAGTACCCTGCCAAACCCAGGAAGCTACGAATCTCTGTTGGGGTCATGGGTCTAGGCCAATCTTTCACTGCCGCAATCTTTTGAGGGTCCACCTGAATTCCCTCACTGGAAATAACATGCCCTAGAAAGGCTACGGACTCCAACCAAAACTCACATTTTGAGAACTTGGCATACAATTGATGCTGATGAAGGGTCTGCAATGCTGCTCTGAGGTGAATGGCATGATCTTCCCTGCTCCGAGAGTAGATGAGGATGTCGTCAATGAATACAATCACAAAGGAATCTAGGAATGGCTTGAAAACACAATTCATAAGGTCCATGAAAGTTGCTGGGGCGTTGGTTAGCCCAAAAGACATAACCAAAAACTCAAAGTAACCATAACGAGTTCTGAAGGCGGTCTTAGGAATATCCTGCTCCCTGATTTTTAACTGGTGGTACCCGGACCGTAAATCAATCTTTGAGAAGAACTTCGCTCCCTGCAATTGGTCAAACAGATCATCCACTCGAGGCAAAGGATATTTATTCTTGATGGTGACTTTGTTGAGCTGCCGATAATCAATACACATTCGAAGTGACCCATCTATCTTTCTGACAAAGAGAACCGGAGCACCCCACGGTGACACACTCGGTCGTATGAATCCTTTCTCTAATAAATCCCTCAGCTGCTCCTTTAACTCCCTTAACTCTGCTGGCGCCATTCTGTATGGTGGAATGGATATTGGCTGAGTATCTGGCAATACATCGATCCCAAAATCAATCTCCCTATCTGGCGGAATGCCTGGAAGTTCATCTGGAAACACTTCAGAAAATTCATTCACAATACGCACGGACTCGAGGGTAGGCACATCTGAGGTGGTGTCCGTTACCCGAACCAGGTGATATATACACCCTTTCTTAATCATCTTCGAAGCCTTAAGGTAGGAAATAAACCTACCCCTTGGCACCACACCATTTCCTCTCCATTCAATGACTGGCTCGTTAGGGAACTCGAGCCTCATAACTCTCGTCCGACAGTCAAGCTTGGCAAAGCACGAATAGAGCCAATCCATCCCCATAATTACATCAAAATCTACCATCCCAAGCTCAATAAGATCAGCTGTGGTATCACGACCACCCATCGTAACAACACAATTCCTATAGACTCGTGAGGCTGTAATAGAATCACCAATAGGAGTCGACACAGAGAACGGCTCATGAAGCTGTTCGGGTTCTATCCCAAAGCTTGAAGCAATGAATGGAGTAACATAAGACAAGGAGGACCCTGGATCAATAAGGGCATAGCAATCAATAGTTTGAACGGACAGGATACCTGTAACAACATCTGGAGAAGCCTCGACATTCTGGCGGTCACTCAATGCATAGAATCGGCTAGGTCCACCCCTACCCTGAGCTCCACCCCTAGCTGCACCACGCCCTGCTGCTGCTGGAGTACGCGCTGATGATGTAGCAGCTGAAGAACCGGATGACTGAGCAGATCCCCTACCTATACCCTGACGGGGTGCACGACAGTCTTGCTGAATGTGACCTCTCACCCCGCACCCGAAGCACACTGGAAGGTCAAGGTAGCATGTCTCTGTATGAAATCTCCCACACTTGGGGCATGTAGGTCTCCCTTGCTGCTGGGATCTCACCCCAGGACGACCAGACTGACGAGACCTCCTGCTGTCTGAACCAGGTCTCGAGTAACTGCCCTGCTGATGACTGTGCACGGATGGCGGTGCACTCGCGGAGGACTGAGCATATGACTGGGATGGCCCTGATGACCCCTTCCCTGGAAGTGATCTCCCCGAACGACCCATTGACCGGGCCCTGCTGCTACTTTCTCTTTCTGCACGAATCTTCAATTTCCTGGCCTCTGTGGCCTGAGCAAACCCCACAATCCTCCCATAGTTCATGCCTGAGTGCAAAGCTGCTGTGGCGGCCTCATTCACCACCAAAGGGCTAAGGCCCTGAACAAACCGTCGAACCCGGGCATCCATGGTCGACACTAAATGAGGAGCATACTTGGACAACCTTACGAACTCCATGTGATACTCCCAAACACTCATACCGCCCTACTTGAGGACCTCGAACTCTGTGGCGCGAGCTGCCATTGCCTCAGCAGGTAAGAAGTGGTCCATAAATGCATCCACGAACTCATCCCATCCGGCCGGAGGGCTCCCTTCCTCACGGGAATCCTCCCACATTTCGAACCATGAACGTGCCGCTCCCTCCAGCCTGTAAGAGGCCAACTCTACCCCCTCTATATCTGTAGCCTTCATCACTCTGAGGGTCTTGTATATCTCATCAAGGAATTCCTGTGGGTCAGCCTCTGGATCGGTACCTGAAAATTATGGAGGGGCCAATCGCAAGAACTGGTGGACTCTGGAGCCAAAGGAATCTCCCTGTCCGCTGGAGGATGCAGGGGCATCATGGGATCTCTGGGCCTGGGCGGCCACTAACTGTGTTAACATATGAATGGCTCCCCTAAGATCTTCATTAGAGATACCGGAGCCCGAAGCGGGAACTGTATCTGAGTCAGGAACACTGGCAGGAGGAATGGTGGCATCCTCTGCCGCAGCTGGAATAGGGACACTTGGGTTTTGAACAGATGGGCCAGGCAAATTCGGGACCGGTGGGTCATTCTCTCCCACGGCATCGGGTACATGATTAACAGCTGCACTTGGGTCGGCATTGGCCCTAAGGCCGAGTCTAGCCTTCTTCTTAGGTGCCATATTCTGAAAATTTGGGAACAAGGCACGAATTAGACACAGATATCTCTACATTGCACTTTACCGCACGATATAGATTATCAAAGAAGTAGGTAAATTCCTAAATGCCCGTGTAGCCCCCTACTTATATGATGTGGTCGACAACACACCTATAAGAAGGGCACTACTAGACACGGCTCCGAGACATCCTAGGACACTTTAAAACCTTAAGCTCGGATACCAAGTTTGTCACGCCCCAAATCGAGGGACATGACCGGCGCCTGACCGGGTTGCCCCAGTCAAGCGGACCTG
Source organism: Nicotiana noctiflora (assembly GCA_032618575.1). NCBI lineage: Eukaryota > Viridiplantae > Streptophyta > Magnoliopsida > Solanales > Solanaceae > Nicotiana > Nicotiana noctiflora. The sequence goes on from JASVEL010007604.1 coordinate 208,253, forward strand.
GGTGCCTTTTATTCCCACGCGTAACCCCTGTGTTGATTGTTTCTCATTAACCAAATATTTTACCAATAATGACTGATTTCATAATGCATAAACATAACCATGTGATTGATTCTCTAACAAGTTCATAATTTATATTTACAACGCCCCATACATATACATAGGCCACAATCCCACGGTTTACATGTCTATGGAGCCTCTAGGATACAAAAAGGGAAATACAATACTTGCCGGTAACAAGGCTCCGGCTTTACCTTACAAAACAAAAATGAAATCTAAACCGAAGTGGCAAGAACCACACAAGGCCCCGAGGAAGAAAGGGGCTCACCAAAACGGGCAGTGGAAGGAGAAGGATACTACTGCCGATGAGCTGAAGTGCCTGCTACTGATCCACCTACAATCATGACACGAATGTAGCGCCCTCGGCAAAAGGGACGTCAGTACACTTGAATTGTACTGGTATGTATGGACAAACTTTGTCCCAAGTAAACTCAAGCCATTAAATTACATCAACAATTAATTAAGCCAGCCAACCATGTTTCCACATTTTCCTCATTTCAAACAATTCTCACACAAAGCACTTTCTACGATCAACCAATTTAACAATAACCAATTAATCACGTAAAGCACAAGTAGTAAAACAAAGGGGCAATCAGTGCCCCACAGGTTGCAAACTCTCCTGCTGTCTCCTTTCACAATTTCACATTATTGATTTTCGTATCAATTTTCAATAGCGATTTCGATCGCTTTCCATACTTATTGCCCCTGACCACCCTTATTACCTCGGCCACCCTTATCACCCCAACCCACACCTTATTTCCCCACGTTGCAGCACGCAACACGACCCCGCCTTACAGTTGAAAACACAACAATTTCAAACAGCAGATAAGGTACTACACACAATTTCAACAAGTTCAAATAAGCAACTTACACATTGGTTCATGTTCTCAATTTCTTCTCAAGCCAATATCAAAACCAAGTTACAAGTATTCTAAAATCGAAAATGCCCACATAATCATGTTCAACAATTTACCACAATTAAGGTGTTTCAAATTCCTTCCACAATAAGCCAAATATGCCATCACAATGGTTGTTCCCAATTCTTTACCAATCTCGATTACCTTTTTATCTTTCAATTCATATTTCATACCACACCACACGTAGTTCAACATCAATCAAATGCTCAACAAGTAGATCAAAGAATTACGTAAAATTTCTCAATTTGACACATGCCAAAACAATTCGCACACATTTGGGCGATTTTACAAGAATCAAAATTAGCCATACATACCTGGTGATGAGTTTTCTTCCGTTAACTTCCTACTTTATGCTTACCCAAGATATCCTACTCTTGCCAACCTTGTTCTTGAAGACTCTTACTTCAACTCACTTCTTTTTACTAGAAATCAAGTTCAATAATCATGCATGAGTGAAAAACAATTCTATTTTTAAAAGCTATTATATGCAAACCTCTCTTTACCCAATTAAAACTGAAAATCAAAGAAAATAGTTAGGGTTTTTACCTTGAAAAGATTGGGGAAGTTGAATCCTTGCCCTAAGATCCTTGGAATTAAGATGGTTGGAACAATCTTTGAAGATGAAAGATTTCTCTCTCTAAAAACCCTCTCTTCTCTCTCTAATTTTGGTAAGATGATATGATAAAATGAAGAAGAAGTGTGTTATATTAAAGAAGAGATCGGGTCAAAATGTTACAAAAATCTGGGTCGGGGTCAATTATGCGGTGCACTATGCGACCGCAGAATCAACATGCGGTCCGCATAGTGACCGCAGAATTGCCCCAAATTTTACACAGGTTCTGTTAAGGAATGCGGTCACTATGCGGACCGCATGTTGATTCCGCGGTCGCAAAGTGCACCGCAGATTTGACATGCGATCGCATATCGACCGCACTTTTGACACGATTTTGGGCAACTCTCTGGAACGTTTTGCGGCAAGAATGCGGTCCGCATGTCAGGTTTGCGGTCGCATTCTTGACCGCATATTTGACATTTTTCGGAAAAATTAAGTCTCTACATTTTTGAAACTTAAATCACTACCATTCCTACACATTATTCGGACCATGACACCACAGCTACTAGTTTTTATGCACAAAATTTTTACGGGGCCTTACATATATCCAGCTCAATGTGTTAAATTTATTATGGACGTATATGTCTAGGATTCTTTTCTATGTTGTAAAGTTTGGATTTTGTCAATATTCTTCTATTGAGTGTGCAAGGCCTGTTAATATGTTGTGAAGATTAGAATTGTAGTGTTTTCTTGGGTTTTGTATACTTGGGCAAAGTTATCCCCTCAACTTCGCCAGCTTGTGAAGAAGTCCCTAATTGAGACCATCACCATGGAACACAGTCCTCCAGTGAGGTGAGCTAGTGCCAATGTGATTAGTATCGTTGCAAAGTATGCGGTTCCAGCTTGAGAGTGGTTAGATTTGTTGCCATTTTAGTTCCAATGCAGTCAAAGTGCACAAGAAGATCATAGAGAGGTATGTTTTACCTGATTTCCATCACATGCTTTAGTTAGATGAACACTTCATATAGGCTGTTTCTTTTGCAATTAGGAATGCAGCTTCAGGGTTTTCATAAATGAATACATGCTACATGAGATTTGAGGCTATGAAAATTTGTTTGCTGGTAGATTATATAGCATCCGGTGGGGATTTGAGTCCAGCAGTCAGGCAGCGTTGCTGTCACGCCCCAAATCGAGGAACATGACCGGCGCCTGACCGGGTTGCCCCAGTCAAGCGGACCTGGGTGCCTTTCATTCCCACGCGTTACCCCTGTGATGACTGTTTCTCATTAACCAAGTATATTACTAATCATAATTGATTTCACATTAAACAAATAAAACGATACGAGTGATTCATTAACAAGATTTCAATTTTTACAACGCCCGACATAACACAATATATATACATAAGACCGGAGTCCCACAGTTTACATGTCTACAGAGCCTCTAGGATACAAAAGGGAAATACAATACTTGCCGGTAACAAGGCTCCGGCTATACCTTACAAAACCGAAATGAAATCTAAACCGAAGTGGCAAGAACCACACAAGGCCCCGAGGAAGAAAGGGGCTCACCAAAACGGGCAGTGGAGGATGAAAGATACTACTGCCGATGAGCTGAAGTGCCTGCTACTGATCCACCTACAATCATGACACGAATGTAGCGCCCCCGGCAAAAGGGACGTCAGTACACTTGAATTGTTACTGGTATGTATGGACAAACTTTGTCCCAAGTAAACTCAAGCCATTAAATTACATCAACAATTAATTAAGCCAGCCAACCATGTTTCCACATTTTCCTCATTTCAAATAATTCTCACACAAAGCACTTTCTACGATCAACCAATTTAACAATAACCAATCAATCACGTAAATCACAAGTAGTCAAACAAAGGGGCAATCAGTGCCCCACAGGTTGCAAACTCTCCTGCTGTCTCCTTTCACAATTTCACATTATTGATTTATGTATCAATTTTCAATAGCGATTTCGATCGCTTTCCATCCTTATTGCCCCTGACCACCCTTATTACCTCGGCCACCCTTATCACCCCAACCCACACCTTATTTCACCACGTTGCGGCGCGCAACACGACCCCGCCTTACAGTTGAAAACACAACAATTTCAAACAGCAGATAAGGTACTACACACAATTTCAACAAGTTCAAATAGCAACTTACACATTGGTTCATGTTCTCAAATTTTTTTTTTTCAATATCACAACCATGTTACAAGTATTCCAAAATCGAAAATGCCCACATAATCATGTTCAACAATTCACCACAATTAAGGTGTTTCAAATTCCTTCCACAATAAGCCAAATATGCCATCACAATGGTTGTTCCCAATTCTTTACCAACCTCGATTACCTTTTTATCTTTCAATTCATATTTCTTACCACACATAGTTCAACATCAATCAAATGCTCAACAAGGAAATCAAAGGATTACGTAAAATTTCTCAATTTGACACATGCCAAAACAATTCGCACACATTTGGGCGATTTTACAAGAATCAAAATTAGCCATACATACCTGGTGATGAGTTTTCTTCCGTTAATTTCCTACTTTATGCTTACCCAAGCTATCTTACTCTTGCCAACCTTGTTCTTGAAGACTCTTACTTCTACTCACTTCTTTTTACTAGAAATCAAGTTCAATAATCATGCATGAGTGTAAAAATTCTATTTTTAAAAGCTATTATATGCAAACCTCTCTTTACCCAATTAAAACTGAAAATCAAAGAAAATAGTTAGGGTTTTTACCTTGAAAATATTGGGGAAGTTGAATCCTTGCTCTAGAATCCTTGAAATTAAGTAGTTGGAACAATCTTTGAAGATGAAGAACTTCTCTCTCTAAAAACCCTCTCTTCTCTCTCTAATTTTGGTGAGATGATATGATAAAATGAAGAAGAAAGGTGTTATATTAAAGAAGGGATCGGGTCAAAATGTTACAAAAATCTGGGCCGGGGTCGAATATGCGGTCACTATGCGACCGCAGAATCAACATGCGGTCCGCATAGTGACCGCAGAATGGCTCAAAGAATTACGCAGGTTCTGTTAAGACATGCGGTCACTATGCGGACCGCATGTTGATTCTGCGGTCGCAAAAGTGCACCGCAGATTTGACATGCGATCGCATATCGACCGCACTTTTGACACGATTTTGGGCAACTCTCTGGAACGATTTGCGGTCAGAATGCGGTCCGCATGTTGATTCTGCGGTCGCATTCTTGACCGCATATTTGACACTTTTTCGGAAAAATTATTTCTCTACATTTTTGAGACTTAAATCACTACCAAGGGTCCGAAGAATTCTACGCATTCCTAACACATCATTCGGACCATGACACCACATCTACTAGGTTTTATGCACAAAAATTTTACGGGGCCTTACAGTTGCGATTAACTGCAACAACTTATGTAGTCCAAGGCACTTACTGCACTTTCTTTTCGATCTTCGGATGGAAAAACTAAGTGAAACAACTTTTACCCAAAAATCTTAGAAGAATTAACCTAAATAGCCGCCTATCCGACCGTTTAAACTAAAAATAACCAGAAGATTATAATATATATAAAATGTGTGTATAACCATGTAAAATAAGTGTATAATCTATGCATGCCGTCTAGGAAAAGTAAACGGTGAATCCTGCCGACTTTTGTGTAATGATCCCAAAATATTTACTGCTTTATGCCAATAAATTCCTGGCAATTGCTGGGTTATATCATTCCAATAAGTTATAGAAGTATGATGATATCCTTACGTCACAATTTCCATTAACCATTTGTAGATTTCAATTGTAAGTGTAAACACCCCTACCCTCCGAAAAAAGTAGTTAATTTTCCCCTCAAACTGAATTCTGATGCAACTTCATTCAGAAAATTCGAAGTGTTTGGGAGTTTCAGCATACCGTTAACTTTTTTTTCTGAAAACAATTAATACTAAGGTAGAATTCCTGTAAACCATTGTCACTTCCTCTCCTAAAGTATCTTGTAATGCTGCATTATTCCAATCTTTTAATATTTTTGAACTAAATGGTTCTGGTAATTTTGTAAAATATAATTTTCTTATTTCTTTACTTTCCTCAACACTATATATTCCTTTATAGTAAAATTCTTTAAATGTACATGTATATTCATCTATATAACACATATTACATATTGCTAATTTTGACATTAGATTTCTATTTAATACAAATTGGGGGTTGGGGTCGGGTATAGCTCCGATTAGCTCTGTTATTGGTTTTTTAGATTGATTAGTTACTAACTGTGTTGGTAATTGATTAGATTTTTGATTCATTGTTGGTTAACTGCTAAGTTATAATTTTCTTTGGCTAAAGTTTTTAGTAACTGTAATTTTTCTATATTTTTATTTAGTGACTCTATGTGTGTGATTTTCTTAGTCTGCATATAATTATCTAAGTCATTTTTCATATTTTGTTCGGTTTTAGCTATTTCAAGCATAGTTTTTGTCCAATAACTTAAATATTCGTAATTTATCATATCTTAGTCTGTTTCGGGTCCTGAGTCCCATGTATTTGTATAGTCATAATTATATATTCTTTCTAGTTCGTCATTATTATAGGCTTCTTCTAGTTCTTCTAGTTCTTCGTTCCATTCTTTGTTAATTATTTCTGTTAAAACTAGATTTTCATATTCTTGAATTTTATTCCGTATATTTTTTCTTATTTCAGGTTCGGTTATCTTTCTAAGTACATAAAAGATTAATATCTTATAATTATCTGCCATTTCATCTAGTAGGTATCTTATCATTTTTTATGTATTGCTAATGATCTTATGGTATTCCTTCTAATCCTCTTATTTTTACTATCATATTCATCATATAATAATAAGATATAAAAAACAATTTTTCTGGTCACTACCATGGCCCTTTGCTCTAATCATTTACCCTAGCAATGTCCTCAACTGCGGTACTCCCCTAAACGACATCTCCTCGCCTCACCGGTTTCCCATTAGGGGTGACTTAGCCTAGGTTACTACTTAACGCATACTTCCATGGCAAACTTACTCAAATTATCTTTTATAGCATTACTATAACATGATGAAAATTATAGTATTATAAGACGATTATCAGGAATATAAGAATTTAGCTATGCATAATCATAAATGATTTTACCTGACTTTGTATTTCCTTCGACATATTTGTTGAATAGCTTATTTGAGAGAGTTTTTGAAAGAGAGAATTTTTATTACTGATAATATTTCGAGAGCTGAGGATATCTTTTCTTCTATCTACTTACTTCTTTATATAAAGAAGTAAGGTGACTCTTACTATTCACATCTGACTCTTACTATTCATTGGCCTTTACTATTCATGAATAGTAACTTGACTCTTACTATTTACGACTACGACTTCTACGACTCTGACATTTTTACATAAAAACAAAGATCTTTACATAAAGAAAAGTAAATATTTCTTCTACATTATTATCCGCTTTGTCTTCTTTCTCTTTATTTCTCTTTCTCCTTTATCTTCTTCTTTGTATCTTGTCGGCCGCTTTGTCTTCTTTTGATCCCTTCTTCTTTATGTCTCTTTATTCTTTTTCTTTACGACTTTCTTGTCTTTTGAGTTATCTTCCACTATCTTCTTCAATTATTCTAACTGGACTTCTGGAATTACATTTTCTTCTCCGTGACATTTTGAACATAAATGGTCTGGATATTTTTGACTGATTATTCTGCAATATCTTGCTAATAAATCTTCTGAGATAAATCATTTCCTTAGTGCTCCGGTTGTAGGTTGTCTTTCTGGATTTAATAGAGACATAATCCATTTTTGGATTTCTTCAATATCTGATTGTCGTTGTTCGTTTGAATTTGAATATATCAATAACTGGTCTCTTGAATAATAACTCCAAATAGCATTTCCGTTTAGATAATTGTGTGCTAGCTCATTGATGATTGTAGATATTCCAATAATCCTTTTGTTTGCATAGAAGCTGGGTATTTCACATTTAGGTATTTCTTGTTGTTGTCCTATCTCTTCTGGTATAAGCATATCTTTTGTGAGTCCTATCTTGATTACTTGTATGACTGGTTTTATTTCGTCATATAATATTTCTGCTGGTGCGGTATAGAATTTTATAAAGAATAAGTTTCCTTTTGTAACTCTTTTGAAGTTTGTAAATGCCTTGTATAATTCTGGTATAGTCGATATCTCTTCTCCATCGTATGTGTATACTGTACTTAATAGTCCATAACTATAACATGTTTTTACTAGGTTGGCATTTGTTTTTAGTTGTGCTATTAGCCTATTATATCCTTGTAGTTTTTGGGTTATGAAGTCTTGGGTTGGTTCTCTGGTATTTTTCGATCTTGGATTGAGGTTTAAATATGTCTGTATTTTGTGAATATTTTCTATATATGATCTGGTTATATGATTGTAAGCTTTCTTTTCTTGGTTTAGGCTTTCTAAATATGATGTCATTTGTGGAGGTACGAATAATGGGTCTTTTGGTATTTTGGGTGTATATGGTTTGTCAAATATCTTGTTCATGTAGCTGTAAGTTTAGGCTTTCTAACTCCTTTCTTTCTAGATGAACTTCCTGCAGCTGTATCAAAACACATGTTATGGGTTTTAAGGTGTTTCCCAACGTCACCTTGTAGCTCTGGAATTTTATAGTCTTCCGATTGACTTATATCCGCATCTTTAGAGTCATGCTGCTGACTTAGATTTTTGGCATCTTCTAGTTTTTGTATTCTCGTTCCCATATTATCCATTTGAGAGGATAATTTCTCAAGGATTGAGATCATATCTTTTGTTGTATCTATTTCTTCAGTTTGTGTAGCTTTGTCTTGATAAGTAGTCTGCAATCATATTTTTGTTAGTACTAATTACTTCAATTGTAAATGTAAAATTCAGTATATTCAATACAAGCCTTCGTATTTCCTTTGTTGTAACTGAATCTTGTATCTTCCTGGTTAACCACCATTTTACTTGTGTATTATCTGTTCTTATAATAAATTTATTATATACAATATATAGTTCGAATGCCAATAAACATTTATATACTGCATATAATTCTTTTCTATTAATTTCCCATTTTATTTCCGGGTTTGTAAATGTTCCTGAATAATACCTACAATGATGTTCTAACTTTTCTTTATCATACCTGTATTTTAATACTCCTCCATAACTTTTTTCACTTGCGTCCGATTCTACTATATATGTAAATTTTTTATCTTCATCCTGGGAAGTATAGTTTTGGTAGATTTTTACATATTTGTTTAACTTTTCTTACTTGTTTTTTATTTTCTTCACTAAAGTGATACTCTATATCCTTTTTTAGATTTTTCTGTAATGGTTTTAAAGTCTCTGCTAATTTGGTATATATTCTCTTGTGTCATGGCCAGTTTTTAGGTGAGATTTGATCCTATTGTAAAAGACTCTTTATATCCTTCTCTGCTACCTGTTATTAAATTTATGCCTAACATTTGCAAACTCTTGCATACTTGAGTGCATACACGATTCCTCGGAAATATAATGAAAAGTTGATTTTATTGCAGCTTTTTCTCTATGTTCTACCACTGTTACCTTGGTAGTTGTTAGTCGATCATCTCCAGCTATTGCACTATCTTTCACCATTTGTTGGAGTTGCACCCTTTCGATATAATAAACAACACCTACACCCTCAATTGTTTTTTCAGCTTTAACTTGCCCCGAAGCATCAGTTCCAGCATCCTCAATTACAATAACTGGCCCTTTTAAAACCTTTGTATCATCATTGTTTTTGGCCAGTAAATTAATTCATGCATCCACGACACGTGCATTAGGCTTCTTAGTAACCTCATCTCTACCAGTAGGCTGCATATCCACACCAGTCCTGTATGAAATAGGATTCAAACGAGAGGCATTCTCCTAAGGAATCCTTGGTTCTATAGCTAAATTATGCCAATCTGTACTTAGTGCTCGATCAACTTGAACAAAATCTTCAGCTTGTTGTTTTTGTTACAATTTAGCATTCAAGTAATCCCTCGCATCACCTTGTAATTTTTCAATACTACTTTGATCATTATTCTCCTCTCCTGCTATTGCTACCATTATATTCTTCTTTCTAAGAACACGACATGCAGATTCGACATGTCCTTGGTGCTTACAAACATTGCAATAACCTAGAAGATTATCATAAACCACTTCTTGGAAAACCTCGATTACCTTACCGGATTAATTGTCAACATGCTCTAAGCGAATACGATGCGGCAGCTTAGTAACTAGATCAACGGTAACTCTGACCCTAGCAGTGCTAGCTGCTCCTTTGTCTTTCTTCTTGTGAGATGTCTAATATTTGTACATAGTTTGATGATGTTATCCGTAAGATAAATTGCTTATAACTTGCAATTCTTGTGTAATGAACAAGGTCCCAACACCAAAGTCGTTGTAGTTTTGGTTTCTGTGCTCCCCTTTCAAGAAAAGTGGCTTACCTTTCCATTTTTGGGTTCAAAAAGGATCTTTACCTTTCCTGTTGGCAATATTGTTGTACCTGCAATCAGGTAAAAAATTTACCAGCGAATAATAGTCATATGATGTTGTTCAAGGGAGCATTTGTGTGCTGGCCTCTTTGCTTTATTGCACAGTAATATATGGCAATACCTTCAGATGTCTAAAATGGTCTACAAAGGATACCATGGAAAAATATCACTTAAGCTTCTCAGTTTCGCTTATTAGGTTTTTCCCCTTCATTTATCTGATTAAGCACTGTTGTGGTTGTCTTCTGTGATAGCTTCATAAAAGAGAATGTTATTGGTCTTTCACAATGAGCTAGTTCATCCGATAGATTTGAATGAAGAAATTCTTTGCTTTTTCTATTTCAGTCTACAGTTTTAAATGGAGAGAGAGGATCTATGATCCATTAAGTACTAAGATACTAAATCAGTTTTTATAGAATGTTTTCAGCCTTTCATTCCTCTTGCTCCTTATTGATAGTCACCTGGGAAAACTGAAGTTTTATATAATGACATAGCTCAATTAGAGTTTAGATGTAGCACAATAATGCTCCTAGTGTTACGAGTACAACGAAAAAGAAGAGTTAATCGTTGCATGCTCTTGTGAAGGGAATGTATTATTCACATGCAAGACAATGCATGCGCAAGAATAATATCACCCAGATAGTTGAGAATGACAGGGGAAGGAAGTCAGTTAATGCTACTCGTGTGAAGTATGGAAGAATAATATCGTTTGGGAAGCATGTAGCTGATATACACTCATCAGAGATTGAGAGGATTGACTTCAGTGTAATGTTCTTGAATTTAAATTTTCATCACTAACACTATGTCAAGGTTTTATATTGCCAATACAATCTTATTTAAAATATTGTGTCTATAAAGTACATGATGACCCAGAAGCTACCAATAGGGTTGGATGCTTAGATCTAAATCCTCATATAAACAAGTACCTATCGGGCTGTCACGAACGTGTTAAATATATAAATTAGCTTTTTCATGTGTTAGCTTTCATATGTAGTCTTTGATCTACCTTCTAAAGTAGAGGATGGGAAAGTTTCGTAATACGAGACACAAACTGATAAGAAGAAAAAATCTTCTCTCTCCTATATGCCTCAAGTTGGAATGTCATTTGGTGATTCTTGTTTCATACATATGCAGTAGTTTTCAGTTATGAAACTGTCTGCTGAGGTTCACTGAAAAGAAGTAGTTTTCACTGCTAAGTTTTCTATGTCTAATGTTCGTTTAAACTTTCGTATGCATAAGCATTTTTGCTTTCTAGTTTTAACTTTCTTCAAAAATAAGAAAATAAGTTTAAACTTGCGTCGTCCATTATTTGCTTCTCTCCAGGATGCTATCAAAGGTAAAAGTCATGCCAATTCAACTTGCCGTGATGTGTGGACTGAGTACCACGATATGGGTATTGGAGGTGTCAAAGCTGTGGCAGATTACAAAGCTTATACAGCTGCATCTGTTTTGGATCTTCTTCATTTTGTTGCACCAAAGTTGATGAAGCGTGGTATGTCTAGATTTCACCTTTGTTGCTTTGTCAATAGTGATTGGTTTTCCGACTACCGATGCAATAGAAAATAAAGACTTTCTAGCAAATAATTCAGGAGATAAGTTTGGTAATGAAATCCATACAAAGCTTGTGTTTCTTCCATTGTAAATTGAATTGTAGGTTCTCCATGGATTACATGAATTGGTTTTAAGGACAACTTTGAAGTCGTTTGGGCAGATTGGTTTATATTTAGACGTTTGACATAGAATTGTTGATCATTGTTGTTTATATTTTGCTAACTAGGATTTATATTAGAAAATGACCATTTGATTGTTAATTTACTGATGGTTTAAGCTTTCGGGGATTTAAAGAGCTCGTTATGTTCAGTGTCATACATCCGAGAGGTACATAGCAGAGTACAAAACCTGAATATATTTTCTAATTGTGCAGGGTTTTGCTGCTGGTCTTATGCTCAGCATTTCATTCTTTGACATGGCTAATAATGCTATAAACTCCATCGGCTTTTTGAAGGGAAACCTCTGGGTGAGCTATCTTCTAATTTCATGCAAATGAGAAAGAATTTGTTTATTCAACTTTTAAAGGAGGCTAAAGTGTAGAGAATGTCATTCTCATTGAAACAACGTGGGAAAGAAATATCAGGAAGGCATGTGAGTCTCTTGCTATGCAGATGGCTGAAAAGATTCACCACTCTTTTTCTGCTTATGAAAGGAATGGAATCCATATAAATTCTCTGTTACAAGCTGCCAAGTTAGGTATTGATCTTTATGGTGCTTTTCCCGATGAAGAGATGCAATTGTAAGTTGCCTGAAAAGTACTCCTCAGTTGCTACAGTTAATCACTGCATATGCTCAAAAGCTGAAGACTTCGATTACTCGAGGCATGCAGGGTCTCTCTGCAGTAGGCTCGTCTCAGTTGGATTCTCAACATTCTACTATACCCATTCTTATTTAATAACTTTATTTATTGTCTTTTGTAGGTGGAGTAACTAAAGAAAGGGAAGATGGAGAAGGTGGAGCAACTGAAGAAATGAAAGATGGAGATAGTGAAGATATAGACCTTACATAAGAAAAAACTTTGAGTTTTTGTCAATATTCTTGAAGTATTTTTTTTTGTTATAGCATTTGAAACTTTAACTTTTGAAGCTGTAAAACTTATGTAATTTGGTTAAAAATATTTAGCTATTATCATTATTCTTAGCTTATTGGATAAGAAATATTATGTAGTGTTTTATTATTTTATTTATATAATATATAGGTTATAATTACAAATATTTTTAGGTGGTAATGTGAAATAAACGTTTAAAATAGCCTAATAGAACCGTTGCAATAAGCACAAATATCGTTGCCATAGACATTCTGAACCGTTCCGATTGGTGTTGCAGACCGTTCCATAAAGTGTGACAAACTGATGCAATAGAAACAAAATCGTTATGGTAGCATTATAACACCGTTACAATAGCTGTAAATAACCGTTGCAATAAACTATATTGTAACAGTTTCCAACCATTGTAGTAAATAATATGGTAACGGTTTACAACCGTTGCATAAAGTATACAACAACGGTTTATAACCGTTGCTGTTGAAATGAATATTCGTTGCTTCAGACAGAGGGAAAACCGTTGCGATAGCTTGATCTATAGCAACAGTTTTGTCAACCGTTGCCAAAACCGTTGCTGTAGATCTATTGGACGGATGTCACGGTCACCGAACCGTTCCAATACCTCTATGGAAACGGTTTTTCTATCAATTGCAACGTTTTACCAACCGTTGCCATAAGCCTATTTTCCAGTAGTGAATAGGCGAAAGAAAGACCCCCTTTTCATAGCGCCTGGGGAATGCAAGTTTGATCTAGGATTGGAGAGGAGAGGTGGAAGAAAGGACTCGAGATGGATTTTTGAGTCTTTGTGCGAGCCGTATGCGGTGAGAGTCGCACATACGGTAACGAGGGGGTTCGCGTCTATACATGTAGTGTGGTGCTTAGGCCAACCCACTCTATTTGTTCCATGATCTATGGGTCTACTGGATCTACGCACTTCGATCAATTAGCCAAGATTTTTACCGGATACGAAATAACTGGTGCTCGATCTAGTGGTATTTTTAAGGGGATTCTATTTATCACTGTAGGATCCTTATTCATGGTCACTGCATTTCCTTTTCGGGCAGCTGTAGGACGGCCGCCTATAGGTGGTAGGGTAGGGTGGGTGGTACTGCTCAAATTGCGCACAATCTTCCTAACCGCGTGTGGGCCGGGCTTAGAGCGGGTGAAACACATCACTACCTCGTAAAGGCGTTGAGACCATAGTATGTTACACGAAAGTGCCACTTTCTCAATAGTTTTGTCACACAGTTGCCCGCCTAGAAGAGCTACTCGCTCTGTAGTGTTATCACACAAGATAAGCACACCGCCCGCCTGCTGGCCGGGCAAATCGAAGTTATCTTCCGGTCAACTGTCCACCCAGTCAAGTGCAAAAAACACAGTAGAATCATGCAACGCACGCTACTGGTGTGCTTCCTGATCGCGAGGAAAGAAAGAAGAGCGACAGGGTTCAGTTCACATTTGACTGTTTGCAGCATAGGATCAAATTCCTCAAAAAATCCCTGGGAAAAATGAAAAAAGAAAGATATCTCGGTATCGAAAACAATAGGGGGCTGTATTGGCGAGATCCAATGATGTACAGCTGCACAAAAGAACAGCCACCTGGAAGTCCGAAGACCTTTAGTAGTGTACTCTACACCCGAACCAGCAGCCTTCGCACCAAGCAAGATCGCCCTTTCCCTTTCCTTTCTCCATTCCACCTCCTTTTTTGCTTTGTTCCAATAGAGTCTAAGGCAAAGTGGTTCGTATGCCTACTTGACGAAAGGGAACAAACAACCTTTCATTTCCAAGTTTATGGATTGGATTCAGTCAGCCTCACGACATAATCAGAGTGAGGCTTTGGTTACCGACAAACGCTTCTCCAAAGGCGACCCTCTCGAGTTTCTGGCTGTTTCCGTCATTGAAGTAGCCTTTCATCGCCAAACCAAATGAAAGAAGTCACTATCAAACAATTGGCCCTATTGAAGTACCAAAGGTGCGCTCAGCCCGGTGACTAGGAAATGGGTTTGCCCTTGAATCGATGTGATGAGGTCGAAAAGAGGGCAGTAGGGCTCCTATTGACTAAAGGTTGGTTCTTCGCTTACCTTTAGAATGAAAGGTTATATGATGCCCCTACTACTTACTTTGTTTGATTCAAAAGGCGAACAACCCCCCTCAACTAGTTGTATGTGGTGGGGTGCTTGTGAAAAGCTGCTTTGGATATGAGTAATTCCTAAAAAAAAGCAATGTCCGGTATTTGACGAAGATATTTCTATCAATAGATAGGAATGAGTGTTCTATATCGAGGATAGGATCCATCTGCTCTTTATCTCACAAGTGTTTTATGAGAAATATATATATATATATATATATATATATATATATATCGTTTATCTATCACTTGTCTATCTATCATTGATTCTCAAGTCAAAAGACTTCGTTTTTGGGTTTCCCGAAGCCCCGAATGGAATAGATCATTTCTGCCAATGAAATGAACGCGGAGCACATTCCGAATGCTTCTAAGATCTAGAAGTTCTCGCGAAGAGAATAAGATGATGCACCCCTTCCCTCTTTCTTTTCCCGCTTTTCTAATATTCCCCTCTAACGCGGGCCGGGCGGCAACAGGCGCGGGAGGAAGAAACCTAAGAGAAGACGCTCATCTCTTAGGTCTTTTTTCTCAGTGCAACACAGGAAAGCACCATCTTTTTGTCATCCCTGCAGCTTTCCAGATTTTGTATTGAACGCATGACGTAGCTAGGACCCTTCAAATTCTGTTTGAGCCTATGTTCAAGCCAAACCCACCCCATATTCTACTAAGGCTAGAAAGAATGCCCACCAAGTTCAGATAAGGGAATGTTTTCCCCAACCATTAAAGGAAAAACTCGACGAAGGTAGGGAGGTGCGGTGGGGGAAGGAAAACGCTTTCGGAGCTCAAGATATTTTTTTCATCGAAAATGTAGAAGGCTGAGGATGGCCTACGGTGCGTCTTATCTGAAGGGAACATCCTTTTTTGACCGCCGTGGTATGATTGCCGGGCCCTCTCCTCGTCCTGCCCTTCCTATTGGGATAGCTACCTTCAGGATTTGCCTGCCCTTTATAATAAAAAATTCCAGCTCATCCCGGTAAAGCGTTGGCAACAACAGAAAGGAAGGGGTCCATGTAGCTGCTGTGTCCGCTCCCTGCTTAGTCAGTGGGGCACAATAGGTGCGGTATATACTACAAAAGAGAGAATCCACATCAGATAACCACGTCTCTGCAAGGCAGTATGTGGAATGGCCGAGAGCGGACCTTTTTGGATATATAATCCAAGTTGAGAGTAGAGTTATAGGAAAAGCCGTCTGAAGGAAAACTACTTTCACGTTCGGATCAGAGAGCATTTTTTTCGTTGTGAATTCCTCGTTCCCTTTTGTCTGAATTCCGCAGCGGCGAATTCAAAACTTGTGGGGCCCCATCTATTCCATCTCTCGAGCCCCGAAGAAAACCCCCTACCCTTCGGACTCCAAATACCTTTTGACTCTATATATGTGGGCACCTTATATCTATGAGGGTTCACCCAACCTGGTTACAGCATTCCTTTCTATTGCACCAAAAATCTCTATTTCTGCTAATATTTCACGTGTTTCAATTTATGGTTCTTATGGAGCTACATTGCAACAAATCTTATTTTTCTGCAACATTGCTTCTATGATCTTAGGAGCACTGGCCGCTATGGCCCAACTGAAAGTAAAAAGACTTCTAGCTCCTAGTTCAATTGGACATGTAGGTTATATTCATGTTGGTTTCTCATGTGGAACCATAGAAGGAATTCAATCACTACTAATTGGTATCTTTATTTATGCATCAATGACGATAGATGCATTCGCCATACTTTTAGCATTACGGCAAACCCGTGTCAAATATATAGCTGATTGGGGCGGTTTTGCCAAAACAAATCCTATTTTGGCTATTACCTTCTCCAT
This sequence comes from Nicotiana noctiflora, assembly GCA_032618575.1. Taxonomy (NCBI): domain Eukaryota; kingdom Viridiplantae; phylum Streptophyta; class Magnoliopsida; order Solanales; family Solanaceae; genus Nicotiana; species Nicotiana noctiflora. Next base: position 224,787 of record JASVEL010007604.1, read on the forward strand.
TACTATGTTCTAATACGCGGGAATACCCCTGTTAGCCTGCTTTTGTAGAAAATTCTATTTGTTTTTCGCCGCTTTGGGTTGTGGGGCTTACCTCCTAGCCCCAGTGGGAGTAGTGACTAGCATTATAGGTCGTTGGGCGGCTAGAAGGTTGCCACGAGTAAGTATGTTTGTGGGACCGAAGGTAGTTCTTCGTGCGCCGGACATGTAACTTACCGAATCAGATGCGACACGGATGGGAATGCATGCTACGAAATTGTCACGCCCCAAATCGAGGGACATGACCGGCGCCTGACCGGGTTGCCCCAGTCAAGCGGACCTGGGTGCCTTTCATTCCCACGCGTTACCCCTGTGTTGATTGTTTCTCATTAATCAAATATCTTACTAACCATGAATGATTTCACATTAAACAAATAAAACCATACGAGTGATTCATTAACAAGTTTGCAATTTTTACAACGCCCGACATAACATAATGTATACATAATAATGGAGTCCCACAGTTTACATGTCTACAGAGCCTCTAGGATACAAAAGGGAAATACAATACTTGCCGGTAACAAGGCTCCGGCTATACCTTACAAAACCAAAATGAAATTCAAACAGAAGTGGCATGAACCACACAAGGCCCCAAGGAAGAAATGGGCTCACCAAAACGGGCAGTGGAGGATGAAAGATACTACTGCCGATGAGCTGAAGTGCCTGCTACTGATCCACCTACAATCATGACACGAATGTAGCGCCCCCGGCAAAAGGGACGTCGGTACACTTGAATTGTACTGGTATGTATGGACAAACTTTGTCCCAAGTAAACTCAAGCCATTAAATTACATCAACAATTAATTAAGCCAGCCAACCATGTTTCCACATTTTCCTCATTTCAAATAATTCTCACACAAAGCACTTTCTACAATCAACCAATTTAACAATAACCAATCAATCACGTAAAGCACAAGTAGTCAAACAAAGGGGCAATCGGTGCCCCACAGGTTGCAAACTCTCCTGCTCTGTCTCCTTTCACAATTTCACATTATTGATTTTTGTATCAATTTTCAATGGCGATTTCGATCGCTTTCCATCCTTATTGCCCCTGACCACCCTTATTACCTCGGCCACCCTTATCACCCCAACCCACACCTTATTTCACCACGTTGCGGCGCGCAACACGACCCCGCCTTACAGTTGAAAACACAACAATTTCAAACAGCAGATAAGGTACTACACACAATTTCAACAAGTTCAAATAAGCAACTTACACATTGGTTCATGTTCTCAATTTCTTCTCAATTCAATATCACAACCATGTTACAATATTTCCACAATTCATGTGTTTCATCTCTTTCCACAATAAACCAATTCTCAAGTGTTTCGTTTGTTTTCCACAAGGTGCCATATAGGCCATCATAGTCATTATTCACAATTCTTTTGCCAAATTAAACTCTCATTTTACATTACTCATAACTCAACAACAAACTTTAAATATCCAACAACAATATCAAGAATTTCACACAATTTATCAATTTAACACGAAACAAACAACTTCACACATATAGGCGATTTCACAAGAATCAAAATTAGCCATACATACCTGGTGATGATTTTTCCTCCTACTTTATGCTTACCCAAGATATCCTACTCTTGCAAACCTTGTTCTTGAAGACTCTTACTTCTACTCACTTCTTTTTACTAGAAATCAAGTTCAATAATCATGCATGAGTGTAAAAATTCTATTTTTAAAAGCTATTATATGCAAACCTCTCTTTACCCAATTAAAACTGAAAATCAAAGAAAATAGTTAGGGTTTTTACCTTGAAAAGATTGGGGAAGTTGAATCCTTGCCCTAGGATCCCTTGGAATTAAATAGTTGGAACAATCTTTGAAGATGAAGAACTTCTCTCTCTAAAAACCCTCTCTTCTCTCTCTAATTTTGGTGAGATGATATGATAAAAGGAAGAAGAAAGGTGTTATATTAAAGAAGAGATCGGGTCAAAATGTTACAAAAATCTGGGTCGGGGTCAATTATGCGGTCACTATGCGACCGCAGAATCCACATGCGGTCCGCAGAGTGACCGCAAAAATGGCCTCAAAGTTATGCAGGTTCTGTTAAGGAATGCGGCCAAAATGCGGTCCGCATGTTTGATCTGCGGTCGCAAAAATGCACCGCAGATTTGACATGCGATCGCACATCGACCGCAATTTTGACAGATTTTTGGGAAACTCTCTGGAACGATTTGCGGCAAGAATGCGGTCCGCATGTCAGGTTTGCGGTCGCATTCTTGACCGCATATTTGACATTTTTTTGGAAAATTTTATTCTCTACATTTTTGAAACTTAAATCACTACCAAGGGTCCGAAGAATTCTACGCATTCCTAACACATTATTCGGACCATGACACCACAACTACTAGGTTTTATGCACAAAAATTTTACGGGGCCTTACATCCTCCCCCCCTTAAGATCATTCGTCCTCGAATGAGGATTTTGAAATAAATGAGTTGGTTTTGAAAGACATGATATGCAACCATCAAAATTTTGACTAACTCTTATATTTTAGAAAAATTTCGCCGGAGTTTCCTTTGTATTATGGACATATCCACCTGTCAGAGGGCCCCCGAAACACATTACCAAACAACAATATACAAGTACAACACTTTCCACAACTGGTATACACTTTTGTACCTCAACGAATGCACATATTCTATCATATTATTACAATTGCACAGATACTAGCCACTTCAATGAATTCTTACCTTATTAAACCAATTTAACACGCGAATATTTATAAGGATTTCATTTATCAAGAACGGTTCAAGTGACCCAAGGTAACAACACATTAAACTCATTACAAAATAAAGGGGACTTTACTAATACTAAGAGGGAAACAACTTAGACAAGATGACAGTTACTAAGAGTAGGAGGGTCACCTAATTTCTCCTAGGCTTGATCAAACAAATGGGGGTACTTTTCTTTCATCTCTTTTTCTGCTTCCCATGTGGCCTCCTCAACTTGTTGACTTCGCCACAATACTTTAACAGAGGCAACTTCCTTATTTCTCAACTTACGGACTTGCCTATCAAGAATGGCAACTGGAACTTCTTCATATGACAAATCTTCATTAACCTCTATAGCTTCGACTGGCATGATGGTGGATGGATCTCCAATCACTTTCTTCAACATGGACACATGGAATACCGGATGCACCGATGACATCTCAGGAGGCAACTCTAGCCTATAAGCAACTTGACCAATCCTTTGAACGATCCGATATGGCCCGACATACCTAGGACTCAATTTCCCTTTCTTTCCGAATCGCATGACTCCCTTCATAGGAGATACCCTCAAGAACACCCAATCATCGACTTGAAACTCCAAATCCCTTCGACGAACGTCTGCATAGGACTTTTGACGACTCCGTGCTGTTTTCATTCTCTCCTGAATAACTTTGACCTTTTCCATAGCTTCGTACACCATATCTGGCCCTAGCAATTCCGCTTCACCTACCTCAAACCACCCGATTGGCGATCTACATCTTCTCCCGTACAATGCCTAAAACGGGGCCATCTGAATGCTAGCATGATAGCTGTTATTGTAAGCAAATTCTATCAGTGGCAAGTGTTCATCCCAATTACCTTTAAAATCTAAGACACAAGCCCGCAACATATCTTCAAGCGTCCGAATGGTCCGCTCGGCCTGACCGTCGGTCTGTGGATGGAAAGCTGTGCTGAGATTCACCTGAGTTCCCAAACCTTGCTGAAACTTCTTCCAAAAGTTAGCGGTGAACTGAGCCCCGCGATCTGAGATGATAGAAAGTGGAGTTCCATGAAGCCTTACTATCTCCTTGACGTACAATCTTGCATATTGCTCCGCAGTATCAGTGGACTTGACAAGCAGGAAGTGAGCTGATTTGGTGAGTCGATCTACTATCACCCATACTGAATCGAACTTACGCTGAGTGCGAGGTAACCCCACCACGAAATCCATATTGATCATCTCCCATTTCCACCTTGGTATTTCTATAAGCTGAGTTAATCCACCAGGCCGTTGATGCTCGGCCTTCACTTGTTGACAGTTCGGACATTTAGCTACAAAGCCCGCCACATCCCTTTTCATACCGTTCCACCAATAAATCTCCTTGAGATCGTGATACATTTTCGTTGAACCAGGGTGCACAGAATACCTGGAAGTATGAGCCTCTGCCATCACTCTTTCCCGAAGCTCGTCCACATCCGGAACACATAGCCTATCTTGACACCGCAATACACCATCTTCGCTGCCGAGTACAAATGCTGAGGTCTTGTCATTCATGATTGCTTCCTTCACCCGAACCAATGCTGGATCCATGAACTGTTTTTCCTTGATTTCCGCGACCAATGATGATTCTGCTCCATTATGCACCAAGATATCCCCCTCGTCTGACGCCGAAATACGAACCCCCAAGCTGGCTAATTGGTAGACCTCTCGAGCCAGGGGTCTCCGATCCACACCCAAATGAGCCAAACTACCCATGGATTTCCGACTAAGAGCGTCAGCTACCACATTTGCCTTCCCTGGATGGTACAATATGTCCATATCATAGTCCTTGAGTAATTCTAACCACCGCCGCTGTCTCAGATTCAGCTCTTTCTGCTTGAACAAATACTGGAGGCTCTTGTGGTCTGAAAACACATCTACATGAACTCCATAAAGATTGTGTCGCCATATTTTCAAGGCAAACACAACAGCTGCAAGTTCCAAATCATGCGTCGGATAATTCTTCTCGTGATTCTTGAGTTGCCTGGAAGCGTAAGATATGACTTTCCCGTGCTGCATTAACACACATCCCAAACCCACCCTGGAGGCATCACAATAAACCACAAATCCCTCTGTGCCTTCCGGCAAGGCCAATACTGGTGCCGAGGTCAATCTTGACTTCAGTTCTTGGAAACTTTTCTCACATGCTTCGGACCACTGGAACTTAACTGCTTTCTGCGTCAATTTAGTCAATGGGGAGGCGAGGGTTGAGAATCCCTCTACAAACCTCCGATAGTACCCTGCCAGACCCAAAAAGCTGCGAATCTCTGTCGGGGTCGTGGGTCTAGGCCAATCTTTCACTGCCGCAATCTTCTGAGGATCCACCATAATTCCCTCACTGGAAATAACATGCCCTAGAAAAGCTACGGACTCCAACCAAAACTCACATTTTGAGAACTTGGCATACAATTGATGCTGAAGAAGGGTCTGCAATGCTGCTCTGAGGTGAACGGCATGATCTTCCCCGCTCCGAGAGTAGATGAGAATATCGTCAATGAATACAATCACAAAGGAATCTAGGAATGGCTTGAAAACCCGATTCATAAGGTCCATGAAAGCTGCTGGGGCATTGGTTAGCCCAAAAGACATGACCAAAAACTCGAAGTGACCTGAAGGCGGTCTTAGGAATATCCTGCTCCCTGATTTTCAACTGGTGGTACCCAGACCGTAAATCAATCTTTGAGAAGAACCTCGCTCCCTGCAATTGGTCAAACGGATCATCCACTCGAGGCAAAGGATATTTATTCTTGATGGTGACTTTGTTGAGCTGCCGATAATCAATACACATTCGAAGTGACCCATCCTTCTTTCTGACAAAGAGAACCGGAGCACCCCACGGCGACACACTCGGTCGTATGAACCCTTTCTCTAATAAATCCCTCAGCTGCTCCTTTAACTCCCTTAACTCTGCCGGCGCCATTCTGTATGGTGGAATGGATATTGGCTGAGTATCTGGCATTACATCGATCCCGAAATCAATCTCCCTATCCGGCGGGATGCCTGGAAGCTCATCTGGAAACACTTCAGGAAATTCATTCACAATTGGTACGGACTCGAGGGTAGGCACCTCTGAGGTGGTCTCCGTTACCCGAACCAGGTGATAGATACACCCCTTCTTAATCATTTTCGAAGCCTTAAGGTAGGAAATAAACCTACCCCTTGGCACTACACCATTTCCTCTCGATTCAATGACTGGCTCGTTAGGGAACTCGAGCCTCATAACTCTCGTTCGACAGTCAAGTTTGGCAAAGCACGAATAGAGCCAATCCATCCCCATAATTACATCAAAATCTATCATCCCAAGCTCAATAAGATCGGCTGTGGTATCACGACCACCCATCGTAACAACACAATTCCTATAGACTCGTGAGGCTGTAATAGAATCACCGATTGGAGTCGACACAGAGAACGGCTCATGAAGCTGTTCGGGTACTATCCCAAAACTTGAAGCGATGAATGGAGTAACATAAGACAAAGAGGACCCTGGATCAATAAGGGCATAGCAATCAATAGCCTGAACAGACATGATACCTGTAACAACATCTGGAGAAGCCTCGGCATTTTGGCGGCCACTCAATGCATAGAATCGGCTAGGTCCACCCCTACCCCGAGCTCCACCCCTAGCTGCACCACGCCCTGCTGCTGCTGGAGTACGCGCTGATGATGTAGCAGCTGAAGAACCGGATGACCTGAGCAGATCCCCTACCTATACCCTGACGGGGTGCACGACAGTCTCGCTGAATGTGACCTCTCACCCCGCACCCGAAGCACACCGGAAGGTCAAGGTAGCAAGTCTCTGTATGAAATCTCCCACACTTGGGGCATGTAGGTCTCCCCTGCTGCTGGGATCTCACCCCAGGATGACCAGACTGACGAGACCTCCTGCTGTCTGAACCAGGTCTCGAGTAACTGCCCTGCTGATGACTGTGCACGGATGGCGGTGCACTCGCGGAGGACTGAGCATATGACTGGGATGGCCCTGATGACCCCCTCCCTGGAAGTGATCTCCCCGAACGACCCATTGACCGGGCCCTGCTGCTACTTTCTCTTTCTGCACGAATCTTCAATTTCCTGGCCTCTGTGGACTGAGCAAACCCCGCAATCCTCCCATAGTTCATGTCTAAGTGCAAAGCTGCTGTGGCGGCCTCATTCACCACCAAAGGGCTAAGGCCCTGAACAAACCGTCGAACCCGGGCATCCATGGTTGACACTAAATGAGGAGCGTACTTGGACAACCTTACGAACTCCATGTGATACTCCCAAACACTCATACTGCCCTGTTTGAGAACCTCGAACTCGGTGGCACGGGCTGCCATTGCCTCTGCAGGTAAGAAGTGGTCCATAAATGCATCCACGAACTCATCCCATCCGGCCGGAGGGCTCCCTTCCTCACGGGAATCCTCCCACATTTCGAACCATGAACGTGCCGCTCCCTTCAGCCTGTAAGAGGCCAACTCTACCCCCTCTATATCTGTAGCCTTCATCACTCTGAGGGTCTTGTATATCTCATCAAGGAATTCCTGTGGATCAGCCTCTGGATCGGTGCCTGAAAATTCTGGAGGGGCCAATCGCAAGAATTGATGGACTCTGGAGCCAAAGGAATCTCCCTGTCCGCTGGAGGATGCAGGGGCATCATGGGATCTCTGGGCCTGGGCGGCCACTAACTGTGTTAACATGTGAATGGCTCCCCTAAGATCTTCATTAGAGATACCAGAGCCCGAAGCGAGAACTGTATTTGAGTCAGGAACACCGGCAGGAGGAATGGTGGCATCCTCTGCCGCGGCTGGAATAGGGACACTTGGGTTTTGAACAGATGGGCCAGGCAAATTCGGGACCGGTGGGTCATTCTCTCCCACGGCATCGGGTACATGATTAACAGCTGCACTTGGGTCGGCATTGGCCCTAAGGCCGAGTCTAGCCTTCTTCTTAGGTGCCATATTCTGAAAATTTGGGAACAAGGCACGAATTAGACACGGATATTTCCACTTTGCACTTTACCGCACGATATAGATCAACAAAGAAGTAGGTAAATTCCTAAATGCCCGTGTAGCCCCCTACTTATATGATGTGGTCGACAACACACCTATAAGAAGGACACTACTAGACACGGCTCCGACACATCCTAGGACACTTTAAAACCTTAAGCTCTGATACCAAGTTTGTCACGCCCCAAATCGAGGGACATGACCGGCGCCTGACCGGGTTGCCCCAGTCAAGCGGACCCGGGTGCCTTTCATTCCCACGCGTTACCCCTGTGTTGATTGTTTCTCATTAATCAAATATCTTACTAACCATGAATGATTTCACATTAAACAAATAAAACCATACGAGTGATTCATTAACAAGTTTGCAATTTTTACAACGCCCGACATAACATAATGTATACATAATACTGGAGTCCCACAGTTTACATGTCTACAGAGCCTCTAGGATACAAAAGGGAAATACAATACTTGCCGGTAACAAGGCTCCGGCTATACCTTACAAAACCAAAATGAAATTCAAACAGAAGTGGCATGAACCACACAAGGCCCCAAGGAAGAAAGGGGCTCACCAAAACGGGCAGAGTGGAGGATGAAAGATACTACTGCCGATGAGCTGAAGTGCCTGCTACTGACCCACCTACAATCATGACACGAATGTAGCGCCCCCGGCAAAAGGGACGTCAGTACACTTGAATTGTACTGGTATGTATGGACAAACTTTGTCCCAAGTAAACTCAAGCCATTAAATTACATCAACAATTAATTAAGCCAGAGCCAACCATGTTTCCACATTTTCCTCATTTCAAATAATTCTCACACAAAGCACTTTCTACAATCAACCAATTTAACAATAACCAATCAATCACGTAAAGCACAAGTAGTCAAACAAAGGGGCAATCGGTGCCCCACAGGTTGCAAACTCTCCTGCTGTCTCCTTTCACAATTTCACATTATTGATTTTTGTATCAATTTTCAATGGCGATTTCGATCACTTTCCATCCTTATTGCCCCTGACCACCCTTATTACCTCGGCCACCCTTATCACCCCAACCCACACCTTATTTCACCACGTTGCGGCGCGCAACACGACCCCGCCTTACAGTTGAAAACACAACAATTTCAAACAGCAGATAAGGTACTACACACAATTTCAACAAGTTCAAATAAGCAACTTACACATTGGTTCATGTTCTCAATTTCTTCTCAATTCAATATCACAACCATGTTACAATATTTCCACAATTCAAGTGTTTCATCTCTTTCCACAATAAACCAATTCTCAAGTGTTTCGTTTGTTTTCCACAAGGTGCCATATAGGCCATCATAGTCATTATTCACAATTCTTTTGCCAAATTAAACTCTCATTTTACATTACTCATAACTCAACAACAAACTTTAAATATCCAACAACAACATCAAGAATTTCACACAATTTATCAATTTAACACGAAACAAACAACTTCACACATATAGGCGATTTCACAAGAATCAAAATTAGCCATACATACCTGGTGATGATTTTTCCTCCTACTTTATGCTTACCCAAGATATCCTACTCTTGCAAACCTTGTTCTTGAAGACTCTTACTTCTACTCACTTCTTTTTACTAGAAATCAAGTTCAATAATCATGCATGAGTGTAAAAATTCTATTTTTAAAAGCTATTATATGCAAACCTCTCTTTACCCAATTAAAACTGAAAATCAAAGAAAATAGTTAGGGTTTTTACCTTGAAAAGATTGGGGAAGTTGAATCCTTGCCCTAGGATCCCTTGGAATTAAATAGTTGGAACAATCTTTGAAGATGAAGAACTTCTCTCTCTAAAAACCCTCTCTTCTCTCTCTAATTTTGGTGAGATGATATGATAAAATGAAGAAGAAAGGTGTTATATTAAAGAAGAGATCGGGTCAAAATGTTACAAAAATCGGGGCCGGGGTCAATTATGCGGTGCACTATGCGACCGCAGAATCAACATGCGGTCCGCATAGTGACCGCAGAATTGCCCCAAATTTTATACAGGTTCTGTTAAGGAATGCGGCCAAAATGCGGTCCGCATGTTTGATATGCGGTCGCAAAAATGCACCGCAAATTTGACATGCGATCGCACATCGACCGCAATTTTGACAGATTTTTGGGAAACTCTCTGGAACGATTTGCGGCAAGAATGCGGTCCGCATGTCAGGTTTGCGGTCGCATTCTTGACCGCATATTTGACATTTTTCTGGAAAATTTTATTCTCTACATTTTTGAAACTTAAATCACTACCAAGGGTCCGAAGAATTCTACGCATTCCTAACACATTATTCGGACCATGACACCACAACTACTAGGTTTTATGCACAAAATTTTTACGGGGCCTTACAGAAATATAGGCTCGATTCTAATACATCAACCGTCTACTCAATATCCTTGTACGAGTCCACAATGACTTCACTGGATGAACCTTAGTTTTGTAAATTGAAGTTGGCCTTACGTGTAATAGGACTCCTATTTACTGCGCACGATTGTATACTGAGGTGGTCCCCGCCGGTTGTTGGAACGACGCGAGCCGGGCCGGGTCTCGATTAAGAAAGATGAGGGGCCCAAAATACTAAATAGCGGGTTGCAAATTCCCCATCTCATTGGGGGCGGAAAACGAATCGACATCTTGATGTGATACAACCTTTTCAATTTTAGGTGGGAAAGAACGTCGAAGTCCATCCGAACCGCCCAATGAAGAATAAGAGGAGAGCAAAGCGTGAAAGGCGCGCGAAGTGCATGCGGAACGGGCACTTAGAAAAAGAAGTGTGGAGGAGAAGTAGCCGAGCTCATTCACTTCGCTTCCTGGGCCTAAAGCAATGCAATCTTTCCTGGCCAAATCAAGGATTTAGGGCTTTTTGCTAGGCTACAACACTATAAAAATCCATTTTGATTAGTAATATATATGAACAGAAAGATAGATCCATCCATATATCCTATCCGATTTATATTTCGATATCTACAAAAGAATAAATTTCATTCAATGTTTGATTCAAAGAACTGCGCTTAGCCCCACTCCCCCCCTTGCTCATGAAACGGCTCTACTACAATGGATGGCAGAGGGTCCATAGTATCCAAAGCACTGGAGTGATCCAGTATCCGGGAAGGGGCATAGAAGTTCCTACTACTACACCACACTACACTTGACTCTACATATTTACAGAACTAACCCCTGTCCAAGCCCTGGCAGAGCTAATGGGGCTTTAATCCTTACTCTTTATCCCATCTTCGACTAGGCTAATGGGGCCTCACTTATTCAGGGGGGAGCCTCAAAAAGCACTATTGAGAGGAAGATCCTTTGCCCCTGTTCATTATCTACAGGGTTCCAAACCTTTCTTCAACATAGGTGACAACGAGCTAGGTAGAGATGGAAAAGATCAAACACGGGAATAAGAAGCAAGCACGCCTTCCTTTTTGATCATTTTGATAGAGGGGGATGAAAAAAGTGGACAAAACGGACTCGCATTTCTCATCTAACAAATACAGTAAAAGAGTCATATTGAAAACGCTCCTAACCCAACCCCTTCCTTCGTAGAGCCCGTGTATTGTAAGTGGGCCATTGATAAAGAATCGATGGAAAACCACAATGCTAGCAGATGGCGGGCCTCCACTTTTCTTGTCATTAATTAAACCCTCCAGTTATTATGAACTCAAATAAAAAAATTAGGATTTAGAAGGCTTGTTCAAAAGCAAAAAAAGACGTGGGTGGCATTATGACTAGGGTGTCAGTTAGAAAGGTTCTTACAATGTTCGTTCAATCAAGCATCATTCATTTTTTCTTAACTTAAGGAGAGGGAAGAGGGCTTTCTAAGAAGGGCTTGGACCTAAGAACAGAACAACACAACAAAATGATGAAATGAAGAATAGTTAACGGGAGGCATCGGAGAAAGGACTGGCGAACTTCTTACTTGTGTTTGGTTAACAACTTTACTGACTTGGGGTTCTTTCTCGTAAGGGGTATACCTACAGCCCACACGCACAATCACTATATCTATATATGTATAAGTTTCTAGCTTTTCGAAAAAGCCCCTCTCTTTAAAGTCAAGTGGCTGAACGCCCCTCGAATCTTGTCTTTGGTTGCTAACCACCTGCGCAAGGGCCTTATTATTTACAGGAGAGATTAGGGAGATAAGGCAAGGAATGGATCAAGGAAAGCCCCGCCAAGAATTCGATGTTCGGTGATAGAATATTTTTAATCATTATCAAAAAGATAAGCTGACCTTTTCTTTTGCACGCTTTTTTACATTTCAGTTCAGATATCTTGCTCGACCTGCGTCTTTGCACGATCGACCGCTCCCCCATCCCACCTGGTCCGTTCTAGCGGGGAATAACCTCAATCTGTAGAAGCTGCATCCTCATGGGCTGAGTGATTATGCCAGTGATCAAGATATCAACCACATAAATAGGTAGTAAAATTGTTATGGACCCACTATGATGAAAAGTAAGTGATGCGTCGGATTTATAAAATCTAAGGCCAAACTAAATGTTCTTCAGTGAAGACACGAAAGCTTTTAAGTGTAGACGACTACTTGTACTTGAAATTCCACTCCTTTATCCGGTAGGAGGGTTTAGAGCTAGTTAAGCCAGTAGCATATCTAGCAAAAGCTTCAGTAACACTAGCTACATCAGTAGATCATTGATTAGCATACCTCATCTGAATAGTGTACGTGGACCCTAGTTTCTATTACTAATAATTCTAATTAATTCAGTAATGCATACAACCTTGACTCTCGTAAAGAGCAGGAGTTTTAGCGTTAACTCATTCAATGAATGTTCTTTCATTCATCACACGGATGAATCATACTCTGTATTTTCCAGCGGACAGTCATTTGTCCAAAGAGAATAGACGTATAGCAGCTCTCTTTCATAACAGAATGAAAGCAAGCGAGAACGAAATGAGCGCTTACCCTATCGACCGAAGCTACTATCCTAAAATAAGAAACTCTTAAATTGAAGAACTACAAGAAAGGTAATATACTGAGATATCCTCTCATTATGCACCAATGCTTGAACATGATCGTTAACCTTTTCCAAAAGAAAGAAGAGCTATTGGTCAGTTTCCTATAGTTGACCGATACGGCTTGACTGATTGAGACAGGACAGATGTGACCGATGGAAGGGATTTAATTTGAAGAAGTAAGCCATTTGTGGACTGATTCGGACCCTTTACCAGAAGACAAGAGATTCGCGGTATGGCTATAGAAAAGGTATTCAGTATACGAATATTGTTTACCGAATTAACCGATTGCTGATTCACTGCGCCTACCAATAATGCTTTTCACTTTCAGACAGTTCCTCGCACATGAAAGGACTTCACTTAGAAATTAAAGATAAGAATGGATAAAGGATGGTCTACAATCAGGGAATGCCTTTTTTGTTAAAGAGAATTGGCCGTAGAGAGAGCGCCTATCTCTCATAAGAGAAGGAGAGCCACTTTTTTTAATAGTATATTAATGAGTAGGACTTAAATTCTAAGTGTTCCTAGCTCAGAAACTACACACAGACAAAGACATGAAGGCCCAAAAAAACTCATAAATAATAAACTATGAAATATACATGACATACATTTCGTGTGTGAAGTTTTCATCTTAATGAATCAAAGCAGTTTGTAAAATGCTACTTTTCTTTCCACAACAAGTAAGACTACTTTTTTTTACCATACACCCTTATGAATGAATGAATCTAAAAAATTAGACTCCTAAACTAGTCCCCCTCCTCTCTTTCTTCAAAGATAGAGGTTCACATCACAGGAAAAAAACCCAAAAATAGAAAGAGAAAGAACTAAGTCAAAAAATAGGAAATACTGCTAGATGGCTAGCAGATTAGCAGCAAAGTACGCTTTTGCTTCATTTTGGCAAAACAAAACAAGGTATTAATATGGGAGAAAGTGGTCCAGTAATCTTCTCCAGCAGGGTGGCCTTAGAGAGATAGTGTGGTGAAACTGGGTTCCGAATAAAAATAGAGCGAAGAGGGAAGGCAAAAGCTATGACATTGGAATCTACTTCAAGGTAAGCCCCACTCCACTGAATTGGAGAATTCCAGAGCACGTATCAAAGAGTGCTCCAATGGTAGTGGGGGCAAAATTGAGAGAATTTCGACGATTAAAAAAAAAGAAGAAAGTTAGTGTTCAATGAGCTCGAGATAGCTGCCTGATGAGAGGAAGGCACGCCGAGTACAGTCTTTCTTAGGTTCTAGCCCCCCGGTTACACCAAAGTACACTAGTCAACACTCTACTATAGCGCTTACACATATGAGTTGGCACGACAATATCGTATATAAATAAAATACCTGAGTTGGCGAAATAAAAAAAAACCTAACGCTAATTAAGTGTTTAGTTACCATGCCCAAAAGTCCCATGCCTTTATTGGTTGGATTAACAAACCCAACCGGCGATTTCCTACAAGTCTCTTTTTTTTTGGGGGGGAGCAGAGCAGTCAAAGAATGAACCAAACAAAATGATTGGTCTTGTTGTACACTCACTCTTAGTAAATATTTCCTGTTTGATGTTCGTGTTCTTAGATATTGTTACAACCCATATCCACACACGTTAGTTCATGCCATATGTTAGTTAACACAAATCCATGAAGGAATTATCCTTGAGATGATAAGAAGTTAATCCGATTGATCTTAAGTGATACAAGGGTGCATGAGGGTGATTAACAAGTATTAGAAGTTAAACGAATCAAGGATGTTGTAACTTGTTCTTTTGGGTAAACCTATAGATGCTTAAATTACTCAGGAGGTCATGTTTTAAAGTATTTGAATCATATAATATCCGTATCATAAGTCTTGAATTCAAACGAGATATGAAACAAAAGTCGACAAAAGTTGTCGCAACTTAGGTTCATAGTTTTACTTAAACTTTAGGTCAAATGTTATTAAGATTTTCTCGCAATATACTTGGAATTATGGGGTGATATACCCACCAAATTGAAGACCTATGAGTCTAGTTTCCAATGCATTAAACCGTTTATCAATACGATATTGGAATAAAGAGATATAGACATTTTTGTGACACTGCACAAGCTGCTAGGTGACAAGTAGGTGGGCCAGCTACTTGGTTAAATGACGGCCCAAAAGAGGAAATTTTGGGTCAGAAAAGGAGCCCATTAAAAGGCTTATCTTCTGCAATATATCCCTTATTATATTTCACAAATAACCAGATCTAAAACCCTGCAAACGTCCTCCCAAAAATTATCCATAAACCCTAATTGATTTTCCCTCTCTTTCAAGTTCAAATTGCGGTAAACACTAGAGTTTGAAGAAGTAAGATAAAGGCTGAGTTATCCAACAAGTAAGGTGATTTTACTGCTATATTTCATACATTTATTCTTCTGTGAATTCATGGTAATTCATTATATACACGTAATAACTCACGGGACGGTGATCGGAAGCCGTGAGTTCATGTTATTCACTTGTAGCGGACTGCTTTGTGTTGCTGTTGGGCTACATTTTTTATTACTGTTTTGTGGAGTTTTGGAGGGGGAAGGGTGTGGAGAAACACCATATATATGTTGGGTTGTGATCTTCTAGTTCTTCATAATATTTTTTGGTCGTTTGATATGATTATAGTGGCCGTCTTATGTATGAAGTGAATAGGTTGTGTGTGGACTATTTTGGGAGGCTCAATATGTTTATTATTGATGTTGTTTAGGCTGTTTGGTGATTGTTTTGAATGGTGTGAAGTCATATATATAGGGGAGGTGCTGTCTGTTTCATCACAAAATAGGTTGTGGTTGGTACATAATAGT
The DNA here is from genome assembly GCA_032618575.1 of Nicotiana noctiflora. Taxonomy (NCBI): domain Eukaryota; kingdom Viridiplantae; phylum Streptophyta; class Magnoliopsida; order Solanales; family Solanaceae; genus Nicotiana; species Nicotiana noctiflora. The sequence continues at coordinate 240,327 of JASVEL010007604.1, forward strand.
TGCGGCGCTTAAACGTTAACGATAATGTCATTTCTCCTACTGTAGACTAAGGAGTCGTGACGTTTGCATGGGGCAGTATATACAAGGTATGTGAGGCTATCCCTTTCCTTCTTTTGCACGACTCCGATTGTACATAATGTAATGAACAAGCTTCCAAAGATACTCTACTCTTAGAAGCTAGCAGTACTTACATTGTTTCCCCTCTTATGGAACGATTGATATTGATGTTGCTTCTCTTATTCCTATGTTATCAATCTTGTTTGTACTTCCTGAGTCCTATAAGGTTCATTGTGAAGTGTTAGTCCTAATAAGGTGTACATAGGGTACTGACCTTACGTCACTCCAAAAGGTCTACAAGGTGTTTCCATGAGTCGAGCATGCATTATATATATGTATCTATTTTACTCTACCGTGCCGCGCTATAGTCGGCCGGGTACGGCACCTATTATGCAACTACTGATCAGTTGGGTTTTACCGAGCTCCACGTGGCCGGGTACGATTCTACCGAGCCTTATAATGGCCGGGTACATTTTTACCTAGCCTATTACGGCCGGGTACAATATGATGATGATGACGCCCACATAGGCGTATGTTTTAAAAGATTATGTATTTATACATATGTATCATGCATTTCACGTCAGTAGCCCTCAGAGGTACTCAGATGTTACAAGTTGTATATTCTCTATCCCTGCTTACATTACTTTTCGTATTTATTGTTCTCTGCCTTACATACTCAGTACTTTATTCATATTGACGTCCTTTTGTTTGTGGATGGTGCATGTCGTGCTGCAGGTCCTGATAGTCAGGCAGGTGCAGCTCCCCCATCACAGTATGTTGTCCAGTTCAACGGTGATTGGCGAGATCCCTTCTCCGGACTTGCCTTGGTCTTTGTATGCATTTATGTTATAGACATTATGGGTATGTCGGGGCCCTGTTCTGGCTATGTTGCAGCACTTATGTTCCTTTAGAGGCTCATAGACAAGTGTCGCCTCATGTATAGTTTGGTATGCCTTGTCGGCTGGTTTTTGTTGTATAGTCTTTCATTTTAGCTTGGTAGCTAGTACCATATGTAGATAGTTTCTTGATTGTCTGGTCATCCCATGTTATATAGGTTCATGCCATCATATTTTATTGTTGGTTGTCCATGATCCATGTCTACCATTTATATTGCTCTCGTCATCCCTAAAAGATAATAAAGAAGGTTAGATAAAATATACGTTGGTGCTCGACAAGAATGGTCGGGTGCTAGTCATGGTCCTCTAGTTTGGGTCGTGAAAAACTTGGTATCAGAGCAAGTCCGTCCTAGGGTCTTGATTATGGATATGTAGCACGCCACATTTATAATCAGGAGGCTATAAGAAATCTAGAGTTGTTACCTTCTTCTTGAATCTAGATCGTGCATAGAGTTGAGTCGTAAGTGTTCGTCTAATATTCACCTTGTTTTCTTAAAGCGATGCCTTCGACTAGGAAGCAAACAATGAGTAGATGGCTTGATACAGCTGCGGGAGAGGGTACCAGCCAGGTGCCCAAGCCAGAGCAGGCCAAAATGAGGCTCGGAGTGAGATGTCGTCTCATACCTCATCTACCTCGTCTCCTCCAGAGGATATTAGGAGGCACCCAGCACCTCCAGCTCCTACGTCTGGCACTACAAACAAGGATATACGGAGTGCTTTGTAGTTATTGACTAGCTTGGTAGCTGCACATGCTCAGAGGCAGAATACAGGTGCTGCTGATAAACCAGTTAGTATGAGAGTTCATGATTTTATTAATTTAGACCCTCCAGTGTTTACCGGATTAGACCCCAAGGAGGATCCACAGACTTTTATTGACCAGGTTCATCACACACTACGGGTTATGGATGTTAGTGATACAAAGGTAGTAGAGTTGGCTTCTTATCGTCTACGGGATTTAGCGGTTGTCGGTATGATAGTTGGGATAGATCCAGGGGTCCGAACACTCCTCCAGCTGTGTGGAAGGATTTTTTGCCTTTCTTCGTCACTATTTGCCAGTTGAGATACGACGAGCTAGACCTGATAAGTTCTTGAACCTTAGACAAGGTAATATGAGTGTGCGAGAGTATAGTATGCAGTTTGATTCTTTAGCAAGGTATGCTCCCCATATGGTGGCCGAGATGAGTGATAGGGTGCATTTGTTCGTGAACGGGTTGGGAAGCCATCTGATAAATGAGTGTATGACAGCCACATTGGTAGAAGGCATGGATATTTCCCGTATTCAAGCTAATGCCCAGACCCTAGAGCATCGTAAGTGCCAGCAGAGGGCAGATAGGGAGCATGATAGAGGCCAGCATAAGAGGGTGAGATTAGCAAGGTAATTTGATGACTTCAGAGGTAGCGCCAGGCCCCAGTCTTCGAGGAGTTCAGCGCCATCTGTAGCTAGTGCTCCTCCACAGTTTCAAAGGCCTCGATATGATCGATCCTATTCTGGTCCTGGTCGAAGTTCGCAGGCATCTGGATCGCAACATCACAGGGATACTAGTCACACGAAACCCCCAACACCATATTGTGATCAATGCGGCAAGGCCCACTTTGGATTGTGTCGTCGAGGTTCTGATGCATGTTATTCTAGCGGACAGCCTAGCCATATGATGCGGGATTGTCCTAACAAGGGAGGTGATGGTATGGCTCAGCTGACTAGATCTATGTCTGGTTCTTACTCATCAGTTCGACCTCCAGCATGGGGTTTTCAGAAGACGACATGTCGTGGTAGAGGTAGAGGTGCATGGCCGAGTTCGAGTGGTGCTCAAAATCGAAAATATGCTCTAGTAGGTCGACAGGATCTCGAGTCATCTCCAGATGTTGTTACAAGTATAATGTCTGTGTTTTCTTAGGATGTATATGCGTTGATTGATCCGGGATCTACATTATCATATGTTACACCCTTTGTGGCTAATAAGTTTGGCATTGAACCTAAATTGATAAGTAAACCCCTTGCGGTATCTACATTAATAGGAGATTCTATGATTACTAGCAAGGTATATAGAGGTTGCACTGTGATGATTTGTAGTCGTGAAACCTCGGAAAATTTATTTGAGTTAGAAATGGTTGATTTTGATGTGATACTGTTAAAGGACCGGTTGGCCTCATGCTATGCAAATGTTGACTGTCGTATGAAGATGGTTAGGTTTCAATTTCTTGGTTAACCCATCATTGAATTGAATGGGAACATTGCTACATCGAAAGGTAGGTTTATTTCCTATCTTAAGGCAAGGGAAATGATCTCAAAAGGTTACATTTATTATTTTGTTCGCATTAGGGATGCGGAGGCTAAGCTACCTACACTACAATCTATCCCCGTGGACAGTGAATTTCCAGATGTTTTCCCAAATGAACTCCTGGCCTTCCTCTAGAAAGGGAGATTGAGTTTAGCATTAATGTGTTGCCTGACACTCAACCGATCTCTATCCCTCCATATAGAATGGCCCCGACAGAGTTGTGAGAGTTGAAGGCGCATTTAGAGGACATGCTGGATAAGGGCTTCATTAGGCATAGCAATTCACCTTGGGGTGCGCCAGTCCTATTCGCGCGGAAGAAAGATGGGTCATTACGGATGTGCATCGACTATCGGCAGTTGAATAAGTTTACGATAAAGAACAAGTATCCATTTCCAAGAATTGATGACCTGTTTGACCAACTTCAGGGTGCCAAGTATTTCTCCAAGATTGACTTACGTTCAGGGTATCATCAAGTGAGGGTTAAGGAGAAGGATATTCCAAAGACGGCCTTTCGGACAAGATATGGGCACTTTGAGTTCTTGGTGATGTCGTTCGGGCTAACAAATGCCCCGGCAGCTTTTATGGATCTCATGAATACTCTATTCAGGCGCTATCTTGATGTGTTCGTGATTGTATTCATCGATGACATTCTGGTGTATTCCCGTTCGGAGGAGGAACATGCAGGCCACTTGCAGATAGTATTACAGATGCTTCAGGATCGTAAGTTATATGCTAAGCTCGCCAAACGTGAATTCTGGCTGAACTCAGTAGCATTCCTTCGCCATGTGATATGTAACGAGGGTATTAGTGTAGACACTCAGAAGATTGATGTAGTAATGATTTGGCCGAGAACTACAACACCATCAGAAGTCCGTAGCTTCCTAGGGCTAGCAGTATATTATAGGCGGTTTGTAGAAGGGTTTTCCTCTATATCAGCACCATTGACTAAGTTATCGCAGAAAGATACCAAGTTCCAATGGTCTAACACTTGTGAACGTAGTTTTCAGGAGCTGAAGGATCGATTGACATCCGCACCGGTGCTCACTCTCCCTGAAGAAATATAAGAATATGTGGTATATTGTGATGCCTCCGGTATAGGTTTGGGGTGCATGTTGATGCAGCATGGGAAGGTGATTTCATATGCATCAAGATAATTGAAGAAGCATGAAAAGAATTATCCAACCCATGATTCGGAATTGGCTGCAGTAATATATGCTTTGAAGATATGGCGGCACTACTTATACGGCGTCCATGTTAACATCTACACAGATCACAAGAGTCTACAATACATATTCAAGCAGAAAGAGTTGAATTTGAGGCAGCGTAGGTGACTTGAATTACCGAAAGACTACGACGCCGAGATATTGTATCATCCCGGTAAAGCCAATGTTGTGGCAGATGCTCTCAGCCGTAAGTCAATGGGAAGCTTAGTACATATTGATGCAGGTAGATGGGGTTGACTAAAGAGCTTCATCAGCTAGCCAATATGAGAATCAAGTTGTTAGACTTTGATGACAGAAGTGTTACTGTACAAAATACATCAGAATCATCTTCGGTAGCCGAGGTAAAAGCACGACAATGTGAAGATCCTATATTACTACGATTGAGAGAGAACATTCAGCAGTGTAAAATTACGGCTTTTGAGATCGGAGGAGATGGGGCACTGAGATACCAGGGCCGATTATGTGTGCAAAATGTGGCAGGGTTGCGAGAAAATATTATGAATGAAATTCATCAATCCCGATATTCCATCCATCATGGCTCAACAAAGAGGTATCAAGATGTCAAGGAGCAGTATTGTTAGGATAACATGAAAAAGTCTATTACAGAATTTCTAGCCCAGTGTCCCAATTGTCAACAAGTAAAGATAGTACATCAGAAACCCGGTGGATTGCTTCAGAATATAGAGATTCCGACCTGGAAATGGGAGGTGATTAATATGGACTTCGTTATTGGATTACCTCGATCTTATCATATGTTTGACTCTATCTGGGTGATAGTTGATCGACTTACAAAATGTGCTCATTTTCTGCCAGTTAAGACAACTTACTCGGCTGAAAATTATGCGAAGTTGTATATCAAGGAGATTGTTAGGCTTCATGGTGTGCCGGTATCTATTATATCAGATCGAGGAGCTCAATTTACGGCTAACTTTTGGAGGTCTTATCAGAAAGGTTTAGGCACACAGGTGAATCTCAACACTATATTTTATCCGTAGACTGACGGACAGGCTGAATGTACCATTCAGACATTGGAAGATATGATACGAGCATGTGTTCTAGATTTTAAGGGAAATTGGGATGACCATATTCCACTCATAGAATTTGCCTACAATAATAGCTACCATTCCGGTATTAAAATGGCCCCATATGAGGCACTATATGGGAGGAGATGTAGATCACCAGTTGGATGGTTCGAAGTCGGTGAAACAGAATTATATGGGCCATATTTGATTCACCAAGCCATTGAGATGGTGAAAGTGATACAGGAACGATTGAGGACGGCACAAAGTAGGAAAAACTCTTATTTCGATGTCAGACGTCGTGATCTAGAGTTCGAGGTTGGTGATTGGGTTTTCCTGACGATCTCACCAATGAAGGGTGTTATGTGTTTTGGGAAGAAAGGTAAGTTGAGTCCAAGGTATATCGGTCCGTATAAAATTCTTCAACGAATTGGACAAGTTGCTTATGAGTTAGAATTGCCATCCGAATTAGAATTTGTCCACTCGGTATTCCATGTATCTATGTTGAGAAAATGTATTGGAGACCCTTCTTTAGTTTTTCCTATCAAAGATGTTTAAGTTACAAGTCCGCAAGCTGAGAACAAAAGATGTATCTTCCATCAAAGTATTGTGGAGGAACAAGAATATGAAAGAAATGACATGGGAAGCGGAAGAAGAGATGAAGTCCGAATACCCTTACCTATTCCAGAATGATGAAAACAAGGATGTTGATGGAACGCAAGATACATTGTAAAGGTGAAACGGCTTTATGAGGTAAGCAATAACTTGAGAACACTATTCCTTAATACAAAATGGTGATATGTAAATAATGTCCATGTCCATAATGCTTTGTGTAGCCTTGTGAGGCCATACTTTGAGCTTTACTGCTTGCAAATTTTGCTAGTGACCATTTTATAGGGGAAAGTTGACCAAACATTTCTGCTGGAATCCACGATGATTTGGACTCCCCAAAAACCCTTACATTCGAAGACGAATGTTCTTAAGGGGGGAGGGTGTTACAATAAATATCCACACACGTTAGTTTATGCCATATGTTAGTTAACGCAAATCCAAGAAGGAATTATCCTTGAGATGATAAGAAGTTAATCCGATTGATCTGAAGTGATACAAGGGTGCATAAGGGTGATTAACAAGTATTAGAAGTTAAACGAATCAAGGAAGCTGTAACTCGTACTTTTGGGTAAACCTATACATGCTTAATATACTCAGGAGGTCATGTTTTAAGGTATTTGAATCATATAATATCCGTATCATAAGTCTTGAAGTCAAACGAGTTATGAAACAAAACTCGATAAAAGTTGTCGCAACTTAGGTTCATAGTTTTACTTAAACTTTTGGTCAAATGTTATTAAGTTTTTCCTCCCAATTTACTTTGAATTACGGGGTGATATACTGACCAAATTGAATATCTATGAGTCTAGTTTCCAATGCATTAAACCATTTATCAATACGACATTGGAATATAGAGATATAGACATTTTCGTGAGACTGCACAAGCTGCTAGGTGACAAGTAGGTGGGCCAGCTACTTGGTTAAATGACGGCCCAAAAGAGGCAATTTCAGGTCAGAAAATGATCCCATTAAAAGGCTTATCTTCTGCAATATATCCCTCTTTATATTGCACAAATAACCAGACCTAAAGCGCTGCAAACTTCCTCCCAAAAATTATCCACAAACCCTAATTGATTTTCCCTCTCTTTCAAGTTCAAATTGGGGGTAAACACTAGAGTTTGAAGAACCAAGATAAAGGCTGAGTTATCCAACAAGTAAGTTGCGTTTACCGCTATATTTCATACATTTATTCTGCTGTGAAATCATGGTAATTCGTTATATACACGTAAGAACTCACGGGACGGTGATCGGAAGCCGTGAGTTCATGTTATTCATTGTAGCGGACTATTTTGTGGACTGTTTTGTGTTGCTGTTGGGCTGCGTTTTTTATTACTATTTTGTAGTGTTTTGGAGGAGGCAGGGTGTGGAGAAACACCATATATATGTTGGGTTATGATCTGCTAGTTCTTCGTAATATTTTTGGGTTGTTTGATATGACTATAGTGGTCGTCGTATGTATGAAGTGATTAGGTTTTGTGTGTACTGTTTTGGGAGGCTCAATATGTTTATTATTGATGTTGTTTAGGCTGTTTGGTGATTGTTTTGAATGGTGTGAAGTCATATATATAGGGGAGGTGCTGTCCATTTCATCACAAAATAGGTTGTGGTTGGTACATAACAGTTGCGACGCTTAAACGTTAACGATAGTGTCATTTCTCCTATTGTAGACTAAGGAGTCGTGACGTTTGCATAGCTTGAGGTTGGGAAAGTATATACAAGGTATGTGAGGCTATACCTTTCCTTATTTTTCATGACTTCCGATTGTACATAATGTAATGAACAAGCTTCCAAAGATACTCTACTCTTAGAAGCTAGCAGTACTTACATTGTTTTCCCTCTTATGGAACGATTAATGTTGATGTTGCTTCTCTTATTCTTATGTTATCAATCTTGTTGGTGCTTCCTGATTCCTATATGGTCCATAGTGAAGAGTTACTCCTAATAAGGTGTACATAGGATACCGACCTTACGTCACTCCGAAAGTTATACAAGGTGTTTCCATGAGTCGAGCATGCATTATATATATGTATCTATTTTACTCTACCGAGCCGCGCTATAGTCGGCCGGATACGGCACCTATTGTGTAACCAATGACCTGTTGGGTTTTACAGAGCTCCACGTGGCCGGGTACGATTCTACCGAGCCTTATAATGGCCGAGTACGTTTTTACCGAGCCTATTACGGCCGGGTACGATATGATGATGATGACGCCCACAAAGGCGTATGTTTTAAAAGATTATGTATTTATACATATGTATCATGCATTTCATGTCAGTAGCCCTCGGAGGTACTCAGATGTTACAGGTTGTATATTCTCTATCCCTACTTACATTACTGTTCGTATTTATGGTTCTCTGCCTTACATACTCAGTACTTTATTCGTACTGACGTCCTTTTGTTTGTGGATGCTGGATGTCGTGCTGCAGGTCCTGATAGTCAGGCAGGTGCATCTCCCCCATCACAGTATATTGTCCAATTCGGCGGTGATTGGCGAGATCCCTTCTCCGGACTTGCCTTGGTCTTGGTATGCATTTTTGTTATAGACATTATGGGTATGTCGGGGCCCTGTTCTGGCTATGTTGCAGCACTTATGTCCCTTTAGAGGCTCATAGACAAGTGTCGACTCATGTATAGTTTGGTATGCCTTGTCGGCTGGTTTTTGTTATATAGTATTTCATGTTAGCGTGGTAGCTTGTACCATGTGTATATAGTTTCTTGATTGTCTGGTCATCCCATGTTATGTAGGTTCATGCCATCATATTTTATTGTTGGTTATCCATGATCCATGTCTAACATTTATATTGCTCTCGTCAGCCCTAAAAGATAATAAAGAAGGTTAGATAAAATATACATTGGTGCTCGACAAGTATGGTCGGGTGCTAGTCATGGTCCTCCAGTTTGGGTCGTGACAGATATGATGCAAGGAATAATAGACTTACATCACGATGTCTTTTTCTTCGTTATTCTGATTTTGGTTTTCGTATCGTGGATCTTGGGTCGCACTTTATGTCATTTCTACGATAAAAAATTTATAAGTTTGATTGAGAAAAATTTGACCATTTTCACGTGTATTGTTTGCTTGTCTATGTATTTTGCAGGGTTGATGCAACTGCCAGATTTTGCTGACAACTCATTAGATCTAGAATTTTTCTTAGGCCCCCTCAGAACGTCGGTAGAAAGGGGGGAAGCGTCTCTTCCAAATCTAAATGAGCTTCCCGACATACTATATGAACAACGGATTCTAATTCAAGACTTTGATTTTTTCAGCGTTGAACTTGTGTAGAAGGAAATGGCTTCTCTAATAAATCAACTTCCTAAGAAAGAACTTTATAACGTAATCAGGGAAGACTCCATTCGAAAGCCACTAAACGAGTTCAACGCAAAGCAGCAAGCACGGTTAAGGGATATAACTATTAGGCACTTTTCATTAAAAATGAGATAATCACGAAAATGAAATCTCTTTATTCAAACCATGAATGGGATTTTACAAAAATCATTCGAGAGAAATTCTTTTGTGGACAACAAAAAGATCGGGAGTCTTCCTTGGAAGATCTCAAAAAGATGCTTGCAGCTTTAAATGAAGAGGGGAAATCCACAGGTTCCGCAAAAAGGCTAAAATTTAATATCACCAATTGGAATTGGAAAGAATGAGAGTTCATTACTATTTTATGCATATAGACTATCGAAGTATGTTCCACTTTGGACTTGGTCATGCGAGGGATCCCTCCAAAAAATATAAGAAAGTCGATTCGCTACCTCTGAACGGAAGGGCCCCCGTTATCTTGTTTTTTTAGCTGAATAAATGAGAGAGGGTGGGAGGGTGGGTCTCCTCTCATTAGGCCCTCTTGGATTATGGTTGCTATCGAGGACTTTCTGGATTTCTTTTCTGAGAAGCGATACGTGCTAGACAAAAACCCAGAATGGGGCCCGGTAGAGAAAGACATAAAAGAGATTGAGTTCATTGGGCAAGTCAAACTCGATCTTGCAACACGCGGGCGCGAGTATCACGATATTAAAAAAATTCTTGGGTCGGGGTGAAATCTGGAGATCTACGAAGGAAGGGGTCTTTGACTGGGTTGAAGTCGTAACAAGGTAGCCGTAAGGGAACCTGTGGCTCCATTGAATATTTCGCGATGGAAATGCACTCTTCCCCCAACTTCTCCCGAAAGTGAATACTTATGTAAACCGAAAAGCGCATAATCACTTAAGAAAGGGACAGTCTCCTCGACTGATAACCGAGCAATCCCAAAAGGAGACCACATGGCGACCCTTCCATAGGACTAATCTACCAAATGAACCCCTCCCTGGGCAACAGACTACTTCTTTTTAGAGCGGGCAATTTCTAGGGCAAGGAATATATTTCTATTTAACTACTCCATCTGGTCAAGAGCCAGCATCTCAATGCAATATTATTCCATTCTCAGTCTGTAGTGCTTCTGCCAGCTAATACTAATAGAAGATAAGAGATTGTTGAAAGTAACTGAACAAGGTTGTACATCTTTGGTTCATTATTATCAAGTCTAAAGGGTCATGTATCCATAGTAAATGTCCCGTGTGATCAAGCATAGTTTGTGAAAGTGGGATTCTTTTTTCCCAATTTAGCTCAATTGCAGTGTGAACCTTCTTTGCTCAATTGCTTTCCTTAGGCACATGTCTTCAAATCCTGTAGAACTTGATGAAGAGGAGCGGAGATGGAATGAAAGAAGCAATGAGGGAGCCTAATTCCCTCCTGACCATAAACATGTTCCATTAGCCTTTATTACATTAGATTAGTGGGACTACGACTGGCTCTTTCTTCTCAATCGGTGGAAATGCCATTCATAACATCTTTGGCAACCTTTCTTTCGCAGGTGGCAGAATTATAGACCATATAACCTTGCAAACTAAAGCGTCCTTGTCACGCCCCAAATCGAGGGACATGACCGGCGCCTGACCGGGTTGCCCCAGTCAAGCGGACCTGGGTGCCTTTCATTCCCACGCGTTAACCCTGTGTGGATTGTTTCTCATTAACCAAATATTTTACCAATAATGACTGATTTCATAATGTATAAACATAACCATGTGATTGATTCACTAACAAGTTCATAATTTATATTTACAACGCCCCATACATATACATAGACCACAATCCCACAGTTTACATGTCTATGGAGCCTCTAGGATACAAAAAGGGAAATACAATACTTGCCGGTAACAAGGCTCCGGCTATACCTTACAAAACCAAAATGAAATCTAAACCGAAGTGGCAAGAACCACACAAGGCCCCGAGGAAGAAAGGGGCTCACCAAAACGGGCGGTGGAAGGAGAAGGATACTACTGCCGATGAGCTGAAGTGCCTGCTACTGATCCACCTACAATCATGACACGAATGTAGCGCCCCCGGCAAAAGGGACGTCAGTACACTTGAATTGTACTGGTATGTATGGACAAACTTTGTCCCAAGTAAACTCAAGCCATTAAATTACATCAACAATTAATTAAGCCAGTCAACCATGTTTCCACATTTTCCTTATTTCAAATAATTCTCAACACAAAGCACTTTCTACAATCAACCAATTTAACAATAACCAATCAATCACGTAAAGCACAAGTAGTCAAACAAAGGGGCAATCAGTGCCCCACAGGTTGCAAACTCTCCTGCTGTCTCCTTTCACAATTTCACATTATTGATTTATGTATCAATTTTCAATAGCGATTTCGATCGCTTTCCATCCTTATTGCCCCCGACCACCCTTATTACCTCGGCCACCCTTATCACCCCAACCCACACCTTATTTCACCACGTTGCGGCGCGCAACACGACCCCGCCTTACAGTTGAAAACACAACAATTTCAAACAGCAGATAAGGTACTACACACAATTTCAACAAGTTCAAATAAGCAACTTACACATTGGTTCATGTTCTCAATTTCTTGTCAATGCAATATCACAACCATCTTACAATATTTCCACAATTCAAGTGTTTCATCTCTTTCCACAATAAACCAATTCTCAAGTGTTTCGTTTGTTTTCCACAAGGTGCCATATAGGCCATCATAGTCATTATTCACAATTCTTTTGCCAAATTAAACTCTCATTTTACATCACTCATAGCTCAACAACAAACTTTGAATATCCAACAACAACATCAAGAATTTCATACAATTTGTCAATTTAACACGAAACAAACAAGCTTCACACATATAGGCGATTTCACAAGAATCAAAATTAGCCATACATACCTGGTGATGATTTTTCCTCCTACTTTATGCTTACCCAAGATATTCTACTCTTGCCAACCTTGTTCTTGAAGACTCTTACTTCTACCCACTTCTTTTTACTAGAAATCAAGTTTAATAATCATGCATGAGTGTAAAAATTCTATCTTCAAAAGCTATTATATGCAAACCTCTCTTTACCCAATTAAAACTGAAAATCAAAGAAAATAGTTAGGGTTTTTACCTTGAAAATATTGGGGAAGTTGAATCCTTGCCCTAGGATCCCTTGGAATTAAGTGGTTGGAACAATCTTTGAAGATGAAGAACTTCTCTCTCTAAAAACCCTCTCTTCTCTCTCTAATTTTGGTAAGATAATATGATAAAATGAAGAAGAAGTGTGTTATATTAAAGAAGAGATCGGGTCAAAATGTTAAAAAATCGGGGCCGGGGTCAATTATGCGGTGCACTATGCGACCGCAGAATCAACATGCGGTCCGCATAGTGACCGCAGAATTGCCCCAAATTTTACACAGGTTCTGTTAAGGAATGCGGCCATTATGCGGTCCGCATGTTTGATCTGCGGTCGCAAAGTGCACCGCAGATTTGACATGCGATCGCATATCGACCGCACTTTTGACACGATTTTTGGGCAACTCACTGGAACGTTTTGCGGCAAGAATGCGGTCCGCATGTCTAGTTTGCGATCGCATTCTTGACCGCATATTTGACATTTTTCTGGAAAATTTTATTCTCTACATTTTTGAAACTTAACTCACTACCAAGGGTCCGAAGAATTCTACGCATTCCTAACACATTATTCGGACCATGACACCACAGCTACTAGGTTTTATGCACAAATATTTTACGGGGCCTTACATCCTCCCCCCCTTAAGATCATTCGTCCTCGAATGAGGATTTTGAAATAAATGAGTTGGTTTTGAAAGACATGATATGCAACCATCAAAATTTTGACTAACTCTTATATTTTTGAAAAATTTCGCCAGAGTTTCCTTTGTATTATGGACATATCCACCTGTCAGAGGGCCCCCGAAACACATTACCAAACAACAATACACAAATACAACACTTTTCACAACTGGTATACACTTTCTTACCTCAACGAATGCACATATTCTACCACATTGTTACAATTGCACAAAAATTAGTCACTTCAATGAATTCTTACCTTATTTAACCATTTTAACACACCATTACAAAATGAAGGGGACTTTACTAATACTAAGAGGGAAACAACTTAGACAAGATGACGCAGTTACTAAGAGTAGGAGGGTCACCTAATTTCTTCTAGGCTTGATCAAACAAATGGGGGTACTTTTCTTTCATCTCTTTTTCTGCTTCCCATGTGGCCTCCTCAACTTGTTGACTTCGCCACAATACTTTAACAGAGGCAACTTCCTTATTTCTCAACTTACGGACTTGCCTATCAAGAATGGCAACTGGAACTTCTTCATATGACAAATTTTCATTAACCTCTATAGCTTCGACTGGCATGATGGTGGATGGATCTCCAATCACTTTCTTCAACATGGACACATGGAATACCGGATGCACCTGATGACATCTGAGGAGGCAACTCTAGCCTATAAGCAACTTGACCAATCCTTTGAACGATCCGATATGGCCCGACATACCTAGGACTCAATTTCCCTTTCTTTCCGAATCGCATGACTCCCTTCATAGGAGATACCCTCAAGAACACCCAATCATCGACTTGAAACTCCAAATCCCTTCGACGAACGTCCGCATAGGACTTTTGACGACTCTGTGCTGTTTTCATTCTCTCCCTGAATAACCTTGACCTTTTCCATAGCTTCGTACACCACATCTGGCCCTAGCAATTCCGCTTCACCTACCTCAAACCACCCGATTGGCGATCTACATCTTCTCCCATACAATGCCTCAAACGGGGCCATTTGAATGCTAGCATGATAGCTGTTATTGTAAGCAAATTCTATCAGTGGCAAGTGTTCATCCCAATTACCTTTAAAATCTAAGACACAAGCCCGCAACATATCTTCAAGCGTCTGAATGGTCCGCTCGGCCTGTCCATCGGTCTGTGGATGGAAAGCTGTGCCGAGATTCACCTGAGTTCCCAAACCTTGCTGAAACTTCTTCCAAAAGTTAGCGGTGAACTGAGCCCCGCGATCTGAGATGATAGAAAGTGGAGTGCCATGAAGCCTTACTATCTCTTTGATGTACAATCTTGCATATTGCTCCGCGGTATCAGTGGACTTGACAGGCAGGAAGTGAGCTGATTTGGTGAGTCGATCTACTATCACCCATACTGAATCGAACTTGCGCTGAGTACGAGGTAACCCCACCACGAAATCCATATTGATCATCTCCCATTTCCACCTTGGTATTTCTATAAGCTGAGTTAATCCACCAGGCCGTTGATGCTCGGCCTTCACTTGTCGACAGTTCGGACATTTAGCTACAAAGCCTGCCACATCCCTTTTTATACCGTTCCACCAATAAATCTCCTTGAGATCGTGATACATTTTCGTTGAACCAGGGTGCACAGAATACCTGGACGTATGAGCCTCTGCCATCACTCTTTCCCGAAGCTCGTCTACATCCGGAACACATAGCCTATCTTGACACCGCAATACACCATCTTCGTTGCTGAGTACAAATGCTGAGGTCTTGTTCATTCATGACTGCTTCCTTCACCCGAACCAATGCTGGATCCATGAACTATTTTTCCTTGATTTCCGCGACCAATGATGATTCTGCTCCATTATGCACCAAGATATCTCCCTCGTCTGACGCCGAGATACGAACCCCCAAACTGGCTAATTGGTAAACCTCTCGAGTCAGGAGTCTCTGATCCACACCCAAATGAGCGAAACTACCCATGGATTTCCGACTAAGAGCGTCGGCTACCACATTTGCCTTCCCTGGATGGTACAATATGTCCATATCATAGTCCTTGAGTAATTCTAACCACCGCCGCTGTCTCAGATTCAGCTCTTTCTGCTTGAACAAATACTGGAGGCTCTTGTGGTCCGAAAACACATCTACATGTACCCCATAAAGATAGTGTCGCCATATTTTCAAGGCAAACACAACAGCTGCAAGCTCCAAATCATGCGTCGGATAATTCTTCTCATGGTTCTTGAGTTGTCTGGAAGCATAAGCTATAACCTTTCCGTGCTGCATCAATACACATCCCAAACCGACTCTGGAGGCATCACAATAGACTACAAATCTCTCTGTGCCTTCTGGCAAGGCCAATACTGGTGCCGAGGTCAATCTTGACTTCAGTTCTTGGAAACTTTCCTCACATGCTTCGGACCACTGGAACTTAATTGCTTTCTGCGTCAATTTAGTGAATGGGGAGGCAAGGGTTGAGAATCCCTCTACAAACCTCCGATAGTACCATGCTAGACCCAAAAAGCTGCGAATCTCTGTCGGGGTCGTGGGTCTAGGCCAATCTTTCACTGCCACAATCTTCTGAGGATCCACCATAATTCCCTCACTGGAAATAACATGCCCTAGAAAAGCTACGGACTCCAACCAAAACTCACATTTTGAGAACTTGGCATACAATTGATGCTGATGAAGGGTCTGCAATGCTGCTCTGAGATGAACGGCATGATCTTCCCTGCTCCGAGAGTAGATGAGAATATTGTCAATGAATACAATCACAAAGGAATCTAGGAATGGCTGGAAAACCCGATTCATAAGGTCCATGAAAGTTGCTGGGGCATTGGTTAGCCCAAAAGACATGACCAAAAACTCGAAGTGACCATAACGAGTTCTGAAGGCGTTTTAGGAATATCCTGCTCCCTGATTTTCAACTGGTGGTACCCGGACCGTAAATCAATCTTTGAGAAGAACCTCGCTCCCTGCAATTGGTCAAACGGATCATCCACTCGAGGCAATGGATATTTATTCTTAATGGTGACTTTGTTAAGCTGCCGATAATCAATACATATTCGAAGTGACCCATCCTTCTTTCTGACAAAGAGAACCGGAGCACCCCACGGCGACACACTCGGTCGTATGAACCCTTTCTCTAATAAATCCCTCAGCTGCTCCTTTAACTCCCTTAACTCTGCTGGCGCCATTCTGTATGGTGGAATGGATATTGGCTGAGTATCCGGCATTACATCGATCCCGAAATCAATCTCCCTATCCGGCGGGATGCCTGGAAGCTCATCTGGAAACACTTCAGGAAATTCATTCACAATTGGCACGGACTCGAGGGTAGGCACATCTGAGGTGGTGTCCGTTACCCGAACCAGGTGATAGATACACCCTTTCTTAATCATCTTCGAAGCCTTAAGGTAGGAAATAAACCTACCCTTGGCACTACACCATTTCCTCTCCATTCAATAATTGGCTCGTTAGGGAACTCGAGCCTCATAACCCTCGTTCGACAGTCAAGTTTGGCAAAGCACGAATAGAGCCAATCCATCCCCATAATTACATCAAAATCTACCATCCCAAGCTCAATAAGATCGGCCGTGGTATCACGACCACCCACCGTAACAACACAATTCCTATAGACTCGTGAGGCCGATTTAAGTCGACACAGAGAGGAGTCGACACAGAGAACGGCTCATGAAGCTGTTCGGGTTCTATCCCAAAGCTTGAAGCAATGAATGGAGTAACATAAGACAAAGAGGACCCTGGATCAATAAGGGCATAGCAATCAATAGCCTGAACAGACATGATACCTGTAACAACATCTGGAGAAGCCTCGGCATTTTGGCGGCCACTCAATGCATAGAATCGGCTAGGTCCACCCCTACCCCGAGCTCCACCCCTAGCTGCACCACGCCCCGCTGATGCTGGAGTACGCGCTGATGATGTAGCAGCTGAAGAACCGGATGACTGAGCAGATCCCCTACCTATACCCTGATGGGGTGCACGGCAGTCCCGCTGAATGTGACCTCTCACCCCGCACCCGAAGCACACTGGAAGGTCAAGGTAGCAAGTTTCTGTATGAAATCTCCCACACTTGGGGCATGTAGGTCTCCCCTGCTGCTGGGATCTCACCCCAGGATGACCAGACTGACGAGACCTCCTGTTGTCTGAACCAGGTCTCGAGTAAATGCCCTGTTGATGAATGTGCACGGATGGCGGTGCACTCGCGGAGGATTGAGCATATGACTAGGATGGCCTTGATGACCCCTTCCCTGGAAGTGATCTTCCTGAACGACCCATTGACCGGGCCCTGCTGCTACTTTCTCTTTCTGCACGAATCTTCAATTTCCTAGCCTCTGTGGCCCGAGCAAACCCCACAATCCTCCCATAGTTCATGTCTGATTGGGGATCGTGACTGTCACGCCCCAAATCGAGGAACATGACCGGCGCCTGACCGGGTTGCCCCAGTCAAGCGGACCTGGGTGCCTTTCATTCCCACGCGTTACCCCTGTGTTGACTGTTTCTCATTAACCAAATATATTACTAACCATAATTTATTTCACATTAAACAAATAAAACAATACGAGTGATTCATTAACAAGATTTCAATTTTTACAACGCCCGACATAACACCATATATATACATAAGACTGGAGTCCCACAGTTTACATGTCTACAGAGCCTCTAGGATACAAAAAGGGAAATACAATACTTGCCGGTAACAAAGCTCCGGCTATACCTTACAAAACCAAAATGAAATCTAAACCGAAGTGGCATGAACCACACAAGGCCCCGAGGAAGAAAGGGGCTCACCAAAAACGGGCGGTGGAGGATGAAAGATACTACTGCCGATGAGCTGAAGTGCCTGCTACTGATCCACCTATAATCATGACACGAATGTAGCGCCCCCGGCAAAAGGGACGTCAGTACACTTGAATTGTACTGGTATGTATGGACAAACTTTGTCCCAAGTAAACTCAAGCCATTAAATTACATCAACAATTAATTAAGCCAGCCAACCATGTTTCCGCATTTTCCTCATTTCAAATAATGCTCACACAAAGCACTTTCTACAATCAACCAATTTAACAATAACCAATCAATCACGTAAAGCACAAGTAGTCAAACAAAGGGGCAATCAGTGCCCCACAGGTTGCAAACTCTCCTGCTGTCTCCTTTCACAATTTCACATTATTGATTTATGTATCAATTTTCAATAGCGATTTCGATCGCTTTCCATCCTTATTGCCCCCGACCACCCTTATTACCTCGGCCACCCTTATCACCCCAACCCACACCTTATTTCACCACGTTGCGGCGCGCAACACGACCCCGCCTTACAGTTGAAAACACAACAATTTCAAACAGCAGATAAGGTACTACACACAATTTCAACAAGTTCAAATAGCAACTTACACATTGGTTCATGTTCTCAATTTCTTCTCAATGCAATATCACAACCATGTTACAATATTTCCACAATTCAAGTGTTTCATCTCTTTCCACAATAAACCAATTCTCAAGTGTTTCGTTTGTTTTCCACAAGGTGCCATATAGGCCATCATAGTCATTATTCACAATTGTTTTGCCAAATTAAACTCTCATTTTTACATCACTCATAGCTCAACAACAAACTTTGAATATTCAACAACAACATCAAGAATTTCACACAATTTGTCAATTTAACACGAAACAAACAAACTTCACACATATAGGCGATTTCACAAGAATCAAAATTAGCCATACATACCTGGTGATGATTTTTCCTCCTACTTTATGCTTACCCAAGATATCCTACTCTTGCCAACCTTGTTCTTGAAGACTCTTACTTCTTCTCACTTCTTTTTACTAGAAATCAAGTTCAATAATCATGCATGAGTGTAAAAATTCTATTTTCAAAAGCTATTATATGCAAACCTCTCTTTACCCAATTAAAACTGAAAATCAAAGAAAATAGTTAGGGTTTTTACCTTGAAAATATTGGGGAAGTTGAATTCTTGCCCTAGAATCCCTTGGAATTAAGTAGTTGGAACAATCTTTGAAGATGAAGAACTTCTCTCTCTAAAAACCCTCTCTTCTCTCTCTAATTTTGGTGAGATGATATGATAAAATGAAGAAGAAAGGTGTTATATTAAAGAAGAGATCGGGTCAAAATGTTACAAAAATATGGGCCGGGGTCAAATATGCGGTCACTATGCGACCGCATATTTGACACTTTTTCGGAAAAATTATTTCTCTACATTTTTGAAACTTAAATCATTACCAAGGGTCCGAACCGCGGCGAGCAAGCTCGCCGCGAAGAATTCTACGCATTCCTAACACATCATTCGGACCATGACACCACATCTACTAGGTTTTATGCACAAAAATTTTACGGGGCCTTACAGGCGGCCTCATTCACCACCAAAGGGCTAAGGCCCTGAACAAACCGTCGAACTCGGGTATCCATGGTCGACACTAAATGAGGAGCGTACTTGGACAACCTTACGAACTCCATGTGATACTCCCAAACACTCATACTGCCCTGCTTGAGAACCTCGAACTCAGTGGCACGGGCTGCCATTGCCTCAGCAGGTAAGAAGTGGTCCATAAATGCATCTACGAACTCATCCCATCTGGCCGGAGGGCTCCCTTCCTCACGGGAATCCTCCCACATTTCGAACCATGAACGTGCCGCTCCCTTCAGCCTGTAAGAGGCCAACTCAACCCCGTCTATATCTGTAGCCTTCATCACTCTGAGGGTCTTGTATATCTCATCAAGGAATTCCTGTGGGTCAGCCTCTGGATCGGTGCCTGAAAATTCTGGAGGGGCCAATCGCAAGAATTGATGGACTCTAGAGCCAAAGGAATCTCCCTGTCCGCTGGAGGATGCAGGGGCATCATGGGATCTCTGGGCCTGGGCAGCCACTAATTGTGTTAACATATGGATGGCTCCCCTAAGTTCTTCATTAGAGATACCGGAGCCCGAAGCGGGAACTGTATCTGAGTCAGGAACACTGGCAGGAGGAATGGTGGCATCCTCTGCCGCAGCTGGAATAGGGACACTTGGGTTTTGAACAGATGGGTCAGGCAAATTCGGGACCGGTGGGTCATTCTCTCCCACGGCATCGGGTACATGATTAACAGCTGCACTTGGGCCGGCATTGGCCCTAAGGCCGAGTCTAGCCTTCTTCTTAGGTGCCATATTCTGAAAATTTGGGAACAAGGCACGAATTAGACACAGATATGTCCACATTGCACTTTACCGCACGATATAGATTATCAAATAAGTAGGTAAATTCCTAAATGCCCGTGTAGCCCCCTACTTATATGATGTGGTCGACAACACACCTATAAGAAGGGCACTACTAGACACGGCTCCGAGACATCCTAGGACACTTTAAAACCTTAAGCTCGGATACCAAGTTTGTCACGCCCCAAATCGAGGGACATGACCGGCGCCTGACCGGGTTGCCCCAGTCAAGCGGACCTAGGTGCCTTTCATTCCCACGCGTTAACCCTGTGTTGATTGTTTCTCATTAACCAAATATTTTACCAATAATGACTGATTTCATAATGTATAAACATAACCATGTGATTGATTCACTAACAAGTTCATAATTTATATTTACAACGCCCCATACATATACATAGACCACAATCCCACAGTTTACATGTCTATAGAGCCTCTAGGATACAAAAAGGGAAATACAATAATTGCCGGTAACAAGGCTCCGGCTATACCTTACAAAACCAAAATGAAATCTAAACCGAAGTGGCAAGAACCACACAAGGCCCCGAGGAAGAAAGGGGCTCACCAAAACGGGCAGGGGAAGGAGAAGGATACTACTGCCGATGAGCTGAAGTGCCTGCTACTGATCCACCTACAATCATGACACGAATGTAGCGCCCCCGGCAAAAGGGACGTCAGTACACTTGAATTGTATTGGTATGTATGGACAAACTTTGTCCCAAGTAAACTCAAGCCATTAAATTACATCAACAATTAATTAAGCCAACCAACCATGTTTCCACATTTTCCTTATTTCAAATAATTCTCAACACAAAGCACTTTCTACAATCAACCAATTTAACAATAACCAATCAATCACGTAAAGCACAAGTAGTCAAACAAAGGGGCAATCAGTGCCCCACAAGTTGCAAACTCTCCTGCTGTCTCCTTTCACAATTTCACATTATTGATTTATGTATCAATTTTCAATAGCGATTTCGATCGCTTTCCATCCTTATTGCCCCTGACCACCCTTATTACCTCGGCCACCCTTATCACCCCAACCCACACCTTATTTCACCACGTTGCGGCGCGCAACACGACCCCGCCTTACAGTTGAAAACACAACAATTTCAAACAGAAGATAAGGTACTACACACAATTTCAACAAGTTCAAATAAGCAACTTACACATTGGTTCATGTTTTCAATTTCTTCTCAATGCAATATCATAACCATGTTACAATATTTCCACAATTCAAGTGTTTCATCTCTTTCCACAATAAACCAATTCTCAAGTGTTTCGTTTGTTTTCCACAAGGTGCCATATAGGCCATCATAGTCATTATTCACAATTCTTTTGCCAAATTAAACTCTCATTTTACATCACTCATAGCTCAACAACAAACTTTGAATATCCAACAACAACATCAAGAATTTCACACAATTTGTCAATTTAACACGAAACAAACAAGCTTCACACATATAGGCGATTTCACAAGAATCAAAATTAGCCATACATACCTGGTGATGATTTTTCCTCCTACTTTATGCTTACCCAAGATATTCTACTCTTGCCAACCTTGTTCTTGAAGACTCTTACTTCTACCCACTTCTTTTTACTAGAAATCAAGTTTAATAATCATGCATGAGTGTAAAAATTCGATCTTCAAAAGCTATTATATGCAAACCTCTCTTTACCCAATTAAAACTGAAAATCAAAGAAAATAGTTAGGGTTTTTACCTTGAAAATATTGGGGAAGTTGAATCCTTGCCCTAGGATCCCTTGGAATTAAGTGGTTGGAAAAATCTTTGAAGATGAAGAACTTCTCTCTCTAAAAACCCTCTCTTCTCTCTCTAATTTTGGTAAGATAATATGATAAAATGAAGAAGAAGTGTGTTATATTAAAGAAGAGATCGGGTCAAAATGTTAAACAATCTGGGCCGGGGTCAATTATGCGGTGCACTATGCGACCGCAGAATCAACATGCGGTCCGCATAGTGACCGCAGAATTGCCCCAAATTTACACAGGTTCTGTTAAGGAATGCGGCCATTATGCGGTCCGCATGTTTGATCTGCGGTCGCAAAGTGCACCACAGATTTGACATGCGATCGCATATCGACCGCACTTTTGACACGATTTTTGGGCAACTCACTGGAACGTTTTGCGGCAAGAATGCGGTCCGCATGTCTGGTTTGCGATCGCATTCTTGACCGCATATTTGACATTTTTCGGAAAAATTAATTCTCTACATTTTTGAAACTTAAATCACTACCAAGGGTCCGAACCGCGGCGAGCTTGCGAGCCGCGAAGAATTCTACGCATTCCTAACACATTATTCGGACCATGACACCACAGCTACTAGGTTTTATGCACAAAAATTTTACGGGGCCTTACAGTCCTACTCTGCCGCAGTAAGGGCTTAAGCGATCGAAGTGACCTAACCTGGCTCCATCTAGAAGGTTGGAATCTTCCGGTCTATCTGCTCTTCTATACCTTTGCCTCAACTGGGATTTCGAACCTTTGTTTTCGGTACCAAAAAGTGATTCTCTTCTTGCATGATCGAATGAAAGGTGGACTATAGGCAATCGTTCTCAACGAGGGAAAGGGTGCTTTTCTCTCTCCTCTAATGATGATTCGAAAAGAGTCAGAACAATCTCCTCATGCAAAACACCAATTTATGTTTCTTTGCTCCTCATCCTTTTTTACCTCTGTCAGAGAGGGTAAGAGGACATACTTGCCTTCCCTTCTTCCAAGATCAAATGCAAAAATGAGAGCTCCCTTTCGGTCCTATATTATTTACCCACCTCTTTGGAAGCCGCGTTTAACACTCGAATTGGCCAGACCAAAAAGTCAAGTGGGTCAGAACTCCTATGAAGTTTGAAGTTAGAACCCAAGTGAGAGTCATGGAAGAATCATTCTATAGGCAGAAATAAATAATTTCTTGGTTTCAGAAAGGTTACAGGAAAACTCCATTTTTCATGCTTCTATGGCAGAAAGAAGGGGAAGGAGCCCTTTCTAGCTCATATCTGCTGGTAACGACACGGGTCGAATTAGAGAACTTCAACTTGGAAGCTGAAATCCTACATTTTCTTTACGTGTAAATCTGGTAAAAAATCTCATTTGCGGCTTTATAAGATTGCTTGAAAATCTGGGCATTTAGCTCCCTCCAAGTATTATATATGGCTTTCCAAAAAAAAGCAATTTCGTAATAGAGCTAATGAGACCATGCCCTGGATAATGGTGCATGACCTACTCGGCCTCATTTTGCAAGGGCAAGGGGGATCCCCTGGCTAGGAGGGTATTCAGCAAGTGCTTCCAAATCTCCTCAACATAAGGGCAACGATTGATAGTTGAAACCTCTTTTTCAACTCCCGGGGGACTAGTTTCTTGATTCCGACCATTTCCTCTAAAGAAAAAGCCATTCCTGACTAATGAAAAGTCAAAACAAAAGGTAGACGGTCAGACCTAGGGTATGTAGCATTGAAAAACCTTCGCCCTTAGCGAAGGGCTTTCAAAAAGCTCCATTTGAAGCAGGTGCCTAAACTGATGATTCTAGTTCAACTCATTTTTTAAACAGTATTGGCACTATTCCCTGCGAGTCCCAATCTTCTTGAAAAAACATGATACGCGGAACCTTGGTTCATGAATTTTCCAGTTGGAATTCCTACATTTAGTATTTAGTAGTTTCATTCGACAGCTAAAATTTATGCTGTTGACATAGCATCAGGTGTTCACTGGGAAAACCATTCTATAGTTCACCATTTCCTATGATATCCAAACCCGAAATATGGTGCTTTTGTTGTGCCATTGAGAAAGGAAAGCACACTCAATCAATTATCATGCCGTGTCGTAAGAGAAAAAGTCATCCGCAGGAGTTGAAAACCACTTGACTCTAAGGAGATAAGCTTACTATTAGGACGGACGTGTATAAACGATTAGCGATAAGCTATAGTTTCCCTTTTACCTCGAATGACTGCTTTAAAGTCAATTGTGATAGCGCTCTTTGGAAGGAGGTTAAGACTTCTGGATTAGGTTCCGGTCTAAGGGACTGAATTGGTACCATCTCTTCAGCTATGTCAAAGAGTCATTTTCACGCCACTAATGTTGGAGTTGTCGAAGCGTGGGCTGTCTACTATGGAATGAGGCTAGCATTGGAAGCTTTCATTTACTGAATAGATGTGGAGACATGCAGTGCAATGTGGGAGCCGTGCTCCAACAAGACCCTAGCCTAGCATTGGACACATTGTGGATGATATTAAAGCTCAAATTTCTAATTTTGAAGTTTCTATTTGAATACTGATACTCAATGGCAAGAGGGTGGCACATCAATTAGCTAAACTATCCATTTCATCATCAGGGATGGGGAAAATATGATTATAGGAGGTTCCTGCATAAAATTCTTCTAATAAAGCATGGAGTCCATATGTGTAAAGTTAGCTAGGGTGGATTCGCGTAAAACTGTCAAACAACTTACATTCTCGGAAAACCCTGCTGGTAATAGCAACATATAATACAAACAAACCTTACAAATTCCTATGCTTCTAGCCAGCATGCAGTTACTAGTGGATTTAGTGGTAAACCTAGTCTATGACTATCCAATTCATATACTTCTTGCCAGAAGGACCACCACCATTGATACATTTATAGTGGATTAAGTGGCAACCTATACTATGCTCGAGTGCCAAGATACTTAAGTAATGGTACCCTATTGCTAAACATCCGGCTAGCCATATAATGAAGGGAAGAAGCACATGTCTGGAGCTATGCCACTGTAGAATCTTTAATATTCGCAGAAACTACTAATATTGTCGGATCTCTATCAGAGACCAGGACAGGCACGAGAACTCAAAATATTATCGGAAGCTCTTATCAAAGGATTTTACCTCTGCTAGACCTAAAGACTTAAAATCAGAACCTTAAAGGTAAAGGTCAGGCGCTACTTCCTTGGTGAAGTATCTCATTCCACAAAATTTGAACAAATCTCTCGTGCTTAAGACATGACAATTGGAAAGCGTATCCCTTACGTACTTTTTCTTAGGCGGTGTGTTGATGATCCGTAAGCCCTATTCACTCCTTTTTTCTTTTGAAAGCTGTAGACATTCATGTTCTTATATTTCTTTATTGTTATGTACTAAATTCCTTTGTTCACCAATCAACTGAAGAACCAATTTGTTGTAGCAGCACATGCGACTGAAAAAGTAGCCCCAAAAAACATTCAAAAGAAGAGGTCTAGGGCTGGTTCCGGAAAGGGATCGAAGAGAATGTAGTTCATTCAAGGCTCAGACAGAATTAGTTAGAAGCACCTCTTTTTATTGATATTTACTTGATGTGATGCTCTCTTCTCTCGTCCATAAACCATAGGAAACATTCGCAGCAGAAATTCAAAAAACCTGGTTGAGTTGCTCATTCCCATTTTCCGTTTGGGCAGTTGGTCGGAAAGTACCTAGTTTTGTGACGACTATTGCCTTCGTCTTATTCAAACATTATTGGCAGAATGCCTTCAATCTAGTCATGTTTGAAGCAAGGAACCAATCGTCAAGCTTAACTTAACATACACATTTTGTAGAACTTCTGCCCCTCCTCTCTTTAAGTAGAATCAGGCTGAGCGATCTACTATGAAGATACTATAGGAAGGAAGAAACAAATATAGAAGAGAGAGTCTCGCATCACAAGTGGAACACAGAATGCATGCTCAATACAACCTAATTGGTGAGCGGATGACCTCCTTAGTTATTAGCAGCCAAACCCACTTTATTACGATGGAGTCTTTTTTATGCATAATAAAAAAGAAGTCCTCAGGACAACTCCCTTAAAAAAAGTCGATATTATGTTGTTGTTATGTAAGCCCTATTCACTCCTAGATGATACGAGGAATAAATCTCAGCAGGGGCCCATCAGCCCCATCTTCGAAAAGAGAAGAAAGATATGCAGCTTGCTTGCATCTTTTAAAGGGATCTTACCTTCCTTCTCTACCTACTTCTCAATACCCTCTGCCCCTTTAGAAAAGAGGCCGAGGCACCTCTTTACTGATAAAAAGAATAGATATAAAGAATGGGTTGCCTTAATACATCATTTGAACCACTTGCATCTACTTTCGAACCATTCGCCTTTACTCTTTGTGTGAAGCTCATTCCCGAATCCTTATATCAAATGAGTCTGTTCTACACTTTTAGGGTCGAAAGACTAAACCAAGAAAAGTGATCTAATGATGTCTCCTTCATCTTCAGATGAGAGCAAATTATAAAAACATTGAGATCGCTGAAAAAGACACACAAAACTAGGAGAATGAAGCAGCACCCAGCTCGATGAATCTGAAGAAGCAGATCTGCAAGACTCGGTCCTTCTTTCTTCTTTCTCAGTTTAAAGAGAGGAGAGCAAGGCAGAAGCGAACGGTTTTTGATCATTTTATTGATGAGATTTTCAATGAAAGTTGAGATGGGGTAAGTGGGAAGAGTCAATTATTCCCTACTTTTCTTATTTCTTACAAGAATGGCCCCGGTATACTCCTAAAAAATGGGATTCTTGCTCTACTGAATCGAAAGAATGACTCTCGTGTTTGGAACAGATAAGTTCGATACAGATAACAAAGAATAGAAATTGGAGAGCAGGTGCCCTTCCCTAGTGGAAGCCCTCCCACACCAATGGAAAATGCCGAGATCATTTGAAAAAAAAGATGCGCCAGCCACGCATCCTAATTGGTGAGCTTATGCCGGCCATAGTTCCTTCCCTGCTCTTAGTTTGCTTTGAAATGCACCATTTTTGCGAGTAAAAAGAACATGTGGTTAAACGAATGGATCAGATGATGCTGCTCCACAGTCTAAGTTCCTCTATTCGCCCTTCCAGGCTTGGCTCCAGTCTCTACGGGCTCAGCAACAGCTTCTTGGGCTGGGCTATCAGCTTGTGGTTGTTCATGATGCTGGACTTCAGCAATGGTAGCCACTGCTTCTTCAGTCTGAGAATCTGCCTATTTGCCGCTTGCGGCCTGGGCGGCTCGGTTCGGCTGAGCCTGTGGGCGTAGTGTTTTGTCCGTTGTTGGATCGGCAAATCGATTTGCGATTTTCCTTGCTTGGCTTACTTGCTTAATTGAAATAGTTTTCCCGTTGGGCAGCTAATATGAATAAATGGATTGTCACTTTTGAACCAAGCCTTACTAAATATCGTAGAAAAAAGCCAGCCGCTGCAAGTGCTTGATATTGAGTTCACGCTCTTCTTGTTACAGTAAGTGCTGCAATTGAATCAGCTCTTGATGCAATAGAATAAGAGTTCTTGGTATAAGCGTAATTGCAGTTGACTAAATGTCCGTCGTGGTTGAATCACAAGGAGAAAGATGGTAGCGTAGGGTAGAGTAGATTCGACGCTATGCCACAAGGTTATCCGAGTTTACAGGTGTTGTTGCTTATCCCTTTCTTTATTAAGATGGAGTTGGTGTTCAGTGTTCCCATATACTCACTCGCGGAAGAGAAGAATAGATCCATTGGTGGAGGTGGCTATCCGTGGTTCGGCTGTCGCCCTAAGAGCCATACCGATTGAGAAGGAGATAAAGATCAAAACAACCGAGATTAGCTCTCTCACGGAAATTGTGAGGCCCTAATGTGGTCATTACTGATGTCTTTCTTGTACCAAATAACTTGAACAGAAAAACAACATGTTATTCCCATTCAACCCATAGCAAATTTTTGGAAGATTGAGAAAAACTCTTTCGCATTTTATATGTAAAAATCTTAGAGTTCGAATTTCTATTGTTCTCTTTTTACTTTTTACCGTATTAACTTTAATATATTTTTCTTTCTTGTATTCGGCATTGATTTGAGTCTGATTTTGGGAAAACTCAAATCAATGCTACTGGTCAGGTCGTTCCGCGTTCTCTTAAGTCGGCTTCTTGGTTGGGAGGTTCCTATTTTCGTTCTGGATTTTGTTGTTGGTTTGGAATTGGATTTCAGCTTGCACATGAGACCTGATAATGACTCCCCTTCCTTCCTCTTTTTCAATGTCCCTTCGAGAAGTAAGAGAAATTTTCCCTTACCTTGAACCAGTTACAATCATGACATGACTTTTCCCTTACTCTTTTCATTCATAATCTCTCTCTGCTCACCGCTCTCCCTGTGGGTTGAGCCTCCTTTTCAGTCGCCATCTACAACTAAGTCAGTTGAGCTCTTTCGGCTCCTAGAGCAGTTGTGATCTTTCCTCATGTTGGTTTTCTTACTTAAATATATGCATCCTTAGAGTCAACCCCTTTTTTTGGAGAAAAGTTTCGAGCCAGTAAGCAAGACAAAACAAGTCAATGTGGGAAAAAGCTCTCGATGGCCATAGAACTAAATGGTTGTAGTGTGCGGGATCACTCCTGTAACTTTCTTCCTTTGTAGAAGGAATCCTCTTGGTTGGTCGAAGCTAGAAGACGGCTGGACGAACTACTATTTTGCATAGGGATAGTAAGATAGGCTAGGTGCTTTTACTCAACTCGTGAAGGTTCATTTCTAGTTAGCAATGATAAGGAAACATAGGTAGAGTCCTTTAATAATATGTCTGTCATTACGTGCGACTATCTCCACTATAGAAAGAAAAAAAGGAAAGAACAACATTTTCAGCACATTTATACGAAAAAGTCTTCATTATTATATTAGCATAAGTAGTAAACATTTTTTTCTAGGGTTTTTGTCGTACATGCAAACATAATAAATAAAACCAAACAAAGATAGTTAGCATAGATAGGAGTCTATCTCTAGTAGGCATCAAAGTAGATCTCCACTAAAAAACACAAAGAACGCCCTAAATTAAAACACATTACTTTGCGTCCACAGACACTTATTTAAACCTTTTAAAACTAAAAAGAGTCGACGGACTCTTCTATTCTACTCTCTCTGGTAATCCGAAGCTATGCGGGCGACCCGCGCAGTTAGTTCCCTTCGTTCCTGGAGGAGGGCCTCCTTCCTATCTTCCAGACCGCGAATGTGGTTCCGGAACTCTTGCATCATCTTTGCTACGACCTCAAGGTCGAGAGGAGGCAAATGCTCCCAGAACAGACCCAGCCTTTGTTCCGATTGGATCTTCTCCTCTTCGACTTGAGAGATTTCTTGCGAAATTTCTTCAAGTAAAAGAATCCATGGCTACACTCAAAGCTTTTTTTTGCCGACTTCGAAGTTCCTCTCTGTCTCCCTTTGCCAAATATAGACTGAAAGAAGCTTCTATTTATAGGCATTTGAGGCTCTTAACTCTTTTTTATTATTAGAAATAATTGTTGTCTTAGTTTCATAACAGGTTTCAACCCCGGCATTTCATGAATATGGAACCCCATCCACTAGATTTTAGTGTGCTAAATATTTATCTTCGTACTCCAATCTGTACGAAAGGCCCCCTTTCTTTTGGCGGGTATCACCACGTGTCTTATTCCCGAATCACTCCTTAAGTAATAGGACACAATAATATAGCGCACATCAGAGAATAGAGTATCCCATTTATGATAAGACAGGCCCACCGCGTCCTTTCTTAAAAGAAGGAGCAATCGTCACTCGACAACTCAAAGCTGACCTGTACAACCCGCGTGCTTGCCTACTCGTCACGACCTATTTATACCCAACTACAATCTCTTCCCTTATAAAAGAAAAAAGGTCCCCTCGGCCAATCGTCACTCGACAACTTGAAAGCGGATCAGTACAAAACCATGTGATATGTACTTGTTTTCGTACTACCCCTTAGGCCTAGGGCTTTATCGTACCCTGCTTACTCCTCTTTAACTTTCACTGGCTTCTACTTGTCTTTTTTTATTGGCTTATTTATAAAATGGTATCAGCATTTGAGACGATTCTCCACGGCCAATCCTTAGTCGTCCGTCCTTGCTTAGAACCACTATCTCTTGATTGATCTGTTTTTTCTACCTTTACAGCTCGCTCTGTAAGTTCACTAGCAATACACCAATACATCACTAACTATAGTAGTAACTAATACAATGAGTCAGGGGTCGGGTGAATTCAATAATAGGCGCTTGTTGGCATTCTAGCCTTCCTATCCGAAAGAGAATCCATTATTTCTTGGTCGTAAATATCTGAACTGGTTGTTCACTGTTCAAGAATTCTTGTTTAGACAATCCATACATAGTCTTTTAATCTAAGTTTTAAATTATTCTATATTTTATTTCTAAAATATTGTTCCATGGAGCTAAGGTCCAAAATATATAAGAAAGAAGTGTTTCCATGACTCTCCAGTCAATTCTGTTCTACTTAATCCCTCTTTCATGGCAACATCACTTTTCGGCTAAGGAACGGGAAATCTTTCTCCTGTTACATGAATCAAGTTTTCATTTTATCCGGAAAAGCCCCTTTCCAGCTGACGATGTTAGTCCACTAACAGCGGTATACAGTAAGTCAGTATAAGTCAGTACAGGAAGGGCACACGAAATAGACAACTACTTACTAGGCTAGGGTAGTAGTTTTTCATCTTCCCTTTATTTTACTCTACCCTAGTGGAAATTCATTTTTAAAAGTTACAAGGTAATTAGTGAATATGTTTATAAATGTTGCAAGCTTGGTGGAAACCTCTTATCTTAGGAGGAAAAACTAAGTATGCCCGAGTAGTCTTGATATTGGTTGGTTTGAGGTTTCGTTAGTTTTATATTAACAAGCAAGTTTCGGTGACCGCTCGACATAGCGCGTTAGCCCCAGTACAATAGGGAAAGCCTATGCGAAGAAAAGACCTGCCTATTATCAAAGCAAGCCCAAGTTTATGCAATAAGGCCCTCCAGATCTATCCAAATTCAAAGCCCGTCAAAGGCATATGATATTATGCGAAGGATCCGAGCCCATCCAAATGATGTTCAGTGGGCTAAACCCAAGTAGCTCTGGCCCATGATCCAAGAGACCCGAAACTAGTTAATCATGTTATCATTACCTTCTAACCAATCGACCAATCACATTATCCTTACCTTTCAACCAACCCCTTCGATTAAGTTTCTGCATCAGTATATAATCTCGGACACGATGGATGCCTACAGAAAAATTTGTTTTCCAGCAGTGATGGCAAGAATCCATGAAATAATGTTCTTTCTCCTTTTTGTGTTGTTTCTGAATGGAGCTACGCGAGG
The DNA here is from genome assembly GCA_032618575.1 of Nicotiana noctiflora. NCBI lineage: Eukaryota > Viridiplantae > Streptophyta > Magnoliopsida > Solanales > Solanaceae > Nicotiana > Nicotiana noctiflora. The sequence goes on from JASVEL010007604.1 coordinate 271,796, forward strand.
GAAAGCTCAGTTTTCTACTCTGCCGCAATAAAGGGCCGCTTTCTTCCCCCTAAAATGCCAGTTCCGCCATCAGGGCCTAGGAAGAAGCATAATTCTGTTCCAAAGCTTTGTTTCATTCCAGCAATATTAGTCTATGGTTCGAAGCACCGTGTTCCATCCGGCGCGAATCCTCTCCATAACTAGTATAGTGGAGGTCTTACTTGTATTGCAATAATGAAAAAATTTACGAACACAAATAATAAGCAGACCAGCCCACTTTTATATGTGGGTTCATTTCAGAATGTGTTTTTTATTTTGAATAATGAAGTGCGTGAACCTTTAGTGTAAGGCAGGTGTTTTTCTTTGTGGATGGATGGGATAATGCCTATATTGCTTTATAATGTCATTTTTCTATTGATGTTATATTAAAGAATGAAATCTAAAAAAGTTTCTTAGTCCCATTCTTTATAATTGTCTTTCTCATACTGTGTAAACGAACTTCAAGTTTGAATTGCGTACTCAACAGGAAGTGTCACATCCACCCATGATGTCGATCAGCGGTATTAGTTTGAGAAAGTCGTTTGGTTTTTAACTTAGAGCGATTGGTTTACATGTATCATGCAAATTTCCATCACTTAGGTGCTTTATAAGATCATCCTATATGAAAGATGTATGACATGTGTTGATAGTGAATGACTTCCAGGGTATGCAATATCTTAAGTACAAAAGGTAAGACCTTTTAAGATAAATGAGGTTAGCACAACAAGGGATAGAAACCTAATCCTAAAAGGAGAAAACCCATCACTGAACAATCATTGGAATAAAAGAAATGGGTTCAGACCAAGTGACAGAACTCTCTATGAGTTGGGCTACTTTAAAGATCCTTTTCTACTAAAATGGATGTAGGCTTAACTAAAGCCCAATGCAGGTTGAAATCTATGGAATCTAAGCCTCACTATCCTTACTCTTTTAGAGGGTTACAAGGAATTTTTGGCCGGCCCTATATAGATTCAGCTTAGGGGTTTATGAGAGATTTATTGATGGACCTAAGCTAAACAACTAAGATTGAACCTAAAACAAAACCTATAGACTGAATTAGGATATCAGAGGTTTAATTCAAGACCAGGAAAGCAAGTTATATCGAATCCCAATGCCAAGCAAAGCCCTAGACTACAAGTGAAGAAATTGGGTTCAACTAAGCCTTTAACACAAGATGAGGTGGAGCCTTAACCCGACACAAGTGCGGCCTTGTCGTATAGTGGACTTAGTCATCCCAACATAGGTTGTTAACCAAAAAGGAGAAGTTCCCGTGAAAATAGAAAAAGACCTCCCCCTTAAGCCCCCTTAATTGGCAGATTCACATTCGTAGGAAAGGTCTGTTCTTTTGTCTCTTTCCCTCAAGTGAAAGAACCTATTAATAAGATAATAATATCTCTCTACTTCCTAGATAGATAAATAAGAAAAGGCTTAGCATATCCTATATAGATAGAAATCACAAGCATGTGCTGAATCAGTATTCTTTTCTGCCAAAAGTCCTATCCATATACGAACACTGTTTTGTCTTTCAAGACTTCCGATCCTCCTTCCCTTCTCGGTTAGCTCCTCTGGTATCCATACTTCCACCAGTCGGAAATGGGAGTCGGGAAGTTAGCTCTTATATGATGAGTTGATCACCTTATACATATGGCTTTCTTTCTCTTTAAGCTTCAGGCATTAGATCAGATACAAACAGAAAGTCTTGTATGAGTCCCTTCTTTAATAGGGGAAGATCTGTTGACTTATCGACGAGACAGTGATGAGTTGGTATTTTACCATCTCATCTTGTCTTTAAATTAATACTTTTGCTATGTTTGAACGATAAAATCGTGTATTTGATGCCAATTACTGCTATTTTACAGGTTGTATGTGATTCAGAAGTAATAGTGAAGAAACCAAGTGAAAACAAGTCAAAATGAGTCAAAAAGAGAGAAAATCTGGGCAATGGCCTCAGTCATCGCAAATGCGAAGAGAACCTTCGCAATTGCGAAGTGAGCAGAAAAGGAGAAGCATCGCAAATGCGATGATCAACTTCGCAAATGCGAAGTAGGAAGGAAAAGAGTGTCATCGCAAATGCGAAGGTGAACTTCGCAAATGCGAAGGTGAACTTCGCAAATGCGAAGGACACCTCGCAAATGCGAACCTAGGCAGTCTGGGCATGGGTCGCAATTACGACCATATGTTCGCAATTGCGAAGGTCGGGCTTCAGTTCTGGGCAATATTGGAATTTCACAAATTTGGACCCCAAATCATTTTTATATTCGTCCAAACAGACACGGGAGGCATCTCTCAGCATCTCTCATTTTATTTTCTTTAATTTTGGAACATCTTTTACTCTTTGGCTTAGAGAGAACAAGTTTGGAGGCTAGGGTTTTGCACACACACTTGGGTCTTGAAGATAAAGCTTGTGGATAAGGATTTCTTACCCATTTATGTTTATTTCTTCATTTCATTGCTTTGTATTGTATATCTAAGTGTGTAGTATTTATTTCCAACACTTGAATCTTGTTTATGGGAATATTCATATTTAAAGTATGGATTAAATACCTTGTTGTGCTTATGTATTGAATGATTTTTATATGTTTAAGAAGTGAGTTATTGTTACTTTAATTATTCTTGTTCTTTAATGTTTCCAAAGAGAGTAGCTAACTCTAGGACTCGCCCATTTACTTTGAATTAATTTTGGGAAAGATAATTTGGAGTTGGGAAATATTAATTAACAAGAACTTGAGGCGTTAACCCTCACTTTAAAGATTCGACCTAGGGATAGGATTGAACTAATTGTAGCCTATCGGGTGCGCTTAATCTTCTAATTGTGATTAGGGATAATTCAATTAGGAAGTCTTGCTAGTCTTCGGAAGAAGCTAATTAAGAATTATTATCCGCGGCTAATTAACATAAACTCGCTCATATTTATAAAATCGTGAAATGCATTGGATCGTTACTTGAGTGTAATTACCGATGAATTCATATTTGTAGCCATTGATAATTTTATTTGCTTTCTCGGTTAGTTTACATTTCCGCATTTAGATATAGAAATCTTTTCAACCCAAAATCTTAAGTGTTTGGCTTAGCGTGACTAGCGATAATTTTCTTGCATTCCTAGTCGCCTACATATTGTTCTCTGTGGGATTCGACCCCGACTCATAGTTGGGTTAATATATTTCGTACGACCGTGTCTATTGCTTTTTAGCGATGGAATAGGACGTTACCAAAAATGGCGCCGTTGCCGGGGAACAATTTGGCGTAATTTAGGTTGTTTGAGAAGTAAGCGAAAGTGCTTTGGTCCAAACTTGTGAATATTTGTGTAATTATTTTTCTTTCCTTGGGTCTATTTTTAGTGTTTGTTTCTTGTTTATTTTCTTAATTTTGAAAAATGGCATCATATAATGAAAATGGGTCGGATGGTAGTTGTTCATATTTTTATGATCCTTGCCCTTATTGTGGAGGACCACATTCATGGCAAAATTGTTTAAATTCTCCCGGGTGGATTGTGCGCACAATTCCAATCCCATAGGTGGAGTATTTGTGATAAGTGTGGTTTCCAAAATGGTCATTGGGATGATTGTGCTTATTTGTTAATCCCTTCCACAAGCCCCCACTATGATGATTCTACTTGTTTTGGTTAAGAATTATAGGGCTATGGAATTGGAAGAAGTGGAGCATGGCCAAAGTGGAGAGTTCAAGCTCATGTTTGAGTGTCTACTTGAAGAACGAAACAAGGAGCAAAGTGCCTTGGAACATCTCTTGGAGACTAGTCTCCAAAATGATTTTGCACTCCAAGGATTACACTCATAAATGGATGAACATCCTCCAACTAACTTAATAAGTGTTGTTGATGCCACAAAAAATATGGAAGTGGAGTCAACAAGTGTAAATGCTAATGTGGTTGTTGTTGACTCTAATCCGGGGGAAAAAGAGGATGTCAAAATAGAAGAATTGCAAAGTGTAGGCTTAAAGTCACATTCCAAGCATTTTTCAACCTTGAAATTGTGTGGTGACATGGGAGTTGAACCACATAAATCAATGATGGAATGCGAGGAGGAACAACTTTGGCAATACATTTTACTGTTTGAGGAGGCAAGAAATCAAAACGACGTTCCTCACTTGAAAGCCAGGAAGTGTAAAATGAAAATTTTACGTATTGGCTCGAACATCCAATTACCACCCCCCGTCGCTCGTGGTCACAAGCTTGATTCCAAGCTGGGAGCCCAATTCATATCATCCAAGTGGCGAGAAAAGTGGTAATGTTGTTTGCGTCGTGCCACGATGTTAAATGCGGCACTTGGTGGGAGGCAACCCATCGTTTTACAAAATTTTCGTCATTTTTGAAATTTTCATTTTTAGAATAGCTTAGAATATTATGTTTAAATAATGTGTCAAGTTTGAGAATTTTTGGAGTTGATTTGAGCAGGTGGGATGATCCGGAGAGGCCAAATCAGTAGCTGTAGGAAAATGCAGGGCCAGTGTTCGCAATTGCGAAAAATTGTTCGCATTTGCGAACCTCAGCCATCGCAATTCCCATAAAAAGTTCACAATTGCGAACCGTCCAGGAAAACTTGACCTTCGCATTGCGAATGGTCTGTCGCAATTGTGACTTAAGGGGCTAAAAGTTGGTCGACAGACCATTTTTGAAACATAATCGCTTGAAACACTAGTAAGGTTCCCAAGCTCACCTCCATCACCCTCATCACCGAAATTCCATCTTTTCTCACTCCTCATTGCAAATAATCAGGTATGAAGCTTAATGTCACTGTTCCTTCTTCCTTTTCCTCATCTTCTCTCTTAATCCTCTTTTAATTTTATTGTTCTATTGGCAGCCACCCCCTTTCCCCCAAAATGGAAATAATGGTTTTCTTTAAAACTTGTAATTTCAAGGTGAGGGTTGGTTGAAAGTGTGCGCGTTTGTTGTTGTGAAGAAATTTGGGGAAGTCTGAGTACCCAAAATACTTGTCAAATAGAGGAAAACTTGTGTGCTTTTGATGTGTTCAATGGAAGGCCCGAATGAAATTCTTGGCCAAACCATCGACATTTTTGATTCATGGTTGTTTATGAAGCTTAATACATGAGTTATGCTTGATTAATGATTGGGTTAGTAAAAAAAATAGCTGGGATTGAAAAATTTTAGGGTTTAAGCTAAACTCTCTGAAAAAGTGATTCTAGGATGATGGGTCGCAATTGCGAACAACTTTTCGAATTTGCGACTTCGCAATTGCGAGGAATTATTCGCAATTGCGAAGATTTCCTAGGAAATGCGGTATCAGAGAGTGAATTTCTGAAAGTGTGGAAAACCTAAAATTTTTTCTAAGTCTGATTTTTGACTGTCCGATCATTCTTTTGGCATGTTTGCTTCATTTTGCATCATTCTTCATCGCCATGGCATGTTTTCACTTTTGTCACTTGTGACAGGTATTATAATTGAACAATTAGCAAAAATCCCGAAAGATCCTCAAGTGACAGCCATGTGGATGAGGAGCAGACATTTGATCAACATCGGTTTCTATCAGTAGAATGCCAAGAAAGATACTATGCCGAGCTGATTTCGAATAAGTTACTCTTGGAGAGTGGCATAGAGATGGAAAATGTCCAGGAACGCCTTCCAGAATTCCATCGAAGTCTGGTAGCAATGGGATGGAACTGTTTTGCTCCCGAACCTTGCCGAGCAAATGAACAATGGGTGAGGGAATTTTACGCAAATCTCTCGGCTATCAGGTTGAAGAAGCCACAGATGAGAATTTGAGGCAAGGTAGTGCGATTCGGAGCTGAAGATATCAATGCTTTCTATCACTTGCAAAACCATGACATGGGTCCATTCAGAGAGAAAGATTGTGCTTCAGGAGAATCGCTAGTGTCAAAACTTTGTCCGGGTGCAGATGTTCCATGGGCCACTGAAAAAGAGGGATCACCTCAAAAGAATTCACCGCGGAGGCGAAGATATGGCTGGCCATTATATGCATTCACATCTCCCCGGTGTCAAACAATTGGAACATCCCTGTTACTCGAGCTCTAATGATAGCTTGCATTCTCGATGACATCCAGCTCAATGTGGGCGAGATCTTCATCAATGAACGGAGAGAGTACAGGCTTCAAAACAACCCTTTTTTGATATTTCCATCACTCATCGGCGAGTTGTGCTAACTGGCTGGAGTAGAAGAAGCTCCAGGGGACAATTGGGTAGATCCAGGGAAGCTTATTTATCCTTTGAAGAAAAGAGGAGAGGATGGAGTAGTTAAGAGCAAGAAGAGGAAGATGGGCTCTTCCTCTCATGTTGATCCGAGCAGTCAGCCGTCATCCTCTACAGCAGGACCATTTGCTGTGCTTGGCGAGGAAATGCGAGTGATTCGCGAGCTAGTGGTTGGTCTTCCCCAGGGGCCTGGGGAGACATCTGAGGGACCTGCCTATGTCTCAAAGAAAGACTTCCAGAAATATATTGATGATCAAATGAAGCAGGGAGATCACCTCAAAGCACTGGAGAAAGCGTACACTAAGCTGGCCAAAAAGCATGGCACATTGAGTACCTTACTTGACACCCTGGAGAAGTCCCACGCCCAAATGGTCAAAAGGGAGAAAAAGCGAGATAAATTTTTAACTCGCATGTGGAAGGGTGTAAAGGGGCTATGGAAGGTCCTCAAGCCTCATGACAGGCTACCATCGAGTAGGGCAGTGGAGGATGATGAGATTCCAGCTGAGTGGCTTGAGGAGGAAGGAGAGAAGGAGGACTCAGACTGCGATAGCAAGGAGAGCGATTGATGCAGTATTCAGGGAGCACTATCCTTCATTTTTACTTTATCATATTCTGCTGCATTGGGGACAATGCAACCTCTTTGGTTGGGGGTGGCATCTTGTATAACTATTGTTTTGGCGGATTGGTATAGTAGTTATTTTCATGTTGTTTCTAGTACATTCTCATGTCATGTGTTATATTAGTTTGTTTATATGTGTTTGTTTTTCATGTTGTTATTAGTATATTTTCATGTGACATGTGATGTTAGTATGTTTAGTTACTAAAGTGTTATTAGCTTTTTAATATATATTATTTTTATTTTTTTTTAGTAGTATGTCATATAATAGTGGCAATATCCTTGGTTTTCTTTATACCACGATTCTTTTTCCAAGGATGCCAATGTTATTCTTGAACCGGGTAAATTTTTGTTGACTTTTCCCAATGATGGATAGATTGACAACTTTCTTAAGGGAATTAGTCTTGTAATGAGGAGTAGATTTTGTTAAAATTAGAAAAATAAATGGTTTGGAGTTAGGATTTGTGTCCATTGGCCTAGTTGTGGCTTGCTTGGTACCAACATACTTAAACCTCGGCATATGAAGTTTTACTTGTTGAAAAAGAAAAATGATTGAAGTAATGATGTCATGATTTTTAGACTCAACTTTTCGCACTTTAATTCACTAAATAGCTTCCTTTATTCTATATGTGACCTCTTTGAGTCATTTGTTTCAATTGGATTTTGGATTTGTATTCCACTTGAGTTTTCATGTGCCATGTGTGGTGAGATTTATTTGTGAGTACTTTTGTATTACTTGTGGTCTAGAACTTGCCCGAAATGTGCTTCAAGGCGAAATCGTAGACTAACTTGGTTTGAAAAATGATATTAGGCCTTCCTTGAACCGCTAGCATGCCTTAAACATTCCTACACGTAAATATTTTCCCTAGTCAACCCATTTTGAGCCTTTAACCTTATTCTTTGGCAACCATATTACAAGCATAAATCCTTTGTTCTTAATTGATATAGCTTTTGGCACCCTACCTCCCTAAGTACTTTGAAAGTATAAGCATAGGCTAAAAGTCTAAGTTTGGGGGTGAAGGTTGGAAATTGTAATATGGAAGTTGCTTGAAAATGGTGGAAGGTAGAAAAAAAAAATTTTTTTTTAAGAAAAGGAAAGAAAAGAAAAAAATATATATAAAAGAAAAGAAAAAAATATATATATATATATATATATATGAATAAAGTGATAAGAAATTGTGAAAAGGGGAAGACTAGGTGTGAAATGAAAAAGTGAAGAAAGGATGGAAAATACTTTTGAAGGAAGGAGGCTTTAATTGTAAATATTGTAGTACTTTGGGAGGTTTTGAGTCAAGTTAACCGAAATTTTGCCTTACCTTAACCAAAAGCCTAAACTACAACCCTTAAGTCCTAATTGATTTTGAACCAAGTTGTCTACATTAGCGGAGGAATACATGAAGGGCAAGCCTATGGCACTACTTGTATGCATTTGAACATCCTTTTGAGAGAGAGTGAATTCTTTCCATTTGATATCCCATTTTTGTTTGAAATTAAGATTCATGAGTGTGGGATTCTCTCTTAAATGTGAGGGCACATAAAATTTGGGTTGTGAATTTAATCCCATCTTCAATTGGAAAGAATGGCCAAAGAAAGTTGATTGTGATAGAGAGGCAAATTTTGAAGCTTTAGTGTCATGACTTGGTTGTTACTTTGAGTTGCATTTGTGGTTGAGCACTTGAAGTACAATGAAGTTTATGTGAAGTGCTTGATAATTCATATGCCTTGGACTAATTGTTGGTACCAATTGAAGTCATGCAATTGTGCTTAAAGTAGACTTTCTTTTTGGCTAGGTATTATGGAGATGCATTGTTTAGTTAACCACCTGGGAAGAAATTTTGTTGCTTTTGTTGCTTGACGACAAGCAATAGTTCAAGTTTGGGGGTGTGATGAGTTGGTATTATACCATCTCATCTTGTCTTTAAATTAATACTTTTGCTATGTTTGCGCAATAAAATCGTGTATTTGATGCCAATTACTGCTATTTTACAGGTTGTATGTGATTTAGAAGTAATAGTGAAGAAACCAAGTGAAAACAAGTCAAAAGGAGTCAAAAAGAGAGAAAATCTAGGCAATGGCCTCAGTCATCGCAAATGCGAAGAAAACCTTCGCAATTGCGAAGTGAGCAGAAAAGGAGAAGCATCGCAAATGCGATGATCAACTTCGCAAATGAGAAGTAGGCAGGAAAAGAGAGTCATCGCAAATGCGAAGGTCAACTTCGCAAATGCGAAGTCAACTAAAGAAGTCAATCTTCGCAAATGCGAAGGACACCTCGCAAATGCGAACCTAGGCAGTCTGGGCATGGGTCGCAATTGCGACCATATGTTCACAATTGCGAAGGTCGGGCTTCAGTTCTGGGCAATATTGGAATTTCACAAATTTAGACCCCAAATCATTTTTATACTCGTCCAAACAGACACGGGAGGCGTCTCTCAGCTTCTCTCATTTTATTTTCTTTACTTTTGGAACATCTTTTACTGTTTGGCTTAGAGAGAACAAGTTTGGAGGCTAGGGTTTTGCACACACACTTGGGTCTTGAAGATTATAGCTTGTGGTTAAGGATTTCTTACCCATTTATGTTTATTTCTTCATTTCCTTGCTTTGTATTGTATATCTAAGTGTGTAGTATTTATTTCCAACACTTGAATCTTGTTTATGGGAATATTCATATTTAAAGTGTGGATTAAATACCTTGTTGTGCTTATGTATTAAATGATTTTTATATATTTATGAAGTGAGATATTGTAACTTTAATTATTGTTGTTCTTTAATGTTTCCAAAGAGAATAGCTAACTCTAGGACCCGCCCATTTACTTTGAATTAATTTTGGGAAAGATAATTCGGAGTCGGGAAAGATTAATTAACATGAACTTGAGGCGTTAACCCTCACTTTATAGATTCGACCTAGGGATAGGATTGAACTACTTGTAGCCTATCAGGTGTGCTTAATCTTCTATTTGTGATTAGGGATAATTCAATTAGGAAGTCTTGCTAGTCTTCGGAGGAAGATAATTAAGAATTATTATCTGTGTATAATTAACATAAACTCGCTCATATTTGTATAATCATGAAATACAATGGATCGTTACTTGAGTTTAATTCCCGATGCATTCATATTTGTAGACATTGATCATTTTATTTGCTTTCTAGGTTAGTTTACATTTCCGCATTTAGATATAGAAATCATTTCAACCCAAAATCTTAAGTGTTTGGCTTAGCGCGACTAGCGATAATTTTCTTGCATTCCTAATCGCCTACATATTGTTCTCTATGGGATTCGACCCCGACTCGTAGTTGGGTTAATATATTGCGTACGACCATGTCTATTGCTTTTTAGCGGTAGAATTGGACGTTACCAGAAAGCCTTCGCTATTATATAGTCATCCGCTCGTTTTCATAGGACTCATGTAGTCTACCCCCAAAAGGACCTCCACTTTTAGCAGATTGATTGCCCGAAAGAGTCGTACCTAACTAAGGGAAGAAGCTATCTTTATTTTCCGGACAAAGAGGGCTATTGCAGGTATGGGGATTCCTCCTACCACCGAAACCCAGATGCGAAAAGGATGTATCATATCTTCTATTCTAAGCGCGATAGACGAGTACCCCGATCAAGCTCGAGTGAAAGTTCAATGAATCCAAGATAGGGCGAAGGGTTTTATAACATTTAACTAAAGGTACGGCTTTACTAGTGATATCCCTGGTAAGAGGGAGCGGTAGCTCAGGGCTTCCGATTAAAGAAGCTTCAAGAGAGCACCTTCAACCGACAAAGCACTTATTTTCTGCTTGGCCAGAACTAGATTATCAAGCAGCTTCCTCTAGGCTACACCAGACACCGAGATTCTAAACCTTGTTTTCCCCGCTTCCGGGTTTGAATCCCATCTCTCAGAAGTGCTACACATCTTTTAAGAGGAGATCCTCTTTGGTAGGGATGGGACTATAGAGCTATAATAGAAGAGGGGCAACAGCTTATCCAAAAAGACCTGTTCTTTTATCGCTTTGCCTAGACCAACCAAAGGTTCTAGAGACAATTCATTCTTCCTAGTCCAAGCTAGTTAAGGAAATAGCACCATATTCTCTCTTGAATGACTTAATTGTTGATGGATCCCCTCGCAGGACTGAGCTACCTTGTGAGCAAACCCCAACTCTTACTGTCACGGAAACCATACCATCCTATTACCTTACTATAAGAAATTATATCGGCAGGCTTGTCCCGATTTCATTGGCTAAAGACCGCTTTCAAGTAGGTTGAACTCTAACTCTTGTTCCCCAAGACCAGGGTCTGTAATTCTTACTGTCCTTACGAAGACCTACTCTCTAATCAGTTGAGCTTCAAGACCTTCTCCTTAAACGGTAATGCCAAGTCGTTAAAGTTCGTTTGGAGTTATAGCTCTCCCCGCAATTCCAACTCGGCCAGAAAATCAAAGGACAGATAGTATGTCTTTCTATCCATCCTGATTGTTAGATTGAAATAGAAATAAGACTTTATGCGAGCAAGTTTCAAAACAAATTATCCGTCCTTCTATCAATCGAGAAAAAAAGCAAGCTAAAGCTTCACTATGGAAAGGGGCTGAATTCCATCAGCAAAAATGCTTCAGTAAAAAAAGAGGAATGGAAGTATAGAGAGGAAATCTAAATCATATGTCTGGTCTAGCATGCACAATGGCCAATGAATATTGGGAGAAAAAAGCCTTTTTGTAGCAGGTCTCAAAAATGATGATGGTTGATGGGCTTTAGATAAAATATCTTATCCGATTCCTCCCAGCAGATAGGAAGAAATTTAGGCTGTTCCAACTCTTTGAATCAAAAATTTTGGAAGTTCGTAAGTAGCCCGCTTCATAACTATGAGACAATGGGGACAAAAGGGTTGTGCATCCATAGCAAGGGAACTTAAAAAATCCTTTTAAAGGGCACACGTGATGAGTATAGTAGAGGGACTAGTTTACCCTATTGTTGACTTCACCAAGCAAGGCTTCCATTCAGTAAAGCTAACCATTTCATCTCTTCAACAAGTTTAGTAATTAGCATAACGGTCCTATTGTTCCAATGTAGAGAAGAACCTATGATGAGCTTTTCGAGAAATTTCCAAACGAACAATTTCAACGAAATCTTTTAAGTTCTTATTTTACTATGTTAAATTGTACCCGTAGAGTAACAGAAATGGAGTTTCTCTAATTCGTATTCACAACTACTCTAGGAGGAAACGGTGCTAACGATTTCATAACTATCTTTGTAGTTCTAGAATGTTTTAGTTTATGCTACTACCTGTTATCTAGATATACCAAGAAAGATGTACGGTCTAATGAGGCGACTATTAAATATTTACTCATGGGTGGGGCAAGCTCTTCTATTCTGGTTCATGGTGTCTCTTGGCTATATGGTTTATCATGGTTTATCCGGGGGAGAGATTAAGCTTCAAGAAATAGTTAATGGTCTTATCAATACAAAAATGTATAACTCCCCATGAATTTCAATTGTGCTCATATTCATCACCGTAGGAATTGGGTTCAAGCTTTCCCCAGTCTCTTCTCATCAATGGACTCCTGACGTATACGAAGGAGTGCGGTTCGTTCGAGAAATTCCTATCTATCTATGAGATGTTTGGATTTTTTCAAAACTCCGTAGACATGCATAAGAGAAATGCTATCCCCACTCGGACCAAGACCGAACTTTTACTTGTTCAAATAACAATTAAGGTGAAGCAGGGTTAGGAACGACCAATCTCTTTATGATAAACAGATCCATTTAGCAAGTTCATTATTACGGGTAGTTCCTACAAAGGATCGGAATGATGACTTATACAAAAATTGAATTATCGATGTAGATGCTACATAGTTTGTTCTCATCCTTCAGAGACTACGAGTGTAATAAGAGCATCCGTCGACAAAAGGATCACCCTAAGATGATCATCTCGTGGCTATTGAGAACGAATTAAATCAGATGGTTCTATTTCTAAATCTTTCTGTTACTTTGAAAATAGCTGCTTCAGCTTTAGCCACTCGAATTTTTGATATTCCTTTTTATTTCTCATCAAACGAATGTCATCTTATTCTAGAAATCCTAGCTATTCTTAGCATGATAATGGAAAATCTCATTGCTATTACTCAAACAAGCATGAAATGTATGCTTGCATATTCGTCCATAGGTCAAATCGGATAGGTCATTATTGGAATAATTCTTGGAGACTCAAATGATGGATATGCAAGCATGATAACTTATATGCTGCTCTATATCTCCATGAATCTAGGAGCTTTTGCTTGCATTGTATTATTTGGTCTACGTACCAGAACTGATAACATTCAAGATTATGCAGGATTATACACAAAAGATCCTTTTTTGGCTCTCTCTAGCCCTATGCCTTTTATCCCTATGGGGTCTTCCTCCACTAGCAGGTTTTTTCGGAAAACTCTATTTATTCTTGTGTAGATGGCAGACATGCCTATATTTCTTGGTTTTTATAAGACTCTTTGCAAGCGTTGTTTCTATTTACTATTATATATATAAAAAATAAAGTTCTTAATGACTGGACAAAACCAAGAAATAACCCCTCACGTGCGAAATATAGAAGATCCCAATCAAACAATTCCATCGAATTGAGTATACTGATAGCATCTGCTATACCAGGAATATCAATGAACCCTGTTATTGTAATTGCTCAGGATACCGTATTAGCTATTCAAGCCAGAATGATATCGAACCACAGAAAGAAAGACTTTTCGCGAATGGGAGAACATATAACACTCTTTCAGGAATGCGACTGACTACGACATTGATTGATAAGGCTGATCCGTAATCTATCAGATCAGGAGATGAGCCTCAAGGCCACCCCATCGAGATCAGATCTTTGACGAGCCAGTGAAGTGGAAGGCATTGGGCCAAGATACAGGAAAGAAAAATCACCAAGGAAGGAGTTTTACTCAAGTGACGATGAACACTGAACCTAACAGCCGAGGAGACGATCACCGGTACCCATGAAGAGTATATTACCAATCCTATAATTGCCATTAGTTTGGAATGGGTTCATTCCTATTCAAATATGCATCTCGAATTCAGTGTATTCATATCAGATAGAAAGATTCAATCTTCTTCTCTGTTTGGGTGTTGCTATCGAATCGAGTTAGTGAAGATATCACCCTAAATGGAAAGCTGGTCTTCTTTTTGATAGTAAGAGATAGAAATGCGGCGAATCGAGAACGAGATTATGAGCTTATTTCAAATTCGAGTCTAAGTTATTGAAATCTTTATCTTCTTATGCCTAATTGGCAAATCCGTCCTTTGCGTCTCTCTATATGTCTTTTTCCCTTATTTAGAAATTGCGTATAATATAGAAATAAAGATGATTCACTTTTTTATGTTTCTTTAGCCTTTCGTGGAGATCGAATCCTCTTGTCCTCTCAAATCATATTTCCCACGTAGTTCGTCGGATAAACCAATGATTCTCTCCTCAAAGTCAAAGCAATGAAAGAACCACCCCTTCCTGCTTTTTGTACTGTCAGATAGAAAGAAAATTAGACCCCAAAGAGTCCTTCTTTAACACTTTTCAGATAGAGCGGGTGAGGGGGTGGTTTACATAGAACCGAGGCAAAATGGTTTATAAATAACAGAACTTTCATACTATATGGAGATCCAACGGCCACGGATATTCACTTTATGCAAAGTTCCACTTCTTCGTTCCCTTATGCTAGTAGCACTTCCTCAACTAGGTCGGACGCGCAAAGCGCTCCACCAGAGTTAACCCAGTTATTTGATGGCATCTGCCAAAAGAGCGCAGAGTTTCTTCAACTCAAAGGTCGGGAATTGCATCCGGAGTGGAACATAGCAGATCTTATTCATGCTGTTATGGGAGACGAGCTTTTCTAATTCTAGGACACATCCAAAATACCTATTACGATGTTCTTTTAAAGGGGTGTTCGAGTTGGCTTTTAGAAGATCTCTTCCATTTTCTCGATTTAATCAACTATGTCTTCTAGTTTGAGGGTCCTTATTAGCGCTCTTTCATTTGTGCATCTTTCTCGCATTCTTTCCGTTGGTCAACAACCAACCAAAGTGCTCTGCACTTCTTGACTACTCGTACACGCTTGACAGAGTTAAGCTGTATTGAGGGAATCATTTTGTTTGAATCAATCAATAATGTTATATATTTCAGTAGCTAAATTAGTTGTCGATGAACAAGTAAGAATTGCCTCAACGAAAATTGATGGAATTGGACCTAAAAAGACATTGAGGTTCGTTATCGATTAGGTATCAGTGGAAACATAAAGATAAAAGAATTAACTAAGTATCAAATCGAACAATTGAACAAATGATAGGTCAAGATCATGTTGTTCATTGGGAATTGCAGAGGGGAGAACGAGCAGACATCGAATGATTAATTTCGGTTTCCGGTTATCGTTGAATTCGTCATCAAGATGGATCTCCCTTCCGTGATCAACGAACTCATACCAATGCTAGGACTTGTCGCAAGCTAATTCAAAATGGAAGAAGTCTACCGAAAACCCTTGGTACTTGTCTGATCAGTCACACTGATAGCTTCAATAGTTCACTGAGATTTTTGTGAATGATCATGAAATCTCTTCAAATCCTATTCAGTCTGATTAGATATGTCACTGAAACAAAGTGATTCCGCTATGTCTTTGTTTTCTTTTCAGATTCTGAGGATGAGTCGACCGATCCTAACATCATTTATGAGGAACTGGATGACGAAGCCTCCTCCTCAGATAAAGATGTCTCTGAATCTACTCTCCTAGCAAGAACGACTTTTTCTATTGTGATTTTTTTGGCTAGTTCGATCAGGAGGGACAAAAGAGAGATGCTTTCTATCAGTCAAAAGCAGATATCGCCCCCATGTTCCTATGACCCGCTTACTGAGGAATAGAAATGAAGGACACGGGGCAAGAGCAAGTTGGGTTGGGGTATAGAGCCGTAAGCACAATGGGGGGTGACAGAGGATGTGCTCGTATGGTTCATAGCAGGATATGAAAAAATACTAATTTGTTGGGAACATTCACTCCCCTATATTCGAAATATGCCTCTCTAGGAGCATTACGATCTGTAGCTTAAATGGTCCCTTATGAAGTCTCTATTGGACTTATTCTAATTGTGCACCTTGTGAGCGTGTTTGGATCCACGAAGGCAATATGGGGAACGTCCGCATCTCGTCGTAACGCTCGTTTTGAGTTGTGTGTCATAAGGCGGGCAACTTTATTTGATCAAAGGCCGGGGCACAAGGTTCCTGGTACTATCTAGGTACGAAGAACCTCGGAGGTGACTGCAATGAGCTGAAATCTCACTCACGGGCCTAAACAAAGAGTAAACACTCGAACGTGAGAGCAAGGGATCACCCAACGAATGGACGATCTCAAAGGGGGGAGGGAGGCAAGAACCATGCTTTCAGAGACCTAACACAACCCGGTCTGAATCTTATCTGAACTGCGAGAAAAACTGACTAAGTCGTGCCATAAGGGGTCATTCGCCAAACGGGACGGGGCCAAGCCTTTAGGTTATTTAAGTAGGTTGGGTGACAGATCGGCCATAGGAGTACTCCAGGATATAAACCAGGGCAACAAAAGTGGAGCATACGACGATGTCGCCCGTTTTCATTTCGTGGAAGTACCCGGCAGAGGAAAGAGCTGTAGGTGATGGTGCGTTCTGCTTCTTATGACGAGAGGGGCCTCGAAATCTTTTCTATTGGTTCTTGTGTGGCAGCTGGTATAGATGATGAAAGGCGGGCCGCTTTTTCGGGACCTATTCACTTAATAGGTGGCAAAGCAAAATAGGAAAGGGGTCGAGCTGACTGATGAGTGCCTATTTAGCCTTTATTCAAAGGCTCTCATGTGGAGCTAACATGGATGGCTACATACAAGTATAGCCAAATTAAGATGAGATGGGACGGCCGTTCAGACGCCACAACGGGACTACCATAGGAAAGTCCACCCCCACTAGGTAACATAGGAAGTGATTCCCGGATAGCAGTACGTCTCTATGTGAATCTCTTCCCGACCGGCCAGGCCGAATCGTGGCACCACTTGGGATGGGATGGCTCAGCCCACATGCATCATTTGATGAAAGCACTCTAATCGCCTCCGATTATTGGTTTGTCAACCACGCTTTCTCTCCCTCAAAACAATGTTGTGAACACGAAAGTGTGCAGTTCTGACACCTTCTCCCATACTGAGTAACATGCAGCGCCTTAGAAAACACGGACGAGCCACATGCAGGGAAACTTGCACGTGTGGTACTGGCCGGGGACCCCAGTATACTGTACTAATATGTGTAGGTTCTCATAATTCGAGTAAGATTGTCTTGGCGCAAAAGCAGATATGGTCCGGTATTCCGTTGTTCCCTGTATTGGTTATGTTCTTTAGATCTCGTCTAGCAGAAACTAATCGAGCTCCGTTTGATCTCCCAGAAGCGGAAGCTGAATCAGTTGCAGGCTATAATGTATAATATGCGCGGGATGCGATCCTTAATAGTTCACTGTTGGCGGAATCCAATGTCCCAGGGTCTCGGGGACTCATTCTGACTGAAACAAGGGGCGGGTGTTTACTAACTTCCAAATATTCTATTTTAGGGAAGACAAAAAAGGTGAGTGCCTAGCGCGAAAGGTTGCTTTACCAAGTAAGATAAGGTAAGAAGCAAGGGCGCAGCAGCTGCACGATGTTGCTTCTTAGCGCATCCGTTTTCTTGCTCGTTAGCACTTGACTAATATGATAGAAAGAGCCTTTCTTGCTTGTTTAGTAAAGTCTCACTTTTTGATAGGAGTAGGTGCTTGATAGGGCAGGGCACTTTTCATTTTTCATTCGAAACTAACAAGTGTCGGGTCAGAGATTTCTACCTTGTGATCAAAAAGGGAGTTGGGTAAAGCAAACTCTTTCCTTGGAGGAGCACGAGCTAAGTCAAGTAGAACCGTGTTGCGCTACTTGATGCTCTGATCGAAAACAAATCAGTGGGGCCATGCCGGTACAAATAAATATGCATTAGAAAGGTCAATCCCTCGCCTACGACACTAAAAAAACTGGGGCAAACTTCTAAACCGCCTGTTTCCATAGAACTATATCGCGGCAACGTAGACCTAAGTGGTTGGATCCTTGGGAACCATCACAAGTACAGCCGGCCTATATATATTTAAACGAAAATGCCGTGTCATCCAGCGGAGCCTAGAAGAAGGTGACTTGCGCAGACAGCTGACTCCTTTTCAATAGAAAAAATAGCCAAACCAACCCAACTAGCTGGTCAATCTCGGAGATCTTATCGGCTGGCAAACCGTTGACGGACGACCACGGTCTCGGCCTTACCAGCACCGGAGGTATACTAATAAATGAACCCACGAAACCAACTTTCTTTTATGACAAAATAAACCAAGCCTAAGAGATCACGACATCTTGTTGATATTGATTGAGGAGTTTGATGGAGTTTAGCTAACTGAATCCAACCACAAACTTAGACCGCGGTAACCTTCGTACCCAAAGCGTCACGACAACATCCAAATGTGACCTTTGGATTCTTAAGTGGGGGGCAAGGAGGAGCACGTAGGAATGCCGACCACTACATAAGCCCTTGGGGCTGAGAGAAAGCGAGCAGCACCTTGTATAGGTTGGGCGGAGCTTAAAGAACCATATCTAGCTAACGTTCTTCAGTTGGCTGTTATGTCAGTTGTAGCGTGCCTTCTCCTTCTCTCACTTTGGAGTGATTTTTCAGTATTTTCTTATGATTACCTGGTCGAGAGAGTATGATACATCGGTGTAAAAGATTTCCTTTTTTCCGTGAGCTTGGTTTACTTGACCGAAGCGTACACTAGAACCTGAACTAGATGAATAAATACCTGGTCTATAATTTTTACAAAAGGACAACCGATATTGGGAAATATATTCCTTCTCTTGGTCGTCATCAAAGAAGTTGACGTCCGGGGCTTCCTCTTCCATTTAAAATAAAACCGGTGAAGTCCATCCTAAGATTTAAAAATCTACATCCAACACTAGAGGTTCCTGATAAGAACAAATTGTAAGGCGTTGAAAGAAACCCTCAAGAAACATGTCCCTCACTGCAAAATATATTTTCACTAGATGGCAAGCCCCTATTTGACTTTGATATAGAACACATAAAGGGGGAGAGTCACAGTGTCCATTATTTCCTAACAATAAAAGTCTTTTTCTGAAAGGCCAGTAACAATGCGATATTCTACAGATAAGCAAGAAACTGAAGCCTCTCTTTTTATTTATGATGTACCGGCTTGAATTCACTTTCACTTTAGGAAAATATTTCTATCTCCTCAAAGTAGGTGTTTGCTCCGTAGCTCGAACAGGTCGAGATGCAACGTCGATCACATCTGGTGGGGCCATTGTCCCAGAGCAGAGCTTGAAGCAAGGGTCAGAACTTTAGGCTGGGGCCTCTTTCAATAGAGCTAAAGCAGTCATTCATTAATCCACCCTCGACATAATAAGAAAAATGACTGATCCAACTACAGAACAAATAAGGACATAAACATCAAAAATACCGGATAGAGCGCCCGCTCTAAAAAGCCGCCCTGCAGCATTTGTCCTTCAAACTACCCATCAATCATCCAACACAACCAACTATTCATAAAAAAGAAATGAATTAAAGAAATCAGCTTCAAAAGAAAAGTCCCAATTACAGTTTAAAAGGTTAGGAGTAACTTAAAGGACAGTGAGACTGAGACAAATTCATTTCAAAAGAGAGAAAAACAAAGTTGACGTTCGTTTTCTTTTTCTCTGCATCTCTGTGATGGGGCTCATCATAATCTTTTTTTCTCAAGCTCTAAATAAGCTTTTTTTATCCTCTTCTTTCTGTTCTATTGATTAGAAGCATCCAACAGCGCCTCGCCGGTTTTGAATTCTAACACGAAATGGCCAAAGAATCAATTAGTAATATGCCTTCTATTGCCAAAAGACCTTATCTCGTCCTCTTGGTACCGAGAGCCTCCATTTCGAGTTCGACAAAGTGAAAGAATCAATTCGATCATTCAAGTCGGATAGCATTTATCTACGCTAGGATCCGACCTATATGAAATTTTTTCTTCTCTTAAGATATTTCTAATAGTGAAAAAGATAAATAATAGGGAATAGAATACAAGTGTTGAGTACCAGATTCTACTCTTGTTAAAGGTGGGACTGACCACTTACTTTCTATTTAGAAAGTGAAAGTCCTTTCCGGTGTGACAGTATGAGTAGACGGTTCTTTTCTCTTTCTGGGTTCATCATCGGTGCTATTGAATTTGCAATTAAGGGAATATCGCCTGTTCTTTGAAAAAGAGTTCCGCTCACTTCATCCCTCTCCTTTTAGTCGAGTCACTTTGTCCCTTTGCGGGTGGTTTAGCCTAACCTTCAGGTCCCATAAAAAATAGAGCTTACCGATTTGTAGAATTGAGAAATAGATGTCCTACCAAGGTTGTATGGAAGAGAATGATAGGTTAGGGTTCTTGCGGGAAGAAGGACAAACCAGGCCCCTAGTGGTCCTTATCTTATCACACCACACATGGAGGCATCTCAAATAGGTAAATTGGTTTGGGAAGACGGGGGAAAAACATCCATCGTTTAGGTTTCTAAGTAGCTAAAGTTAATATAGAATAGGTCATCACATCCTGGGGTTGAATAATGAGTAGCATTAAAAAGGAAATGGCAAGCAGGAAGGAGAGTAGTAACGTCGTATTATCTATCCGAAGCAGTAGCAGGCCAGGCACTAGTCTTTCTATCTTCTGGCTGTTCCCAGAAGGAATTTTCGAGCATTTGAAATAACAGTTGTGTCACTCTCTTTCTTCTATAAAGAAGGAACTTATCCTTAGACTTTTGGAGCTTTGGCTTTGGTTTGGACCTGTACTAGTCCGAGAAGTGAGAGCACCAGGTTGGAAGATGCTGGTTCGAGAGGAGCTGGAAAAATGCTAGTAAGAATAAGGTTAGTTTGCTAGGTTGTAGATCTTCTCCCTTATTCTTTATGGAGGGATCCCCTAATTTGAAATAATATCTTTCTCCGCTCCGTCAAAAGCATAATAGAAACAAATCAGCTCTTACTGTTCTCCGTTCTTTGCTCTTGAAGACCGGCTCTTGAGAACCTCTATCTCTTTCTTCAAAGCCTCATCCGAAGCCTGTCAGTCTTACATACAGTATATTACCCGCAAGTTCATCTTCTTTGATAGGATATTAGATTAGTCAGCAAACCAAGTTCCATCTGGTTCTCAAACTTTAGAGGTGGCCTTACTTCCTTTTCAATGCAAACATGTGAACATAAAAAAGAATGAAATTGATAGAATAGAGGAAGATTACTGTGCAACTGATTCTATACCAGCCGATTTAATTGTTAAGCTACTTCGAAAAAACTTACTATTATGGCTATGTAAGGGGACCGACTTCCCCTTTTTCAATCACCTCCTACCTTAAGGTAGGCCCACTGCTGAATAGCCTCAATAGAAAGGTCAAGGAGATTATATAACCCCATAGTATGAAGAGCTGCTCGGGGGATCGCACCCATTGGCCTAGTGTATACATTCAGATCTGGAGGCATAACTAATTGATGATAAGAGCAGAGATATCCTCTCTCCTTCGGACCCTCTACCTCTACTTCCCTTCCGATCATAAATAGCCTTCCAGCAAGGAGAAAGATATAAAGAAGAAAATTCTCAAATTCCCACAAATGGTTTGAATAAGCATTCCTTAGAGAGGGAATGTCGGATGATACACTATTTGGCCTTCTTTCAGGAGTTGTAGATAGTATCACCTTTAGCTGGTAGCTAGCAAAGAAGTTATCCCCTATCAACGTATATAGTTAAGGGCAAACCGAGGTATTACCTGCAGCTTCTGTCCATGAATGTACTTTCTCTTGGTTACGGGACTAGAGCGAATTCTCTTGCAGCGGATACCGGGCATGCCCCTGAGCCTATTGATTAAATTCCTAGCAAGTCTTGTCTCTCTCCTTCACTTAAAACACAACCTATGATGATTCTCAATTCCTTTTTTTGAATCTTCAGTAGGCTCCCCCTTCTTTGGCGATAAGGCTCATCAGTAGATTGACTAGGAGGCCGAAGAGTCTTACACTACTACGTACTCTACTTCTACTACTACTTGAAATCGATTCCTTTTCATGAATCTCTTTCT
This sequence comes from Nicotiana noctiflora, assembly GCA_032618575.1. Classification (NCBI taxonomy): domain Eukaryota; kingdom Viridiplantae; phylum Streptophyta; class Magnoliopsida; order Solanales; family Solanaceae; genus Nicotiana; species Nicotiana noctiflora. Next base: position 293,709 of record JASVEL010007604.1, read on the forward strand.
CATTCTCTTACCACCACTAGTTAGAAATAGACAAAAGCATTCCCTGGAACAGGCCTATGAGAGGTATTTAACAAGCGCCACTCAACTGCGCAAACTAAGCCCTCCATAGAAGTTCAAGGAAGTAAAGCTACATACTACTGGAAAGAGATGGGCTTTCTTCTTTGTATTTCTTGCGGGCTATTGATTTCGGGTTGAGACTTTGCTTCCTTACTTTCACACTTCCTTGAGTGAGCTACTTATGGTTTAAGGTAAGGGGCACTCCTAGCATAGATTACCATTCTAACCTGTCTTTGCTGGCAGATATATGCGCTTAATTAGTTACCATAATTAAAGAGGACTCTTGAATAAGTTGACTTTGCCTGGGCGTCATCTTTCCTTTCAATCACTAGTTGAGTACTTCCTCCTGTCAGATAGAAGCTTTTCAAAAGAGTTTTCACTTCCTCAATTACAGGCATTCTAGTTTGACATACTACCTTCTCGAAGTATCGATTCTTGGTAGACAAGGCTGGGTTAGATTGAGAAGCCCACCTTTCGGTCCGGGGATGAAGTTTTCTCTTTCTGTCAGAAAACGAGCTTCTGGTAAAACATCGGGAGGGAGTGCTACTGCTTCCTTAATTCAACAATTCCCATATATGAAACGGATCCAATTCGGTATCTTGCATACGAATTCACGTTGTCAACGAGGATCGTAGCCCCTTTCCTTGTTGTTTTCCCGTAAAATGAAAAAAAGGAATTCCTTTAAGTGAGAGCAGAATATAGGAACAAAGCTTCCCGGAGTCCATCGATTCATTCCCAATCCCATCCCGTTCTCTCACCAACTTGAATAGCTTATTTTCCTTCTCAACTAAAGGTGATCTAAATATCATGTCTATGACCCTCACCTCCCCAGAAAGCGCCTTTGTTCCGCATCAATTGTACAATAAAATATATCTCGATTGACTAAGGAAGAACAAAAAATCTCCGCTCGATGATTATTTAGTTTCTCCTATTACCTTGTTTCAAAGCTAGCGCCCCTGCTCTTTCTATGAGTTGGCTACTCCGTTGTACGTTATCTTTGTCTTGACACCTGGCCTCTCCGATTCCTTTCAGCTTTTTTTCTTGCTACTGGATTAGCCTGTTTGGAGAGGTTTGTTACCTAAAAACATCATCATTTCTTATTGGCGTTAGGCAAATGTCAAATTTCTTTTTTAATCCCCGGGGAGTTTCACGCTCGAGACCAATCATCTATGTAAAATAGATGAGAGAGATAAAGAAGGCTCGAGAGACCTGTTTGGAATCAATCAACAAAAGCTTCACTTCACCTGCACAATCACACAGAAATATACTAATGTAAGCCTTACCTACCGAGGAACCACATGAAACGAAGAATAAAACTTCAAACTCGCTAGAATGCAATGTAAGGGTGACGACGGATGGGACCTTAATAAGGAAATTTCTAAGATAAGACGGATGACTCGGCTGCCTTCCCCGCTAAAAATATTTCCCGGCGGTTGCTCAAGCACTTTCACGCAACAAGAAAGCAAAGTGTATCCTATCTCGTGCCATTCGAATAGGTTTCAAAGCAAGCAGTACGGCGCAACAGATGAGCCCATTCAGTATCGTCTTTGTTTGTGAATGTTAATACGTCCTGTCTTCATGTTGTATTATTCCAATTTACTGTGACCAAACTGTGTTCCGAGGGTCTTTGTAGAGAAGAGAGAAATCTTCTCCTAAGATAGTCCGGGATAAACAGCTCTACAGAACAGGGAACAGGAAGGAAATTCAATACCCCCGATATGAAAAAGCAATCAGCCGCTGTCACCGACCGAGACACAGATCGGATGGTGGAATACTATTCTACCATAACGAGATAGGCATCATCGAATCGAAGGCTGAATAGAAAGCATTCCCCCCAAGTTAAGAGTGCTTCTGCCCACCAACAGCTCTCCGGTCTCCCCAGGTGCTCATGTTACTTAACAAAAAAGCATGAAAATGATGACGTACGGTGGAAACCCTTCATGACTGCAATCATACGTTTTCGTCCTAAGAGAAACAACCTCTGAATTCGGGTTTATCATTAGGATAAGAGGGAAATCGGCAGCTCAACGGGGAGCTTGCCCAGCCGCTATGGATGACTTGGGGAACCTTTATGTCGTCGTTTGCCTCTGAAATCTCGAGTTTTTTAAAACGAATTTATTTCATTTTCATATATATATTTTTCATATAGATCTATGGGTACACTAATATCCATGTGAGATTTCTTTTGTCATTTTCTTTATATAATATTTTGACTCGTCAGCTTGAAAAGAAGCCTCTCTTAAGTTCAAGAGTTTAGAAAGGCTCTTAGCATGGGAAGGAGGTCAGACTTCCTTAGAAGGAGATAAGCTAGAACGATCTTATGTATGGGTCTCGGTCATTATATAGATTAGATCTAGAGAAAATAGGGCAATAAGTTGTTATAATCAATGAATGAGGTCACCGCTTTTCCCAATGGAAACTAACCTTAGTGTCAAAATATTGTCGCGGGAAAGAAGCTTTTTGAATCAATAAAAGAGGCCTATTGAGTTGGGAAGAGAAAGGGAAGGGGAATATGCCAATGAAGTTTAAGCAGGGGACAAAGCTAGGGATGGCAAGGTTCTTTATCAACGATGCGGCATTATCGCAGTTGTATGTACTTGCATTTCTGCTGTTAGCATGCTTTGATGGCATAGAATCAATAGTTGACACGCAAAAAATAGAAAGAAGGGCTCTTTGAACGAATCCGGTGCTATAGAATCTCTTTCCAGAAGACGGCTAGTCTAAAGGCCTTACCTTATGAAAGAAAGGAAGGATAAGAGGAGGGCAACAAAGTGAGTTGGCTGCACGTGACAGACTCTGCTCCTATTTAAAATGCTCTTCTGGCTGCTTATATGGTCTCAACCTCTTTCGGTCTTAAGTTGCTTACTCCTTTCTCGAGGTACAAAGTCTCTCTTCTGCATTTGACCTAAGACTGGGAGTTGAACTCACGGCGGAAGGAAAGAAGCATGTAAGCCCATAACTAAAGTCAAAGGAGGGCTAAGAGCTTCCTTCATTCTTGCCTTTTCTCGGTTACTCTTTCCCAGTTCCTAGCTCTAAGACTAGTGGAAGAACGGGCAAGAGTGGCTTCACTCCTACACCTTCCTACACGAAGGGCTATAAAACTAGGAAAGTGGAAAGCATGGGTAGGGTAAGAGGCAGTTGATGACGTGACCCGTTAGCATCAGATGAATGACGCAAACTTGAGTGCATGAAGTCACGAGAGTAGGACGCGAGTTCCTTCAGGGCAAATAGCATACCTGAAATTTAGGTCATGCAGGAATGCAGAAACGGAAGACGCTAATCCACTAAAGATTTAACCCATCAAACGAACAAGTCGCTAAGGCTTCCACACACCGAGGCTTATAGCAAAGGGAAATATGATTCTATCCAATCACAAACTCGCCAAGCCTCTAATCAGGGGCGCATCATGTTAGCCAATACGAAGAGTGGCTGTTCTGTTAATAGAGTATATCACAACTAATTCACTCCACGATTCCAAATACACCTATAAGCTCGCCTCAATCTTAGATTTTTCCTTTATATGCTTTAGTAGATAGAAAGACTCTTTGACGGGCTACTCCCCAAGTAGAACAACCTCACCGTCTCCCAAAGCAGCCTAGTCACACAATGCAATTGGAGCTAGAGACGAGGATGGCACCGTGAATGCTTAGCCAGAATAGACCAAGATAAGCAAAGAGGAACCTATCCCAAGCGTAGCATCAACTATTATATCTTCCCTACTACTATAAAGGAATAAGGAGAGAGACAATGCAGAGAAGCACTTTTCGAAGAGAGAGAAAGAAACCTCCCTAACTCAGAAAGGCCAGACTGCGCCGAGGAAAGAATGGCACCTTAAAAATAAGAAGAGGGGCAATGAAAGTAGAGAAAGACAGCTAGCCTAAAGTTAATTATTTCTCTAAAGGGCGATGCAAACATGAAGGTCATTTTCCTTACTGGCACTGAAAACCTTTAAGGACAGGCGTAAAGCCCTCCTCACTGGTTGGCAGAGACCCTATTCGATCGTATGGACATATTCCCATTTATGGCACAATATCCAAGGAATAAGGCTCTATAGATCTAGTCTTCCTTGAGACATGCTGGCGTAAAAGCTCTTTCTACTGCTCCTTCACCTGCGGATTAAGCTGTAGAAGGCAAGCAAGCAAACCTTGGCAACTAGCAATTTCAAGGATCATGGGAGGTATAAAATGGTTATCTCGGCTGGGAATCAAGCCCCAACACAAAGAGCTGTGGGCCAGGTTGCTTTGCTTTATCGGATTAATCAGTGTGCAGTGGGCAAGCTCTTTCCCAAGTCGTTGTGCTATTTAACATAAGGAAGGCTAAAGAGTCGTAGGGCTAGGAGTGTTCTCAATCATAGCATTTGAGATAAAGCCTGGTTCGTCGAACTAAAGAATCTCAGCATTGGCTATAAAAATGTGTTTGAAGGCCTGTTTCTGGGACCGATAGGGATGGGTCTAAAACTTGAATTTCTCCTATATCAACCTTCCAAACAAAAAGTGGATTCTACTCCTACCGCTAAAGCATTGTTTCGGCCCTTGCTTCCAGAAGAATTGGAGCAAAAGTCATTGTAGTCCAAATAGCGTATTTCCGGTTAGGGTCCTAAGACTGACTAAAGCAATTTTAGCTATTCACTCCTTCTAGTTCTAGTTATTTCGCTCCAAATAGCATAAAAAGAAGCATGAGTTCAATTAGGGGGGAACCCTCTGTAGTCAACCTGCTCCCAATGAAGAGGTAAGGGGCATAACGATGAAGTCGAACAGGGTTGGTAATTTTACCGGGTGACTCGAAACTCTTAAAGACCACTCCTAGCGCGTTAGTCATTTCACTCCCAAAAAGATCCCTAAAAATGTTGCCAATATCGACAACAGCTCCTGTTCAAGCTCTTGTTTCTGTTCCCGCAAAAGAAATTGTTGCAGTCTCAACTGGATAAATGAACAGCTTCAAATCTATTTCCTATTGTAATGACAAAGGTTTTTCTACTGATCCAATGTTAGATAATTGGGAATTCGCTTTCAGCTCTTAATCTTCTTCGGAAAACATGGAAAAAGGCAAAGCTCGAGAGACCTAGCGCTAAAGCAATTGTAGCGGCCCTTGCTTTATCTGCTTCTTTCTCTTCCCAGGAATGAACAATTGGATTAAAAAAAAGGATTTTCTTCTTTGTTTATATATATATTATTATAATAATATTAAGATTAAGCAAGCAAGAAAACGGATGCGCGAGGCTAACGCTATATGTTTGAGCGCGTTAGCACTTAATCAATCTGTTGCTTATTCCTTTCGTGACTCAAACAGCCGGTATGCTTTCCAGCTCGCAATGACTCAAAGGGGTGGGGTCTATATATTTGCTTGCAAAGCAGGCTGTTCGCCTTCCGGAAAGGGTGAGCCTCTTTGATTCAAATGGCGCTACTAAACTACTCTAGTATAGCTAGTGTTAGTACTACAACAGAATGACGTTCACCCCGTAAGCCATTCGTATGCAAGCCCTACTGAAGTACCAAAGGCGAACGACATTAGTACAGCTGTTAAGAATACTCTCCGATGTTGACTTTGTAAACTAATAGGCCGCTAGGTTACTTTTGAATCAAAGTAGCGACAAAAGGGTGAAATAGCTCAGTCGGTTAGAGTGCTGGTATGTGACGCAAGAAGTCGCGGGTTCGAACTCTATACAAAGGGCCTTTCCTTTAAATTGACAACTGCCTCTTCCTACTACGAGGGCCTTGAAACTAAACCACCCCCGCCCGTAAATGCCCATTCCTTTCTCGTTGGGGGTAAAAATGGTCGCTGTCCCATTACAACCAGCTCCCAATGAGAAAAGATTCGTTTTTAAGAAGTTAATTTGATGACTTAACAAGTCTCACCACCTTCTTTTCAACTATATATATTTCTTTTAGCACTCTAAAAACACTGACGGGAGGAAAAAAATATAGAAGTCCCGCGGAACTGATGACTGCAGGTGAAGAATTACTCAATAAATAGAAGACCATGCTGTCACGCCCCAAATCGAGGAACATGACCGGCGCCTGACCGGGTTGCCCCAGTCAAGCGGACCTGGGTGCCTTTCATTCCCACGCGTTACCCCTGTGTTGAATGTTTCTCATTAACCAAATATATTACTAACCATGAATGATTTCACATTTAACAAATAAAATGATACGAGTGATTCATTAACAAGATTTCAATTTTTACAACGCCCGACATCACATAATGTATACATAATACTGGAGTCCCACAGTTTACATGTCTACGAGCCTCTAGGATACAAAAGGGAAATACAATACTTGCCGGTAACAAGGCTCCGGCTATACCTTACAAAACCAAAATGAAATCTAAACCGAGTGGCATGAACCACACAAGGCCCCGAGGAAGAAAAGGGGCTCACCAAAAACGGGCAGTGGAGGATGAAAGATACTACTGCCGATGAGCTGAAGTGCCTGCTACTGATCCACCTACAATCATAACACGAATGTAGCGTCCCCGGCAAAAGGGACGTCGGTACACTTGAATTGTACTGGTATGTATGGACAAACTTTGTCCCAAGTAAACTCAAGCCATTAAATTACATCAACAATCAATTAAGCCAGCCAACCATGTTTCCACATTTTCCTCTTTTCAAATAATTCTCACACAAAGCACTTTCTACGATCAACCAATTTAACAATAACCAATCAATCACGTAAAGCACAAGTAGTCAAACAAAGGGGCAATCGGTGCCCCACAGGTTGCAAACTCTCCTGCTGTCTCCTTTCACAATTTCACATTATTGATTTATGTATCAATTTTCAATAGCGATTTCGATCGCTTTCCATCCTTATTGCCCCCTGACCACCCTTATTACCTCGGCCACCCTTATCACCCCAACCCACACCTTATTTCACCACGTCGCGGCGCGCGACACGACCCCGCCTTACAGTTGAAAACACAACAATTTCAAACCGCAGATAAGGTACTACACACAATTTCAACAAGTTCAAATAAGCCACTTGCACATTGTTTCATGTTCTCAATTACTTCTCAAGCCAATATCACAACCAAGTTACAATGTTTCCACATTCAAGAATATTCACACATGTATATTCAGCAATTTTCCATAATTCAAGTGTTTCATTTCTTTCCACAATAAACCAATTCTCAAGTGTTTCGATTTCTTTTCCACAATAAACCAATTCTCAAGTGTTTCGATTTCTTTTCCACAAGGTGCCATATAGGCCATCATAATCATTATTCACAAATTCTTTACCCAATTCAACTCTCATTTACCTTTCGGTTCATATTTCATACCACAACACTCATAGTTCAACAACAACTTTGAATATCCAACAACAACATCAATTAATCACATACAATTTCTCAAATCAACACATGCCAAACAATTTTACACATAAGGGCGATTTCACAAGAATCAAAATTAGCCATACATACCTGGTGATGAGTTTTCTTCCGTTAACTTCCTACTTTATGCTTACCCAAGCTATCTTACTCTTGCCAACCTTGTTCTTGAAGACTCTTACTTCTATTCACTTCTTTTTACTAGAAATCAAGTTCAATAATCATGCATGAGTGTAAAAATTCTATTTTTAAAAGCTATTATATGCAAACCTCTCTTTACCCAATTAAAACTGAAAATCAAAGAAAATAGTTAGGGTTTTTACCTTGAAAATATTGGGGAAGTTGAATCCTTGCCCTAGAATCCCTTGGAATTAAGTAGTTGGAACAATCTTTGAAGATGAAGAACTCTCTCTCTAAAAACCCTCTCTTCTCTCTCTAATTTTGGTAAGATGATATGATAAAATGAAGAAGAAGTGTGTTATATTAAAGAAGAGATCGGGTCAAAATGTTACAAAAATCCGGGTCGGGGTCAATTATGCGGTGCACTATGCGACCGCAGAATCAACATGCGGTCCGCATAGTGACCGCAGAATGGCTCAAAAAATTACGCAGGTTCTGTTAAGGAATGCGGTCACTATGCGGACCGCATGTTGATTCTGCGGTCGCAAAGTGCACCGCAGATTTGACATGCGATCGCATATCGACCGCACATTTGACACGAATTTTGGGCAACTCTCTGGAACATTTTGCGGCAAGAATGCGGTCCGCATGTCAGGTTTGCGGTCGCATTCTTGACCGCATATTTGACATTTTTCTGGAAAATTTTATTCTCAACATTTTTGACACCTAAATCACTACCAAGGGTCCGAACCGCGGCGAGAATTCTACGCATTCCTAACACATTATTCGGACCATGACACCACAGCTACTAGGTTTTATGCACAAAAATTTTACGGGGCCTTACATCCTCCCCCCTTAAGATCATTCGTCCTCGAATGAGGATTTTGAAATAAATGAGTTTTGAAAGACATGATATGCAAGCTATCAAAATTTTGACTAACTCTTATATTTTAGAAAAATTTCGCCGGAGTTTCCTTTGTATTATGGACATATCCACCTGTCAGAGGGCCCCCGAAACACATTACCAAACAACAATATACAATTACAACACTTTTCACAACTTGTATACACCTTCTTACCTCAACGAATGCACATATTCTATCACATTGTTACAATTGCACATAAACTAGTCACTTCAATGAATTCTTACCTTATTTAACCATTTTAACACACCATGTACACTTAACAAATCATTACCAATCTACACTTACTATTAGTTGCTTATTAAACACGTAAATCTTTATAAGGCTTTCATTTATCAAGAACGGTTCAAGTGACCCAATGCGACAACACATTAAATTCATTACAAAATGAAGGAGACTTTACTAACACTAAGAGAGAAACGACTTGGACAAATTGACAATTACTAGGAGTAGAAAGGTCACCTAATTTCTTCTAGGCTTGATCAAACAAATGGGGGTACTTTTCTTTCATCTCTTTTTCCGCTTCCCATGTGGCCTCCTCAACTTGTTGACTTCGCCACAATACTTTAACAGAGGCAACTTCCTTATTTCTCAACTTACGGACTTGCCTATCAATGATGGCGACTAGAACTTCTTCATATGACAAATCTTCATTAACCTCTATAGCTTCGACTGGCATGATGGTGGATGGATCTCCAATCACTTTCTTTAACATGGACACATGGAATACCGGATGCACTGCTGACATCTCAGGAGGCAACTCTAGCCTATAAGCAACTTGACCAATCCTTTGAACGATCCGATAAGGCCCGACATACCTAGGACTCAATTTCCCTTTCTTTCCAAATCGCATGACTCCTTTCATAGGAGATACCCTCAAGAACACCCAATCATCGACTTGAAACTCCAAATCCCTTCGGCGAACGTCTGCATAGGATTTTTGACGACTCTGTGCTGTTTTCATTCTCTCGCTGAATAACCTTGACCTTTTCCATAGCTTCGTACACCATATCTGGCCCTAGCAATTCCGCTTCACCTACCTCAAACCACCCGATTGGCGATCTACATCTTCTCCCGTACAATGCCTCAAACGGGGCCATTTGAATGCTAGCATGATAGCTGTTATTGTAAGCAAATTCTATTAGTGGCAAGTGTTCATCCCAATTACCTTTAAAATCTAAGACACAAGCCCGCAACATATCTTCGAGCGTCTGAATGGTCCGCTCGGCCTGTCCATCGGTCTGTGGATGGAAAGCTGTGCTGAGATTCACCTGAGTTCCCAAACCTTGCTGAAACTTCTTCCAAAAGTTAGCGGTGAACTGAGCCCCGCGATCCGAGATGATAGAAAGTGGAGTGCCATGAAGCCTTACTACCTCTTTGATGTACAATCTTGCATATTGCTCCGCAGTATCAGTAGACTTGACAGGCAGGAAGTGAGCTGATTTGGTGAGTCGATCTACTATCACCCATACTGAATCGAACTTACGCCGAGTGCGAGGTAACCCCACCACGAAATCCATATTGATCATCTCCCATTTCCACCTTGGTATTTCTATAAGCTGAGTTAATCCACCGGGCCGTTGATGCTCGGCCTTCACTTGTTGACAGTTCGGACATTTAGCTACAAAGCTTGCTACATCTCTTTTCATACCGTTCCACCAATAAATCTCCTTAAGGTCATGATACATTTTCGTTGAACCAGGGTGCACAGAATACCTGGAAGTATGAGCCTCTGCCATCAATCTCTCCCGAAGCTCGTCCACATCCGGAACACATAGCCTATCTTGACACCGCAATACACCATCTTTGCTGCTGAGTACAAATGCTGAGGTCTTGTCATTCATGACTGCTTCCTTCACCCGAACCAATGCTGGATCCATGAACTGTTTTTCCTTGATTTCTGCGACCAATGATGATTCTGCTCCATTATGCATCAAGATATCTCCCTCGTCCGACGCCGAAATACGAACCCCCAAGCTGGCTAATTGGTAGACCTCTCGAGCCAGAGGTCTCTGATCCACACCCAAATGAGCCAAACTACCCATGGATTTCCGACTAAGAGCGTCAGCTACCACATTTGCCTTCCCTGGATGGTACAATATGTCCATATCATAGTCCTTGAGTAATTCTAACCACCGCCGCTGTCTCAGATTCAGCTCTTTCCGCTTGAACAAATACTGGAGGCTCTTGTGGTCTGAAAACACATCTACATGAACCCCATAAAGATAGTGTCGCCATATTTTCAAGGCAAACACAACAGCTGCAAGTTCCAAATCATGCGTCGGATAATTCTTCTCATGATTCTTGAGTTGCCTGGAAGCGTAAGATATGACTTTCCCGTGCTGCATCAATACACATCCCAAACCAACCCCGGAGGCATCACAATAAACTACAAATCCCTCTATGCCTTCTGGCAAGGCCAATACTGGTGCCGAGGTCAATCTTAACTTCAGTTCTTGGAAACTTTTCTCACATGCTTCGGACCACTGGAACTTAACTGCTTTCTGCGTCAATTTAGTCAATGGGGAGGCGAGGGTTGAGAATCCCTCTACAAACCTCCGATAGTACCCTGCCAGACCCAAAAAGCTGCGAATCTCTGTCGGGGTCGTGGGTCTAGGCCAATCTTTCACTGCCGCAATCTTCTGAGGATCCACCATAATTCCCTCACCGGAAATAACATGCCCTAGAAAAGCTACGGACTCCAACCAAAACTCACATTTTGAGAACTTGGCATACAATTGATGCTGAAGAAGGGTCTGCAATGCTGCTCTGAGGTGAACGGCATGATCTTCCCCGCTCCGAGAGTAGATGAGAATATCGTCAATGAATACAATCACAAAGGAATCTAGGAATGGCTTGAAAACCCGATTCATAAGGTCCATGAAAGCTGCTGGGGCATTGGTTAGCCCAAAAGACATGACCAAAAACTCGAAGTGACCATAACGAGTTCTGAAGTAGGAATATCCTGCTCCCTGATTTTCAACTGGTGGTACCCGGACCGTAAATCAATCTTTGAGAAGAACCTCGCTCCCTGCAATTGGTCAAACGGATCATCCACTCGAGGCAATGGATATTTATTCTTAATGGTGACTTTGTTAAGCTGCCGATAATCAATACATATTCGAAGTGACCCATCCTTCTTTCTGACAAAGAGAACCGGAGCACCCCATGGCGACACACTCGGTCGTATGAACCCTTTCTCTAATAAATCCCTCAGCTGCTCCTTTAACTCCCTTAACTCTGCTGGCGCCATTCTGTAAGGTGGAATGGATATTGGCTGAGTATCTGGCAATACATCAATTCCGAAATCAATTTCCCTATCCGGCGGGATGCCTGGAAGCTCATCTGGAAACACTTCAGGAAATTCATTCACAATTGGCACGGACTCGAGGGTAGGCACCTCTGAGGTGGTGTCCGTTACCCGAACCAGGTGATAGATACACCCTTTCTTAATCATCTTCGAAGCCTTAAGGTAGGAAATAAACCTACCCCTTGGCACTACACCATTTCCTCTCCATTCAATAACCGGCTCGTTAGGGAACTCGAGCCTCATAACTCTCGTTCGACAGTCAAGTTTGGCAAAGCACGAATAGAGCCAATCCATCCCCATAATTACATCAAAATCTACCATCCCAAGCTCAATAAGATCGGCTGTGGTATCACGACCACCCACCGTAACAACACAATTCCTATAGACTCGTGAGGCGGTAATAGAATCACCGATTGGAGTCGACACAGAGAACTGCTCACGAAGCTGTTCGGGTTCTATCCCAAAACTTGAAGCAATGAATGGAGTAACATAAGACAAGGAGGACCCCGGATCAATAAGGGCATAGCAATCAATAGTCCGAACAGACAGGATACCTGTAACAATATCTGGAGAAGCCTCAGCATTTTGGCGGCCACTCAATGCATAGAATCGGCTAGGTCCACCCCTACCATGAGCTCCACCCCTAGCTGCACCACGCCCTGCTGCTGCTAGAGTACGCGCTGAGGATGTAGCAGCCGAAGAACCGGATGACTGAGCAGATCCCCTACCTATACCCTGACGGGGTGCACGACAGTCTCGCTGAATGTGACCTCTCACCCCGCACCCGAAGCACACTGGAAGGTCAAGGTAGCAAGTCTCTGTATGAAATCTCCCACACTTGGGGCATGTAGGTCTCCCCTGCTGCTGGGATCTCACCCCGGGATGACCAGACTGACGAGACCTCCTGCTGTCTGAACCAGGTCTCGAGTAACTGCCCTGCTGATGACTGTGCACGGATGGCGGTGCACTCGCGGAGGACTGAGCATATGACTGGGATGGCCCTGATGACCCCTTCCCTGGAAGTGATCTCCCCGAACGACCCATTGACCGGGCCCTGTTGCTACTTTCTCTTTCTGCACGAATCTTCAATTTCCTGGCCTCTGTGGCCTGAGCAAACCCCACAATCCTCCCATAGTTCATGTCTGAGTGCAAAGCTGCTGTGGCGGCCTCATTCACTACCAAAGGGCTAAGGCCCTGAACAAACCGTCGAACCCGGGCATCCATGGTCGACACTAAATGAGGAGCGTACTTGGACAACCTTACGAACTCCATGTGATACTCCCAAACACTCATACCGCCCTGTTTGAGAACCTCGAACTCAGTGGCACGGGCTGCCATTGCCTCAGCAGGTAAGAAGTGGTCCATAAATGCATCCACGAACTCATCCCATCCGGCCGGAGGGCCCCCTTCCTCACGGGAATCCTCCCACATTTCAAACCATGAACGTGCCGCTCCCTTCAGCCTGTAAGAGGGCAACTCTACCCCCTCTATATCTGTAGCCTTCATCACTCTGAGGGTCTTGTATATCTCATCAAGGAATTCCTGTGGGTCAGCCTCTGGATCGGTGCCTGAAAATTCCGGAGGGGCCAATCGCAAGAACTGGTGGACTCTGGAGCCAAAGGAATCTCCCTGTCCGCTGGAGGATGCAGGGGCATCATGGGATCTCTGGGCCTGGGCAGCCACTAACCTGTGTTAACATATGGATGGCTCCCCTAAGTTCTTCATTAGAGATACCAGAGCCCGAAGCGGGAACTGTATCTGAGTCAGGAACACTGGCAGGAGGAATGGTGGCATCCTCTGCCGCGGCTGGAATAGGGACACTTGGGTTTTGAACAGATGGGCCAGGCAAATTCGGGACTGGTGGGTCATTCTCTCCCACGGCATCGGGTACATGATTAACAACTGCACTTGGGTCGGCATTGGCCCTAAGGCCGAGTCTAGCCTTCTTCTTAGGTGCCATATTCTGAAAATTTGGGAACAAGGCACGAATTAGACACAGATATCTCCACATTGCACTTTACCGCACGATATAGATTATCAAAGAAGTAGGTAAATTCCTAAATGCCCGTGTAGCCCCCTACTTATATGATGTGGTCGACAACACACCTATAAGAAGGGCACTACTAGACACGGCTCCGAGACATCCTAGGACACTTTAAAACCTTAAGCTCGGATACCAAGTTTGTCACGCCCCAAATCGAGGAACATGACCGGCGCCTGACCGGGTTGCCCCAGTCAAGCGGACCTGGGTGCCTTTCATTCCCACGCGTTACCCCTGTGTTGAATGTTTCTCATTAACCAAATATATTACTAACCATGAATGATTTCACATTTAACAAATAAAATGATACGAGTGATTCATTAACAAGATTTCAATTTTTACAACGCCCGACATCACATAATGTATACATAATACTGGAGTCCCACAGTTTACATGTCTACAGAGCCTCTAGGATACAAAAGGGAAATACAATACTTGCCGGTAACAAGGCTCGGCTATACCTTACAAAACCAAAATGAAATCTAAACCGAGTGGCATGAACCACACAAGGCCCCGAGGAAGAAAAGGGGCTCACCAAAAACGGGCAGTGGAGGATGAAAGATACTACTGCCGATGAGCTGAAGTGCCTGCTACTGATCCACCTACAATCATGACACGAATGTAGCGCCCCCGGCAAAAGGGACGTCAGTACACTTGAATTGTACTGGTATGTATGGACAAACTTTGTCCCAAGTAAACTCAAGCCATTAAATTACATCAACAATTAATTAAGCCAGCCAACCATGTTTCCACATTTTCCTCTTTTCAAATAATTCTCACACAAAGCACTTTCTACGATCAACCAATTTAACAATAACCAATCAATCACGTAAAGCACAAGTAGTCAAACAAAGGGGCAATCAGTGCCCCACAGGTTGCAAACTCTCCTGCTGTCTCCTTTCACAATTTCACATTATTGATTTTTATATCAATTTTCAATAGCGATTTCGATCGCTTTCCATCCTTATTACCCCCGACCACCCTTATTACCTCGGCCACCCTTATCACCCCAACCCACACCTTATTTCCTCACGTTGCGGCGCGCAACACGACCCCGCCTTACAGTTGAAAACACAACAATTTCAAACAGCAGATAAGGTACTACACACAATTTCAACAAGTTCAAATAAGCCACTTGCACATTGTTTCATGTTCTCAATTACTTCTCAAGCCAATATCACAACCAAGTTACAATGTTTCCACATTCAAGAATATTCACACATGTATATTCAACAATTTTCCATAATTCAAGTGTTTCATTTCTTTCAACAATTTTCCATAATTCAAGTGTTTCATCTCTTTCCACAATAAACCAATTCTCGAGTGTTTCGATTTCTTTTCCACAAGGTGCCATATAGGCCATCATAATCATTATTCACAAATTCTTTACCCAATTCAACTCTCATTTACCTTTCGGTTCATATTTCATACCACAACACTCATAGTTCAACAACAACTTTGAATATCCAACAACAACATCAATTAATCACATACAATTTCTCAAATCAACACATGCCAAACAATTTTACACATAAGGGCGATTTCACAAGAATCAAAATTAGCCATACATACCTGGTGATGAGTTTTCTTCCGTTAACTTCCTACTTTATGCTTACCCAAGCTATCTTACTCTTGCCAACCTTGTTCTTGAAGACTCTTACTTCTATTCACTTCTTTTTACTAGAAATCAAGTTCAATAATCATGCATGAGTGTAAAAATTCTATTTTTAAAAGCTATTATATGCAAACCTCTCTTTACCCAATTAAAACTGAAAATCAAAGAAAATAGTTAGGGTTTTTACCTTGAAAATATTGGGGAAGTTGAATCCTTGCCCTAGAATCCCTTGGAATTAAGTAGTTGGAACAATCTTTGAAGATGAAGAACTTCTCTCTCAAAAACCCTCTCTTCTCTCTCTAATTTTGGTGAAATGATATGATAAAATGAAGAAGAAAGGTGTTATATTAAAGAAGAGATCGGGTCAAAATGTTACAAAAATCTGGGCCGGGGTCAAATATGCGGTCACTATGCGACCGCAGAATCAACATGCGGTCCGCATAGTGACCGCAGAATGGCTCAAAAAATTACGCAGGTTCTGTTAAGACATGCGGTCACTATGCGGACCGCATGTTGATTCTGCGGTCGCAAAAGTGCACCGCAGATTGACATGCGATCGCATATCGACCGCACATTTGACACGGATTTGGGCAACTCTCCTGGAACGATTTGCGGTCAGAATGCGGTCCGCATGTCAGGTTTGCGGTCGCATTCTTGACCGCACATTTGACACTTTTTCGGAAAAATTATTTCTCTACATTTTTGAAACTTAAATCATTACCAAGGGTCCGAACCGCGGCGAGCAAGCTCGCCGCGAAGAATTCTACGCATTCCTAACACATTATTCGGACCATGACACCACAACCTACTAGGTTTTATGCACAAAAATTTTACGGGGCCTTACACATGCTACCCTTTTGGGCCAATAAGGTCAAAATCTTCATCAACGCAAGGAAAGGACATGACAATCAGTCTGAATCCAAGGAACACCCATGGAACCCACCCAGCATAAGGAAAATATGGCACCAACGGATGTGGCCATACCTAGAAAAGAAAGTTGGCCTAACTCCAGTTTGTTTGATAAAGTTGAATAGTAAAAATCTTTGGGCAAAAGGCAAATTGGGCTCATCCTTGATTTCATGAAATGCTTCCTTCGCTTCCATGCCAAATTGAAACTCATCTTTCTTCCTCAACATGAGGCTTGTAGACTTGTGATGCAACACGACTGAACGACTTAATGTTTCAGGTTCACAAGAAGATTTCTGACAGAAGTATTCAAACACTTGGGGTCAAATCAAAGCTGAACTTCTCCACGAGTTTTCATCCCCATTTCAGTTAGGGCAGATGGCCGAAATGATCAATGCGTTATTGGAGGAGTACCGCTCTGTGGGGCACTTTGTGAGTTCCAACCGGGTGCAGCTGTTGGATGTAGCACAATTGTGCTAAAACATGCAAAAAAGCTCTGCATCTGTATGTTCGAGTTAGCGATAGGCCAGCAACCTTTGGCTCCCCACACGGTTGTGGCCCGCTTCACGGGAAAGAGCCCATCTGCTTAGATTTTTGCTAAGGATTGGTAGCAGCAAACTGAGATTACTAAGGCTTAACCCTTGGAAAGTGCAGATAATGTTTGAAAGGCCCAACGGATCACCATAGGATAGAACCCTTGCGATCTGCTCCCCTCTGACTCAGAACTCACTACCCGCTTGAAAGCCATACTTCTGTCTTGTTTAAGACTAGATCCCGGACTGCATTCACTCTTTCTCTTTCTTCTATACTTGGTAGCTACTTCTTCACCGTTCAAGTAGATGAGCTATATCAATATGGGAACTCGGTTGCATCATGGAAAGTTCATTAAAAAATCTTCCAACATCTCAATATTCTCCTTTTTTCAACACCTCCAATCTCCGCACCATATTCGTTCTGTAACTCCCCATATTTTCCAAATTTCAAACCGCTAAACCCCAGCAAGAAAGTGGATGCGCTAACGCCCTTATTAGAATAGGCTTGAGCTCTAGCGCACCCTTATCTCGTCAGCCATTGCTTGTTCGGTCGAGCACTTCGTTCCTTACATTCGTATCTTTTTCTGTAGTTCCTTCTAGATTACTGTCAAATAGGTTCTTCTTCCGCTTCATTGGTTGATCGGTATACTAGGGTGACAGCACTAAGAAAGAAAACCAGACAAAAAGATTAGTACTAAGTTAGAAGGAAACTAAGCATCAGGCCCAAAACAAAAAAAATGGGATAGTACGGTCAGTGTCTTCACTGAATCGGGTACATCTGGGTTGCTGGAAACTAGGTCTACATGTCAAAGAAGATCTCCATTATTCAGTCCCTTCTAAGCAGGCTCAAGATATGGGCAGCGTATATGACAGACGATCAGAGAATTTCTTCTTAATAGAGTACCAGAATTCTCACACGGCTATATGACCAAAGATCAGGTCTCCGACCAAACTTCCCTTAGCTACTTTGAAACAACATATTTCACACTTAATAAAAAGGGCTTAATGATGCCATAGTCTGTACACGCCAGACTTATCCCTTATTCAGGATTGGTTATTTTATCATTACCGAAACGAACTTAGTTTTTCTAATTCCAACTGGAGCGATGTTGGGAACTTGCACTCCTGATAACAAACAAAAGATGGATTCTATCTCTTCCTTCTGTGAAGCGTATCTATTTGTTGGTTGATTGGCTTGTGGTGTTGGTCCACGCTGTGTAGTTGAACCACAGTTCTCCCTTACCTTTCGTGGTAAAATTCCACTTCCCTTTTTCATAGCAATTATGGAGGAACAGCTGCCCTCACTCAATTCTAATCTCGAAATCTTTACCCGATCAAGAAATGCTTATCTTATATTGCACCATGGGTGTGATTTTAGTTTCATATATGTGCTTTCGTTCCATCCGACTTCAAGAACTTGTAGGGGGCGACCCACCCTTTCCCTTTTACCCTCTCACTCCCTAAGGGATCAAAGGCCACATCTAAGCCCAAACCACTGGAATACGAATGAGATCTAGAATTACACCATATAATAGTACATGGCTTTTCTTCTCGAACCCACCTCCTCCAAATAAATTGCACCTCCATAATTCAATTAAAGATAGATAGAAGGGAGAATGCCGCTTTAGAAAAGATAGAATAGTTTTCGACTCCCCCAAAATTGACCCCTAAGCCGGGGTAATTGGTCGATCAACTCTAGGATGAGCTTCTGTGAAATGCAAACCTTATGGTTGAAAAATGCAAGAACTTTACTTTCTTCATTTCAGCATTGAGATAAGCCTACCGGTGACCGCCTCTATGAGGCCCTTTGGGCGGTGCTTTCTCGATCAACTATTAGACTTGCATGAAGAAAGAGACTAAACAAAGTAGAGTACTTATTTAGAAGTAGACTAAACACCAACCCAATCTCGAAAAATAAAGAAAAGTACAAGCAAGGACATTTTCTCGATAACCTCTATCAATTCCTTCTTTGCCTCATCTCTCTTATGAAATTTCTTTTGTAACTAGAAGTGGGATGCTATAACTGACTCCATTGAGCCTGCTATTAAAAATCCACCCTTTTCAAGATTATTGCCGATGTAATCATAAAAAGCAAAGTTTCAGGGACCGGATAAAGTTTGATTTTCGGCTAACCCAATGCCAACTCTTCAATAGATGTTTTGCTGGAGTTCCGTCCTTTATGCCAGGGAAGCTACATCTACTTTAATTGATGATTTCTGACCTTCAACCTCTATACTATATTACATCAAATAGAAGCGATGGTACAAATATTTACCTAACCAAGCTAGTATGAATCATCTCAGCTCCGATCATGGTGAAGGTCCTGCAGGAGATTAGTTTTAAGCCACTACCTTGAGTGCTATCTACGAAAGAGTTCAGGGTATGCCTGGCCATCATAACATTCATAAACGAGATTGATAGATGAATAGAGGTGTCAAGCCACAATCATTATTCATTTGTCTGGGAGGAGTTCAACGAACTCAGAGAGATAGAGCCTAACAGTGCCCCAAGACAAAATAGAGAGAGGAGAAGAATGCAACTATCTAATCGAGATCACAGTTTCGACCATTCCTTTGAAGGCCGAAAAGTTAAAAAGTGTTTAGCCATACACTTTGCCAAACAATCTTATCAAAGCGCTCTCTTTAACCAATCAAGCAAGACAAATGGAATGAAAGAGAGAAAAAGTAGCTCCACAGCTTGCCCAGAAGAAGATAGACCCGCCACTATAGATTTGTCAATCCCTGGGCTTGGACAAAGACATACCCGACATACTAAGACTAAGATGAGTCATCTTAGTTCCTCAACAGGCCTAGTCCCTAAATCCCTAAACTAAATAGGACGCTTATAATCGCGATCATACCGCATCAGCTCTTTCAGTCACTACTACCTGTGTCGCCCCTACAGTGGCAGAGAGTTTTATAAGACTCTCGGATAAGAAAGATCAATCCTCAATAAGCTTCAGCTGATTATCATTATAAATCTTTTTATAAGCAAGAAACTATCTAGACGAAGATACTACTTTGCCAGGTCAGTCTTGTCGGAAAGAAGCTTGCTTAAACCTTGCTTTATATTGAAAGAAGTCTTCCTCCTTGAGAAGGTAGCATTTATATCATTGAGTAGACAACTCCTTGCTCCATTCCGCTTAAGGTGGCGTGCCTTAGTCCCATAAACTTATGCCTATACCTGCTTTCCCTTAAAATATAAATAGCAAACCACATTAAACTCACAGTTAGTCTTGGCCGAAACTCTGCCCGGGGGTTGGCCTTTTAAGGCTTATTTCACTTCTTTTTTTCTTTTTCTCTTATTGCTAATTGGAACTCCAGCTACGGTAACCTCATGAAACTTATCCATTAGTCAACCCTTCTTCAACAAGGGGAAGATAGGAGGAAATTCACTTTTTCAAGGCCCCTAACCTAGTCCTGGTTAGGTTATCCAGTGGAAAGATTTGAGATAACTTCTCCTATCCAATAAAGTAAGGGAGACTGACACTATGCTTTATAGAAAGCGATATAGTGATAAGGAGTTGCGGAAAAGTCCCCGAAAAAAGGAAGCGACTTTTCCCGGAAGAGCAGAGGGGACAGTCTTTGGCCCCGGTAAAATAAAACCTGGCCTCCCCTTCCACCCAAGTGGACTATTCTCTAATTATGTAGTCTAAGAAAAGAGAGATATCCTTGCGCAAGGTGAAAGATCAATGTCATTTAGAATTCTACAAAGATCAAGAATTGCGTTCCTTTAGATCCCGTCTTTCTTGATTATGAATCAAGATGAAAGGTCGGATGTACTTGTTCAGGTCAGGTCAACTTTTGGTCATTCTTCTCTCTGAAGAATAAAATATTGCTCAAAGAAGGCGACTCGTAGTCCCTTTTTGACTATTATCTTCGCTATGGATGATCTTGTCGGTGTGCGTATGAACGAACGGATTCCACCTCTTTATGGGCTATATGCCCTGCTTGTCCCCCATACCCCTTTCAATAAGGGTTGACGTGGTCTCCAAGAATCTTCTTCCGACCTCTAAGGTGGTCCGTCAAATCCTCTAGCCTAGGGTAGTCAAAATAAAGGCGGGATTCTCTCATCTTTTATTTCCCTTTTTTCTGAGAGAGATGTCATCATTCCAGTTCCTGATGAATTGAGTCCGCCATCTTTTCATAGTAATCACGAAAAGCAAGCCCTATGTGTCACAAGCAGGCACCACAGGTTCTTTAATTTTTTGTGGGGTAGAGGGCTTTTATGCATTATAGCACAGGCCATGACTACCTTTTTACCTTGATTGAGCTGCATATCACACGCTTGTTCTATAGAAAACTAAGTGCCTATAGATTAGTTCCAAGAAAGCGGCCGGGGTCTAACTATAATTTCATTCCAATCTCGATATTGTTGGAATTGGTCTCGAAGAAGCGATTGCCCACGAAAGCCGTAGCCTTTTAATTTCTTAGGGGAATCGGACTTCTTTAGTCAAAGCTTTTTCTTGCTTAATGCTTTCCTATCTCGAGTGATTTGCCGTGATCCACCTATGAGATCGTTTGCACCGGCTTAGATTCAAGAAGCTCGGCCATAGAATAAGGAATGGGAAGGGAGCGAGAGACTCTCGATTCGCTGCTCTACGTTTCCAGAAAGTGGAATAAGAAAGGTCGTAGTACCCTAGGCCAAATAGAATAATGAGAATAAAGAGGCCGATTGGAGAAGTTTTACTTGAGAGGCTAAGTGGCTACACCCATCAAAAAGCAAAAAGAAAACGCGTGACTAAGAAAGGTAACCCTCGAACAAGTTGTCAAAAGACTTGACCCCAGAAGAACTGACCCAAGCAAGGACATTGCGGAAGTTGGTCGGTCAAGACGAGCACTTTCCCTTCCCTCCATTCGACCTGATCTCCCACAAAAACCAATACAAAGAAGGTGGAAGTGGGGAGGAGACGGAAATGGATTCAATCAAAGATGAGTCCTTGCCTATACCAACCATAAAGTGTTTTGAAATAAATATAAAGAAGGAGGCCAAGGGAATTTCTACTTTTTTCATTGAATAATAGAAGGGGAATAGGGACTGGACCGATAGGCTCGTTTTGGACCAGAGGACCTAAGCTTTGCTAAAGCCTTGAAAAGGAGTGGACGGTTGTATTTGGGCGTAGTTGGACTGGTTCACCTAATCGGAGAGCCCCTACCTTACTTGTTCACCGTACTAGACCACCATATCATATATTTAAAGAGCCCACCTCGGATACGAAAGAAGGACAGGAGTGGTTCCACTAGCCGATGCTTAATCGTCAGCCCTTGCCTCCTCTTCCCCATAAACCTCATCTACACCTGAAGAAGAGTAATCTTTTGCCAAATCTAGATCCGCGGAAGCCTATAAATGTGAAATATTTAGTTCCATCCGGAATGAATTTCCCACCTATCTTGGGATAAGTGGTTACCGACAGTTTGAAGCTGACTTTAATGAGCAACACTTCCTTGTAGGGTCACCAAAGCAGGCTCCTTTAGCCACTTCGATTGTTAGAGCTCACTGAACACAAATAGAATCGTAAGCTTTCTTCTCCACCTCAGCTTGAGAACTCCTTTCTACATCAAGATCTGGCCCTTCCCCAAGGCAGGTAGGTTTATCCTCACTCGATCGACTCTGGCTTTAGTGTGATTCCTGGCATATGTACACCACAGTAGCTAAGGCAACCATGGTCCAGCTGGTATTGTATTTTGTGACGACCCGGCCTGTCGTCACGGGAATTACAACCCCGTTATGTTGTAAATACATGTTTTATGATTTTATATCAGTGTTAGAGTCTATCGGGTGAGTTAGGAGTGAATTGGATTGAAAATGAGGCATTTAGCCTTTTTGAAGGAAACTTGAATAAGGAAAGTCAACCCGGAGTTGACTATTTAGCTATAGGGCTCGGAATCGGATTCTGATGATTTGGTTAGTTCCGGGAGGTGATTTGTGACTTAGGGGAGCGATCGGAATTGAATTTGGAGGCCCGGTGTAGAAATAGGCTTGAATTGGCTAAGGTTGAATTTTGGCGAAATCCGAACGGTAGGTGGGATTTTGATCCGGGAGTCGGAATGGAATTCCGACAGTTGCAGTAGCTTCGTTAGGTGATTTTGGATGTGCCTGCAAAATTTCAGGTCATTCGGACATCGTTTGGTCGGGTTTTTGATTGAATGTGTAATTCGGAATGTTTTAAGGAATTTAGGCTTGAATTTGATGTGAATTATGGGTTTTGTTGTTATTAGACGTGTTTTGAGGATTGGAGCAAGTTCGAATAAGGTGTTAAGATGTGTTGGTGTGTTTGGATGAGGTCCCGGGGGCCTCGGGGTGTTTTCGGATGGTTAAACGGGAGAAAAATGTGGAAAATTGCAGACTTGTGTTCTGGTTCTGTGGTTTTCGCTCCTGCGGAAATGGGGGCGCAGGAGCGAGTCCGCAGGAGCGGACAAGAAGGCGCATAAGCGGGATAGACTGCTGAAGCGGAGCCTGGCCCATAGGAGCGGCTTCGCTGGTGCGAGAGGTCGATCGCATAAGCGGTCTTGAGCCGTCTTGGAAAAATCCGCAGAAGTGGATGTTTGATCGCATAGGCGATTCCGCTGAAGCGGACTCTTGGTCGCAGAAGCGGACTAATTTCCGCAGAAGCGGATGCGCAGGGGCGGTCCTTGGATCGCTGGTGCGGAAGTGGCCAAAAGGGCCTGGGTTCGCAGAAGCGACCAAAAGGTCGCAGAAGCGGTTCCGCAGGGGCGGAATTTTATCCGCAGAAGCGAAAATCGCTTTGAGTTAAGTGTATCAGAAGTTAAACAAATTTCAGAAACATTTCACACATTTGGGTCTCGGCTTTAGAGGCGATTTGGGCGATTTTGAAGAGAAACTCAAGGGAAATCATCAGGTAATCAACTATGGACTTAAACTATGATAAGTATTGGTAATATTATGCAATTATATCATGAAAATGGAGGAATTTGGGGTAATTTATGGAGGATTTAGCCCTAGGCTTGAACTTTAGAAAATCAAGGTTTTGAATGGCCAAATGGAGTCCGAATTTGGTAAAATTGATATGCTTAGACTCGTATCGAGATGAGGGTTCCGAATATGTGACTTTTGTAATTTTTCGGCAAGCGTACCGAAAGTCGGGTTTTGACAACTTTGGGAATTTTGATGTAAATTGAGTTATATTGATTGGGTGTCGTCCCATTGGCCTAATTTGTTGTATTTCTACTGTATTTGATCAGATTCTACGCGTGCGGAGCTTGATTCTCGTGGCAAGGGCATTGCGGAATAGTCGTCGCGCTGTATTGAGGTGAGTAATAGATGTGGGTGATGACCAGCGGGTTCGAAACCCCGGTATACCACTTTGTGACGCTGTATAGCGGCGAGACACGCACACTCTTGAGAGTGCGGGGTCGATCATGAACTGGAGATTATATATTAGTCCGACCTGTTGATACTGCATTATTGGCTATTCTCGAGCCGTTGAACCCCCTTCTTGGGCGGTTGAGTATACTTGTGGGCCGTGAGCCAGTTATTGGATCCCGCGAGGATCGTTATCATTGTCTTATCATATAGACATGCTAGTTTACTACTAGTCCGCAGCTATTTCGTTATTATGCTAATTCCAATCTCTGGAACTTGATATTACTGTTTTCCAACTGAAAAATGATAAAAGCGTTTTCAAAAACTACTTTTGAGCCTGCGAGGCTGTATCTGCATATTAGCTGACTAGTAGTGGATCGGGCTGCGCGCCGCAGCGAGATATATGTTGGATCGGACTGCACACCGCAGTAAATCTCTATGAGATGTGCTTGGGCTGTAGGAGCCCCTCCGGAGTCTGAACCCCCACAGTGAGCACGGGTACCCAAAAAATTGGAGTCGGGCTACGCGCCGTAGCGGTCATATCATGCATTGCATTGCATTTAGCTACATCTGCTAGCTGTTATGCTATTTATTGGTAATTATTGGTACAGGTACAGTGAATATTGATTCTGTGACAGGGTAGCTGATTATAGCTTTACATAGTGCTTTATCGTGGAATTCTTATCTGCGCTGTCTTACCCTTGTTTATTACCACTGAGTCTGGCAGTACTCATTTTACTCCCTGCACCTTGTGTGCAGATCCAAGTACCTCTCAGCAGTGATCCAGTATCTGTGCGAGGCGACATATGTGGGATATACGAGGTAGCTGCAGAGTCCGCAGGACCCGATATTCCTTCCTACTGTCTTTTGATTTTGTATTGACATTTCTTTCCACACTTGGTATTTTTTTTTGTAAACCTTTACACACTTACGTTCAGTAGAGGCTCATGACTCTTGACCCTCGGTCTATGGGAGTTGATGTATTATGGGACTTGGTTCCCCATTTTCGTTATATGTATCGCTATTGCTTCGTGATTTGATATGCTTAAATGGGCTAAAGAGAGCTTCTAGCTCCCTTCTTGTTATTGATTGGTCAGGCTGGCTTGGCAATGTGCTGGGCGTCATCATGACCGGATTTGGGGTCGTGACAAGTTGGTATCGAGCCTAGGTTTACTAGGCCTCATGAGTCTTGAGCCGGTTAGTAGAGTCTTGTGGATCGGTACGGGGACGCCTGTACTTATCCTCGGGAGGCTGCGAACCATTAGGAAAACTTCACTTTTCTTGAACTCTGTCGTGCGATCTTGTTGTTCTGAGAACTGAACTTCTATATTCTATTCTCTCGCAGATGGCGAGAACGCGAGCATCAGGACGAGGTGGACGACCTCCATTGCCACCTGTTAGAGGCCGTGGGCACGGTCGTGCTAGAGGTAGAGGTAGGACGGCTGAGGCAGTGCCAGCTGACCCGCCCGTTGTACCAGTTCAGGAGCAGCCCCCAGTGGTTGATGCTCCAGCAGCCCCAGTTCAGGGCCAGACTGTATCTATTGCTATTCCTGGTCTTCAGGAGACTCTTGCTCAGATATTATCGGTGTGTTCCGGTTTGGCTC
The DNA here is from genome assembly GCA_032618575.1 of Nicotiana noctiflora. Classification (NCBI taxonomy): domain Eukaryota; kingdom Viridiplantae; phylum Streptophyta; class Magnoliopsida; order Solanales; family Solanaceae; genus Nicotiana; species Nicotiana noctiflora. The sequence goes on from JASVEL010007604.1 coordinate 319,464, forward strand.
AGGTAGTTTCAGCTACCGCTACTGTAGCGACATCTCAGTCAGGGGGTGGTCAGCAGACCCCTGCAGCTCGCACACCTGACCCGGTTGTTCGGGGACTTCGGACGCCAGAGGCGGTCCCCGCTCGGTGGTTGCACCGGTTATTCCTCCAGCTGCACCAGCTCCAGCTCCGAGTATATGGTTCAGGTTATGCCCGATGTCGAGCAGCGTCGTCTTGGAGAGATTTGGTAGACTTCGACCACCCCATTTTAGTGGCGCCGAGGGCGAGGATGCCCGGGGTTTCTTGGATAAGTGTAAGAAGATGCTGCGTACGGCTGGTATTCTTGAGTCCAGCGGAGTCTCATTTACTACATTTAAGTTCACTAGTCCCGCATTTGATTGGTGGGAGGAGTTTGAGAGGCGTAGGCCTGCAAGAGCAGCACCTCTCACATGGCAGCGGTTCTCTACTCTCTTTCTAGAGAAATATGTACCTCAGTCTCGTCGCGAGGAGCTACGTCGCCAGTTCGAGTGGTTGATTCAGGGCGACATGTCTGTGACCCAGTATGAGCTTAGATTCACTTAGTTGGCTAGGCATGCCACATAGATGATCCCCACTGATAGGGAGAGGATCAGGAGGTTCATTGATGGCCTCTACTACTCTATCCGTATTCTTATGACCAGCGAGAGAGTTTTGTCATCATCATTTGAGCAGGTTGTTGATATGGCACGCTCTATTGAGACGGATCGTCGCCGAGAGAGAGAGGAGCGGGAGTCCGAGAGGCCTCATGGTTCTGGCAGTTTCAGTGGTGCTCCGTCTAGAGGGCATTCCCAGCAGAGTAGAGGTCGCTCATCTAGACCATCTCATTCAGGCCACCCAGAGCAGAGCGGAGGTTCTTATGGTCGTGGTCGACAGGGGGTTTCAGCAGGGTCAGTCATCGCTTGGTGCCCTCCCAGCCTAGAGTGCAACACCTACTTCTCCAGCACCGGGTGCATGTTATGAGTGTGGTGAGTTTGGCCACATGAGGAGACAGTGCCCTCGACTACGTAGGGGCAGGACTCAGCAGAGGGATCAGCCCTCCTCTTCAGCACCATCTCGGTTTAGTAGAGGTGGAGGTCAGCCTTCTCGTGGTCGTCCCAGGGGCGAGGAGAGATCTGGTGGAGGCCAGGCGCGATTCTATGCACTTCCTGACAGGCGCGTGATGCAGTTGCCTCCGATGCAGTGATTACAAGTATCATTTCTGTCTGTCACAGAGATGCCTCTGTTCTATTTGATCCAGGGTCCATATATTCTTACGTGTCCTCTTATTTTGCACATCATTTGGGTGCGACTCGTGGTAGTCTTGTTTTACCTATTCATGTATCCACCCCCGTGGGTGATACGATTGTTGTGGATCATGTCTATAGATCCTGTGTTATATCTATTGGGGGTCTGGAGACCCAAGCAGATTTGTTATTGTTGGGTATGGTGGATTTTGATGTTATATTGGGTATGGACTGGTTGTCTCCATACCATGCTATATTGGACTGCCATGCTAAGACAGTTACGTTGGCCATTCCTGGTATTTCTCAGATTGAGTGGCAGGGTTCGACCGATTTCGTCCCTAGCCGTGTTATTTTGTTCTTAAAGGCTCAAAAGCTTGTTGGAAAAGGGTGTTTATCGTACTTAGCTTTTGTGAGAGATATGGGAGCCGAGTCTCCTAGCATTGATTCTGTACCTGTTGTGAGGGACTTCCTAGATGTATTCCCCTCAGACCTGCCGGGCATGCCGCCGGGCAGGGATATTGATTTTGGCATTGACTTGGTGCCGGGCACTCAACCCATATCCATTCCTCCTTATCGGATGGCACCGGCTGAGTTGAAAGAACTGAAAGAGCAACTTCAGGAGCTTCTGGATAAGGGTTTCATCCGCCCTAGTGTGTCTCCGTGGGGTGCGCCGGTATTATTTGTTAAAACGAAAGATGGTTCCATGCGAATGTGTATTGATTATAGGCAATTGAACAAAGTGACAGTGAAGAACAAGTACCCTCTACCGCGCATAGATGATTTGTTTGATCGGTTACAGGGTGCGAGGGTGTTTTCTAAGATCGATCTTCGTTCAGGCTATCATCAGCTGAAGATCAGGGACTCGGATATTATGAAGACTGCATTCAGGACCCGATATGGTCATTATGAGTTCCTTGTGATGTCGTTTGGGCTGACCAACGCCCCAGCAGCATTTATGCATCTGATGAACAGTGTGTTCGGGCCTTATTTGGATTCATTTGTGATTGTGTTCATTGATGACATTCTAGTCTACTCCCGTAGTCGGGAGGAGCATGCTCAGCATTTGAGTATTGTGTTGCAGAGATTGAGGGAGGAGAAGCTATATGCTAAATTCTCCAAGTGCGAGTTTTGGCTCGAGTCCGTAGCATTTTTGGGACATGTGGTGTCTCGTGATGGTATTCGGGTTGATCAGAAAAAGATAGAGGCGGTGTAGAGTTGGCCTAGACCGTCCTCGGCTACAGAAATCAGGAGTTTTCTTGGTTTGGCGGGATATTATCGCCGGTTTGTTCAGGGATTTTCATCCATTGCTTCTTCATTGACTAAATTGACCCGGAAGGGTGCACCATTCGTGTGGTCGGATGAGTGCGAGGAGAGCTTTCAGAAGCTCAAGACAGCTTTGACCACAGCTCCAGTGTTAGTATTGCCATCAGCTTCAGGTTCATATACTGTTTACTGTGATGCCTCGAGAGTGGGGATAGGTTGTGTGTTGATGCAGGAAGGTAAGGTGATTGCTTATGCTTCTCGGTAGTTGAAGCCACATGAGAAGAACTATCCTGTTCATGATTTGGAGCTAGCCGCCATTGTTCATGCCTTGAAGATTTGGAGGCACTATTTGTATGGTGTGTCTTGTGAGGTGTATACCGACCATCGTAGTCTCCAGCACTTGTTCAAACAGAAAGACCTTAATTTGAGACAACGGAGATGGCTTGAGTTGCTGAAGGATTATGACATTACTATATTATATCATCCGGGGAAGGCCAATGTGGTGGCCGATGCTTTGAGCCGGAAGGCGGTCAGTATGGGGAGCTTGGCATATATTCCGGCTGAGGAGAGGCCATTTGCTTATGATGTTCAGGTGCTAGCCAATCGGCTAGTGAGGTTAGATATTTCGGAGCCCAGCAGGGTATTGGCTTGTGTTGTATCTCGGTCATCTCTATATGATCGTATTCGCGAGCGCCAGTATGATGATCCACATTTAGCTGTCCTGAGGGACAGAGTTCAGCATGATGATGCTAGAGATGTCACCATTGATAGTGACGGCGTATTGAGGATGCGGGGCCGGATATGCGTGCCCAATGTTGATGGCCTTCGTGAGTTGATTCTGGATGAGGCCCATAGCTCGCGGTATTCTATCCATCCGGGAGCCGCGAAGATGTATCAAGATTTGAAACCAGCACTATTGGTGGAGAAAGATGAAAATGGACATTGTCGGACATGTAGCACGGTGCCTCAACCGTCAGCAAGTTAAGTACGAGCATCGGAGGCCCGATGGTGTATTTCGGCGCATTGATATCCCCGAGTGGAAATGGGAGAGGATCACAATGGACTTTGTTACTTGGACTCCCTCGAACGGCGAAGAAGTTTGATTCGTGTGGGTGATTGTGGATAGGTCGACCAAGTCGGCTCACTTCATTCCGGTTAGTACTACCTACTTATCGGAGTGGTTGGCGGCGATCTTTATTCGAGAGATTGTTCGGTTGCATGGAGTCCCGGTGTCTATCATATCCGATAGGGGTACTCAGTTCACTTCTCGGTTTTGGAGAGCATTTCAGCGAGAGATAGGTACGCGGGTTGAGTTGAGTACTGCATTTCATCCCCAGACAGATGGGCAGTCTGAGCGTACTATTCAGATTCTGGAGGGTATGTTGCGAGCTTGTGTGATTGACTTTGGTGGTTCGTGGGATGAGTTCCTACCACTTGCTGAGTTTGCCTACAACAACGGTTATCAGTCGAGTATTCAGATGGCCCCGTATGAGGCATTGTATGGCAGGCGGTGTAGATCCCCCGTGGGATGGTTTGAGCCTGGTGAGGTTAGATTGATAGGGACCGAGTTAGTCCAGGATGCTCTAGATAGAGCAAAGTTGATCCAGGAGAGGCTTCGTACAGCACAGTCTCGTCAGAAGAGTTATGCGGACCGTAGAGTTCGAGAGTTGTCTTTCATGGTTGGTGACAGAGTATTGTTGAAGATTTCACCTATGAAGGGTGTCATGAGGTTTGGGAAGAAAGGAAAGTTGAGTCCCCGGTACATTGGTCCTTTTGAGATACTTAGGAGAGTTGGAGAGGTGGCATATGAGTTGGCCTTGCCGCCCAGCTTATCCAGCGTTCATCCAGTATTCCATGTGTCTATGCTCCGGAAGTACGTTGGAGATCCGTCTCATGTATTGGATTTCAGCACCATTCAGCTTGATGGTGATCTATCCTATGATGTGGAGCCTATTGCCATTTTGGGACGGCAGGTGAGAAAATTGAGGTCTAAGGAGATTGCATCAGTTAAGGTTCAGTGGAAAGGTCGACCCGTGGAGGAGGCCACTTGGGAGGTCGAGCGGGAGATGCGGAGCAGATATCCTCACTTGTTAACATGATATATGTCCACAGGAAATAGGTAAACAAGCTGGGCAAAGGTTTGACTCTTAAGGACAGATTGTGATAGGAATATGGCACATTAAATCTATGTCACATTCTGGTGGCAGATCAGAGATACTGTAAATGCATTTCAAAACTCTCTTCAACAAAATACATGTGACATGAATTATAAGCCCAACAAAATGCTTTATATTCTCCTTGTTTCTTAACAGATCATATGCTAACAGTAGATAATTAATCAGCAACTCATGTGTTTCTAGACAATCTCATAGGAGCAGATGTTTTGCATAGAAGGAAAACAAATGATATGCAATTCGTGTTCCTAGAAAACACGCGATCGATTTCTATACTCATACTATAACACTCAAAACCAAGCCAACCTATGATCTAACCTTCCAGTTCCAGCAGGCGAGAGTAGTTTCACAATGACAGACTAACCAAACTATAAAAGCTATTTGAAATCAACGAAATTTGGACTCAAATGAAACTCGACATCAAAATAATAGTTAAACCATAGAAAAGCATAGAGGACGACTACTCAAAAATGACTCTTATTGATTGAACGCATTCAAACACCTCATAAAGTTGAGAAGAAGTTCACCAGTGAAAAAGAAAATTCACGCGCAGAACCAACCAACATTCTGGACAGAATTTCAGTTCGAAACTACTTTAAAAATACAGAGATGCAAAAGAGAAAGGGATTGAACCAGAACATTCAAACTTCTCTTCAACAAAATGCATGTGACATGAATTATAAGCCCAAATACAATAACAAATTAATAAAAATCGAAGGAGGAAAACTCAAACAGTAGTGACGAAGGACAAAGATGAGTAGTACCATGAGAAGGTTGAGCATTTTCAGCAGCACTAGGCATTTTTGAAGTTTGTGGTACTCGTTCATGTCCATTATTGGCATTACAGATCTAATAAATATTAACATGTTAGATAACAATACTTTTATATAATTATAATTTCATTTAAAATATCTAAATTTTATGAATGGAGTTACCTGTTCACCTAAGGTGCCATTGCTACTTTGAGGCAAAGATGCATTAAGGGCATATTTGTGCATAAATTGTCTCATTTGGAGTAATTCTGATTGCATATTCTCCTGATTTTGTTTCATAATATTCATTTCTTCATTTTGTTTCTCCTTTAACTCGATTATCTGTTGTTCTAACCTTTGTATAACCTCATTAGAAGAATCATCTACAGCAATATTTCCTAAGGAAGACCTACTACCCCACAAAACAGAAGGAGTTGGACCAAGTCCTAAACTACGAACATACCCACTTTTTTCATTTCCCAACACCTGGAAATACACATCGCCTTCCTAAGCAACACTGCGAGGAGGTTGCTCAATAGATCTCTCGCTATTGCTCATCCTTTCATTTATCATTTCCTGACCATAGAATCCACAATAAATCCATTTCGGAATTCACGAATAGGAAAAAATGCACATTGTTTGACAGAGTCATGAAACCAAAAAAATAAAGAAAGAAAAAATCCTATGATTGTCTTGACAGAATCATCATCCAGTGGCCTACCATCTGTGACGACCCAAAGGGTCATCACTTATTTAATTAATCATTTCGAGCTTTCCGAGGCCTTGAAAACCTCATTCTATGTTGCCTCGATTTACGTGCACGATCCGAGCATGTAGCCGGAAAGATTTTGTGATAGAAAATATGAATTCTATGAGAAATTTGGATAAAAATGATATTAATATTGATATGGTTGACTTCGGTCAACATTTTTGGTAAACGGATCCGGACCCGAGATTGGATGGTCCCGAGAGGTCCGTAGGAAAATATGGGACTTGGACATGCGTACGGAGTCGAATTCGAGGCCTAGAGCCCAAGTTATGAATTTTTATGTGAAATTGTTTTTGATGTAATTGTAAAAGGAAAATGAATTAATTGACCTTGGTATCGGGCTCGTATTTTGGTTCCGACGCCCGGTACAAGTCTTAAATATTATATATGTGATTTCCGTAAAGTTTGGTGACATTCGGATGTCGTTTGAGATGTTTTGGACCTTGAGTCCCAAGTTTGAAAGTTTTGAAAACCAAAAGTATGAAAATCAAGAATTTGAGGCTTGATTTGATGAAAACGAGGTGATATGGGCGATGTGATCACACGAACAAGTTCATAATGTGTTTTTGAGGTTGTGTACATGTTTGGTTTGGAGCCCGGGGGCTCGGGTAAAGATTTGATAGGCCGTTGGATGAAATTCTGAATTTTTGCACTGCTGGTTTTTCACCCAGCTGTTGGCTTCGCAATTGCGAAGTAATTCTCGCAATTGTGAAGGGGACATTGTAAGGCAAGGCTCGCAAATGCGAACCTTGATCACAATTGCGAAGCCCATTGACCCAGCCTTGTTCGCAAATGCGAACAATTGTTCGCATTTGCGAAAGTCCCCAGAGCTTGCCTGTGTTCGCAAATGCGAACCAATGTTCGCAAATGCGAACCAATGTTCGCAAATGCGAACATTCCCCATACTGCCTTGGTTCGCAAATGCGAACCATTGTTCGCAAATGCGAACACTTCCTTATACAGCATGTGTTCGCAAATGCGAACATTAGTTCGCAAATGCGAACATCCCTTTTGTCTGCCAGTGTTCGCAAATGCGAACAAATGTTCGCAAATGCGAACTTCCCAGCCTTAGCTTATTTTTCAAACTCCGGAAATTGGTCGGGGTTCGCAATTGCGAACCCATGTTCGCAAATGCGAACACAGAGGCCTGTAAAACACGATTTTCAGTCATTTCTTCACTTTTTACAAAACAAAAACACCCACTTGCGATTCTTCACGGATTTCTTCTTCATCAAAACGATTGTAAGTCACTTTTTACTTAATTCTTTCAATTCCTAACATCATTAATCATGTTTTTCATAAGAAATCAAAGATTTTCATGGTAGAATTCTTGTTTTTGTTAGAAAATAGGGTTTTCATAAATTGGGGAATTGGACCTCTAATTGAGGTCCGATTTTGAAACAAATTATATACATGAACTCGTGGGGGGATGGGTAACCGGATTTTAGTCCTAACCCCGAATTCCGACCATGTGGGCCCGGGGTTGAAATTCTCTATTCCGGGCAGAATGTTGTAAAAGTTGTATTTGGTCTTAAGAATTAGTTTGTTGAGTAGTATTGATGATATTAAATCAATTGTGTATAGATACGATTGGATTGGAGCCAAATTTGAAAGAAAGAGACATTTCCACGGATTGAATTGTTCATAAGCATTCGAGGTAAGTCTTTGTTCTATCCTAGCTTGAGGGAATAGGATTATGTGTTATGTGTTATGTGATCGAGTGCGGTGTATGGGCTGTGGTGACGAGCATCCATACAACTGGCGTCTAGTATGACCGTGAATCGTTGAAAAATGATTATTTTGAGATATATTATAGATGAAATGTTATTGTTTTCCCCTGTTGGGACTTGTTGTGAAGATAATTATTGGTTGCCCTTGATGGGACGGTTTATGAATTACTATTTCTTTCTTTGCCCTTAACTGTGATTGTTATTTGGGTGAGGAAGAGTGATAATGCACGAATGGTGATGCCGTTCCATGTTTATTTATTTATGCACGAAGGTTAATGCCGTGCCATGTTTATTTATTGATTATGCACGAAGGATCATGCCGTGCCATGTTTATTTATTTATGCACGAAGGTTAGTGTCTTTCCATGTTTATTTATTGATTATGCACGAAGGATCATGCCGTGCCCTGATATTGAACCATGTACGAAGGATCATGTCGTACTATGGATGTGAGGATGAGAGTAAAAGCACGAAGGGTGATGCCGTGTACTTTATTTGCTTATTTGGTGAGGATGAGAGTAAAAGCACGAAGGGTGATGCCGTGCACTTTATTTGCTTATTTGGTGAGGATGAGAGTAAAAGCACGAAGGGTGATGCCGTGCAACTATTTGCCATTTCTTGACTTGATATTACTTGTTTTTCCATTATATTTTATTTGGGTGATGCCGTGCAACTACTTGCTATTCCTTGACTTGATATTACTTGTTTTTCCATTATATTTTAAGTTGGGTGATGCCGTGCAACTACTTGCTATTCCTTGACTTGATATTACTTGTGTTTACATTATACTTTGTTTTTCCTTGTGAATTTATTAAATGTTGTTAATTGCTGAATTCTTTGAGATATTCCTTATTGTGTTATTACTTGGTTAATTCTTGTTATTGGTGGTAATATATATATTAAAGAATTGGGAGCGGGTGGTACGCCTACCACGAGATATGAAAAGAAAAATAAAGAATTGAGACACGAAAGTAAGATTTAATTATGTGGATTAGATTAATCTGGATATTATGAGTTATTGATTGTTATTGCAGAGTAGAGTATTTCCTTATAAATGTTTATGTACATATATATATATATATATATATATATATATATATATATATATATATATATATATATATATAACTGCACAGGTTTATGTGGGTGTCTGGTCCAAGGCTTGTCACTACTTCGCCGGGATAGGCCAGGCACTTACCAGCACATGGGGTCGGTTGTGCTGATGCTACACTTCGGTGCGTTTTTGCACAGGTCCAAGTTACGATCAGGAGCAGCAGCAGCAGTAAATCGATTGCGTGGGATCTAATCATATTTGAGACCGAGGTAGCTTGCAGAGGTCCGCAGGTCCGGCGTCTCTTTCTTTATTTATGTTATTAGCTGTAGTCTCTTTGTTTCGAGACAAACAGAATTGTGATATATTTCTTTCAGACGTTTATGTGTAGTATTCCATAGTAGTTCATGAGTTGGTGACTCCACATCTTGGGTAGAGGATTTCAGTATGATTTTTACTTTGTAATTAGTTATCTCTATCTGATAAAGTATTCCGCATTTATTTAACTAAAATTGTGTTAAAATCAGGATAGTATGAATACAGTGGCTTGCCTAGCTACCACGAGTAGGCGCCATCACGATCCCGATGTTGGGGGAAAATCCGGGTCGTGCCAAGTTGGTATCAGAGCTCTAGGTTACATAGGTCTCACCACTCACGAACAAGCTTAGTGGAGTTTGAGAGGTAGGTACGGAGACGTCTGTACTTGTCCTCCAGAGTCTATTGAGTTAGGAAAAGTCTCTTATTTGTTCTTTCTTATCGTGCGAATTCATTCTTCAAATGTTAAATTAAATTTCTACTCTTGTCTTCCCACGAATGGCGAAGTCACGTACCGCTTCTTCAGCCGAACAATGGCACAGGCTGGTGATAGATCAACTATTCCTTCAAAAGTTTTACGGAGGTCGGATAGGTTTCACCAAACTCTTCCCTACCACCTTCAGCGGTGCATCTTTTGAGAACCCACGGGATCGTGCTTGACCGCTGTTATGAAGAATTACAGAACGTGGGAATAGACGAATGCGAGGGGGTTCATTTTACTGTGCTATGGAGGGCAAACAGAAGTAGTGGGAAGATAATGTATTTACCACACCAGTTATGGTCCCAACGGAAGATGCAATTATATCAGGAGATCATCCAATAAATCGTGTTGGGTTTCAACGGACCTAGACGTCCGGTCGATGTGTTGGAGTTGTGAAGGACAAATATGGTGAGTTATTGGAATGTATATATATGGTATGGAAAGGTCCTCCAAATAATTTATACATATTTAAGGTTGGTTCTTTTCATGTGGTAAGAATCGCCCCCAGAGAATGACGAAGAGTATATGAGTAAATGGGGTAGCTCAGCAGTGTTAAGCCAACATAGCAAAAGAGGAAATTGGCCGTCGATGTTTGTGACAAGCCTACGAAGAGGGCAAACCGGCCAATGCAACGCTATCTACTAAACTCTATTTTAAGAAAATGTTCTGAAGACGTCACCCCCGAGATTCTCTGCAATATGTAGTATGTGCGATCTGAACGGTTGTACCAGGTCACAATGACTGTGTCCGAATATATATTGCCATGAGCAATAAGTTAACTGATCCTTCAAGGAATTGCTGTGAATGTGGAATATTGGAGAAATACAATTTTAGGAAAGCACTCGGGCTACACGCTCCATTGCAGTTAATAATTATCCTACATGGCCAGCCAGATGTAGAGGTTATGATGTTAGAGGTGGAGGTGAAAATCCTAGAGGTGGAGACCCAACCATTGATATACTTTTTATGGTATGAGGGAGGTCATTACACCAGATGGTGTCATCACGTGTATAATTCAGATTGTTATAAACAGAATAATTTTCCTTAATTTGATTTGGTTTTTGAAAGAAAATTTAGGCGAGTCTGTTTAACATGCTCCATTCGTGAGCGAGCATCGTAATCATCAAATCTACTTAGGGAAATACTCACGTTGAGATATTACATGAGGATAGACATCCCTATTATTAGGTGTTAGTCACTAAAATATCCATGAGGCTAAGAGTGACTTTATATTACTTATTACAGTGGGTTTTGATATAATTTTCGGGATAACTAATTTTAATCGTTAATTGTGCTGCCTATCAGTATGAGGGCTTATTTTATGTCGTGATTATCTTTGACGGACAATTATTGAAAGGAAGAAAGAAAGGAAATGAAAAATTTCAAATGATATGATGTGCAAGCACTGTGATTCAGAGTTGAGGATGAGATCCTCCAATTTTTGGCATAATGTGAAATATTTCTAAGCCGAGCTTCAAGCTGCGGTGGATATCATATGAGGACTGGGTCCTGGTAGTAAGAGTTTATGTGTTTAAAATTCTTGTTTTATGAAATTAATATTTTCGTATTGCATTCGTAAATAAGAGTCATGCCCGTTAGGACTATTTGACAATTCTTGTATAGTTTCTATTCATATTTAGCCATTTCTATTTTGAAACCGTTGAACTTAGCCTTTGAGACGAGCACCCAGGTGTGTATAAATATGACTCATTAATTCAAAAAAAAAATATCACGAGGTCTCCATACCTCATTCTGAGTAAAGTGGAATTTGTAGAATAAGGTATTTGATAACGGGGTTAATTGACGATGTTGTAATTTAAGAACAACTCTTATGGCCAGACTTCAGAGTCATGGATATGTGCATACGTATGAGGTGTTCGTGCCTTATTTAGACTTGTTCGTTGTAGTCTTCATTGTTTCCATATTGACATACTCCTGCAGTCATGAGGAGCATACGCAACATCTCAGAGTGACTTTGCAGACTCTGAAAGATAGCCAACTATATGCAAAAATTTTGAAGTGTGAATTTTGGTTGAGTTCGGTAGCATTTTTGGGTCACATTGTATCAGTGGAAGGTATTCAAGTGGAACCAAAGAAGATTGAGGCGATCCAGAATTGGCCTCGACCAGCTTCAGTGACTGAGATCCGGAGTTTCTTGGGATTGGCAGGTTACTACCGTCGATATGTAGAGGGGTTTTCTTCTATTGCAGCCCCGATGACCAGGTTGACACAGAAGGGTGTCCAGTTCCAGTGGTCAGAGGAGTGTGAGGCGAGCTTCAAGACAGCCTTGACCACTACGCCAGTGTTGATACTACCTACGGTTGCAGGGCCTTATACAGTTTATTGTGACGCATCTCGTACAGAGCTTGGTGCAGTGTTAATGCAGGATGGTAAGGTTATTGCCTATGCTTCGAGGCAGTTGAAGATGGATGAAAAGAATTACCCAGTGCATGATCTAGAATTTGCGGCGATTATTCACGCATTGAAGATCCGGAGGCATTATTTGTATGGTGTAGTATGTGAAGTATACACCGATCATAAGAGTCTTCGGTATTTGTTTAAACAAAAAGAGTTGAATTTGAGGCAGAGAAGGTGGCTGGTATTGCGGAAAGATTATGATGTCACCTTTTTATATCATCGGGGAAAAAGCAAACGTGGTGGCTGACGCTTTGAGTAGGAAGTCAGCCAGTATGGGCAGTCTTGTTTATATTCCAGTCAATCAGAGGCCAATTGCTTTGGATGTTCAATCCTTGGCCAATCGATTTGTGAGGTTGGATATTTCTGAGCCTAGTCGAGCACTAGCTTGTGAGATCGCTCGCTCTTCATTATTGGAGCGTATCCGCGATCAACAATATAATGATTCCTATTTATGTGACCTTAGAGACACGGTTCAGCGAGGAGGTGCTAATCAGGTCACCTTAGATGCTGATGGGATCAATTCCTGCCTTTGGCAGAGTTTGCTTATGATAATAGTTATCAATCGAGCATCCGGATGGCTCCTTATGAAGCGTTTTATGGTAGGCGGTGTCGTTCTCCGGTTGAATGGTTTGAACCAGGAGAAACTCGGTTATTCGGTACAGATTTATTTCAGGAGGCCTTAGATAAGGTCAAGATTATTCAAGATAGGCTTCGCACAGCTCAGTCTAGACAAAAGAGCTATGCAGATCGCAATGTTCGAGAGATAACTTTCATGATTGGGGAACGAGTATTGCTCCGAGTGTCGCCTATGAAGGGCGTGATGAGGTTCGGTAAGAAGGGCAAGCTCAGCCCTAGGTATATTGGCCCATTTGAGATTCTAGACCGAGTGGGAGGGGTGACTTAAAGATTAGCTTTGCCGCCTAGCTTATCAGCCGTGCATCCAGTTTTTCACGTATCTATGCTTCGGAGATACCACGGCGATCCCACTCATGTGTTAGACTTCAGTACTGTCCAATTGGACAATGATCTATCTTACAAGGAAGAGCCGGTGGCTATTCTAGACCGGCAGGTTCGACAGTTGAGGTCGAAGAGTTATCCTTCCTGTGCGTGTTTAGTGGAGAGGTCAGCCTCCTGAGGCATCGACCTGGGAGTCCGAGTATGATATGTGGAGCCGCTACCCACACTTGTTTCCTGACTCAGATACTTCTTTCTTTTGTCCGTTCGAGGACGAACGGTTGTTTTAGAGGTGGAGATTGTGACGACCCAAAGGGTCATCACTTATTTAATTAATCATTTCGAGCTTCTGAGGCCTTGAAAACCTCATTCTATGTTGCCTCGATTTACGTGCACGATCCGAGCATGTAGCCGGAAAGATTTTGTGATAGAAAATATGAATTCTATGAGAAATTTGGATAAAACTGATATTAATATTGATATGGTTTACTTCGGTCAACATTTTTGGTAAACGGATCCGGACCCGAGATTGGATGGTCCCGAGAGGTCCGTAGGAAAATATTTGACTTGGACATGCGTCCGGAGTCGAATTCATGAGGCCTAGAGCCCAAGTTATGAATTTTTATGTGAAATTGTTTTTGATGTAATTGTTAAAGGAAAATGAATTAATTGACCTTGGTATCGGGCTCGTATTTTGGTTCCGACGCCCGGTACAAGTCTTAAATATTATATATGTGATTTACTGTAAAGTTTGGTGACATTCGGATGTCGTTTGAGATGTTTTGGACCTTGAGTCCCAAGTTTGAAAGTTTTGAAAACCAAAAGTATGAAAATCAAGAATTTGAGGCTTGATTTGATGAAAACGAGGTGATATGGGCGATGTGATTGCACGAACAAGTTCATAATGTGTTTTTGAGGTTGTGTACATGTTTGGTTTGGAGCCCGGGGGGCTCGGGTAAAGATTTGATAGGCCGTTGGATGAAATTCTGAATTTTTGCACTGCTGGTTTTTCACCCAGTTGTTGGCTTCGCAATTGCGAAGTAATTCTCGCAATTGCGAAGGGGACAGTGTAAGGCAAGGCTCGCAAATGCGAACCTTGATCGCAATTGCGAAGCCCATTGACCCAGCCTTGTTCGCAAATGCGAACAATTGTTCGCATTTGCGAAAGTCCCCAGAGCCTGCCTGTGTTCGCAAATGCGAACCAATGTTCGCAAATGCGAACATTCCCCATACTACCTTAGTTCGCAAATGCGAACCATTGTTCGCAAATGCGAACACTGCCTTATACAGCCCGTGTTCGCAAATGCGAACATTAGTTCGCAAATGCGAACACACCTTTGTCTGCCAGTGATCGCAAATGCGAACAAATGTTCGCAAATGAGAACTTCCCAGCCTTAGCTTATTTTTCAAACTCCAGAAATTGGTCGGGGTTCGCAATTGCAAACCCATGTTCGCAAATGCGAACACAGAGGCCTGTAAAACACGATTTTCAGTCATTTCTTCACTTTTTACAAAACAAAAACACCCACTTGCGATTCTTCACGGATTTCTTCTTCATCAAAACGATTGTAAGTCACTTTTTACTTAATTCTTTCAATTCCTAACATCATTAATCATGTTTTTCATAAGAAATCAAAGATTTTCATGGTAGAATTCTTGTTTTTGTTAGAAAATAGGGTTTTCATAAATTGGGGAATTGGACCTCTAATTGAGGTCCGATTTTGAAACAAATTATATACATGAACTCGTGGGGGGATGGGTAACCGGATTTTAGTCCTAACCCCGAATTCCGACCATGTGGGCCCGGGGTTGAAATTCACTATTCCGGCCAGAATGTTGTAAAATTTGTATTTGGTCTTAAGAATTAGTTTGTTGAGTAGTATTGATGATATTAAATCAATTGTGTATAGATACGATTGGATTGGAGCCAAATTTGAAAGAAAGAGACATTTCCACGGATTGAATTGTTCATAAGCATTCGAGGTAAGTGTTTGTTCTATCCTAGCTTTAGGGAATAGGATTATGTGTTATGTGTTATGTGATCGAGTGCGGTGTATGGGCTGTGGTGACGAGCATCCATACACTGGCGTCTAGTATGACCGTGAATCGTTGAAAAATGATTATTTTGAGATATATTATAGATGAAATGTTATTGTTTTCCCTTGTTGGGACTTGTTGTGAAGATAATTATTGGTTGCCCTTGATGGGACGGTTTATGAATTACTGTTTCTTTCTTTGCCCTTAACTGTGATTGTTATTTGGGTGAGGAAGAGTGATAATGCACGAAGGGTGATGCCGTGCCATGTTTATTTATTTATGCACGAAGGTTAATGTCGTGCCATGTTTATTTATTGATTATGCACGAAGGATCATGTCGTGCCATGTTTATTTATTTATGCACGAAGGTTAATGCCGTGCCATGTTTATTTATTGATTATGCACGAAGGATCATGCCGTGCCGTGATATTGAACCATGTACGAAGGATCATGCCGTACTATGGATGTGAGGATGAGAGTAAAAGCACGAAGGGTGATGCCGTGTACTTTATTTGCTTATTTGGTGAGGATGAGAGTAAAAGCACGAAGGGTGATGCCGTGCACTTTATTTGCTTATTTGGTGAGGATGAGATTAAAAGCACGAAGGGTGATGCCGTGCAACTATTTGCCATTTCTTGACTTGATATTACTTGTTTTTCCATTATATTTTATTTGGGTGATGCCGTGCAACTACTTGCTATTACTTGTTTTTCCATTATATTTTAAGTTGGGTGATGCCGTGCAACTACTTGCTATTCCTTGACTTGATATTACTTGTGTTTACATTATACTTTGTTTTTCATTGTGAATTTATTAACTGTTGTTAATTGCTGAATTCTTTGAGATATTCCTTATTGTGTTATTACTTGGTTAATTCTTGTTATTGGTGGTAATATATATATTAAAGAATTGGGAGCGGGTGGTACGCCTGCCACGAGATATGAAAAGAAAAATAAAGAATTGAGACACGAAAGTAAGATTTAATTCTGTGGATTAGATTAATCTGGATATTATGAGTTATTGATTGTTATTGCAGAGTAGAGTATTTCCTTATAAATGTTTATGTACATATATATATAAATATTGCAACTGCACAGGTTTATGTGGGTGTCTGGTCCTAGGCTTGTCACTACTTCGCGGGATAGGCCAGGCACTTACCAGCACATGGGGTCGGTTGTGCTGATGCTACACTTCTGTGCGTTTTTGCACAGGTCCAGGTTACGATCAGGAGCAGCAGCAGCGGTAAATAGATTGCGTGGGAGTTGATCACATTTGAGACCGAGGTAGCTTGCAGACGTCCGCAAGCCCGGCGTCTCTTTCTTTATTTATGTTAATAGCTGTAGTCTCATTGTTCCGAGACAAACAGAATTATGTTATATTTCCTTCAGACTTTTATGTGTAGTATTCCGTAGTAGTTTGTGAGTTGGTGACTCCACGTCTTGGGTAGAGGATTTTAGTATGATTTTCACCTTGTGAATTGTTATTTCCATTTTGATAAAGTATTCCGCATTTATTTAATTAAAAATTGTGTTAAAATCAGGATAGTATGAATAGAGTGGCTTGCCTAGCTACCACGAGTAGGCGCCATCACGATCCCGATGTTGGGGGAAAATCCGGGTCGTGACACCATCCTTACGTTTTTATGAGTTAATAGGAAAATTTCTGCTCGTGTAGGCTCTATTCCGTTTACAGCCTAATACAATAAAAATGATGTCATATATGTTTGCATGCCAAAATAAAGGTTAAAATATTATAGTTTGTAGTATTCAGAGATTTACCTGCTCATTCATCAAAGTGGCAATACTTTTTGATCCTCCTGTGTGAGGCATCGTTTGCTTAGCCATGTTGTTTCTATTTGCTAGGGTACGTCTCTGTCATTGAAATATTAAAATGATATCTTATAAACTTTAAACAAAATTGAGCATACCTAAAATCAAAACGCTATGAAAATGACCAGACTAGGAGAATTTTAATGGTTGATACCTTAGCTTTATCAAAAAGACAATACGAGACAAGAGCACTCCATTGATCCCTCGGTATACGACTTGGTCTATTTTTTAGTAAAGCTTCTTTAGTCTTATATTTTTGCGCATACTCACACTTCAAACTGCACTAGTAATCTTTCCATTTTTTCCTAGAGACTTTAAGACCCACACCTCTCCACGTTTTGGGATAGAGAACTTCTTCTGAAAAAATAAAAGCCAATATTTATAAGATAACATCATGTATAAAAGATACAACATGTTCACCAAAAAATAAAAATAAATAATAATAATAACAATAACAACTATTTCATACCCTCGCAAAATCCACTAATTTCTTCTTTTCTTCACTGTCAAAATTTCTCCAATCATCTACATGTAGAGGTGTTAGTTCTGGAGTTCTGGCAATAATTCCTAGATAGCTGGCAAGCTTTCGACCCTCTTTCCCAATAGCTTGGTTGTGGTTATTAAAGGGCACATCAATTGTCTTCCCAGGCAGAAGTTTCCAAATCTCTTTTAGTAAAGTAGGTCCACGAACCTTTTATGCTTGTGGATTACCTAGAAAGAAAAAGAGAATAGAATGTTAGGTAGTACAATAGCTATGTAGTGAGTTCTGAATAGCATATCTCCAGCTGATGCAATACATAGTGAAGTTGCTATTCTCTAATCTACTCCTGAATAGCATATCTATGATTCTGTTGAATATTTCAGCCAATGTGTTGATGAAATGGTTGGGAAGGTTGATCAGCTTAAGCAGAGAATGAATGATGTTGAGCATTTCTATTCCAATACTAGAAAAAAGCAATCAAACACACTAAGAGGTAGCTCTATTATGAAAGACAAAGAGAAACATATTTCTCACTTTAAAATGCAGCAGCAGGATACATCACGTAGACAATGCGACTCCGTAAAATCAAAGAAAAGATATATTTGATTTGGGTTCACTTCATCTCCTTAACGATTCTGGTTCTGCCTATTCTTTTCCTTCGCTTGATTCTGGTTCACTACGTTATATATCCCTAAGTGATAGATTTTCTTGTTGTAGTGACTCATACATGACGTGTAGTGTTAATATATTTGGTAAGAATTCGAATTTAACCCATCAAGGCCTCAAGTATGTGTTGTATATAAGTATGTATTTGTTGTATAGCTCTTGATTGTTGTTGTCTTCAGAAACTATGTTTGATTGTTTGTGTTAATATAGGTTTTAAATGGATGAGAAATTTACTTAGAAGGTTTACTCAGTGTTGTAACTTACTGTTGGAGTGTTGTTGATATTTATGTCATGTTTGCAATGGATATTTTTGGAGAAAAGGTGGAGATAAAGGGAATATGCAGTTGTGTAGTTGCATTTCAGTGAGATTATACACTGATAAAGCACGAAAACACTATAGAGGTTCTCAACATTTCTGTTCTTTGAGACTGAAAACTTGCTTTGGATGCTATGAATTACATTGCTAAACCAATTTTCTTTGAATGGGGATATGTAACACAGGTTGATGATGCTGAGAGGCGACGTTTGGCCAATGCCCTGCTGGACTTCTCAAATGAGCATCCCCTGATTCAAGTAAAATGGAACTAGACAATGTAATTGAAGTATGAGTTGTGCTCATATTACAGTAAGTATGGGAGTGGATTTCTTTTGTGTTTTTCATGTAATTGAAATAGGAGAAGAACTAGAAATGGAACCGCGGGCAAAAAATATGTACAATTTGCAAGTGTGTTCTGCTTTATATACTTTTAGTATTGTAGTTATGATAAACTTATGACCAGGTGCTACAGCGAAACTATAGGTGAACTCAGACTGGAAAACACGGGCAGACATAAAAGGGACTTGAGGGACAAAGGGCTTTTGATCAGCAGCATCAGAGGTTGACGACTTGCTACCCTTCAAATATGTTGACCCGATATCCTAACCCCATTTTCGACCATCGGCATCCTTAAGACCATCGAGACCTTCACAGTTCAACATAATATCATCACCAGGTGCAGAATTTTGAGCCAGTCACTTTAATGAAAACAACCAACAACAGGAAAGTGGAAGCCAAGAGAAAACATAGTTTACTGCCTTCTGTCATTGATGCTATACATGCCAATAGTAAAAGTCAATGGAAAATAAAAAAGAATTGCAAAGAAAAGCCCAATATCCTACTGTTTACCTCCACACAAATTTAATCACATAAGGTCAAGAACAATGAAAAATCAGAGGAAAAATGGATTTTTTTAATCCTAATGAACAATCAATCAGGGACTTAAACCATTCTGCAGCTAAAATACCAATTGAAATGAGCTCACTTTATAAATAAATCTACAGGATAAAGAAACACTAAGTCCATGATAAAGAAACCCCAGTATCAAGATCCACTATAAAAAGCAGCCAATAGAATCGAGCACATAGATAAAACTTTGAAAGCTAAATGAAAAAGTAAGTCCAAAATAAAGAATCCTTAGTATCATCAATATTCAATACACGAAGAAGCTAATGGCATAAAAATGGATATATAACCTAATTTTGGAGCTAAAACAAAAACATTCAGTCCAAAACAAAGAAACCCCATTATCAAGATCAAGTAAAGGATAAACAATATTGAAAGACATAATCTAATATTATACATTATCAGATTGCAATACTATAGAAACATTAGCTGAATCGTCATCATTTGGAATTTCAGTGCCACCATCAGACCTATTTAACTCATTAGATTGACCATCACGTGCTTGGTCATTAGAGTAATTCTGACTATCCATCAACTGCTCAATATATGGCTGGGCTCTTGAGTAGTTTTGACCATCCATCAAGTGGCTCAATATAAGGTCTCACATCTTCGTCATAATCTTGTTCAATTACCAGTCGATTGCGACCTCTAGTTTGCATAGTTCCTTTTCCAAAATAAAGAAATTATCTCGATGCAATAAGTTATACTAGTACCAAATTTACTCCAACCAATCAGCAGGTCACATTCAAAATAGGAGGAAACATAGTCCTCGTCTCAAATCAACCAATACAAACATGGAAAATCCATAGCTGACTAACATGAATCTTCTATAAAATGACTCAAATTGAAAGAAAAAAAGTATATTTATTCAAATTTCTGCACTAAAAAAATCACAAGAAGTTCTTAAATAATATTTGCAAGAAAAATATTCTATAAGTTCCACCTATCTTATTCGGAATCATATTCATTTTCACTATCATTTTCTCCATCAACACTAGCTTTACCTTCATTTGGAGAAGCTTGAGAATGTACGTTTATATCAATTTCTATCCCATCGACACCACTTCTTACCCAATCATTATACTCATCTTCTGGAACACGAGTATTTTCTAAGAGAGCCAAGTCAATGGCATCACTCTGCATTAATGACTCAAACTGCAGACTATTTTCCTCTCCCATATTAAAAATATCTCGAGGTTGAATTAACATAGGGACAAACCATTCATGATTTTCAGGATCTTGTATAAATATTACTTGTTGAGCTTGTTCTGCAAAAATAAAGGGCTCATGACGTTCTCGACCGCTAGAGTCAGTAAGTCGTGAAATATTCACAAGTGTGAAACCCAAGTCATCTTCCTTAACTCCTCTACCTTTGGTTACATCAACCCAATCACACTTAAATAAGACAACCTTAAATTCTTCATAGTAGTTTAACTCCACAAAATCATTTAATCTGCCATAATATGTGATATTTGTAGACTTTGGAGTATTGTCACTTGTACTTGCATAACTTTTAGTCTTTGAAACGCCATAACACCACTATTTTGTGTCACCATAAATTCTTCACTTTGCTTCGTTCGAAACCGATACCCGTTATTTACATCGAATGCATTAAATCTTTTCGCAATGTAACTTTGCCCTTGTGCAAGGACTTTAACACCATTTAAGACTTTAGATGTAGCTTCAAGATCCTTTACCGAACCAAATAAAAGATACAACTATAAATGTGGATATAAATACAAGGAAAATAATTTAACGTAACCAATGACTTAGTCCTACTACTTACTTGCTCCTTGAACCACTCATGAAATGTATCGAAATGCACACGATCAAGTTGATGTTGAGTCAAACGACGCTTACGATGCGATCTCTTGATTTCTGCAATATGTTCCCTATTCATGTAACTCGCATATATTAGTTTTGTTTCAATTAAGTAATATATATATATTAAATAATAGATATACCACTTACTTTTTATAATTATCAACCACTTGTGACTCGCAATTGAAAACCACATGTCGATGTGCTTGCAACCTTGTTTTCTCATCCAACTCAAATACATCTACTCCACCGTACGACTCCCCAATAGTTGGAAAAAGACATTCTTCTTTACTAGTCTCATGCTCAATCTCATCACCACATTTTCTTGAACAATAAGACCTTGAATCTCCACCCTCCAAATATCGTGAGAAAAATGCCATACACTCATTTGCTATGTATGCTTCTGCTATCGAACCTTCTGGACATGCATGATTACGAACATATGATTTTAAAGTACCTAAAACCTATGGAATAAAATAATGGTATTAGATTGATATTATAATATTTAACAACTAAAGATATATAACAAAGATTCAGTGATATTCTTCGTACCTCTCAATTGGGTACATCCAGCGATAATGTACTGGCCCCGCATGTTTAGCCTCAGTTGCCAAGTGAATTACCAAATGTATCATAACAGTAAAGAATCCTGGGAGAAACAGTTTCTCCATAGCAGACAATGTTTCTGGAATTTTTTCTTCAAGTAACTTTATCTCTTCTACTTTTAGTTCTTTGCTACATAGAACACGAAAGAATGTACATAGTTCAATTAGAATGGAACTAACTCTTTTATCTACTGATCTCCGCAAGGCAAGAGGAAGAAGTTCTTGCATTATAACATGACAATCATGAGTTTTTAACCTAGATATCTTTCGTTTGCAAATGAACCATGAGATATTAGACGCATAGCCATCTGGAAATTTGGCATTTTGTAGTACTTCATAAAACAACTCCTTTTCCTTTTGAGACATTGTGAAAAAAGTAGGAGGAAGATATGCTTTCCCACTAGCGCGATATTGAGGCCATAAACTTGGTCTTATTTTCATCTCCTTCAAGTCCAATCGAGCTTCTAAGTTATCTTTAGACTTTTTACCAAGATCCAATAATGTGTAAATTAAGTTATCACACACATTCTTCTCTATGTGCATCACATCAAGATTATGGCGCACCAAGTTAGACTTCCAATAAGGAAGATCGAAAAAAATACTCCTCTTTTTCCACGTGTTTTTCATCACTCCACTTACCCCTTCCCTCGACTGGCCAAGAGTAAATTTTATATCTTTAACTTGATTCAAGACTTGTGACCCAGATACTAGACATGGTGCAGGTCTTGTTTCTTTAGTACCATCAAATGATTTTGCATCATTCCGATATTTGTGTCCTGGAGTCAAGAAGAGCCGATGCCCCATGTAACAAAACTTTCGGCCATGTCTGAGCCTTCTAGATTGAGTGTTTATGTTACAATAAGGGCATGCAAATCGACCATAAGTGCACCACCCAGAAGAGTACCATATGCTGGAAAATCATTGATAGTCCACAAAAGAGCTGCTCGCATTTGAAATATCTCCTTGGAAGAGGCATCATATGTTTGTATCCCAACATCCCATAATTCATTTAACTCTTCTATTAAAGGTTTCAAATCGACATCAATATTATTGCCATGAGCTTTTAGTCCAGGAATAAGTAAGGACAAAATGAATAACTCTTATTTCATGCACATCAATGGTGGAAGATTATATGGCATTAAAATCACTGGCCATGTACTGTGTACAGTTTGCATTGTGCCAAATGGATTAAACCCATCAGAAGCTAATCTTAGGCGCACATTGCGAGGATCTCCAGCAAATGCAGGATATTTACTATCAAAAATTTTCCAAGCTTCAGAATCTGCAAGATGCCGTAGAACTCCATCTTTGTTGCGCTCTTCATGATGCCATCGCTGTGCTTTAGAAGTTTCGAAAGACATAAACAATCTATGTAGCCTTGCTTTTAAAGGAAAATACATTAGGACCTTGGCTGGAATTTCTCTAGCAGCATTTTTCCATCTAGAAGCCCTGCAAACTTTGCATTCATTAACATTCTTATTAGAAAACTCTTTCCTATAAAGCATGCAATCGTTGGGACAAGCATGAATTTTTTTATACTTTAAGTCCAAGCCTTCAACTATCTTTTTGGTCTCATAGAAAGAAGAAGGCAATTTTTCTCCTTCAGGAAGCGTATCTTTTAATAGTCCAAGCAAAGAATTAAAAGATTCATTTGACCATTTGAACGTGCATTTTAAGCGATACATATGCATCAAAAAAGACAGTTTGCTAAACTTCTTACATCCAGGATATAGTTCTTCATTTGCCTCCTTCATGAGCCGTTCAGACTTATCCACCTCTGGATGAGGTTGGTTTTCATGTGGTTGAGCAGTATTCATTTGTACGGTTTGATGCATGCCACCACTTTCTCTAATGTCATTATTCATGAACCGTGTAACATCTACAAATTCATAATATATAATTCCTCGAATATCATCGCCTCTTAAAGCTGAATGACTTCGGTTATTTTCTACAGCGTTGTTTGACTCCTTTAGAGACTCCCCATGAAAAAACAAGTATCATATGACGGTATAATACCATTAAGGACAAGATGATCATATGCTGTAGCTCGATTTACTTGATGGACAAGCACACACTCCGTACAAGGACATGCAATTTTTTCTCCACGTTTTTCAAAAAATGCATGATTTAAAAAATCTTCTACTCCCTCCAAATATTCGTTACTAACTCTATCACAATACATCCAACTTTTATTTCTAGGATTGTCCATGACGCTCAAGATATTCCTTTTGTTTTCCATAATTACTGCAAGAGCTACAAATTTATTAGTAAAAAGGAGAAATTAATAAAAAAGGTAGTTCAAAATAAAAAACCAATCCTATTAATAGGTAATTCCATAGTTCAAAGATATTATTTTAACAACTGAAACTTCAAACATAAATCTATTAGAACTATCATTTTAACAGTTAATTGGTAATTCCATAGTTCAAAGATATTATTTTAACAATTGAAACTTCAAACATAAATCTATTAGAACTATCATTTTAACAGAGATATAGTAAATAAACTTAAAAAATTCAGTTAAAGACTTCTTTCTTGTTCGTGGGATTATGCAGGATATAAATTTTACTTTAAAGGAAATTTACATGAAGGAGTTATAATGGTTTAGCAGATAGTGTGCCTACTTCAGTTAGCAAAACCTTTCATCTGATTTACCAACACCACTTAAAGAGCCACACGGAAGCAGAGCCCGGCCAGTACAAGAACAAGAAAAGTGTTTTATGCTTGGACTGATTATTTCATGACAGGTCTCAACTGAGATGTCATGGGAAGTATAAAGTTTCAATTCAACTGTTTCACTTTAACCACAGTCCAAGCAATATAGCCATCCCTTATTCATACTATCACATGCACAGAAGAACATAATAAATAGTGACACACTGAAAGTCTCAAATAATGAACCTACTTGAGCTTTTATTCTATTTCACCAAAAACTGATATATTGCAAACGAAAGAACTCTTAAAAAGTCAAAAATGCTAGAGGTTAGAGGCAGAAATAAATGAAGATTTGCAGGGCACAAGGCTATTTACTTCTATGCAAAAAGCCAAAGAGCTTGCTATTAACCACATTCGAAATGTATTCTCTAAAGTTGATTAAAAAATTTCTAATAAACGAGCAATGCCTATCCATAATAGAGATTTTGTTCATCAGCGGCCCCTGGTATAGGCATAGTATGTTCCTTGAACAACACAACCATCTAACATCATACTTTTTTTATGAAAGACAATGTACCATCATACTTATCGGTCAAGCAATACAGACATTGAATTTCCTATCAATTCCACGACTCAAAAATATGCAAACATAAATCCTACTCATTGTCCTATGAATATAACGGAGAAACAACATAATGTGCAAACATAATGTGCAAACAACTTCACTATTTAACAGAGAATGTGCAAACAACTTCACTATTTAATAGTGAATTTCCTATGAATATAGTAAACAAAAATCCTACTCATTGTCCTAACACTGAATCACAAGCTCCACACGAAACAACTTTCCATCCCTTTAAATGCTCACCATGATAAGTATAACAGAAAATATATAGAGAAATACATCTCGACTAATGGTAGATTCAACCAAAACATCAATATGCATCGATGACACTTAAAAATTATGAACAATGTAGAGAATAACAGACAACATATAGAGATATTAATATCTCGACTAGTGGTAGATTCAATGAAAACATCAATATGTATCAGCGACATTTACAAAGTTTCTAAATAATTACAACAAGAGCAGAAAACAGAGGAACAAAATTATAAAATAGTCAAAGAACAGAGGAGGACTAAACACAATCATCGCACGTGAATTTACAGCAATCGGATATCACAAAAGACTTGCATAATCGAGCAGCACAATCCTAATCAAGAAGCACAATCATAATCGAGCAGCCCAATTTTTCTGCTGGGTGAAAAAACAAAAATACCTGGGGAAGAAGAGCAGTTATATGCGGAAAAACCTAGTAGGAAAATCGTTAATCTGGCCGGAGACAAGCTATTCTACTATTCTGTGATTCATTGATTCTAGCGGGGGAAGAACAAAGTATCTAGTTGAATAAAACATCAAAACTCGCGCAGACCCATATGTAAACTCTGTAAAACAAATCCAGTTCAATGTAGGAAAATAGTAGAAATTTGTATCCTATTCCATGTAGAAAATTCATGTCCCCTTCAATTAAGGAATAGGTTTTCCTATATTTTCTGATTAGAGGGAATAGATTAATTTTTTGGAGGGAAATTTTCATTTTTTAGTAGGGAGGAACGCGCGGCATTTATAAGAATTAAAAAAAACATTTTAAAAAAAATCGCACGGTTACTTAATTAGATTAATTGTATTTAATGGCAATTTATTTTAATTGCCGGTAAAAGGTTAATTTTTAATGGCAATTTATTTTAATTGCCGGTATAAGGTTAATATTTAGTGGCCAATAGTCATTTGCCGCATATATTTTAGCTTATAAAATATATTAGCGGCAATTGACTTATTGCCGCTAAATAATTGCCGCCAAATACCTTTTTTGTAGTAGTGACTTACTATACCTTACCTCCTTGTGCCCATAGCTTGACCTCTGCCTTTTTCTACCTGCACGGATGCCTTCCCTTCCTTGCAAAGCGAACCTAGTCAAGCAATGAAAGGAGAAAGTAAAAAGACCTTCCTCGTGCACATACATACCATCCTTAGCAAAGTCCATCATTTCCAACATCTCCTACAACATCCGTTTCATCAAAGAAGGATGGAGCAGGCACACTGACTACTCTGATTGGGCGTGGACTGGGAAAAAGTAGAAGCTAATGGAAAGCTAAAAGGACTTGGGGAAGAAGTAATGGAGGATCTCATATAGATTGAAAAGAGGGAAAGCTAAGCTAGCTAACGAAGGGGTTGGGATTCGCCTCGTCCTAGTACACCAACCAGGAAGAAAGATTTAGAGCTTTTCACCTTTTCGGCAAACCAGAATGAGAGCCAATCGGGTCGATCAAAATGTCCTTATTTCACAGCGCTATAACATTCTCAAGTTAGAGTCTGACTATCTCTATTCTAAGTAGCACCCGAGAAAGCACACGCTAAGCAGATCTTTACCAAAGCCATATCTCCATAAAAATCCAAACCTGCCTACTCATTGGTAGTGAGAAAGTAACAACATAGATATGTTTAGGAAGACAAAAGCCACTCATCTGAGCCAGCGAATTAGAATTCTTCTATGCCGATGCTCAAAGCAAGGACGCAACGACTGTGTAAATCCTTGGTCAGTCTATCATTGCCCATGTTGGGCTGACTCCTTTTTTTATGCAAGAGGACCCCTACTGATATTGACTGACTGGCTATAAGTAGGCTGTTTGCTATTCCTATAAGGGCTACTCGCCATTATACAGCTTGCATTCGCAATCACTCGTAATGGTCGACAATATTCCTGCCATACCTGAATTCCAATTATTTAGAGCTTGAAGCTTCACCAGATGCAAGCAAGATAAGGTCGCTCTGCTTTGTAGAAAAGGCTCGTTCATATTTTACGTACGAGCTCGTGTAGTACTCACCCCTATCTCTAAAGTGGCTTATGCACTCAACTCGCTGTCTACTAAACGAGCGTTAGAGTGAGCGAGCGAAGCTCTCAGTTTAGTGGTTTCCCTCACCCCCTCTTTCATTTCTGCTTAAGCTTCCCCAGTTTGTGGGATTAATTGATTGGATACCCGACACCCATAATCTTTCCTAGAAACAGCTTCTACAACGATAGGTATAAAGGCATGATTACTTCCACAAATCTCACTCCACTGACCATAGTAAACTCCTTCACGTTGTACTGAAATAGAGGTCTGATTTAAACGACCAGGTACAGCATCACATTTGACAGCTAAGGAAGGTACAACCCAACTATGAGGTACATCAGCAGATGTTACAATAAAACGTATATAACTTTTTTCCGGTACAACCACTATATTGTCGACTTCTAATAAATGTGATTGACCCAATTCTGGACCATCTTCTAGAATCGTATAATAGTCAAAAGTGAGTAATTGTTCATCGAAACTATTATAGTCCGAATACTCATAAGGTAGGGTCAACGCCCGCCTCCCGCCTAACTGTACTTGCCAGTTCCACTGCAAAACGCTATCCACGCCTACTCATAGAAAGAACACTATTTTTCTTTAGTTAGGTAGTTCTCCCGACCGTAAGACCTTTTATGAGTAAGGTTAATCGAAGGTCGGGGAAAGTTTATTGGCAAGAGGGAACCATTTCTCACCCAGCCCTACCTACCCTTTGTATTCAAGGGAGAGGCTGGAAACCGAAAAAGACCAGGTTCCACACATATGAGACAGGCAGAAGTTATGGGACGAGCAATTTCTTTAAGAGCAACTTCGATCCTATAGTCGTCTTCTTCATTCGAAAAATGCACAGTGGAAAGGGATGCTAGTCGGCTCGGCGAAGTTGTAGCCCAAAAAAAGAAGATCCAAAGTGATTCCTCACCTATCCTGTCAGGGTCCCAGTGGAACGCTCAAGTATAGATTCCCTATGCTCATGTAAACGGTGGGCCGGCCAACCTGTAGATCTAAAAGGATCCAGCCATAGGCCTGACCGGATATCGTTTGTCCACACACAAAATCAAAACAAAGTTGGTTTTTAGTAGTAGATCATGAGACCTCAAATTCCCACGTTCCAGCGTGCATTATGCCAACAGGTCCCACCACCAACTCTAGCTGAGAAGTTGAGTCACCCTTCTTTTTATTCTTTCAAAAATAAAATAAAATAAAGAATGAGATAGTCTATATATCTTGTATCGATCATAGGATCACTCTATGAATAGGTCAATTCTCTATGACCTCTGACCGTTCACGACATCCCTTGATTCTCGCAAGAACGGCTCCTCGATGGAGGAGTAGAATTGCTGGTCCCCTTCAGTCAACTTGCTTGTGCCTGCTGTTACCTACCGTAAGAGCCCCATCCCCGAAGCGAAGAAAGAGAAGCAAGAACAAGAGATTGTGCTCTCCCGGCCCAGTAGTTCCTCAACTACTACCGTGGTTGTTGCCAATGGGGATCCCCCATTCCGAAAGGTTACTAGGCCGGCCATTAGGTCCAAAGTTGTATACCACTGCTATGGTGCCGATAGATTCACTACTTCAGTGCCGTTATCAGATATTGCAGGTTGAGCATCTATTTCTCGTATATCATTCCACACCGAGAAGAGGGATGTGTACCTCCAGCAACAACAAGAATGGAACCATAAGCTCCTATGCTGGGAGCATTTCAGGGTATAGGTCTAACACTCTTGTGTGTAAGCATAGCATTTCTGGTCGAACCCGCCCAACCCACCTAAGAAGAACCGAACCTGACAAACGCATCTTTTTCCTTTTAGGAGGGAACTCCGAGTAGTGGGTACCTCATAGGACCTCGGCCCGCCTACTCGGGTCTTGTATGGATATGCAGGAAGGGGTGCACCTAGGTGTGTGTAGGGGTTATGTTTGTTCGCGAGAAAGGATTCCTTGTCAATTAAGTTTGGGGAGTGTGGACACACTTGCGCGAATTCGGGTAACGGCTAGAAGGGAGAAATCAAAAGGAAACTTTACCCAACCAGGGATGGACGTAAAATCGTAAGCTACCCAATGTAGGTATAATCGTCCAGGTCTTATTGTGAAAGAAAAAACCCACCCTGCCATAGCAGATGGGTTGCTTCCTCTGTCGTCGCTGGGGAGCTCTTGTCAAGGAGGCCTTAGGATAATTTTCTAAAACAAACATGATGGCTTGCAAATAATTTTCTTTTGTGGACGGCAAAAAGATCGGGAGTCTTCCTTGGAAGATCTCAAAAAGATACTTGCAGCTTTAAAAGAAGGGGGGAAATACGAGGGTTGCACAAAAAGGCTAAAATTTAATATCACCAATTGGAATTGGAAAGAATGAGAATTCATTACTATTTTATGCATATTGACTATCGAAGTATGTTCCACTTAGGACTTGGTCATGCGAGGGATTCCCCCAGAAAACATAAGAAAGTCGATTCGCTGCCTCTAAACGGAAGGGCCCCCGTTATCTAGTATTTTTCGCTGAATAAATGAGAGCGAGTGGGAGGGCGGGTCTCTTCTCATTGGGCCCGCTTGGATTATGGTTGCTACCGAGGACTTTCTGGATATTTTTTCCAAGAAGCGAGACGCGCTAGATAAAATCCTCGAATGGGGCCCGGTAGAGAAAGACAGAAAGAAGATCGAGTTCATTGAGCAAGTCAAACTCGATCTTGCAGCATGCGGGTGCGAGTCTCCCGATATTCAAGAAATTCTTGGGTCGGGGTGAAATCCGGAGATCTACGAAGGAAGGGGTCTTCAACTGGGGTGAAGTCGTAACAAGGTAGTCGTAGGGGAACCTGTGGCTGGATTGAATCTTTCCCGATGGAAATACACTCTTCCCCCAACTTCTTCCGAAAGTGAATACTTATGTAAACCGAAAAGTTCATAATCACTTAAGAAAGGGACACTCTCCTTGATTGATAACCGAGCAATCCCAAAAGGAGACCACATGGCGACCCATCCATAGGACTAATCTACCAAATGAACCCCTCCCCGGACAACGGACTACTTCATTTTAGAGCGGGCTATTTCTAGGGCGAGGAATATATTTCTATTTAACTATTCCATCTGGTCAAGAGCCAGCATCTCAATGCAACATTATTCCACTCTCAGTTTGTAGTGCTTCTGCCAGCTAATGCTAATAGAAGATAAGAGATTGTTGAAAGTAACTGAATAAGGTTGTACAACTTTGGTTCATTAATATCTAGTCTAAAGGGTCATGTATCCATAGTAAAAGTCCCCTGTGATCAAGCATAGTTTGTGAAAGTGGGATCTTTTTTTCCCACTTTAGCTGAATTGCATTGTGAACCTTCATTGCTCAATCGCTTTCCTAAGTCACATTCCTTCAAGACTTGTAGAACTTGATGAAGAGGAGCGGAGATGGAATGAAAGAAGCAATGAGAAAGCCTAATTCCTTCCTGACCTAGTATTAGCATGTTCCTTTGTCCTTTATTACATTAGATTAGTGGGACTACGGCTGGCTGTTTCTCCTCAATCGGTGGAAATGCCATTCATAACATCTTTGGCAACCTTTCTTTCATAGGTGGCAGAATTATAGACCATATAACTTTCCAACTAATGTGTCCTACTCTACCGCAGTAAGGGCTTAAGCGATCAAAGTGACCTAACCTAGCTCCATCTAGAAAGTCGGAATCTTCCGAGTCTATCTGCTCTTCAAAACTTTGCCTCAACTGGAATTTCGAACATTTGTTTTCGGTACCAAAAAGTGATTCTCTTCTTGCATGATCGAATTAAAGGCAGACTTTATGCCATCATTCTCAATGAGAGGAAAGGGTGATTTTCTCTCTCCTCTGATGGTGATTCGAAAAGAGTCAGAACAATCTCCTCATGCAAAACACCAATCTATGTGTCTTTGCTCCTCATCCTTTTTTACCTTTGTCAGTGAGGGTAAGAGGGCATACTTGCTTTCCCTTCATCCAGGATCAAATGCGAAAATGAGACCTCCCTTTTGGTCCTATTTTATTTACCCACCTCTTTGGAAGCTGCGTTTACCACTCGAATTGGCCAGACCAAAAAATCAAGTGGGTCAGAACTCCTATGAAGTTTGAAGTTAGAACCCAAGCAACATTCATGGAAGAGTCCTCCTACTCCTCACAAGGACCGACTACTTTAGGTGTGAGGTGCAACAAAGCGCAAAAAGTCAGTAATAAAGAATCCGCTCTCCGGTAAGCGAAGGAAAGCAGGTCAAATTCTGCCAAGGCATCAAGGCAGTTCGACAAAGGCAGAAAGAGTCTCCATCCTGAACACAGAAGGAAGGCGGGTTTGTCAATGCTTGAACTGATTGATCTAAGTGAGTTACGAGGTTAGTCTTCTAGGATCAACTTGCTTCAAAATGCCCATTAATGATTTGTTAATTTCAGGAATGATCCTATCAGTGATTATGTACTAGGCTTATCTAATGAATTAAGTCTTCCAAGAAAGGTTTCTAATAAATCTGCTAATTGAGGTTCTAGATTCGTTCAAAAGGCAGAGAGGAATAGCTAAGGGTCGTACCTTAATGATCCCTAACCATATTGATGTTCCTGAGTTCTTGTTTTTTGGTAGCCAATGATCTAAGGGAGCTAGCAGTGCAAAGATACTCAAAAGTGGTACGCGCGCATAAAAAAGCGGTTGGACGGTGTCTTTCCCTGTTTTGTTCCTTCCTAGGAAAGCTTGGGAGTTTCCTAATGTAAGCTCTCTGGTTACGGTTTTGGAGTTTATGTAAATGCCCTATCTTCAAAGGAAGTTGCTGACTTAAGGTATCCCGTGATCCGAGGGTGACCTAGAATTTAGTATGGTGAAGAGGAAAGGAAGAAGTCATTGTAAAGGAATACGACATTTACCATTTCCGCTGCCTGCCTAAAGGCTTATTGGTAGCTCTTAGGTTCTCTGTCAGTAGAGCGATTGCCAAAACCTAGGTATGTTTTTGGAGAATAATAAGAAGAGACGGTTGTAGCTTTTAGAGACTATCCTCTGCAGTTGTGGCTACGTGGAAACCAGCTTCTTAAAGATAGGCCCCCTAACCATTTCGCTATTCCTGCCCTAAAGCAAGGGAATCCGATCTAACCCACCACCCTGGTAGGAATTGCCTGATTTATTATTTCTGAATCCTTGTAATACAATTTCTTACCTCTAATGATGGCTACACACTACGCGAACTGAACTGTCAAGGCTTTCAAACAAAGATTGTGAAAGCTCAATCAATAAAGTGTATTTTAGTGGAATGGCTTAACTTACTCCCCATACGAGACCGGAAAGGAAGCTAGCGAACGTAGGGTCAACACCAAGGTAGGGGCAAGAAGGAAAAGAACAATGTTTGATGTGAACGGAAGCAAGCATTTTTCTAAGAAAGAAAAACAGGAAGCGGCGATAGCAAACATTACCCTCACTCAGAAATTATGCTCTTGGGATACATGAAGGACAATCAAACTCTCTACCTTAAGAGTTCTAACATGGTCAATTCTAGATAGAGCACGGTAACCCTCAACCCCCTACTCTACAAAACAAAGAGTGGAAAATCTCTTCATAGGGTACTATAACTGTACAGCCATAGTACCATAGGGATGGTGAGAGTTCATAAGAGCTCGATTTTAGATAGGTGAAAGGTCTTTACTCAAATTAAGAACCCTGAAACTCTTTGCGAATTCACATCTGAACCTTGATGGGAAATCATAGATTTCTGATAGGAAAGAAAAAGCCCAATTACCCAAAATTCTTTCATATACATGAGCGTCCTCCTACATTGTCCCCTAGTACAGCACACTTAGGAAAGTGGTTTCCAGGGTCAACCTGTTTAACTGCATGCCAGACCACTGAGTGATGAGACCGTGCAAACAAAGGCAACGAAGAGCGCTAGCTGGAACTAGACAATGGGTGGGTGTCCAACAAACATTCCTTAGCTAAGAGGGATTCCTTCACCGCAGCTTCTCTTACTAGCAGATGAAACTAGCAACATCAGATCATATAGAAAACCGATTGACAGGCATTCAAGTCTATCTTATAGTTTATGTTGATGATCATATTGTTTCCGCGAGCGCATCCTTCATTTCCAAACTTTATTTCTATCGTAATTTTTCCATCTGGGCGCCTCGCCTCTTCATTCTTTTTTGGGGTGTATAAAGCCACCGAGCGATTCAGGCATCTATCTTATTATATTGATGCAATTGGAAGATCAAGATTTCTCCCTGCCGCTCAAGCGGGATCAAATCGGGCTTTAGCGAGAACAACTGTAATTCAATCGAGAACGGAAACACTTCACTTCAACTGAATAAATGACGTCTACTTCATAAGTGCTAAGGCAAAATATATCACTGAAAGGAGAGGTGATAGGGGAGCCTAGCCATTTCACTTTACCAGAGTAATAAAGTGGAAACCCCCCTCACGATCGATTAAAAGGAAAGTCGCCCAGCGATATTTGTTCAAATCCAATTCGTGAAGACATAGTAAATTCAACAAGTCTAAGGAAGCAAGTCCTAGGCCTCACTATCTATCAATCAAGAAGGTAAAGAAGAGAAGGTTTGATTGAAAGTAGTACATCTGCAAGGGATCTGTCGTTAACGATTTGACCGGGACACATCAAATTGAAAGTCTAATCCCAACCTCTTTGGAAGGAGCTCCAAAAAAGACTTGACTTCAGAGCGGGGAATCTTCCTACGAGTGAGCACCAAGCCAAATGTTTTCAAAAAGGGCTATACCTCTGCCTAGACAAAGAGGACATTAAGACAGCCTCGTAGGAGACATTGGATGTAACCATCCTTCAAAGGCGGAGGAGTAAAAAACAACTTTCGATTCAAATTAGAGAAATACTGAGCTTTATCCGCTTCAGCTGCCAATAATCAATACACATTCGAAGTGACCCATCCTTCTTTCTAACAAAGAGAACCGGAGCACCCCACGGCGACACGCTAGGTCGTATGAACCCTTTCTCTAATAAATCCCTCAGCTCCTCTTTTAACTCCCTTAACTCTGTTGGTGTCATTCTGTATGGTGGAATGGATATTGGCTGAGTATCTGGCAATACATCAACCCCAAAATCAATCTGCATATCCGGCGGGATGCCTGGAAGCACATCCAAAAACACTTCAGGAAATTCATTCACAATTGGCACGGACTCGAGGGTAGGCACCTCTGAGGTGGTGTCCGTTACCCGGACCAAGTGATAGATACACCCCTTCTTAATCATCTTCGAAGCCTTAAGGTAGGAAATAAACCTACCCCTTGACACTACACCATTTCCTCTCCATTCAATAACTGGCTCGTTAGGGAACTCGAGCCTCATAACTCTCGTCCGACAGTCAAGCTTGGCAAAGCATGAATAGAGCCAATCCATCCCCAAAATTACATCAAAATCAACCATCCCAAGCTCAATAAGATCGGCTGTGGAAACACGACCACTTACCATAAAAACACAATTTTTATAGACTCGTGAGGCTGTAATAGAATTACCAACTGGAATCAACACGTATAACGACTTATGAAGTTGTTTGGGTTGTATTCCAAAACTTGTAGCAATGAACGGGGTAACATAAGAAAAGGAGGACTTTGGATCAATAAGGGCATAGCAATCAGTAGTATGAACAGACAGGATACCTGTAACAACATCTGGAGAAGCCTCGGCATTCTGGCGGCCACTCAATGCATAGAATCGGCTAGGTCCACCCCTACCATGAGCTCCACCCCTAGCTGCACCACGCCCTGTTGATGCTGGAGGACGCGCTGACGATGTAGCAGCTGAAGAACCGGATGACTGAGCAGATCCCCTACCCATACCCTGACTGGGTACACGGCAGTCCCGCTGAATGTCTCACCTCACACCTGAAGCATACCGAGATGTCGAGGTAGCAGGTCTCTGTATGAAATCTCCCATACATGGGGCATGTAGGTCTCCCCTGCTACTGGGACCTCACCTCAGGACGACCAGACTGATGAGACCTCCTACTGTCTGAATCGGGTCTCGAATGACTGCCTGCTGATGACTGTGCACCGATAGTGGTGCACTCGCAGAGGACTGAGCATAAGACTGGGATGGCCCTGATGACCCTCTCCATGGAAGCGATCTCCCTGAATGACCCATTGACCGGGCCCTGCTGCTACTTTCTCTTTCTGCATGAATCTTCAATTTCCTGGCCTTTGTGGCCTGAGCAAACCCCACGATCCTCCCATAGTTCATATCTGAGTGCAAAGCTGCTGTGGCGGCCTCATTCACTACCAAAGGGCTAAGGCCCTGAACAAACCGTCGAACCCGGGCATCTATGGTCGACACCAAATGGGAAGCATACTTGCACAACCTTACAAACTCCATGTGATACTCCCAAACACTCATACTGCCCTGTTTGAGGACCTCGAACTCAGTGGCACGAGCTACCATTGTCTCAGCAGGCAAGAAGTGGTCCATGAATGCATCCACAAACTCATCCCATCTGGACGGAGGGCTCTCTTCCTCACGGGAATCCTCCCACATTTCGAACCATGAACGTGCCGCTCCCGTCAGCCTGTAAGAGGCCAACTCTACCCCCTCTATATCTGTAGCCTTCATCACTCTGAGGGTCTTGTATATCTCATCAAGGAAATCCCGTGGGTCAGCCTCTAGATCTATGCCTGAAAATTCTGGAGGGGCCAACCGCAAGAACTGGTAGACTTTGGAGCTGGAGGAATCTCCCTGTCCGCTGGAGGATGCAAGGGAATCATGGGATCTCTGGGCCTGGGCGGCCACTAACCGTGTTAACATATGAATGGCTCCCCTAAGATCCTCATTAGAGATACCAGAACCAGAAACCGGAACTGTATCAGAGTCAGGAACATTGGCAGGAGGGATGGTGGCATCCTCTGCCGTAGATGGAATAGGGACACTTGGGTTTTGAACAGATGGGCCACGCAAGTTCAGGATTGGTGGGTCATTCTCGCCCACAGCATCGGGCACATGATTAGCATCCGTACTCGGGCCGGTATTGGCCCCAAGGATGAGTCTAGCCTTCTTCTTCGGCGCCATATTTTGAAAATTTGAAAACAAGGCGCGAAGTAGAAACAAATATTTCTACATTGCACTTTACCGCACGATATAGATTAACAAAGAAATAGATACATTCCTAAATGTCTGTGCAGCCCCCAACTTATCTGATGTGGTCGACAACACACCGATAAGAAGGGCACTACTAGACACGGCTCCCAGATATCCTAGGACACTTTAAAACCTTAGGCTCTGATACCAAGTTTGTGACGCTCCAATCCGAGGGACATGACTGGTGCCTGACCAGGTAGCCCAAGTCAAGCGAACCTGGGTGCCTTTCACTCCCACGAGTTACCCCTGTGTTGATTGTTTCTCATTAACAAAATATCTTATCAATTATAACTGATTTCACAATACACAAGCATAACCATATGAGTGAGTCATTAACAAGTTTACAGTTTTTACAACGCCCGACATAATATATACATAAGACTGGAATTCCACAGTTTACATGTCTACAGAGCCTCTAGGATACAAAAGGGAACACAATACTTGCGGGTAACAAGGCTCCGGCTATACCTTACAAAATCCAAGATAAAGTCTACAATAAAAGTGGCATGATCCACGCAAGGCACCGAGAAAGAAAGGGG
Source organism: Nicotiana noctiflora (assembly GCA_032618575.1). Lineage (NCBI taxonomy): Eukaryota > Viridiplantae > Streptophyta > Magnoliopsida > Solanales > Solanaceae > Nicotiana > Nicotiana noctiflora. The sequence goes on from JASVEL010007604.1 coordinate 356,423, forward strand.
CTCACCAAAACGGGCAGTGGAAGATGAAGAATACTACTGCTGACGAGCTAAAGTGCCTGCTACGGATCCACCTACAATCATAACACGAATGTAGCGTCCCCGACAAAAGGGACGTCAATACACTTGAATTGTACTGGTATGTATGGACAAACTTTGTCCCAAGTAAACTCAAGCCGTTAAACAAGAATCACGATGACAAGACAACCAATAAATTACATCAAGATTCAATTAAGCCATGTATCCATGTTTCCCACATTTTACTCATTTCACGTAAGTCTCAACATAAAGCACGCTTAAGGTCAACAAATAGAACAACAACCAATCAATCACATAAATTGCAGGTAGTCAAACAAAGGGGCAATCAGTGCCCCACATGTTGCAAACTCTCCTGCTGTCGCCTTTCACAATTTCATATCAATGATTTTGTATCAATTTCATTAGCGATTTCGATCGCTTTCCATCCTTATTACCTCGTCCACCCTTATTACCTCGGCCACCCTTATCACCCCAACCCACACCTTATTTTTTCGTGTTGCGGTGCGCAACCCGATCCCACCGTACAGTTTCAAACACAACAATCACAAACAGCAGATAAGGTACTACACACAATTACAACAAGTCCAAATAAGCAGCTTACAAGTTGGTTCATGTTCTCAATTACTTCTCAACCAATATTACAACCAAGTTACAATGTTTCCAAAATCGAGAAGGCTCATACTGTTATGTTCAACAACTTACCACGCCTCAAGTATTTCGTTTCTTTTCCACAAGGTACCATATATGCCATCATAACCATTATTCACAAATTTTTACCAAATTCAACAGCAAATAATCCATAGAGTAGTTGGAGATGATAGACATACCTCTTGTAGTAAGAATTTTAAGAATCTCCACTGGAGGTGTTCTTGAAGAATTCAAGAATTAGAAGGAAAATCTAAGGATTTTGAAGATTAATCCTTGTTAGTAATAGTGTTTAGGAGTAGTAATCAACTCAAAATACTCCAAAAATCTTACCTTGGTTATGGGAGGAGTTGAAGTCTTGAGAGAGTGGAAGAAAACCCTCAAAAATCTGATCTTGAATGGCAAAAATGAAGGAAAGATGATACCCCTTCGGTTTTTACACATAGCAGGGGTTTTAAAGACATTTGACAGGTTTTCCCGTGGTCCCACGCGGTCCCCCGCGGTTTCGGGCAGTGAGCTCCGCGGCCTCGCGACTGGGCGCGCTGGCGATGCATGTCCAGTAAAATGATCATAATTTTCTGTATACATCTTCAAATGATGCACGGTTTGTTGCGTTGGAAACTAGACGCAAAGGACTTTAATTTGATAGGTTGATAATCACGCAAATTCTTATATAACTGGACATATAATTGTCCAAAGTGACGTATTGTGCGCACTCATTTACGAATTTCGTCTAACATGCAATTTTCCAACTTGGCTTAGACTTAGGCCTCTCCTTAGACCCCAAATCACTTAGAATAAGACTTATACACTTATCACCATATCCCATTGATATCCATAATATCATTAATCCTTATTTGCACACGAGATAAAATAATTTAGCCTACCTTGGCACGACGAAATCTTAAGTTACTCGAAAAACAATTTCGGGGCCTTACAACTACTCAAACTACCAATCGCCCCGCTATCTCCTAGTCTGGTTCGACTCGAACTTCTGTCATGTCAAGCTTCCTGGCCTGCTTTGTACCAGCCGGTATTTTGTGTACTTCGGGGCACTGACTAGCCCTGCTCAATGCCCCACACCCTTCTCTTGAGCACTTCATTAAGCATTTCTCTTTCCTATCTCATTCTTATGCTACGCTATCCATAAGGTTGACCTAGACCTCTATTCTCTCTCTTTGTCCATGCGAAGATTCCATTCATTACCTTTCCTAGCCAATTCAATGTGGTCATGTATGTAATAGAATTCAATGCGAAGACCTCCTAGTTGGACCCAGACTGCGATGGTAGTGAATGTGGCCTCAACTCCCACAAATGCCTTAGATTGACATAGTACCACAAAGCAGGGGTTAACATAAATGACTCTATGGAAGTCCTTTCCCACTTGAAAGCTAAATAAGGAGAAGAAGTGCCCCAAATCAATGCATTCCATCCTTAGCAGATGTTCCTTCCATATAATCCCTCGAAGTACTTCGCTCAGCTTCGAAGAGTGAAAGTATCATTCAAAGCATACTAAAGGCATAGGGTAAAGGAGCTTAGAAGGGTGACGAAAGGGAGTAGTAAGGTAACAAATCACTTAGATAGAAGCATGTTGGATGACGAAACGATGACTTCATGCATAAATTCTGAATTTGAGATTTATGACCTTGAGAAATGACGTAAGTGATAGATGGAATCGTTCAGTAGGCTAGTTTCCATTTTCAATTTAGAAAGCGGCAAGCCCGGTGAGCTCTCCAATAGTGCACCGAAATGGGGCCGGAGAGACGGTAAACCTTAGATCGGCTAAGATCGAATTGAATTGTCTTTGATTGAGCGAATCTTGCCTATCCCTTATTCATATCCGATTTTTCTCTCTTTCTTTTTGATACTTGGTTCCTTTTGTCGCACCATTTGCTTAATTGGGATCATTTTCTAAGTATAGGAAGCAGAGAGGTTGCTAGTAGGTTTTTCTAATTCCCTCTGTAGTCCAGTCCTTGAGTTCTTTCTTTGGAAGTAATGAATGTGGTAAGAGGTGTATAACGATTACCCTTTCCTTTAGTCATGAAAGGGCTATTTCCCCTACCTTTCTTTCTAGGCGCAGGATTTCATTCCCCTAGTGCTTTCTGTCCTTCTAAGTGGTGAAAGCGAGATCGAATGCTCTAAGCTGAGTGTAAGGGTAAGGTCGAGATAGTCTTGGCAATTCATCTATCTTGTTTGTGAGGTATTATAATAATAATTCACATTATTATATTAGGTAATAATCGCCTTATTTCTGTCTTGTAGTATGGTCGGTCTAAGGAGAGGAATGGAAATAGTCGTCTTTCTTCTTTTCTTTGGATCTGCTTATACCTCTACATCGCTTGATTGTCATGACAGTGGACTTCATGCTCTGTTTTTGGCCTTATTAGCTTGATTTCATAGGTGAGCATGAAGTTGGAATTTAATAGATAGTGAGAAAAAACGCCTTTCGTGATTCAAGTAGTAAGCTCGGATTCATGATTGAGAAAGAAATCTTCCAAGCGCACCTTTAGCTGAATCTATTATAGGGTAGGCTCTTTGGATAGATTGACTTAAGGTGATGAAGGCCCACATATTTCAAATCTTGGCTCTTCTCAAGGAATAAGTGGGATACTTACCTGAAAGGGTGAACAAGGTCGATCGCCTTCAAAGGTTGCTCAAGTCGCCTGAAGCCTTGTGGATTGATTGTGGGGGATTTAGGCGTGTCACGCCAACCATTTTCCAGTTCCTGGATAATCATTCACAGATAATACTTTCAGCGGCTAACCCTATCTTCGTGCATACTTCCTTGGTTGTCTGGGAGTTGAATCAGAAGCATCTAATGAAAGGTTCTTTCCAAGACCATTTGCTATTGAATCAGTTGCTGTTGTCGGGCGAGATTCTATCTTTTCCTTGTAGTCCACGGGATTTGACTTTGGGGAAGCTCATTCCTTGGATGGATCATAACCTATACAAAGGATAGTCTCTCTAATAAGGACCAAAGCGCACTGAAAGAACCTACCAATTCTTGCCAGTCATAACAACCAAAATGGGTTAGCCTTCATTTGCCCATTGGAGAAGTCATAAGTTGTGGTGAATCCGTGTTGATACTATAAAGTGCTTTCCATAGTTCAATAGAGAAAAGAGTAAACAGTAGGATGATTTCCTTTACTTTATTATTAAACTTAAACAAAGAATCGTTTGACTTTGAATGCCGAAATCTTGAAAGCAAGGAAGGGCCTATATCCATCTATAGAATCTCTTCTTTATGCTAGCACTTTCAGCTATCTTTCTTAACCTGCTTCTATCAAAACAGCTTGTAAACTCCGACCATCGTCTTAGTGAAGTAGCCCATGGGTATGGGATACGAACGATTAAGAGTTTTTGGTTAAAAAAATGGTTCGTACTAACTGAGAGTGGAATCTATCCAGACTTTCAAGTTGCGCTTGATTGAGGGATGAACCCCAAATCCATACTTTCCAGTACTATGCCTACTCCACTTTCCTCTTTCAAGTGGGTTGAACTCTTTCTAAGGCAAAAGGCCAAGTGTGTGCCACGAGTGCTCCGTCTTCAAAAAGGCAGAATGTCGTTATAGAATCCACTGTTTTAGGAATAGAATAAGCTTTGTGTCTAACTAGATGTCGTGGGGCGATTAGGGGTGCTTTATCTAAACTAGGCAGGAGAACTTGGCTAACTTTTCTACTATGATAGCATCTCTAAACGGTAGGTACCCACAACCATCGTAATGAAGGAATGAATCTATTAAGTGGGAAAGAGCCCTCGTAAGGCCTCTCTCATCCCTGCTTATGCTGAGTCGAGATTTTATTGGTCTTCTTTGACCCGCAGGTCCGAATCGGTAGTTGTGAAACTAGCTCTTGCTTGATGACTGCTTTACTTTTTAGCTTTTTCCTGGGGCATATAAGGAGTTGATCCTGGTCGAGGTAAATGGATTTAGGAATTCATACCCGGTTCAAGGGAAAGGCAAGGAACATTCTACAGGCATGGTACGAGAGGAAAGAGACAAGCCTTAGGCCTCTACAGCTAATAGATGTGTCAACGACCGTTGCCAGCTACTGCTAGTCACAAACAAGCCCATCTCTTCTAGGCTATACGTGAAATGCTTTCGATCGACTCGGGGCTAAAAGCCCTAATGAAGAAAAATAATTGTCCTATGATTGCCTACTTAATCCGGTACATTCTTTTTCCCAAAAAACGGGAAGGTTTTGTCCGAATTTCTTACTATCTGTCACGCCCCAAATCGAGGAACATGACCGGCGCCTGACCGGGTTGCCCCAGTCAAGCGGACCTGGGTGCCTTTCATTCCCACGCGTTACCCCTGTGTTGACTGTTTCTTATTAACCAAATATATTACTAACCATAATTGATTTCACATTAAACAAATAAAACAATACGAGTGATTCATTAACAAGATTTCAATTTTTACAACGCCCGACATAACACCATATATATACATAAGACTGGAGTCCCACAGTTTACATGTCTACAGAGCCTCTAGGATACAAAAAGGGAAATACAATACTTGCCGGTAACAAGGCTCCGGCTATACCTTACAAAACTAAAATGAAATCTAAACCAAAGTGGCATGAACCACACAAGGCCCCGAGGAAGAAAGGGGCTCACCAAAAACGGGCAGTGGAGGATGAAAGATACTACTGCCGATGAGCTGAAGTGCCTGCTACTGATCCACCTACAATCATGACACGAATGTAGCGTCCCCGGCAAAAGGGACGTCAGTACACTTGAATTGTACCGGTATGTATGGACAAACTTTGTCCCAAGTAAACTCAAGCCATTAAATTACATCAACAATTAATTAAGCCAGCCAACCATGTTTCCACATTTTCCTCATTTCAAATAATTCTCACACAAAGCACTTTCTACGATCAACCAATTTAACAATAACCAATCAATCGCGTAAAGCACAAGTAGTCAAACAAAGGGGCAATCAGTGCCCCACAGGTTGCAAACTCTCCTGCTGTCTCCTTTCACAATTTCACATTATTGATTTATGTATCAATTTTCAATAGCGATTTCGATCGCTTTCCATCCTTATTGCCCCTGACCACCCTTATTACCTCGGCCACCCTTATCACCCCAACCCAAACCTTATTTCACCACGTTGCGGCGCGCAACACGACCCCGCCGTACAGTTGAAAACACAACAATTTCAAACAGCAGATAAGGTACTACACACAATTTCAACAAGTTCAAATAAGCAACTTACACATTGGTTCATGTTCTCAATTTCTTCTCAATTCAATATCACAACCATGTTACAGTATTTCCACAATTCAAGTGTTTCATCTCTTTCCACAATAAACCAATTCTCAAGTGTTTCGTTTGATTTCCACAAGGTGCCATATAGGCCATCATAGTCATTATTCACAATTCTTTTTACCAAGTTAAACTCTCATTTTACATCACTCATAACTCAACCACAAACTTTGAATATCCAACAACAACATCAAGAATTTCACACAATTTGTCAATTTAACACGAAACAAACAAACTTCACACATATAGGCGATTCTACGCATTCCTAACACATCATTCGGACCATGACACCACATCTACTAGGTTTTATGCACAAAACTTTCACGGGGCCTTACATCCTCCCCCCTTAAGATCATTCGTCCTCGAATGAGGATTTTGAAATAAATGAGTTGGTTTTGAAAGACATGATATGCAACCATCAAAATTTTGACTAACTCTTATATTTTAGAAAAATTTCGCCAGAGTTTCCTTTGTATTATGGACATATCCACCTGTCAGAGGGCCCCCGAAACACATCACCAAACAACAATATACAACAACAACACTATTCACAACTGGTATACACCTTCTTATCTCAACGAATGCACATATTCTATCACATTGTTACAATTGCACATAAACTAGTCACTTCAATGAATTCTTACCTTATTTAACCATTTTAACACACCATGTACGCTTAACAAATCATTACCAATCTACACTTACTATTAGTTGTTTATTAAACACGTAAACCTTTATAAGGCTTTCATTTATCAAGAACGGTTCAAGTGACCCAAGGTAACAACACATCTAACTCATTACAAATAAAGGAGACTTACTAATACTAAGAGGGAAACAACTTAGGCAAGATGACAGCTACTAGGAGTAGGAGGGTCACCTAATTTCTTCTAGGCTTGATCAAACAAATGGGGGTACTTTTCTTTCATCTCTTTTTCTGCTTCCCATGTGGCCTCCTCAACTTGTTGACTTCGCCACAATACTTTAACAGAGGCAACTTCCTTATTTCTCAACTTACGGACTTGCCTATCAAGAATGGCGACCGGAACTTCTTCATATGACAAATCTTCATTAACCTCTATAGCCTCGACTGGCATGATGGTGGATGGATCTCCAATCACTTTCTTCAACATGGACACGTGGAATACCGGGTGCACTGATGACATCTCGGGAGGCAACTCTAGCCTATAAGCAACTTGACCAATCCTTTGAACGATCCGATATGGCCCGACATACCTAGGACTCAATTTTCCTTTCTTCCCGAATCGCATGACTCCCTTCATAGGAGATACCCTCAAGAACACCCAATCATCGACTTGAAACTCCAAATCCCTTCGACGAACGTCCGCATAGGACTTTTGACGACTCTGTGCTGTTTTCATTCTCTCCTGAATAACTTTGACCTTTTCCATAGCTTCGTACACCATATCCTGGCCCTAGCAATTCCGCTTCACCTACCTCAAACCACCCGATTGGCGATCTACATCTTCTCCCGTACAATGCCTCAAACGGGGCCATTTGAATGCTAGCATGATAGCTGTTATTATAAGCAAATTCTATCAGTGGCAAGTGTTCATCCCAATTACCTTTAAAATCTAAGACACAAGCCCGCAACATATCTTCAAGCGTCCGAATGGTCCGCTCGGCCTGTCCATCGGTCTGTGGATGGAAAGCTGTGCTGAGATTCACCTGAGTTCCCAAACCTTGCTGAAACTTCTTCCAAAAGTTAGCGGTGAACTGAGCCCCGCGATCCGAGATGATAGAAAGTGGAGTGCCATGAAGCCTTACTACCTCTTTGATGTACAATCTTGCATATTGCTCCGCAGTATCAGTGGACTTGACAGGCAGGAAGTGAGCTGATTTGGTGAGTCGATCCACTATCACCCATATTGAGTCAAACTTACGCCGAGTGCGAGGTAACCCTACCACGAAATCCATATTGATCATCTCCCATTTCCACCTTGGTATTTCTATAAGCTGAGTTAATCCACCGGGTCGTTGATGCTCGGCCTTCACTTGTTGACAGTTCGGACATTTAGCTACAAAGCCTGCTACATCCCTTTTCATACCGTTCCACCAATAATTCTCCTTGAGATCGTGATACATTTTCGTTGAACCAGGGTGCACAGAATACCTGGAAGTATGAGCCTCTGCCATCACTCTTTCCCGAAGCTCGTCCACATCCGGAACACATAGCCTATCTTGACACCGCAATACACCATCTTCGCTCCTGAGTACAAATGCTGAGGTCTTGTCATTCATGACTCTGCTTCCTTCACCCGAACCAATGCTGGATCCATGAACTGTTTTTCCTTGATTTCCGCGACCAATGATGATTCTCCTCCATTATGCACCAAAATATCCCCCTCGTCTGACGCCGAGATACGAACCCCCAAGCTGGCTAATTGGTAGACCTCTCGAGCCAGGGGTCTCTGATCCACACCCAAATGAGCCAAACTACCCATGGATTTCCGACTAAGAGCGTCGGCTACCACATTTGCTTTCCCTGGATGGTACAATATGTCCATATCATAGTCCTTGAGTAATTCTAACCACCGCCGCTGTCTCGGATTCAGCTCTTTCTGCTTGAACAAATACTGGAGGCTCTTGTGGTCTGAAAACACATCTACATGAACCCCATAAAGATAGTGCCGCCATATTTTCAAAGCAAACACAACAGCTGCAAGTTCCAAATCATGCGTCGGATAATTCTTCTCATGATTCTTGAGTTGTCTGGAAGCATAAGCTATAACCTTTCCGTGCTGCATCAATACACATCCCAAACCGACTCTGGAGGCATCACAATAGACTACAAATCCCTCTGTGCCTTCTGGCAAGGCCAATACCGGTGCCGAGGTCAATCTTGACTTCAATTCTTGGAAACTTTTCTCACATGCTTCGGACCACTGGAACTTAACTGCTTTCTGCGTCAATTTAGTCAATGGGGAGGCGAGGGTTGAGAATCCCTCTACAAACCTCCGATAGTACCCGGCCAGACCCAAAAAGCTGCGAATCTCTGTCGGGGTCGTGGGTCTAGGCCAATCTTTCACTGCCGCAATCTTCCGAGGATCCACCATAATTCCCTCACTGGAAATAACATGCCCTAGAAAAGCTACGGACTCCAACCAAAACTCACATTTTGAGAACTTGGCATACAATTGATGCTGAAGAAGGGTCTGCAATGCTGCTCTGAGGTGAACGGCATGATCTTCCCTGCTCCGAGAGTAGATGAGAATATCGTCAATGAATACAATCACAAAGGAATCTAGGAATGGCTTGAAAATCCGATTCATAAGGTCCATGAAAGCTGCTGGGGCATTGGTTAGCCCAAAAGACATGACCAAAAACTCAAAGTGACCATAACGAGTTCGAAAGGCGGTTTTAGGAATATCCTGCTCCCTGATTTTTAACTGGTGGTACCCAGACCGTAAATCAATCTTTGAGAAGAACCTCGCTCCCTGCAATTGGTCAAACGGATCATCCACTCGAGGCAAAGGATATTTATTCTTGATGGTGACTTTGTTGAGCTGCCGATAATCAATACACATTCGAAGTGACCCATCCTTCTTTCGACAAAGAGAACCGGAGCACCCCACGGCGACACACTCGGTCGTATGAACCCTTTCTCTAATAAATCACTCAGCTGCTCCTTTAACTCCCTTAACTCTGCTGGCGCCATTCTGTATGGTGGAATGGATATTGGCTGAGTATCCGGCATTACATCGATCCCGAAATCAATCTCCCTATCCGGCGGGATGCCTGGAAGCTCATCTGGAAACACTTCAGGAAATTCATTCACAATTGGCACGGACTCGAGGGTAGGCACCTCTCTGAGGTGGTGTCCGTTACCCGAACCAGGTGATAGATACACCCTTTCTTAATCATCCTCGAAGCCTTAAGGTAGGAAATAAACCTACCCCTTGGCACTACACCATTTCCTCTCCATTCAATAACTGGCTCGTTAGGGAACTCGAGCCTCATAACTCTCGTTCGACAGTCAAGTTTGGCAAAGCACGAATAGAGCCAATCCATCCCCATAATAACATCAAAATCTACCATCCCAAGATCAATAAGATCGGCTGTGGTATCACGACCACCCACCGTAACAACACAATTCCTATAGACTCGTGAGGCCGTAATAGAATCACCAATAGGTGTCGACACAGAGAACGGCTCATGAAGCTGTTCGGGTTCTATCCCAAAACTTGAAGCAATGAATGGAGTAACATAAGACAAGGAGGACCCTGGATCAATAAGGGCATAGCAATCAATAGTCCGAACAGACATGATACCTGTAACAACATCTGGAGAAGCCTCGGCATTTTGGCGGCCACTCAATGCATAGAATCGGCTAGGTCCACCCCTACCCTGAGCTCCACCCCTAGCTGCACCACGCCCTGCTGATGCTGGAGTACGCGCTGATGATATAGCAGCTGAAGAACCGAATGACTGAGCAGATCCCCTACCTATACCCCGACGGGGTGCACGACAGTCTCGCTGAATGTGACCTCTCACCCCGCACCCGAAGCACACTGGAAGGTCAAGGTAGCATGTCTCTGTATGAAATCTCCCACACTTGGGGCATGTAGGTCTCCCCTGCTGCTGGGATCTCACCCCAGGATGATCAGACTGACGAGACCTCCTACTTTCTGAACCAGGTCTCGAGTAACTGCCTTGCTGATGATAGTGCACGGATGGCGGTGCACTCGCGGAGGACTGAGCATATGACTGGGATGGCCCTGAGGACCCCCTCCCTGGAAGTGATCTCCCTGAACGACCCATTGACCGGGCCCTGTTGCTACTTTCTCTTTCTGCACGAATCTTCAATTTCCTGGCCTCTGTGGCCTGAGCAAACCCCACAATCCTCCCATAGTTCATGTCTGAGTGCAAAGCTGCTGTGGCGGCCTCGTTCACTACCAAAGGGCTAAGGCCCCGAACAAACCGTCGAACCCGGGCATCCATGGTCGACACTAAATGAGGAGCGTACTTGGACAACCTTACGAACTCCATGTGATACTCCCAAACACTCATACTGCCCTGTTTGAGAACCTCGAACTCAGTGGCACGGGCTGCCATTGCCTCAGCAGGTAAGAAGTGGTCCATAAATGCCTCCACGAACTCATCCCATCTGGCCGGAGGGCCCCCTTCCTCACGGGAATCCTCCCACATTTCAAACCATGAACGTGCCGCTCCCTTCAGTCTGTAAGAGGCCAACTCTACCCCCTCTATATCTGTAGCCTTCATTACTCTGAGGGTCTTGTATATCTCATCAAGGAATTCCTGTGGGTCAGCCTCTGGATCGGTGCCTGAAAATTCTGGAGGGGCCAATCGCAAGAACTGGTGGACTCTGGAGCCAAAGGAATCTCCCTGTCCGCTGGAGGATGCAGGGGCATCATGGGATCTCTGGGCCTGGGCGGCCACTAACCGTGTTAACATATGAATGGCTCCCCTAAGATCTTCATTAGAGATACCAGAGCCCGAAGCGGGAACTGTATCTGAGTCAGGAACACCGGCAGGAGGAATGGTGGCATCCTCTACCGCAGCTGGAATAGGGACACTTGGGTTTTGAACAGATGGGCCAGGCAAATTCAGGACTGGTGGTGCATTCTCGCCCACGACATCGGGTACATGATTAGCAGTCGCACTTGGGTCGGCATTGGCCCTAAGGCCGAGTCTAGCCCTCTTCTTAGGTGCCATATTCTGAAAATTTGGGAACAAGGCACGAATTAGACACAGATATTTCCACATTGCACTTTACCGCAAGATATAGATAAACAAAGAAGTAGGTATATTCCTAAATGCCCGTGTAGCCCCCTACTTATATGATGTGGTCGACAACACACCTATAAGAAGGGCACTACTAGACACGGCTCTGAGACATCCTAGGACACTTTAAAACCTTAAGCTCTGATACCAAGTTTGTCACGCCCCAAATCGAGGAACATGACCGGCGCCCGACCGGGTTGCCCCAGTCAAGCGGACCTGGGTGCCTTTCATTCCCACGCGTTACCCCTGTGTTGACTGTTTCTCATTAACCAAATATATTACTAACCATAATTGATTTCACATTAAACAAATAAAACAATACGAGTGATTCATTAACAAGATTTCAATTTTTACAACGCCCGACATAACACCATATATATACATAAGACTGGAGTCCCACAGCTTACATGTCTATGGAGCCTCTAGGATACAAAAAGGGAAATACAATACTTGCCGGTAACAAGGCTCCGGCTATACCTTACAAAACCAAAATGAAATCTAAACCAAAGTGGCATGAACCACACAAGGCCCCGAGGAAGAAAGGGGCTCACCAAAAACGGGCAGTGGAGGATGAAAGATACTACTGCCGATGAGCTGAAGTGCCTGCTACCGATCCACCTACAATCATGACACGAATGTAGCGCCCCCGGCAAAAGGGACGTCAGTACACTTGAATTGTACTGGTATGTATGGACAAACTTTGTCCCAAGTAAACTCAAGCCATTAAATTACATCAACAATTAATTAAGCCAGAGCCAACCATGTTTCCACATTTTCCTCATTTCAAATAATTCTCACACAAAGCACTTTCTACGATCAACCAATTTAACAATAACCAATCAATCGCGTAAAGCACAAGTAGTCAAACAAAGGGGCAATCAGTGCCCCACAGGTTGCAAACTCTCCTGCTGTCTCCTTTCACAATTTCACATTATTGATTTATGTATCAATTTTCAATAGCGATTTCGATCGCTTTCCATCCTTATTGCCCCTGACCACCCTTATTACCTCGGCCACCCTTATCACCCCAACCCAAACCTTATTTCACCACGTTGCGGCGCGCAACACGACCCCGCCGTACAGTTGAAAACACAACAATTTCAAACAGCAGATAAGGTACTACACACAATTTCAACAAGTTCAAATAAGCAACTTACACATTGGTTCATGTTCTCAATTTCTTCTCAATTCAATATCACAACCATGTTACAGTATTTCCACAATTCAAGTGTTTCATCTCTTTCCACAATAAACCAATTCTCAAGTGTTTCGTTTGATTTCCACAAGGTGCCATATAGGCCATCATAGTCATTATTCACAATTCTTTTTACCAAGTTAAACTCTCATTTTACATCACTCATAACTCAACCACAAACTTTGAATATCCAACAACAACATCAAGAATTTCACACAATTTGTCAATTTAACACGAAACAACAAACTTCACACATATAGGCGATTTCACAAGAATCAAAATTAGCCATACATACCTGGTGATGATGTTTTTCCTCCTACTTTATGCTTACCCAAGATATCCTACTCTTGCCAACCTTGTTCTTGAAGACTCTTACTTCTACCCACTCTTTTTACTAGAAATCAAGTTCAATAATCATGCATGAGTGTAAAAATTCTATTTTCAAAAGCTATTATATGCAAACCTCTCTTTACCCAATTAAAATTGAAAATCAAAGAAAATAGTTAGGGTTTTTACCTTGAAAATATTGGGGAAGTTGAATCCTTGCCCTAGAATCCCTTGGAATTAAGTAGTTGGAACAATCTTTGAAGATGAAGAACTTCTCTCCCTAAAAACCCTCTCTTCTCTCTCTAATTTTGGTGAGATGATATGATAAAATGAAGAAGAAAGGTGTTATATTAAAGAAGAGATCGGGTCAAAATGTTACAAAATCTGGGCCGGGGTCAAATATGCGGTCACTATGCGACCGCAGAATCAACATGCGGTCCGCATAGTGGCCGCAGAATGGCTCAAAAATTACGCAGGCTTCTGGAACGATTTGCGGTCACTATGCGGACCGCATGTTGATTCCGCGGTCGCAAAAGTGCACCGCAGATTGACATGCGATCGCATATCGACCGCACATTGGACACAATTTTGGGCAACTCTCTGGAACGATTTGCGGTCACTATGCGGACCGCATGTTGATTCTGCGGGGTCGCAAAAGTGCACCGCAGATTGACATTTTTCTGGAAAAAATTTTATTCTACATTTTGAAACTTAAATCACTACCAAGGGTCCGAACCGCGGCGAGCAAGCTCGCCGCGAAGAATTCTACGCATTCCTAACACATCATTCGGACCATGACACCACATCTACTAGGTTTTATGCACAAAAATTTCACGGGGCCTTACACTATCTTTGGTACTGCTTTTGTTTTGAGGAGAATGAATCTCAAGTTTCATCCTTAGGTTCGGTAGGGGGTGTAGGAATGGATAGCGCTCTTAGTTAGCTTAGGAGAGGAGGTACGAGACAAAAAGGGGAGTTTCCCTCGACTAAGCAGTTTCCACTAGACCTTTGGCTAATAGTTTAGTTTTTCCCAGAGGAATTCAATATGGGCAGCTTGAAAAGGAGAGGGGCGGTTTGTACGAGGCACTGGAAGGAATTCACCGCCATATGGCTGACCGGCGATTACTAGCGATTCAGGCTTAATACAAGCGAGTTGCAGCCTGAAATCCGAACTGTGGACGGGTTTTTTGGAGTTAGCTCACCCTAGCAGCGGAATTGAATCAGAAAGAAAGACATAATAAGCTCTTACTGCTCTAGAAAGAACTTCCCTTGAATCTACTGCTATTGATATTAGCTTAGGAACTTCGGTGCCTTAAGTGGAAGATGGGATTTCTTTCTCTTTCTGGCTGCTATGCTCCTTTCTTATTCTTTTTTTCTCTCTCTAAAGTAAGTGAAGTCAAGCTAGCCTCAGCAAATCGGACATAAGCAATAGACCTAAATCCTTATCCTTTTAGAAAGAGGGTAGTGATTCTCTTCCAGTGCTTTACTATTGAGTTCAAAGAGTAACCTATAAGAAAAAATGGTAGGAATACCCGGAACCTATCTCTATTGGAACTTACCTCAGCAACTTTCACTTCCTATCGGCTTCAGACGGAAAGAGGGTGAGATGGAATCCATAAGAGATAAGGCATTAGGCAATCTTTCTAAGACATTTTAGTCATGGATTGACTCCTATTCACACTTCTTAGGAGTGAAAGGCTGGTCTTGAAGAGCCTAGGTTCACTCATGACTTAGTGTGCAAGACCGGTTTCCTCTTTCAACAATGTTCTAAGAGTGGGATTTTCGCTTTTCTGGATTTCCCAACAATTCCTTAGATCCCTAGTCTTAGAGCAAAAGTAAGACCTCTAACTAATCTAAGCCAACGAAGGAGAAGGCAGAGTTCTCTTTCCTCTGCTATCAATAATAAGGAATACCAGGCTGCACTCGCCTTTTTGAAATGGCTATGCCGAAAGCGAGATCGACTAGTTCTACCGGATGGGCATAGGACCTTTTAACAACTCCTATGCATTTTCTTCCTACTATCATGTAGTAATGGCATAAACGTCCTCTACTGGAACCAATCTTTATCCAATCCCTTTCTTGCGTCTTGAATCTTCGTATTTCCTGATACTTTCTCAGTAGCAGCTGGGTTCGAGATAGAATAGAAAGTTTGAGTTCAGTTCTTTCTTTCTTTGAAGGCCATTGAAATCCCCAAGACATATAGTTAGAATGGAACTACCGTCTATTGTATAGGGCTACTACATTCATGGGTACTCGTCTACTAATGCCTAGCTATATCGGATTAACTACTACCCCGAGGACTCTGCTTCGATATCATCTAAAGAGTTAATGTTGATGGGCCTATCCTTTTTTCTAGTTCCCAAATCTTCTTTATTCCCCTTACCTAAGACAAAAGGAGAAAGCATCACGTTAGGGAGTGGATCACCAAGCACAACAGAGTCAGTATCGGTATAGTCAGACTTATTATACGGATAATGGGGTCCCTATGCATCCTAGCGTAGGCAACATCCGCTGCCGCCATCTTGATCGCAGCCTTCCTCTGGGGGCGCCATTTTTCTATAGTCAGTCCAGTGTAGCTACGGTAGGTAGCAAGGTTTGTGTTTTCTTTAAGCTCTACACTATGCTGGAACTCCTCATGAGAGAGAATAAATTCTTTCCACCTTCCTTAACAAATGCATTTCATAATCCTTGTTAGGGCCGCATACATCACCAGTATAGGCCTCATATGCCTTAATCACGTTTTGGATCCTTCTAGACTAATCTTTCACCAATTTATGATTAACCGTGCTAGGTATACCCTCATGTAAGCACTCCCCTAGGTCTGTACTGGAAAAGACTCGATCAAGGTCAAAAGCACCTGCGCGGATACTTGTCGGTCTAGAAAAGGATTTCCCCTCTCTAAAACCGTCGAAAAGGGCTCCGCCAGGATAGATTGCCATAGAGGAGCAATCATCCACTTTGGGGGAACGAATTTGCCTCATAGGATGGCGCATGTCTTCCATCCAGGACTATGTGCGAATATCGCGAGATTTTGATCATTTGCCTAATTGACCTGCCAAAGGGAACTCATAGAAATAGTAACTGTGCGCCATACCTACTCCCTCAGTAAAGAAGAAGACATCTACTTCTATTTCGATTTTTCTAAGGACATGCAAATTGATTTGTCCCTGATATCTCTTAGGGCATTGGCACCGTGTCGATCGACTCTTGCCTTGTGTAAGTTAGCGGGTAAATACAGGATTTCAATGTCTATTCTACAACGCTAAGCTGGTGCAGGCTATCTTCTTCTCTCCCCTTTGATGTCTACTCAATCTAAATGTTGAGAACGACTGAAAGCGGGTGCTTCCAAACCCTATGGTTCACATCGATTACCCTTAGAATTCAGGTTGGGTAGGGGAAAACTTCTCAATCCCTATTTGAAGGCGGAGATGATCAATTCTCTTTTTCGAAGGGAATTAAAACCTAAGGAGATAGGGCTCTTTCCAGATGAGATGGTGTTCGATGGTGAACGATAGATAGAGGAGTGCAATCTTCTAGGCTAATGGGTAGATCAGTGTTTGCGATGGCTCTCTTTTTATCACACCTCGGCATAGTCGGGCATTGGGCCACGGACATAAGTCGCGCCCCGCCGGCTATCTTCGATTGTCTTTGTCTGAAAATTGGGGTCTTTTAAGCGGGTTGTCTCCTCTCTGATGATCTTTTCTAAAAGAAGTAACCAAAGGGAAGCTCGGGGTCAAAGCGTGTTTGTTGTTGCCTGTATAGCTTTCTAGAGCAGAGATCTAGCAACCCATTCTAGGCACAGATCATTAGTATTAGATGTATCGTTAGGTTGTGCCGAGTCAAATCTGCTCCATTTTTTTCCGCTGCAGAAAAGAGATCCCTTCCCCTCACTTTCAAAAATGATAAATATGATATCCGGGAGGATGAATGTACTATGGATCCTCTGACACCCAATCGGGTTGCCTTCCCAGGTCTCGCCGGTGTTGCCTGTAGGTCGTGATATGCCTTGAGATGGTCGTCTCCTGTCGTTCTTCCAGTGGGGAACCCGCTTCCCGGTCATCGCTTTGTTGCGTCTAGCCCGTCCTCTATGCACCTTTGGAAGGTAGGGAGTGTGACAACCTACACGCTTCCCTTTTCTCCATAGGGCCTTCTCATTAGTTGTAGGGTTTGGTGGCCCGAAATTGACTTGGCTTCACCAAAAGGCCTCATCTCTAAAAGCCCGGCTCGCGAGGCGTCCTGCTCGCAATAGGGTTCCAACCCTCGCCTCGCTCTTGTGACATGGTATGTTTCCCCTCTCTATTCCCAAGTAAATAGTGAGTCTCAAACGTTAGTTTGTGGATCGCGGCCTCACACACTAATCACTACAGGTGCCCATAGTAGGCCGGTCGCCCTACCTAAACCAATCATCAAATCGGTCCCTAGGCCCCATTGCTGGAAAGGCTCAGCTTCAAAATCGTACGTGGAGCTTCCGCCTCATACGACTCCTCTATGGATAGAGGTAGGCCCATCCCAGGCTTGTGCGATTAAGGTTGTTGTACACGACCTCGTAAGAAAAGAATGAAAAAAACTATGTTTCCAGCTTCTAGTCTTAGACATAAAGAAATAAGTAATAAGGAAGGGGACATTTTCAAATTATCTGCTATCTAGTGGAACAAGAAAGACATGGATGGTTTACTCATGTAAACCAATAAAATAATGAGAAAAGAAATATAAAAAGAAAAAATCAAAGTCGAGTCTTATGTCGGGCTTTCTCAAAATCCTTGAGAAACTTATTGAATTTCTGAAAGAGTTTTCATAATGCTACACTTCAATTAAAGATCGAGTCATAGGAGAATACCATTTTACAAAACAAAAAATCTTTCTTAAGAACCTAGGTGACTTGCTTTAAAGCGGCGCCTTCCTTTTTTGAATATGAAAAGAGACCAGCCAGCTTTTCGATGATAGAAAGGAGGCCTTTCTTTGTAGCAATAGCTTTATAAACTATTCTAAATAATATTAGACCACCAAGGCCTCCCAAAAGATTTTGACAGAAGAAAATTCCAACAAACAAACCTTTGTATAAGCCGGTTATTGATAAGTTGGTAAAATACCAACTTACCTTGCTTTAAATGTCGACATTTGCTATGTTTGAAGTGATAAAATCATGTATTTAATGTTATTTACTTCTATTCTACATGATTGAATGTGGTTTAGAAGTAATGGTGAAGAAACCAAGTGGAAACAAGGTAAAAGAAGCCAAAAAAAGAAGAAAATCTGGGCAGTGTATTCATGCTTCGCAAATGCGAAGACAGGCTTAAAGAGGATACCTTCGCAATTGTGAAGAATTGTTCGCAATTGTGAAATTAGCAGGGATTGGAATTCTTCGCAATTGCGAAGGATAGTTCGCAAATGCGAACTGTGCAGTAAAAGGGGAAGCTTCGCAAATGCGAGAATATGTTCGCAATTGCGAACACTGTGTAATTAAGGGCAACTTCGCAAATGCGAAGTTTTGTTGGGAATTGCGAACATAGGCTTATTTGGGCATATTTGGTAAT
Organism: Nicotiana noctiflora; assembly: GCA_032618575.1. NCBI lineage: Eukaryota > Viridiplantae > Streptophyta > Magnoliopsida > Solanales > Solanaceae > Nicotiana > Nicotiana noctiflora. The sequence goes on from JASVEL010007604.1 coordinate 375,194, forward strand.
TGCGAACTTTGTTGCAATTGCGAAGTACGGGCTTCAGTCATGGGCTATTATGGAATTTCACACCTATTGATCCCCAAATCATTTAATACCCGATCATCTTCATTTTTTATCATTTTTGGCATCTTGAACATATTTTTGTCTTAGAGAGAACAAGTTTGAAGGCTAGGTTTTGTACACACACTTGGGTCTTGAAGATTAAAGCTTGTCGTTAAGGATTTCTTACCCATTTATGTTTATTTTTTCATTTCCTTGCTTTGTATTGTATATCTAAGTGTGTAGTATTTATTTCCAACACTTGAATCTTGTTTATGGGAATATTCATATTTAAAGTGTGGATTAAATACCTTGTTGTGCTTATATATTGAATGATTTTTGTATATTTATGAATTGAGTTATTGTTACTTTAATTATTCTTGTTCTTTAATGTTTCCAAAGAGATTAGCTAACTCTAGGACTCGCCCATTTACTTTGAATTAATTTTGGGAAAGATAATTCGGAGTTGGGATAGATTAACTAACAAGAACTTGAGGCGTTAACCCTCACTTTATAGATTCAACCTAGGGATAGGATTGACTACTTGTAGCCTATCGGGTGTGCTTAATCTTCTAATTGTGATTAGGGATAATTCAATTAGGAAGTCTTGTTAGTCTTCGGAAGAAGCTAATTAAGAATTATTATCCGTGGCTAATTAACATAAACTCACTCATATTTGTAAAATCGTGAAATACATTGGATCGTTACTTGAGTGTAATTCCCGATGCATTCATACTTGTAGCCATTGATCATTTTAATTTGCTTTCTAGGTTAGTTTACCTTTTTGCATTTAGATATAATCATTTTCCAAAACCCAAAATCTTAAGTGTTTGGCTTAGAGTGACTAGCAATAATTTTCTTGCATTCCTAATCGCCTACATATTGTTCTCTATGGGATTCGACCCCGACTCATAGTTGGGTAAATATATTGCATACGACCGTGCCTATTGCTTTTTAGCGGTGGAAATGGACGTTATCAAAAATGGCGCCGTTGCCGGGGAACAATTTGGCGTAATTTAGGTTGTTTGAGAAGTAAGCGAAAGTGCTTTGGTCCAAACTTGTGAATATTTGTGTAATTATTTTTCTTACCTTGGGTCTATTTTTAGTGTTTGTTTCTTGTTTATTTTCTTAATTTTGAAAAATGGCATCATATAACGAAAATTGGTCGGATGGTAGTTGTTCATATTTTGATGATCCTTGTCCTTATTGTGGAGGACCACACTCATGGCAAAATTGTTTAAATTCTCCCGGGGGTGGATTGTGCGCACAATTCCAAACCCATGAGTGGAGTATTTGTGATAAGTGTGGTTTCCAAAATGGTCATTGGGATGATTGTGCTTATTTTTTAATCCCTTCCCCAAGCCCCCACTATGATGATTCTACTCGTTTTGGCAAGAATTATAGGGCTATGGAATTGGAAGAAGTGGAGCATGGCCAAAGTGGAGAGTTCAACCTCATGTTTGAGTGTCTACTTGAAGAAGGAAACAAGGAGCAAAGTGCCTTGGAACATCTCTTGGAGACTAGTCTCCAAAATGATTTTGAACTCCAAGGATTGCACTCACAAATGGATGAACATCCGCCAACCAACTCAATGAGTATTGTTGATGACGGCAAAAACATGGAATTGGAGTCAACCGGTGTAAATGCTAATGTGGTTGTTGTTGACTCTAATCCGGGGGAAAAAGAGAATGTCAACATAGAAGAATTGCAAAGTGTGGGCTTAAAGTCACATTCCAAACATTTTCAACCTTGGAATTGTGTGGTGACGCGGGAGTTGAACCACATGAATCAATGAAAGAATGCGAGGAGGAACAACTTTGGCCATACATTTTACAGCTTGAGGAGGCAAGAAATCAAAACGACATTCCTCACTTGAAACCCAAGAAGTGAAAAATGAAAATTTTAAGCATTGGCTCGAACATCGAATTACCACCCCCATCGCTCGTGGTCATAAGTTTGATTCTAAGCTAGGGGCCCAATTCATATCATCCAAGTGGCGAGAAAAGTGGTAATGTTGTTTGTGTCGTGTCATGATATTAAATGCGGCGCTTGGTGGGAGGCAACCCATCATTTTCAAAATTTTTAGTCGTTTTTCAAAATTTTTCATCATTTTTGAAAATTTCTTTTTTGTAATATCTTAAAATAATGTTTTTAACAAATTTGCCAAGTTTCAGATTTTTTAGAGTTGATTTGAGCAGGTCGAGGTATCCGGACAGTCACAAACCAGTAGCTGTTTGGAAAATACAGAGCAGAGTTCGCATTTGCGAACAAATGCTCGCATTTGCGACGAAAGGCAAAATAACTTCCTTCGCAATTGCGAAGGAAAAGTCGCATTTGCGACATCTGCAGTGTAAAAGTCGACTGGGGCTCATTTTATTTTTAAATCACAATTTCATAAAATACTCCAAAGGTTTCTCTCTCTGACTACTGAAAATCCATCAAATTTCATTCCCCTTTGAAGAGAATCAGGTATGAAAGTGTAATCATTACGCTTACTTCTTCTTCATCTTCAAATTTCTTGTGGCTTTTGTTGGTATTATGGTACCCTAAAAATCAAAATAGTTAGAAATTGTTCTTAACCCCAATTTGTAAAAACATTGAAATTCATTTTGATTTCTGGGTGAGGTTTGGTTGAGAGTGAATGTGTTCATTCATGGCAAAGTTTGGGGAAGTCTGAGTACCCAATTATATGTGAAACATTATGCGCTTTTAATGTGTTCGATGTAAAACACGAATGAAATTCGTGGCCAAAACCATCGAAATATTTTATTTGTAGTTGTATATGAAGTAAAATACATGAGATATGATGTTGTTTATGGTTGGGTTCAATTAAAATGTTTGAATTGAAAAACAATTTCTACCGAGAAAAAACTGTTCTGTGAAACAAACACTGGATGTTGACGATACTTCGCATTTGCGAAGTAAAATTCACCATTGCGAAAGGTGGGGATTGCGTATGATTTCGCATTTGTGAAGTAAAAGTCGTAATTGCGAAATATGCCAGTCCTATTTTGTTCGCATTTGCGACAAAACCTTCGCAATTCCCAGCCCTGCTTCCTTCGCAATTGCGAAGAAAGTATGGGAATTGCGACATCTGCAGCCAGCATTTCAAATTTTTAAAATTCTGGAACTTTTTCTAAAGTTGAGTTTTAACTGTCCGATCATTATTTTGGCATGTTTACTTCATTTTACACCATTCTTCATCGCCATGTCATGTTTTCACTTTTGCCACTTGTGACAGGTACTGTAATTCAACAATGAGTGAAAATTTCGAAGGATCCTCAAGTGACAACCCGGTGGAGGAGGAGCAGGCATTTGATCAACATCGGTTTCTATCAGTAGAATGCCAAGAAATATAATATGCTGAGCAGATTTCAAAGAAGTTACTCCCAGAGAGTGGCATAGAGATGGAAAATGTTCAGGAACGCCTTCCAGAATTCCATCGAAGGCTGGTAGCAATGGGATGGAACTGTTTTGCCCCAGAACCTTGTCGAGCAAATGAACAATGGGTGAGGGAATATTATGCAAATCTCCCGGCTATTAGGTTGAAGAAGCCACAGATGAGAATTCGAGGCAAGGTAGTACGATTCGGAGCTGAAGATATAAATGCTTTCTATCATTTGCAAAACCATGACATGGGTCCATTCAAAGAGAAAGATTATGCTTCAGGAGAATGGCTAATGTCAAAACTCTGTCCGGGTGCAGATGTTTCATGGGCCACTGAAAAAAGAGGGATCACCTCAAAAGAATTCACCGCGGAGGCGAAGATATGGCTGGCCATTATATGCCGTCGCATCTCACCGGTGTCAAACATTTGGAACATCCCTGTTACTCGAGCTCAAAAGATAGCTTGCATTCTCGATGACATCCAACTCAATGTGGGCGAGATCTTCATCAATGAACTGAGAGAGTACCGGCTTCAAAACAACCATTCTCTGATATTTCCATCACTTATCACTGAATTATGTCAGCTTGCTGGGGTGGAGGAAGCTCCAGGGGACAACTGGGTAGATCTTGGGAAGCCCATACATCCATTGAAGAAAAGGGGAGATGGAGGAGCAGTGAAGCAGAAGAAAAGGAAATTAGTTTCATCCTATCAGAGTAGTATGCCATCTTCATCAGCTGGAGGACCATTTGCCGTGATTAGCGAAGAAATGAGAGTTATTCGTGAGCTTGTTTCTGGCCTTCCTCAGGGACCTGGGGAGACATCTAAGGGATCTGTTAATATTTCCAAGAAAGAATTCCAGAAATACATTGACGATCAAAAGAAACAGGGAGATCACCTCAAGGCTTTGGAAAAAGCATACACGGAGTTGGCAAAGAAGCATGGTGAGCTTAGTACTTCTCATACCAAATTTGAAGAGTCACACACTAAAATGGTGAAGCGGGAGAAAAAGAGGGATAAATTCTTTACTCGCATGTGGAAAGGTGTGAAGGGCATATGGAAAGTCCTTAAGCCTCGGGACCTTCCACCATCGAGCAGAGCTGTGGATCCTGATGATATTCCAGCAGAGTGGCCTGAAGAAGAAGAAGAGGATGATGAGTCCGAGACAGAGAGTGATGAGAGCAGTTGATGCATAATACAGGGAGCACTTTCAACCATCTTTTATTATATCATGTTTAGTTGCATTGGGGACAATGCAATATCTACTGTTGGGGGTAGCTTCTTGTAGAAATGCTATAGTTATATTTTAGTTTTTTGGATATTTGGCAGATTAGTACTATTATTTTTTTTATCATGTGTGGTATTAGTATAATGAAAATATTATGTTTAGTATGTGATTTTCATTAGCTTCTTCATTGTTTTTGTTGTTTATTTTCTTTTTCCATATTTTTTTGTTTTGTTATATTTGATATTAGTGGCGATATCCTTGGTTTTCTTTATACCACGGTTCTTTATCCAAGGATGCAATAATTTTTTTTTCTTTTCTTGAACCGGGTGATTATAGAAATAAATTATAGGGAGTTAGTTTTGTGGTTAGATTTAGTTTTTGTTAATTTGGGTAAATAAATGGTTTGAGTTGAGAGGTGCCCATTTATAAAAATGTGACTTGCTTGGTACCAACATATTTTAAACCAATGCATATGAATATTTGGTTGGTGAAAAAGATAACAATTGAAGTAAGAAAATGTCATGACCTTTTAGATTCAATTTTTGGCTCTTTAATTCACTAAATAGCTTCTTGTATGCTATATAACCTTCTTAAGTCATTTGTGTTAATTGGATTTTGGATTTGTATTCCATTTGAGTTTTCATGTGCCGGTGTGGTGAGATTTATTTGTAGGTTCTTTTGTAGTACTTGTGGTCTAGAACTTGCTCGGAATGTGTTTTGAGGCGAAATTATAGACTAACTTAATTTAAAAAATGATATTAGGCTTTCCTTGGATCGTTAGTATATTTTATATTTCCTACCCTTAAATATTTTCCCTAGTCAACCAATTTTGAGCCTTTAACCTTATTCTTTGGCAACCATGTTACATGCTCAAACCATTTGTTCCTAAATGATATATCTTTTGGCACCCTACTTCCCTAAAGTACATTGAAAGTGTTTATGTGGGCTAAAAGCCAAAGTTTGGGGGTGAAAGTTGGGAAAGTTGTGATATGGAATTGATTTTAGAAGGTGAAAGGTATGTAAAAGAATTGGTGAATTGGATTGTGAAAGGATATATATATATATATATTGGACCGCTAGAATGTTTTTAAATTCCTACCCTTAAATATTTTCCCTAGTCAACCAATTTTGAGCCTTTAACCTTATTCTTTGGCAACCATGTTACATGCTTAAACCATTTGTTCCTAAACGATATATCTTTTGGCACCCTACTTCCCTAAAGTACATTGAAAGTGTTTATGTGGGCTAAAAGCCAAAGTTTTGGGGTGAAAGTTGGGAAAGTTGTGATATGGAATTGATTTGAGAAGGTGAAAGGTATGTAAAAGAATTGGTGAATTGGATTGTGAAAAGAAATATATATATATATATATATATATATATATATATATATATAAAAGTTGTAAATAAAAGATTAAAAGTTTTAAATAAAAGATTAGGTGTGGATTGAAAAGTGAAACAAGGGTGGAAAATATCTTTGAAGGAAGTGAAATTTAATTTTGATATTGTAGTGCTTTGGGAAGTTCTAAGTCACTTTAACCAAAATTTTGTCTTACCTTAACCAAATGCCTTAACTACAACCTTTTAAGTCCTAATTGATTTTGAATCAAGTTGTCTACATTAGTGGAGGAATACATAAAGGGCCAGCCTATGGTACTACTTGTATGCATTTGAACATCTTTTTGAGAGTGAGGTAATTCTTTCCATTTGATATCCCAATTTTAATTTAAATTGAGATTTATGAGTGTGGGATCCTCTCTTGAAGGTAAGGGCACATGAAAATTTAGTTGTGAAATCTAATCTCATTTTCAATTGATAAGAATGACTAAATAAAGTTGATTGTGATATAGAGGAAAATTTTGAAGCTTTAGTGTCATGACTTGGTTGCTACTTTGATTTGCATTAGTGTCTGAGCAATTGAAGTATAATGAAGTTTATGTGAAATGCTCAATAATTCATATGCTTTGGATTAATTGTTGGTACCAATCGATGTCATGTTTTTGTAATTAAAGTAGACTTTCTTTTTAATTGGCTTTGTGTGTTGAGGATATGAGGTTGATTTGTTACTTGTGAGGAGATTTTATCGTTTCCATTGCTTGAGGACAAACAATAGTTCAAGTTTGGGGGTGTGATAAGTTGGTAAAATACCAACTTACCTTTCTTTAAATATCGACATTTGCTATGTTTGAAGTGATAAAATCATGTATTTAATGTTATTTACTTCTATTCTACAGGATTGAATGTGATTTAGAAGTAATGGTGAAGAAACCAAGTGAAAACAAGGTAAAAGAAGCCAAAAAGAGAAGAAAATCTGGGCAGTGTATTCATGCTTCGTAAATGCGAAATATTCATGGTAAATGCGAAGACAGTCTTAAAGAGGATACCTTCGCAATTGCAAAGAATTGTTCGCAATTGCAAAATTAGAAGGGATTGGAATTCTTTGCAATTGCGAAGGATAGTTCGCAAATGCGAACTGTGCAGTAAAAGGGGAAGCTTCGCAAATGCGAGAATATGTTCGCAATTGCGAACACTGTGTAATTAAGGGCAACTTCGCAAAAGCGAAGTTTTGTTGGGAATTGCGAACATAGGCTTATCTGGGCATATTTGGTAATTGCGAACTTTGCTCGCAATTGCAAAGTACGGGCTTCAGTCATGGGCTATTATGGAATTTCACACCTATTGATCCCCAAATCATTTAATACCCGATCATCTTCATTTTTTATCATTTTTGGCATCTTGAACATATTTTTGGCTTAGAGAGAACAAGTTTGAAGGCTAGGGTTTTGTACACACACTTGGGTCTTGAAGATTAAAGCTTGTGGTTAAGGATTTCTTACCCATTTATGTTTATTTCTTCATTTCCTTGCATTGTATTGTATATCTAAGTGTGTAGTATTTATTTCCAACACTTGAATCTTGTTTATGGGAATATTCATATTTAAAGTGTGGATTAAATACCTTGTTGTGCTTATATATTGAATGATTTTTGTATATTTATGAATTGAGTTATTGTTACTTTAATTATTCTTGTTCTTTAATGTTTCCAAAGAGATTAGCTAACTCTAGGACTCGCCCATTTACTTTGAATTAATTTTGGGAAAGATAATTCGGAGTTGGGATAGATTAATTAACAAGAACTTGAGGCATTAACCCTCACTTTATAGATTCAACCTAGGGATAGGATTGACTACTTGTAGCCTATCGGGTGTGCTTGATCTTCAAATTGTGATTAGGGATAATTCAATTAGGAAGTCTTGTTAGTCTTCGGAAGAAGCTAATTAAGAATTATTATCCATGGCTAATTAACATAAACTCACTCATATTTGTAAAATTGTGAAATACATTGGATCGTTACTTGAGTGTAATTCCCGATGCATTCATACTAGTAGCCATTGATCATTTTAATTTGCTTTCTAGGTTAGTTTACCTTTTTGCATTTAGATATAATCATTTTCCAAAACCCAAAATCTTAAGTGTTTGGCTTAGCGTGACTAGCGATAATTTTCTTGCATTCCTAATCGCCTACATAATGTTCTTTGTGGGATTCGACCCCGACTCATAGTTGGGTAAATATATTGCATACGACCAAGCCTATTGCTTTTTAGCGGTGGAAATGGACATTATCAGTTATCATCTACGTAACCGCAAACTTGCTTTCTTCAAGGAGATTGAAGTGAAGTACCTCCTCGAAAGGAAAGAGGGACAAGAGAAACGGCTTCGGTATTGGTAAGCATTCCCCCGCCAGGCTCAGTTTGGGCTTTCCAGTCTCGTTCCCTTTAATTGCACGAGATAAGGAAAATGAGATATCAAGAGGGAAGGCAATGAAGGTGAGGGAAAGGAAAGTAGTTAGAAGCAGGAAGCATAGGAAAGAGTAGTAAGAGCAAGAGCAGTCTGCAAAACAGCTGGTTGAAGCATGGCAAGGGGAGAATACTTTGAATGAATGTTGAATGGGTACTGGGATAGGAACTGCTACTGAGAGATCTTTGCCTAGAACCGAAGCTGAACATTAGCTAGCCGACCATGTGCCAGAAGACTATACTGGCATTTTAATAGGTCAAGCAAGTCCGCAGGCAAGCCTGTAGGCTATTGGCTTCTTCCTATATCCCTGTTCGGGAAAGCTATTGATTCCATTACCGAACCAAAAAAGATTATTCCCGTAGTACTGCCTACCACCCTTTCATATTGTTTAAGGGGCAGCATCTATTGAGATTTGATTTCAGGTGTTTAGATATTTCAAGCATAAGCAGTAGTTGAACCAGCATAATGAAAAAGCTAGCAGAAGGGCAGGCCTAGAGCTGGATTCAGCCAAATAAACAGAATGGCAAGCTTCATTACCATTTGAAAAATCCCATCGATTCGAAACTAAATCCTAAACATCGGAGTGGCAAGTAGCAGAAAGAGAAAGTTCAACTTAGGCCTCAGGATTGAGAAGGGTCATCATTGCTGCCTGTCCCATGTTTGTTGTATTTATGCAGTGGAGCCCAACGCTGCTAATGCCATGTTTTAGGGTTACAACGAGCTAGCCTCTGAGAGACTAAGTTGAGAATAACTCTCTCTATCTTTCCAACCGTAGGCATATCTGCTTACTTATCTAGGATCAAGGGCTCTTTACTAATATAATATCATATGGGACACTTCCTTGAAGAAAGCCATACTCCCATCAGCTTTCAAGTAGATAAAGAAGTTAAGGCTAGTGACATCAGCTATCGGAATTGGCCTTTGTGTAAGCTCCTCCTCAATATGTTGGATCTCTTTCCAAGCCTTCCTCTTTTTCAATGATTATGGGTCGCACCTGTCCTTTAGTTCGATACACTACTCTAAGACTAGTTGCCTATACAATATCTTTACTTTCTAGTAGAGTCCACTTTGGTTATCACTACACCCTCTTTAGACAAACGATTTGATTCAAGCCATTCCACCATTGGTACAATAGCACCCTACCTTAATAATCGCATATGCACTCGGGCTTAACAAGTTCAAGCAAAACCGTAGATAGAGTGGGCTACACCTAGCTTTGCCTATCCAATATCCGATTCAAAAAGAGATTTTTTTGGTTATTTTCCTCTCTCTGTATAAAGTCAGCCCCAGTGTTGGGCGGAGCCCATTGTCAAAGGATCGTTTCGATGGAATGCTTGCTTGAATGTAGCTACTCCCATTAAAAGGAAGTTTTCACTCTATACTGTATGGCTATAAAACGAATGAAGAAGTCGGAAGTAATCAATCGCCTGTGGGAGCTTGCTGATAGTGAGGAAGCCATAATCTATCTATTGGATTGCCTATTTGTCAATTTATCTAGTGAAGAGAGAATGGAAGAGACTCTCAATAGGGCAAGCACAAAATACCTCGTTCGAGTCCCCGGACGAAGGTGAGACCAACCTTATTATGATTAGCGAAGTCCTTTCCAACTCCGTCGAATGGTTTCACTCCTCTTTTCCCCTTCTGTTAGTTCCTTGTCAGTCATTCCGCTCTCCTCCCTCAAAGGATTGTCGAACTTCATGGTTATTCATCCATATATGGGTAATCTCCGGCGGTCAGAGAAGAAAGGATCTCCACGAAAGCAGGAGGTCTTAAACATTAGTGTGTCTTCAAATGCAGGAAGGGTAGACATTCAGTTCGATGAGGGCAGGTTCCTACACATTAATATTAATTGATTGATTGGGAAAGTTGGTTCCATAGCATTAGAAGCTTAAGCATCCGGACAGAAGGAATAATTAGGATGTGGAAAAGAAGAGACGGTCATAGACCTTATCTTAGCTGTTTAAATAAAGCAGGGCTAGGTCTCTATCCCCGGATTCACTGATTCAAGGGTTTTAGATAGGATGGATAGAAGAGTTTGAACGGGCGAGTGACTTTAGGGTTCCAACTATTCCAAAGGCTAAAAGCCGGAGTAGTTGATACAGTAGTTCTAAATATATATAGAAGAATCCCGAATGAACAAGCATCCACAAATGTAGATTCATTCAAGCAAGAGAGTGCAACAATCCTTTCCTTTGACACTGGTCCCGTAAACGAGTGAAAAATACCTTGTACGGTTTCACCTTTCCCTTTCAGCCAGTCCAAGAGTTCATTTTACTCGAAAGCAGGTAGCCATTAAGGAAAGCGACTATTGGATATTTGGTTTTAACCAGTTGCCCCGACCCTTATAGTAAGTACTGGTGAGAGGGAAAGAGCACTCCTAGCCTCTACCCAAAGAGTACAAGAATGGAAATCCACCTATTGGTGTGCTGCTGCCCTCAACCAACCTGATCGTTCCAATCCGGTTGTCCTCACTAAGAACAGATCCACAATCTCTTATCTAATGAATATGAAATTTCTATATAATAATCCTTTGCCTAGCTGCCCATTGCTAGAACTTCCAGCGCTAAGGTGTTTGGTGTGGTAAGGCAAGCAACTCCTTTTTCCGAAGAAGAGTGCCACCTCGAGCTATATTAAAGTAAAGCTCTCTAGGTTAGCTATAGGTAAAGTTCTCCCAGAGCTGAGACACAGGCCGCTACTCCTTCAGAAACCGGGAATCAGCAAGGAAGGATAGGACACAGAATAAAGACCTAAAGTTGTTCGTCGTATGAAACCAAGAACGGAAAGATGTCTATCAAAGAGCGAGAGGGACTGAATGGACGGTTTTCAACCAGCTCTGAAGGTTGCAAAGACTTTAGAGTGCCCCTAAACGGAAGGAAGGAAATATAAAATTAGAAACTTTCCTAGCTACCGGGGAAGGGGAGAGGAGAACATAAGTAACCATCAAACTATAGAACCTCACCTCAAACAAAGGCCCTCGGAAGAGCCTGAAGTAGAGAAACCTACAAATAAACAAAAGAATACTTGTCAAACGCTTCACCTCGGTAAACCTTTGGAATAAATATCGTCGAGCCACCGACAACTCCCATGGTTCACTAAAACAGGGGATACTCTGCGACAGACTATTGAGTGACTTGTCGAGCTGATCCGATACCAAGTGGGCCGCACCTCTGAGGACTCTATATGAAACAGAAAGGTGTTCCTTTAAGCCCTAAAGTCATCCACTTTCTCACCGATCACAGAAAGTCTTTTAAGAAAAAAGATTCCCTAACTTTTTGTGGCATCCGAATCGGGATACCCCGACACGACGAAGACTGGCCCCTTTGTTTCAGGGTACCGCCATTGTCACACAGCATGGGAAGTATGCGCGGCGATTACCCCAAAAACCTTCGCTTGCTTGGAGGCGTCTGGAGGCTCATGTAGCACAACCAGTGAGCAGAGCCAAGCCTATCCATTACAGTCAGGAGACGCGTGGGCGTGACATTCTGGAAGCGGACATGTAAAGCATATCACTTTTCGCATATCACTTATCCCGGTCACCCCTTCCATCCCGAGAAGGTAATTTCAAAGCCTAATTATTTCATTTTGTACTTATTCACATCATCACTCGAATAAGACAAAAGCCTTCGAACATACAGCCACTACCCCAAACATCTCTCTATGACACCCTGCCCGACATCGTCACGAGTAAGCCCCCTTTCTTTTTTTATTATTTTCAATCGCCTTTATTTATTGTGAATCCGTTCAACATATATACCTTCAGTCGAGCCACAAAAAAGCAGAGAAATGTTGAAATGACGTCCAAACCCATGGTCGCAATGCCGCCTCCACGCATGCCCACAGTCACCGAACCGACCTCGTCCGCTTGGAAGGACAAAACCTTGGCCAGCCTTCCGTGTTCTACCCCCGCTACCACAAATATCACAGCCCATACACCGCTCGAGGGAACCTCCACTCCCAAACTGAGAAAAATGGAGCAAATTTGGTTGAGTCCCGAGAGATGATGGAAAGGAGAGAGAAGAAAAAGGAAGGTTCTGCTGAGACTCAAGTCCCCCTACCGGAGCTCCCCGAACCTGAAGTGGAAGTTGAGGGGCTACTAGGTGAGAAGAAGCGTCAAATGATTCGGAAAGTTGTCGCGCTGGCAAAGCAGGGAGCCTACAGGAAAGGTTGGGGCAATGAGGAGCTAGACGAGTATCTGCAGAACCTCAAACCCTTTGACTACATCTATCACGGAACCAACAAAACATCCACTTAAAATGGCATAATCATCAGAACCGACTGCAGCTTCATTGACTGAATAAACTGGTGCCTATACCTTTCTAGGCTCCTGGTGTTGGCTGTAGCCATGGGAAGTGGGGGCTCTACCAAAAAACATGCAACGACCCAATAAACAGGTGAGCCCTTACCCGCACTCCGAGCAGGTAGGTATCGACAGACACAACGACTTAATCAACCGGATCCACCGAAGCTATTTTTCTCTAGACAGAATGAGGCTCCTATTGAGAGATCTATTAGTGATTGGGCCACCCCTCTTTTGAAAGAATGAAAGGTAGGTTCAGGCGATTGATAAAAAAAAGATTTCCTTCCCTTTCTTCATGACAGAGCAATTGAATGAAGCGGTGCAAGGTCTATAAGATTATGAATAAGATATTTATTCTCCATCCTTTTGAATAAAAAAACCTTTCAAATGATGGTAGTAGAGTAGTCGATCTGATCTCGCGCACGGGCGGATAGAAATGCCTATTGATGAGGTAGGCGAGGGTAGCTTGCCGGTAAAAGGTATGTATGGTAGTCTTTTGTTTGATGATAATGGGAAGGGCAATCGACTGCAACCTTTTTCGGCCTATTAGCTATTGGGTGAGGGCAGCTGGTGGAGGACAACACGGGGCAATGCAAAGGGAAGAGCTTCAAGTGACTTGTTAGGGCTCTCGAAGAGTAAAGAAAAAAGTCACTCGAAGCTCCTCTCCTCAAAGTCAAGTGGCTTTTAGCTCCTCTGGCGCGCCCTAGTCGAGTGGTCCTCGCCTGCACAAGCAAGCAGATTAGCTCCCTCATTCTCTTATTGTGCCGGCAGCCCTAGGCAAACGAGGTAGGAATAGATTGGATGGAGGAGGACTGTGAACGTCTATCCCATGAAGCGCCAGGGAACCATGCATTCCTCCCGGGCTAGGCACTCCCGTGTCCGTGATCCGATCAGATCTACCAGTGACCAGTTTACGGAATAATGAATTAAGCAAGTTCCAGGAGATAGAGAAAAGAACCTTGCCGAAGTCAGTCTTGTGTTCAATTCCACGGTTGGAATGATTTCTTTCTACCATCTGTCTTTCCTTTCTCTCTCTTCTCTTACCAATGGTAGGTTCAAGTCAAACTTCTTTTTGGCTTGCGGGCTCGGGTACTGCAGTTAGCTACTTCCCTTGTAGTCATCAGCTCATTCTTGACAGATCCGATCGGGTGTTCATAATCTGGAGTAAAACGATACGAACCTTTGCATGCCGGTACCAAAAGCCGATGCCTTACCAGTTGGCTATACTCCATAGGCCTGTTTTGGACGGTAGGAATGGGGAGAGGGGGAAGGGAGAAGCATAGCTCAAAAAACGAGCCGTGCAAGGATGCGGGGAGATAGAAAGTAAGCAGCAAGGTTCTCCCCTTAGGACCAAATATAACAAGCTCGCGACTCTAATAGAAAGAAAGGGTAATTTCTCCGCTATATTTGCTTGCAATGCTTTGGGTATCAAAGTTGGTGAAGGCTTCTGTAATCTTATACTTGTTACGCTCTTCGACTGAACTCGTTGGCTCCGTGTCCACCAAAATTTGGTAACCTTCATCACCGTCAGCATTTGGTACTCTCTCGATAGCTTCAAAAGTTTACTGAAAGGCTTTGGTGTAATAAACTGCAAGCCCTTCAGAAAGATAGACAAAATATAATAATGAATTAATTAATATTAATTAATAAAAAAAGGGTTGGTTAAGAACTATTGTCTGTAAACCATAGAACTTACAGTCACTCAATGGAGATATGTGCCTTTGTTTGGAATGAAGATGGATGAACAGACACTTGAGCCTAGAACTGATGAAATTCGGGGAAAACATGGAAGCGGTCACTATAATAGGGGGCAAGACATGACCGCAACTTAAGAAAAAAGTACCCTTGAAAAGACTAAAGAAACGGGGGAATGACTACCTGTAATAAAGCACAGGCTAATACGAGCCGACCAGAATAAGCAAGGCTTAGATTACCAGATCTTGGACACAATCTTCCTAGAGATGGAGAGCCCCTTGCCTCGCCTTTTTGCACCTATCCTTCTTGCTTGCTAACCTATAGCTCTCTTGTCTTAGTGACTCTTCCTCTTTTCTAGGTTTTTTTCTAAGTGTTAAAACGAAAGATTTTTCATTTGCCAATGAATTGGATCCGCCTCAATTCGATCAATAATGGGATTCTTGGCTAGAGAAGGGTTCTGTGACATGGACGCCCAGCCCAACACGGTCGGTCGGTTGGCCCACCTAACATATGATGAGATTCTCGATCGATTTGATCGAATTTCAAAAAGTCTTTCTCACTATTCAGAACTGTGGAGCTTTCGATCAAGATCTTTTCGCCTCACCTATTTGGGTTCGCGCTCGAATCGGAACCTTAATGCGTTGGTAGGCTTTCGACTCAATCTAATAGCCTAACTATCGGGCGCCAATAAAAGAGAAAGCTTTAGCATGGGCTCGTCATCTGATGCAGAACCGATGCGAGAGGGAGAAGTGAGGATTGATAGCTTTCAAGAACCAGTGGAAAGGAAAGACTTCTTCCCCACATTTCTTTCTTTCCAAAAAAAGAAAATTAGTTTGGGCTGGCATAAGCATAAAATCCAATGTTGGGCCAAGCCTTGCCAGCCGCTAATAGCCGAAGGCAAAAATGGGGGAGATATGGAAGAGGAGATTAAGGATAGTCATTCCACTCCATATATAGTACACACAAATTCTTCTTTCATTTTCCATTCCTTTCAGGTCGAAAACGCGGGCTGCTAGTGGGGCTGTGCCCATTCTCCCTCTTCTTCCGTTTTACAACCAGAATAAGGAACCTTAGAATTCAACCTACCAATCGATAAAAAAATGGGATTTTTGAGGAGCTGAAAGCTACTTGACTCTAAGGAGAGGACCACCAGCTAACAGATCAGAAAGATTAGTATGGAATGCCCTACTCCTACCTGAGCTTTCCGATCAACCAATCCCCTATTTCATGGACATCTGTGTTAGTTAGTCCCAGGGATCACTGATTAGTCAAATGAGTCCATCTCTCTGGTCTATCATTTGTTGGTCGATCCGGCTGGCAACTCCTGCATCTCCTGCCTCTCTATGGGGGCCCCATTTATAGACTAGTTTGCTGCTAGGAGTCTCTAGAGTCAAATTAATAATCAATAGAAGTCCCAATATAAGTTTACTGACCTGGCTCTTCAATCGACGATCTACTGCTCCCTCATAATAGCAGATGCCCATGCTTTGATTTGAAAGCCCTAGCCAGTGATGAATCCCCAGGTATTTAGTTTCTGGTTCGATAGGACCAGGAAGAGATGACTCTTTTTTTCCTCCTCCCTTCAGTCCATTTTGAACCCCTCCCAACAACGAACACCTTCCTACTGCAAGGTGAGGCTCTACCCTTCCCCTAGAATCTACTCTGGGTTAGAGGAGCAACTAGTCAAACTTCTTGAGCAGCCGAGATATTGAACAATGAACATTTGAAACAATTCCTTGCCTCCCCCTAAGAAGAGAGGGAATGTCGATTTGACTCAAATCCTGGACCTGATCTTGAATCCTATACCGGTTAATCATGCGATGGGGGATGTTTTTCTTTTTTCATCAATGCTGACCTAGTCGAGGCTCGTCCATGCCCAATCCCGACGGGCCTTCGATTTGCCCATACCCTAGCTCTATAATCCACCCATCATCCTAGTCCCTGAAAGCCCTCCGGGGGCCTAACCCTCTTTCTCCACTCGAGTCTGAAGTTCAACAACTTTCCTCATTGAGAACACCTGCGCTATAAGACAAAGAAATAGAGAGACTATGCATTGAATGAATCAGTAACAAAAGATTAGTTGAATTAGGGATCAAGAGACGGATATGGAGGGAAAGGCCTATCAATCATTGGTTGAGCTTCCCTTGAACCAGTCACGGAGCTCTCAACAGCGGAACCACGATTAGTCACCCCCGCCAATGGATCTATTCTTCTCTTATGCGAGTGAGTAGGTGGGTACACTGAACACCAACTCCATCTCAATGAAGAAAGGGATAAGAAACGACACCTGTAAACTCGGATAACCTTGTGGCATAGCGTTGAATCTACTCTACCCTACACTACCATATTTGTTCCTTGTGATTCAACCACGGCGGAAATTTAGTCAACTGTGGTTACGCTTACACCAAGAACTCCTATTTTATTGCATCAAGAGCTGATTCAATTGTAGCACTTACTATAACAAGAAGAGGGTGAACTCATTCTCAAGCACTTGAAGCGGCTGGCTTTTTTTCTTACGATATTTAGTAAAGCTAGGTTCAATAGAGACAATCCATTTATTCATAGTAGCTGCCCAACGGGAAAACTCTTTCTATCAAGCAAGTAAGCCAAGCAAGGTAAATCGCCAATCGATTTGCCGATCCACAATGGCTACAGGCTCAACAAAACACCACGCTCACAGGCTCGGCCGAACCGAGCCGCCCAGGCCGCATGCGACAAATAGGCGGATACTCAGATTGAAGAAGCACTGGCTACCATTGCTGAAGTCCAGCATCAGGAATAGCCTCAAGTTGGGGGCCCAACCCAAGAAGCTGCTGCTAAGCCCGTAGACACTGGAGCCAAGCCTTGAAGGGCGAACCAAGGAACTCAGACTGTAGAGCATCAACATGTGTTCCATTTGGTTAACTACATGTTCTTTTTACTTGCGAAAATGGTTCCTTTAAAAGCAAACTAAGAATAGGGAAGGAACTATGGCCGACATAAGCTCACCAATTAGGATGCGTGACTAACGCATTTTTTTTCAAATGATCTGGGCATTTTGCCTTTGGCCTGCGAGGGCTTTCACTAGGGAAGGGCACCTGCTCTCCAATTTCTATTCTTTGTTATCTGTATCGAACTTATATGTTCCAAATGTGAGAGTCATTCTTTCGATTCAGTAGAGCGAGAATCCCTTATTTAGGAGTACACCGGGGCCATTCTTCTAAGAAATAAGAAAAGTAGTGCAATAGTTGACTCTTCACACTTACCCCATCTCAGCTTTCATTGAAAATCTCGTCAATAAAATGATCTAAAATTGTTCGCTTCTTCTTTCCTCTCCTCTCTTTAATCTGAGAAAGAAGAAAAAAGGACCGAGTCTTGTAGATCTACTGCTTCAGATTCATCGAGCTGGGTGCTGCTTCCTTCTCCAAGTTTTGTGTGTCTTTTTCGGTGATCTCAATGTATTTCAGATTTAGCTTTCATCTGAAGATGAAGGAGACATCATTAGCTCACTTGTCTTGGTTTAGTCTTTCGACCCTAAAAGCGTACAACAGACTCATTTGATGTAGGGATCGGGGAATGAGCGTCACAACAAAGAGTTGAGATGAATGGTGCGAAAGTAGATGCTAGTGGTTCAAATCATGTATTAAGCCAACCCATTCTTTCTATCTATTCTTTTTATCAATAAAGAGGTGCTTCGGGCTCTTTTCCAAGGGGCAGAGGGTATTTAGAAGTTGGTAGCGAAGGAAGGAAAGATCCCTTTAAAAGCCGCAAGCAAGCTGCATATCTTTCTTCTCTTTTCAAAGATCGGGCTGATGGGCCCCTGCTGAGATTCATTCCTCGTATCATCTAGGAGTGAATAGGGATTATGAAACAACAACTGAATATCGACTTTTTTTAAGCGAGTTGACCTGAGGACCTCTCTTTTACTATGTATAAAAAATACTCTATCGTAATAAAGTGGGTTTGGCTGCTAATAACTAAAGAGGTCATCCGCTCATCAATTAGGTTGAATTGAACATGAATTCTGTGTTCCACCTGGGATGGGAGACTCTCTCTTCTATATTTTTATCTTCCTTCCTATTGTATCTTCATATAGTAGGTCGCTCTGCCTGATTTTACTTAAAGAGAGGAGGGGCATAAGTTCAACAAAATGTGTATGTTAAATTAAGCATGACGATTGGTTCCTTGATTTAAACATGACTAGATTGAAGCCATTCTGCCAATAAGGTTTCAATAAGATGAAGGCAATATGCATCACTGAACTAGGTACTTTATGACCAACTGCCCAAACGGAAAATGGTAATGAGCAACTCCCACCAGCTTTTTTGAAGATGTCTGCTGCAGATGTTTCCTATGGTTTACGGGCGAGAGAAGAGAGAATCACATCAAGTCAATATCAATAGAAAGAGTTGCTTCTAACTAATTCTATCTGAGCCTTGAATGAACTACATTCTCTTCTATCCCTTTCCGAAACCAGCCGTAGACCTCTTCTTTTGAATGTTTTCCGGGGCTACTTTATCAGTCACAGGTGTTGCTACAACTAATTATTTCTTCAGTTGATTGGTAAACCAAGGAATTTAGTACGGAACAGTAAAGAAAAATAAGAACATGACTGTCAACAGCTTTCAAAAGAAAACAATAGTGAATAGGGCTTATGGATCATCAACACACCGACTAACAAAAAGTACGTAAGGGATACGCCTTCCAATTCTCATGTCTTAAGCATAAGAGATTTGTTCAAATTTTGTGGAATGAGATAATTCACCAAGGAAGTAGCGCCTGACCTTTATCTTTAAGGTTTCGATTTTAAGCCTTTAGGTCCGGTAGAGATAAAATCTTTTGATAAGAGCTTCCGATAATATTTTGAGTTCTCGTGCTTGTCCTGGTCTCAGATAGAGATCTGAGAATTTTAGTTGTTTCTGCGAATATTAATGATTCTACAGTGGCATAGCTCCATACATGGGCTTTTTCCCTTGATTATTTGGCTAGCCGGATGTTTAGCAATAGGGTACCATTACTTTAGTATCTCGGCACTTGGGCATAGTATAGGTTTGCCACTTAATCCACTATCAATGTATCAATGGTGGTGGTCCTTCTGGCAAGAAGAATATGAATTGGATAGTCATAGACTGGGTTTACCACTAAATCCCCTAGTAACGACATTCTGGCTAGAAGCATAGGAATTTGTAAGGTTCGTTTGTATTATATGTTGCTATTACCAGCAGGGTTTTCCGCGAATGTAAGTTGTTTGATAGCTTTACGCGAATACACACTAGATAACTTTACACATATGGACTCCATGCTTTATTAGAGGAATATTATTCAGGAACCTCCTATATCTATATTTTCCCCATCCCTAATGATGAAATGGATAGTTTAGCTAATTGATGTGCCACGCTCTTACCATTAAGTAGTAGCATTCAATTAGAAACTTCAAAAGAACAAATTAGAGTTTTAATATCATCCACAATGTGTCCAATGCTAGGCTCGGGTCTTGTTGGAGCATGGCTCCCATATTGCACTGCCTGTCTCCACATCTATTCGGTAAAAGAAAGCATCCAATGCTAGCCTCATTCCATAGTAGACAGCCCAAGCTTCGACAACTCCAGCATCAGTGGCTTGGAAATGACTCTTTGACATAGCCAAAAAGACGGTGCCAATTCAGTCCCTTAGTTCGGAACATAATCCAGATGCCTTAACCTCATTTCAAAGAGCTCTATCACAATTGACTTTAAACCAGTCATTCAAGGCAAAAGGGAAACTATAGCTTACCGCTAATCGCTTATACCCGTCCGTCCTGATAGTGAGCTCCTCTCCTTAGAGTCAAGTGGCTTTCAGCTCCTGCGGATGACTTTTTATCTTATGACACGGCATGGTAATTGATTTAGTGCACTTTCCTTTCGCAACAGCACAGCGAAACCACCATATTTCGGGTTTGGATATCATAGGAAATGGGGCACTATTGAAAGGTTTTCCAAGTGAACACCCAATGCTACGTCAAAAGCATGAATTTTAGATGTCGAATGAAACTACTAAATACTAAATATAGGAATTCCAACTAGAAAATTCACGAACCAAGGTTCCGCGTCTCATGCCTTTCAAGAAGATTGGGGCTCTTAGGGAATAGAGCCAATCGTAGTAGTATATACCCTATCCATATAAGGCATCTTCCGGGCCAGAGGCCCCCCTTCTCATGAGGTAGCATTTTAAAAATGAGTTGATCTGGAATCCTCTGTTTAGGCACATGCTTCAAATGGAGCTTTCAGAAAGCCCTTCGCTAAGGGCAAAGGTTTTTCTATGCTACATGCCCTAGGTCTGACCGCCTACCTTTTGTTTTGACTTTTCTTTAGTCAGGAATGGCTTTTTCTTTAGCGGAAATGGTTGGAATGAAGCAACTAGTCTCCCGGGACTTGAAAAAGTGGTTTCAACTATCAATAGTTGCCCTTATGTTGAGGAGATTTAGAAGCACTTGCTGAATACCCTCCTAGCCAGGGGATCCCCCTTGCCCTTGCAAGATGAGGCCGAGTAGGTGATGCACCATTATCTGGGGCATGGTCTCATTAGCTCTATTACGAAACTACTTTTTTTGGAAAACCATATATAATACTTGGATGGAGCGAAATGTTCGGATTTTCAAGCAATCTTATAAAGCCACAAGGGAGCTTTTCTACCAGATTTACGGATAAAGAAAAGGTAGGATTTCAGCTTCCAAGTTAAAGTACTCTAATTCGATGCGTGCCGTGACCAACAGATATTAGCCAGAAAGTGCTCCTTCCCCTTCTTGCTGCCATAGAAGCATGAAAAAATGGAGTTTTCCTGTAACCATTCTGAAACCAAGAAAGCCTTTATTTGTGCCTATAGAATGATTCTTCCACGAGTGTCGCTTGCATTCTAACTTCAAACTTCATAGGAGTTCTGACCCACTTAACTTTTTGGTCTGGCCAATTCGAGTTGTAAACACGGCTTCCAAAGAGGTGGATAAATAAAATATGACCGAAAGGGAGGTCTCATTTTCGCATTTGATACTGGAAGAAGGGAAAGCAAGTATGCCCGCTTACCCTCACTAACAAAGGTAAAAAAAGGATGAGGAGCAAAGACACATAGATTGGTGTTTTGCATAAGGAGATTGTTCTGCCTCTTTTCGAATCATCATCAGAGGAGACAGAAAAGCACCCTTTCCATTCGTTGAGAATGATTTCCAATAGTCCGCCTTTCATTCGATCATGCAAGAAGAGAATCACTTTTTGGTTTTGAAAACAAAAGTTCAAAATCCCAGTTGAGGCAAAGGTATTGAAGAGCAGATAGACCCGGAAGACTCCAACCTTCTAGATGGAGCCAGGTTAGATCACTTCGATTGCTTTAGCCCTTACTACGGTAGAGTAGGACGCTTTAGTTGGCAAGGTTATATGGTCTATAATTCTGCCACCTATGAAAGAAAGGTTGCCAAAGATATTTTGAATGGCATTTCCACCGATTGAGGCGAAAAAGCCAGCCGTATCCCACTAATCTAATGTAATAAAGGCCAATGGAACATGCTTATACTCGGTCAGGAGGGAATTAGGCTCTGTCATTGCTTCTTTCATTCCATCTCCATTTCTCTTCATCAAGTTCTACAAGACTTGAAGACATTTGCCTAAGGAAAGCGATTGAGCAAAGAAAGTTCACAATGCAATTGAGCTAAAGTCTGAAAGAAAGATCCCACTTTCACAAACTATACCTGATCACATGTGACTTTTACTATGGATACATGACCCTTTAGACTTGATATTAATGAACCAAAGTTGTACAACCTTGTTCAGTTACTTTCAACAATCTCTTATCTTCTATTAGCATTAGCTGGCAAAAGCACTACAGACTGAGATTTGAATAATGTTGCATTGAGATCCTGGCTCTTGACCAGATGGAGTAGTTAAATAAAAATATATTCCTTGCCCTAGAAATAGCCTGCTCTAAAAAGAAGTAGTATGTTGCCCAGGGAGGGGTTAATTTGGTAGATTAGTCCTTTGGATGGGTTGCCTTGTGGTCTCCTTTTGGGATTGCTCGGTTATCAGTCGAGGAGACTATCCCTTTCTTAAGTGATTATGTGCTTTTCAGTTTACATAAGTATTCAATTTCGGGAGAAGTTGGGGGAAAAGTGCATTTCCATCGCGAAAGATTCAATCCAGCCACATGTTCCCCTACGACTACCTTTTTACAACTTCACCCCAGTCAAAGATCCCTTCCTTCGTAGATCTCCAGATTTTACCCCTACCCCAGAATTTTTTGAATATCGGGAGACTCGTGCCCGCATGCTACAAGATCGGGTTTGACTTGCTCAATGAACTCGGTCTCCTTTCTGTCTTTCTCTACCGGGCCCCATTCGGAGTTTTTGTCTAGCGCGTCTCGCTTCTCAGAAAAGAAATCCAGAAAGTCCTTGGTAGCAACTATAATCCAAGCAGGCCCAATGAGAAGAGACCCACCCTCCCACTCTCTCTCATTTATTTAGCAAAAAAAACTAGATAACGGGGGCCCTTCCATTCAGAGGTAGCGAATCGACTTTCTTATGTTTTTTGGAGGGATCCCTCGCATGACCAAGCCCAAAGTGGAACATAATTCGATAGTCAATATGCATAAAATAGTCATGAATTCTAATTCTTTCCAATTCCAATTGGTGATATTAAATTTTAGCCTTTTTGCACAACCCGCGGAATTCCCCTCGTCATTTAAAGATGCAAGCATCTTTTTGTGATCTTCCAAGGAAGAATCCTGATCTTTTTGCCGTCCACAAAAGAATTTCTCTCGAATGACTTTTGTAAAATCCCATTCATCGTTGGGATAAAGATATTTAATTTTCATGATTATCTCATTTTTTTAATGAAAAGTGCCTAAAAGATATATCCATTAACCGTGCTTGCTGCTCCATGTTGAACTCGTTTAGTGTCTTTCGAATGGAGTCTTATTGTAAGGCCCCGTAAAAATTTTGTGCATAAAACCTAGTAGCTATGGTGTCATGGTCCGAATAATGTGTTAGGAATGTGTAGTGATTTAAGTTTCAAAATGTAGAGAATTTATTTTTCCGAAAAATGTCAAATATGCGGTCAAGAATGCGACCGCAAACCTGACATGCGGACCGCATTCTTGCCGCAAATCGTTCCGGAGAGTTGCCCAAAATCGTGTCAAAAGTGCGGTCGATATGCGATCGCATGTCAAATCTGCGGTGCACTTTTGCGACCGCAGAATCAACATGCGGTCCGCATAGTGACCGCATTCCTTAACAGAACCTGCATAACTTTGAGGCCATTTTTGCGGTCACTTTGCGGACCGCATGTGGATTCTGCGGTCGCATAGTGACCGCATATTTGACCCCGGCCCAGATTTTTGTAACATTTTGACCCGATCTCTTCTTTAATATAACACAATTCTTCTTCATTTTATCATATTATCTTACCAAAAATTAGAGAGAGAAGAGAGGGTTTTTAGAGAGAGAAATCTTTCATCTTCAAAGATTGTTCCAACCATTTAATTCCAAGGGATCCTAGGGCAAGGATTCAACTTCCCCAATATTTTCAAGGTAAAAACCCTAACTATTTTCTTTGATTTTCAGTTTTAAATTGGGTAAAGAGAGGTTTGCATATAATAGCTTTTGGAAATAGAATTTTACACTCATGCATGATTTTTGAACTTGATTTTTAGTAAAAAGAAGTGAGTAGAAGTAAGAGTCTTCAAAAACAAGGTTGGCAAGAGTAAGATAGCTTGGGTAAGCATAAAGTAGGAAGTTAACGGAAGAAAACTCATCACCATGTATGTATGGCTAATTTTGATTCTTGTGAAATCGCCTATATGTGTGAAGTTTGTTTGTTTCGTGTTAAATTGACAAATTGTGTGAAATTCTTGATGTTGTTGTTGGATATTCAAAGTTTGTTGTCGAGCTATGAGTGATGTAAAATGAGAGTTTAATTTGGCAAAAGAATTGTGAATAATGACTATGATGGCCTATATGGCACCTTGTGGAAAACAAATGAAACACTTGAATTGTGGAAATATTGTAACATGGTTGTGATATTGAATTGAGAAGAAATTGAGAACATGAACCAATGTGTAAGTTGCTTATTTGAACTCGTTGAAATTGTGTGTAGTACCTTATCTGCTGTTTGAAATTGTTGTGTTTTCAACTGTAAGGCGGGGTCGTGTTGCGCGACCGCAACGTGGTGAAATAAGGTGTGGGTTGGGGTGATAAGGGTGGCCGAGGTAATAAGGGTGGTCAGGGGCAATAAGGATGGAAAGCGATCGAAATCGCTATTGAAAATTGATACAAAAATCAATAATGTGAAATTGTGAAAGGAGACAATAGGAGAGTTTGCAACCTGTGGGGCACTGATTGCCCCTTTGTTTGACTACTTGTGCTTTACGTGATTGATTGATTATTGTTAAATTGGTTGATTGTAGAAAGTGCTTTGTGCTGAGAATTATTTGAAATAAGGAAAATGTGGAAACATGGTTGGCTGGCTTAATTAATTGTTGATGTAATTTGATGGCTTGAGTTTACTTGGGACAAAGTTTGTCCATACATACCAGTACAATTCAAGTGTACTGACGTCCCTTTTGCCGCGGGCGCTACATTCGTGTTATGATTGTAGGTGGATCAGTAGCAGGCACTTCAGCTCATCGGCAGTAGTATCCTTCTCCTTCCACTGCCCGTTTTGGTGAGCCCTTTCTTCCTTGGGGCCCTGTGTGGTTCATGCCACATTTGTTAAGATTTCATTTTGGTTTTGTAA
The DNA here is from genome assembly GCA_032618575.1 of Nicotiana noctiflora. Taxonomy (NCBI): domain Eukaryota; kingdom Viridiplantae; phylum Streptophyta; class Magnoliopsida; order Solanales; family Solanaceae; genus Nicotiana; species Nicotiana noctiflora. Next base: position 400,360 of record JASVEL010007604.1, read on the forward strand.
GGTATAGCCGGAGCCTTGTTACCGGCAAGTATTGTATTCCCTTTTTGTATCCTAGAGGCTCTGTAGACATGTAAACTGTGGGACTCCAGTCTTATGTATATATATTGTGTTATGTCGGGCGTTGTAAAAATTGAAATCTTGTTAATGAATCACTCGTATCGTTTTATTTGTTTAATGTGAAATCAATTATGATTAGTAATATATTTGGTTAATGAGAAACAGTCATCACAGGGTAACGCGTGGGAATGAAAGGCACCCAGGTCCGCTTGACTAGGGCAACCCGGTCAGGCGCCGGTCATGTTCCTCGATTTGGGGTGTGACACTTATCTAATTACGTTCTAAAGTTCTTCCTTAGGAAGTTGATTTATTAGAGAAGCCATTTCCTTCTGCTCAAGTTCAACGTTGAAAAAAATCAGAGTCTTGAATTAGAATCCGTTGTTCATATATTATGCCGGGAAGCTCATTTTGAGTTGGAAGAGACGCTTCCCCACTTTCTAGCAGCGTTCCTGGGGACCTAAGAGAAATTCCAGATCTAATGAGTTGTCAGCGCATTCTGCCAGTTGCATCAACCTTACGAAATACATAGTGAAGCAAACAATATTCGTGAAAATGGTCCAAGTTTTCTCAATCTTAGGTACCCATGAATTTATAAATTTTTTATCGTAGAAATGACATAAAGTGCTACCCAAGATCCATGGTATGAAAACAAAAGTCAGAATAACGAAGAAAAAGACATTATGATGTAAGTCTATTATTCCTTGCATCATATCTGCGAACACGAACATCAAACAGGAAATTTTTACTAAGAGTGAGTGTACAACAAGACCAATCATTTTGTTTGGTTCATTCTTGGACTGCTCTGCTCCCCCAAACAAAAAGAGAGAGTTGTAGGAAATCGCAGGTTGGCTTTGTTTATCCAACCAAGAAAGGCATGGTACTTTTGGGCTTGGTAACTAAACACTTAGTTTGCGTTAGGTTTTTTTTTTTTTGCCAACTCAGGTGTTTTATTTATATACGATATTATCGTGCCAACTCATAGGTGTAAGCGTTATAGTACAGTGATGACTGGTGTGCTTTGGTGTAACCGGGTGGCTGGAACCAAAGAAAGATTGTACCCGGCGTCCCTTCCTCTCATTATGCAGTTATCTCGAGCTCATTGAACACAAACTTTATTCTTTTTCTTTTCTAATCATTGAAATTCTCTCAATTGTGCTCCCACTGCCATTGTAGCACTCTCTAATACATGCTCTAGAATTTTCCAATTCAGTGGAGTGGGGCTTACCTTGAAGCGGATTCCAATTTCATAGTTTTTAACTTCCCTCCTCGCTCTGTTTTTATTCGGAACCCAATTTCACCATTCTATCTCACTATGGCCACCCTGCTGAAGAAGACTACTGGACCACTTTCTCTTGTATTACTACCTTGTTTTGTTGTGCCAAATGGATGTAAAAGTGTACTTTGCTGCTAATCTGAGCCATGTAGTAGTATTTCCTATTTTTTGACTTATTTTTTTCTCTTTCTGTTTTTGGGTTTTTTTCCTATGATGTGTACCTCTGTCTTAGAAGAAAGAGAGGAGGGGGACTAGTTTAGGAGTCTAATTTTTGAGATTCATTCATTCATAAGGGTGTATGATAAGAAAAAGTAGGCTTACTTGTTGCAGAAAGAAAAGTAGCATTTTACAAACTGCTTTGATTCATTAAGATGAAAACTTCACACAGGAAGTGTATGTCACATATATTTCATTGTATATTATTTATGAGTGTTTTAGGCCTCCATGTCTTTGTCTGTGTGTGGTTTCTGAGCTAGGAGCGCTTGGAATTTAAGTCCTACTCATTAATATGCTATCAAAAAGAGTGGCTCTCCTTCTCTTATGAGAGATAGGCGCAGTCCCTACGGCCAATTCTCTTTAACAAAAAAGGCATTCCCTGATCATAGACCATCCTTTATCCTTTCTTGTCTTTACATTCTAAGTGAAGTCCTATCATGTGTGAGGAACTGTCTAAAAGTGAAAGGCATCATTAGTAGGCGCAATGAATCAGCAATCGGGTAATTCGAAAAACGATATCCGTATATTGAATACCTTTTCTAAAGCCATACCGAGAATCTCTTGTCTTCAGGTAAAGGGTCGGAATCAATCCACAAATGAATTACTTCTTAAAATTTGATCCCTTCCATCGGTCGCATCTGCCCTGTCTCAATCGGTCGAGCTATATCGGTCAACTATAGGAAACTGACCAATAGCTCTTCTTTCTTTTGGTAAAGGTTAACGGTCCTGTTCAAGAAATGGTGCGTAACAGGAGGCTAGCTCAGTATATTACCTTTCCTGCAGTTCTTTAATTTAATAGTTTCTTATTTTAGGATAGTAGCTTCAGTCGATAGGGTAAGCGCTTATTTCGTTCTTGCTTGCTTTCATTCTGTTATGAGAGAGAGCTGCTCTACGTTTATTCGTTTTAGACAAATGACTATCCGCTGGAAAATACAGAGTAGGATTCATCAGTGATGAATGAAAGAACATTCATTGAATGAGTTGACGCTAAACCTCTTGCTCTTTAAGAGGGTCAAGGATGTATGCATTACTGGATTAATTAGAATTAATAATAATAGAAACTAGGGTCCACGTAGACTATTCAGAGGAGTTATGCTAATTAGTGATCTACTGATGTAGCTAGTGTTACTGGAGCTTTTGCTAGATATTCTATTGGCTTAACTAGCTCTAAACCCTCCCACCGGATAAAGGAATGGAATTTCCAGTACAAGTAGTCGTCTACACTTAAAAGCTTTCTTGTCGTCACAGAAGAATATTTAGTTTGGCCTAAGATTTTATAAGTCTGACGCATCACTTACTTTTCATCATCGTTGGTCCATAACCATTTTACTACCTATTTATGTGGTTGATATCTTGATCACTGGCATAATCACTCAGCCCTTGAGGATGCAGCTTCTACGGATTGAGGTTATTCCCCGCTAGAATGGGCCAGGTGGGATGGGGGAACGATCGAGCGTGAAAAGGCGCAAGTCGAGCAAGGTATCTGCACTGAAATGTAAAAAATCGTGCAAAATAAAAGGTCAACTTTTCTTTTTGCTAAATATTCAAAAGATTATATCATCAAAAATCGAATTCTTGGCGGGGCTTTCCTTGTTCCCTTCCTTGCCTCATCTCCCAAATCTCTCCTACAAATAACAAGGCTCTTGCGCAGGTGGTTAGCAACCGAAGACAAGATTCGAGGGGCGTTCAGCCACTTGACTGTAAGGAGAGGGGCTTTTTCGAAAGGCTAGAAACTTTTACGTATATAGATATAGTGAGTGTGCGTGCGGGGTGCAAGTATACCACTTATGAGAAAGAACCCCAAGTCAGTAAAGTAGTTAACCAAACACAAGTAAGAAGTTCGTCAGTCCTTCCTCCGATGCCTCCCGTTCTTTCTTCTTCATTTCGTCATTTTGTTGCGTTGTTCTGTTCATAGGTCCCAATACCTCCTTAGAAAGCCCTCTTCCCTCTCTTTATGTTAAGAATAAAAGAATGCTGCTTGATTGAACGAACATTATAAGAACCTTTCTAACTGACACACCAGTCAAAATGCCACCCATATCTTTTTTTTTTTAACAAGCCTTCTTAATCAAATTTTTTTTATTTGAGTTCATAATAACTGGCGGTTATCATTAATGAAAAGAAAAGCGGAGGCCCGCCATCTGCTAGCATTGTGGTTTTCCATCGATTCTTTATCAATGGCCCACCCTTTCTTTGAACCTTATCAATGATCGAACTTATAGATATGAACTGAGTGCCATTTGATGAGTAACTGAGAACAAAGGAGTGGGATATGGAAAGAATGAAGTAATGAAAGAGGAAGTCATTGCTAGTAGTAACAACTTGTCATGATCCATTGGTTCATATAGAATCCATGTCCTAGGTGTATCAAAAAACATTGTTTTCGCTAAGCGTATATAATAAAATAGAGTGAAAAGGTCCACCCCAAAACCAAGGGGGTACTAACTAACAGTTGAGTCCTCTCCGAACCGCAGGAGATAGTTTCCCATTATACGGCTCACCAACTTCACTTGCCTCTATGGGAGGCTCGCTCCGGGCAGGTTCAGATCACTTACAATACACGGGCTCTACGAAGGAAGGGGTTGGGTTAGGAGAGTTTTCAATATGATTCTTTTCCTGTATTTGTTCGATGAGAAATGCGAGTCTATTTTGTCCTCTTTCTTCATCCCCTCGATCAAAATGATCAAAAATAAAGGCGAGCTTGCTTCTTATTCTCCTGTTTGATCTCTTCCATCTCTACCTAGATTATTGTCACCTGTGTTGAAGAAAGTTTTGGAACCATGTAGAGAATTAATAGGGGCCAAAAATCTTCCTCTCAATAGTGCTTTTCGAGGCTCCCCTGAATAAGTAAGGCCCCGTTAGCCTGGGCGAAGATGGGGATAAAGAGTAAAGATTGAAGCCCCCTTAGCTCTGCCAGGCACTGGACAGGGGTTAGCTCAGTAAATGTGTAGAGCCAAGTGTAGTGTGGTGTAGTATTAGGCACTTCTAGGCCCCTTCCTGGCTACTGGATCACTCCAGCGATTCGGGTAATATAGACCCTTTGCCATCCATTGCAGCAGAGCCGGGGGGGGGGGGACTAAGCGCAATTTTTTTAATCAAATGTTGAATGAAATCGATTCTTTTTTAGATATCAAAATCTAAATCGGATAGGATAGATGGATGGATCTATTTTTCTATTTATATATATTACTAATCAAAATGGATTTTTATAGTGTTGTAGCGTAGAAAGAAGCCCCAAATCCTTGATTTGGCCAGGAAAGACTGCACTGCTTTGGGCCCAGGAAGTGATGGGAATGAGCTCGGCTGGTTCTCCTTCACACTTCTTTTTCTCCGTGCCCGTTCCACATGCGATTCGCGCGCCATTGGCGCTTTGCTTTCCTCTTATTCTTCATTGGATGGTTTGGATGGACTTCGCCGTTCTTTCCCAACTAAAATCGAAAGGGTTGTATCACATCGAGATGTTGATTCGTATTCTGCCCCCGGTGAGATGGGGAATTTGTAACCCCATATTTAGACTTTTGGGCCCTTCATCTTTCTGAATCGAGATCCGGCCCGACTTGTGTCGTTCCAACAACCGGTGGGGATCAACTCAGTATACCATCGCGCACAGTAATTGGGAGTCCTGTTACACCTAAGGACGACATCAATTCACCAAACCAAGGTTCATCTCGTGCAGTCATTGTGGACTCGTACAAGGATATTGAGTAGATGGTTGATGTATCAGACTCGACCCTATCTTTTGTAGCAAGCATTCCCATCCGTGTCGCAACTGATTACGGTAAGCTACGTGTCCGGTGCACGGAGAACTGCCTTCGGTCCCCCAAACTTACTGACTTGTGGCAACCTTCCGCCCGCCTAATGGACTATAACGCTAGTCACTACTCCCACTGGGGCTAGGAAGTAAGCCCCACAAACCAAAGCGGCAAAGAACAAATAAAATTTTCTACAAAAGCCGTCTAACGGGGGGATTTCCTGCATATGAGAACATATTAATGGAGAAGGTAATAGCCAAAATAGGATTTGTTTTCGCTAGAGCGCCCAAATCAGCTATATATTTGACACGGGTTTGCCGTAATGCTAAAACTATGGTAAATACTTCTATCGTCATTGATGCATAAATAAAGTTACCAATTAGTAGATTGAATTCCTTCTATGGTTCCACATGAGAAACCAGTACGAATATAACCTACATGTCCAATTGAACTAAGAGCTAGAAGTCTTTTTACTTTCGTTTGGGCCATGGCGGCCAGTGCTCCTAAGATCATAGATGCAATGCTGCAGAAAAAGAAGATTTGTTGCAATGTAGCTCCAAAAGAAACATAAATTGAAACATGTGAAATATTAGCAGAAATAGAGATTTTAGGCGCAATAGAAATGAATGTTGTAATCGGGGTGGGCGAACCTTCATACATATCAGGTGCCCACGTATATATAGTTAAAAGATATATGGAGTCCGAAGGGTAGTGGGTTTTCTTTGGGGCTTGAGAGATGGAATAGATAGGGCCCTACAAGTTTTGAATTAGCCACTGGGGAATTCACACTAAAGGGAACGAGGAATTCTCAATGAAGAAAGTGCTCTCTGAACCAAACGTTTAAGTAGTATTCCATCAAACGACTTTTCCTGAAACTCTACTCTCGACTTGGATTATATATCGCAAAAGGTCCGCTCTCGGCCATTCCAAGGGGGTACTACGAGCCCTCTGCCCCATGCATCTAACCAGCTCGCGTGGTTCACCTTTTCCACTGACTATACAAAAAGAGTGATTCAGTCTACAAGTCATTTTCTCATTACTTTGGGTCTCTCATTTTCTATTTTTATTGGCATTACGATAGTGGGATTTCAAAAAAAATGGGCTTCATTTTTTAAGCTTCTTATTACCTGCAGGAGTCCTACTGCCATTAGCACCTTTTTTAGTACTACTTTTTCTTAGGGTTCCAAGTAATTCAACCAGTGCCAAGAAAACTATCCGATTGTAGAGCGAGGCAGCAGAGGGGAGTTGGCACAATATTTAATCCATAGAGTATCGGTGCTGGTGAAGGGGATCACTCAATGATGCTACAGGCACTCATTAGTTCGGATTGGGTAGCGTGTAGGAGATAATAGAAGGACCCGCCAAAAGTAGTTCCGTCTTTCCAGTTCTTCCGAAGTCAAAATTTCCTCATCCAATAGCATTCTTAGTTAGTACCATTAAACTAAGCCTATTTTTGACGAGTGAAGCGGCTAGGATACATGCTTAGCCTAGTATTCCCGAATTGGTATTGGATAAGAAAGATTTTGCTTTCTTCCCACTCATGAAGAACAATAAAGTGAGGGGAGGGCTTTCGTGGAAAAAGGGTAAGTTTGGGATGAGAGGGTGAACACTAAAATAGTAGTCACCAAAGTTGATTATTTTTTTTATGAAGGCGAATTGATAAGAAAAGGTACTTCCATGTGTATAAAAGCAGAAGGGAAGGAGGCCCCTAGTCCAAGTATAATAGCATAGGGAGTGCAAGGGTGAAGATACTAGAGTGGTTTGGCACTCTTAGTCAGCTTTCTTTCGTTCGGGCTTTCTTTCTTTTGCTTTTACACGAGCCAATTATACATGGCGCTGAAGAGGAAGGCATCATTTACTGTACTACAATCGGCCATACCATGATGGCATTGTGGATCTCATTCGTATTCCAGTTTTTTTGGACAAAGTTATAGTAGTCATTTAGGGAATAAGTCTTTTTTAATTATTCTATTAGCATAGCATTAAGTGGTAAATATTTTACATTTTTGGCTTTACCATACTATACATGCAAACATAACAAATAAAACCAAACAAAGATAGTTAGCATAGATAGGAGTTTATCTCCAATAGGCACCGGAGTAGATCTACACTAAAAAAAAGAACACCAGACATGAAAACAAATGTCTCAAGACACTTATTATAACCTTATAAAACTAAAAAGAGTTGATGGACGCTTTTAGTTTTCTCGGGCACAAAGGAAGATTGCCTTCACGATCAGTGCCTGCTGCTCGTGGCGTAGTCCCTGGAGTCTTTCTTCTAGTTCCCGAATTCTTTGACTGCTTGCTTCCATTCGAGCTTCAATAGCAGTCGGGTTCACAGAGCGAAGATGCCTCAGGAAACCATTTAACATTATTTGAGTCTTTCGAAGAAAATTTTATACATTTTGTATTTCAACGTTAATTTCTGCATGTCGCTGGGGAATGTCGAGAATTTGAGTAGGGAGGGCCATGGCTTCTCGATATACACAGGTAGTAATTTTCTGTTTTTTTAATTTTTTTTGTAGAGCACGAAGGCTTATCGAGCCTCTTTTTATAGAGTGTGTAGCAATTCTGCCAATGCAGTACGAATTGCATGGCTGGCACAATATGAATACTATAACTACACTGCCTGTATGAAAAAACAAACTTTGCAGAACCCTTTCACCTAATCGATCGTGGTGAAGTCAGCAATGGATTCGGCGGATCATACACCTTAAGCTAGGATTTGGGAAGGACATTTACGAGACTGAGGTGAGTTTTAAGAGAAAGACGGGGGTGTATTTTATTGCTCTAACTATCTGTGAGCATGGAAATTGTGTTGCCGAGTAGGGGGGCGGAGAGGAATATGGTGTTGCAGGTTTGATGACTGTGAGAGGGGTTGAAAATTTATTGGTTTTTTTTAGCAGGTATATTGGTATGAATGTACATATTCTAGATTATAGAATGTATAAGAGCCATACGACACGAGCAGTTGAATACAGCACTATCATGCCTTTGTTTTGTTGTGTGAAGAAAGTAAAAAACTTGCAAAGCACGCACCTCAATCACCCTGCCTATGTGAATTGAACGAACATAAAAGTACAACCAGCTTAAGCTGGTTTTCAACCTATTTTTTAGTGTTCGGCCATTTTTGGCAAAGTCTAAACGACATATTCGTTGCCGATTTGGGGTTCTGATGGAAGATACTGTTGGGGTTCTAGCAGAAGTGCATGCACAACTCAGCTCTGGAAAAATTCCTTAAGGTCCTGAGAGAGATGAAGTTTATAGTCAACCTCTACCTCTCAGATAGCTTTCTTTTCCAACACTTCTATGTGGAGATGGATGTAATATTAATGTGATTGATAGTTTAAGTTTACTATTTGCAGTTTTCCAAAGTCTCAAATTTAGGGCTTGGTTCCGGCCTTGTTTCGTAGTGAATTTATGGATTTGAATACTTCTAACACTGAATTCCATTTTGTAAATTCAACTTGACTTGTACTTGGAACAGAGAAAAAGGGTATCCAATTGAAATCCAATTTTTTCTATTTTTCACTTAGATGTGCTCGGCAGATGCTAAAGTCAGAGCGTGATGGCAAGAATTGATCGAGCGAAGAATCAGAATTCTCAGCTATCACATTCTGAAAGACTACTGGACTAATTTCACTCAATTAAGTAAACTATGCCCTTACAAAACTAATTAGTACTCTTACACGGTTGTTCAATTTTAATGTCATTCTCAACTCTATCCCTGACTGGGTCTTTGATTTCAGGACCTTTCGAGGAGGGTATCTTTTTGGTTAATATCAGCCCGGCTCGCATGGACTTCCGGTATTTCTTATTTGACAACTTTATTGCAATTTTCAGTTCTCGAGTTACTCTGTTATGCCTAAATTGGATAAAGTGAGCTCATAGCTCCGTGAATGTTGTTAATTGGTCGGGCTGGCCTAGCAGTGTGCTGGGCGCCATCACGACCGGGTTTGGGGTCGTGACAAGTTGGTATCAGAGCTTAGGTTTACTAGGCCTCATGAGTCATGAGCCGGTTAGTAGAGTCTTTTGGATCGGTATGGGGATGCCTGTACTTATCCTCGGGAGGCTGCGAACCTTTAGGAAACACTTCACATTTCTTGAACTATGTCGTGCGATCTTGTTGTTCTGAGGACTGAACTTCTATATTCTATTCTCTCGCAGATGGCGAGAACTCGAGCATCAGGACGAGGTGGATGACCTCCATTGCTACCTGCTTGAGGCCGTGGGCACGGTCGTGGTAGAGGTAGAGGTAGGGCAGCTGAGGCAGTGCCAGCTGACCCACCCGTTGTACCTATTCAGGAGCAGCCCCCAGTGGTTGATGCTTCAGCAGCACCAGTTCAGGCCCAGATTGTATCTATTGCTATTCTTGGTCTTTAGGAGACTCTGGCCCAGATATTATCGGTGTGTTCCGGATTGGCTCAGGTAGTATCAGCTACCGCTACTGTAGCGACATCCTAGACAGGGGGTGGTCAGCAGACCCATGCAGCTCGCACACCTGAGTAGGTGGTTCAGGGACTTCAAACGCTGGAGGCAGTCCCCGCTTAGGTGGTTGCACCAGTTATTCCTCCAACTGCACCAGCTCCAGAGCATATGGTTTAGGTAATGCCCGACGACGAGCAGCGTCGTCTAGAGAGATTTGGTAGACTCCAGCCACCCTATTTCAGTGGCGCTGAGGGCGAGGATGCCCAGGGTTTCTTAGATAATTTCAAGATGACGCTACGTACAGCTGGTATTCTTGAGTCCAGCGGAGTTTCATTCACTACTTTTCAGTTTACTGGTCCGGCGTTCGATTGGTGGGAGGAGTTTGAGAGGCGTAGGCTTGCGGGAGCAGCACCTCTTACCTGGCAGCAGTATTCTACTCTCTTCCTAGAGAAGTATGTACCTCAGTCCTGTCATGAGGAGCTTTGTTGCTAGTTTGAGTGGTTGGTTCAGGGCGACATGTTAATGACCAGTATGAGCTGAGATTTACACGGTTGGCTAGGCATGCCACATGGATGATCCCTACTGATAGGGAGAGGATTAGGAGGTTCATTGATGGCCTCAACTACTCCTTTCGCATTCTTATGACCAGAGAGAAAGTTTTATCATCATCTTTTGAGAGGTTGTGGATATGGCAGACTCCATTGAGGCGAATCATTGCTGAGAGAGAGGAGTGGGAGGCCAAAAGGCCTCGTGGTTCTGGTAGCTTCAGTGGTGCTCCATCTAGAGGGCATTTTCAGCAGGGTAGAGGTCGCTCATCTAGACCTTCTCATTCAAGCCACCCTGAGTAGAGCGGAGCTTCTTATGGTCGTGGTCGATAGGGATTCCAGCAGGGCCAGTTTTCACTTAGTGCCCTCCCAGCCCAGAGTACAGCACCTACTACTTCTTTAGCCTAGGGTTCTTCTGCGGCGAGGGGTTCCCTTCAGCCCCCATCTCCAGCACTAGGTAGCTGTTTTGAGTATGGTGAGTTTGGCCATATGAGGAGGCAGTGCCCTCGACTTCGTAGGGATAGGGCTCAATAGAGGGATCAGCCCTCCTCTTCAGCACCATCTCAGACTAGTAGAGGTGGAGGTCAATTTTCTCGTAGTCGCCCAGGGGCGAGGAGCGATCCAGTGGAGGCGAGGCATGATTCTATTCACTCCCCGACAGGCATGATGTAGTTGCCTCCGATGCAGTGATTACAGGTATCATTTCTGTCTGCCACAGAGATGCCTATGTTCTATTTGATCTAGGGTCCACATATTCGTACGTGTCTTCTTATTTTGCACATCATTTGGGTGCGACCCGTGTTAGTCTTGATTTACCTGTTCATGTATCCACCCCCATGGGTGATACGATTGTTGTGGATCATGTCTATAGATCCTGTGTTATTTCTATTGGAGGTCTAGAGACCCAGGCGGATCTGTTATTGTTAGGGATGGTGGACTTTGATGTGATATTGGGTATGGACTGGTTGTCTCCGTACCATGCTATATTAGATTGTTATGCTAAGACAGTTACGTTGGCTATTCCTGGTATTTCTTAGATTTAGTGGCGGGGTTCGACTGATTTCATCCCTAGTCGTGTCATTTCATTCTTAAAGGCTTAGAGAATGGCTGCAAATGGGTGTTTGTCGTATCTAGCATTTGTGAGAGATGTGGAAGCTAAGTCTCCTAGCATTGATTCTGTACCTGTTGTGATGGATTTTCCAGATATTTACCCCTCAAACCTGCCGGGCATGCCCCCGGACAGGGATATTGATTTTGGCATTAACTTGGTGTCGGGCACTCAGCCCATTTCCATTCCTCCTTATCGGATGGCACCAGCTGAGTTGAAGGAATTGAAAGAACAGCTTCAGGAGCTTCTGGATAAGGGATTCATTTTCCCTAGTGTGTCCCTGTGGGGTGCACCAGTGTTATTTGTTAAAAAGAAAGATGGTTCCATGCGGATGTGTATTGATTATAGACAGTTGAACAAGGTAACAGTGAAGAACAAGTACCCTCTACCTTGCATTGATGATTTGTTTGATTAGTTACAGGGTGCGAGAGTGTTTTCTAAGATTGATATTCGTTCAGGCTATCATCAGCTGAAGATTTGGGACTCTGATATTATGAAGACTGCATTTAGGACCAGATATGGCCACTATAAGTTCCTTGTGATGTCTTTTGGGTTGACCAACGCCCCAGCAGTGTTCATGCATCTGATGAATAGTGTGTTTAGGCCCTATTTGGATTCATTTTTAATTGTGTTCATTGATGACATTCCAGTCTACTCCCGTAGACAGGAGGAGCATGCTTAGCATTTAAGTATTGTGTTGCAGAGATTGAGGGAGGAGAAGCTGTATGCTAAATTCTCCAAGTGCAATTTTTGGCTCAGTAGCATTTCTGGGTCATGTGGTGTCTCGTGATGGTATTCAGGTTGATCCGAAGAAGATAGAGGCGGTGCAGAGTTGGCCTAGACCGTCCTCAGCTACATAGCTGGGGAGCTTTCTTGGCTTGGTAGGATATTATCGCCGGTTTGTTCAGGGATTTTCATCCATTGCTTCTTCTTTGACTAAGTTGACTCAGAAAGGTGCACCATTCGTGTGGTCGGATGAGTTCAAAGAGAACTTTCAGAAGGTCAAGACAGCTTTGACCACAACTCAGTATTAGTGTTGCCATCATCTTCAGGTTCATATACTGTATATTGTGATGCCTCGAGAGTGGGGATAGGTTGTGTATTGATGCAGGAAGGTAAGGTGATTGCTTATGCTTCTCGGCAGTTGAAGCCACATGAGAAGAACTACCCTGTTCATGATTTGGAGCTAGCTGCCATAGTTCATGCCTTGAAGATTTGGAGGCACTATTTGTACGGCGTGTCCTGTGAGGTGTATACCGATCATCGTAGTCTCCAGCACGTGTTCAAATAGAAGGATCTTAATTTGAGATAGCTTGAGTTGCTCAAGCATTATAACATTACTATTCTATATCATCCGGGGAAGGCCAATGTGGTGGACGATTATTTGAGCTGGAAGGCGGTCAGTATGGGGAGCCTGGCCTATATTCCAGCTGAGGAAAGATCATTTTCTTATGATGTTCAGGCGCTAGCCAATCGGCTAGTGAGGTTAGACATTTCAGAGCCCAGCAGGGTGTTGGATTGTGTTGTATCTCGGTCTTCTCTATATGATTGTATTCGTGAGTGCCAATATGATGATCCACACTTGGTTGTCCTTAAGGACAGAGTTCAACATGATGATGCTAGAGATGTCCCCATTGATAGTGATGGTGTATTGAGGAAGCAGGGCCGGATATGTGTGCCCAATGTTAATGGCCTTCGTGAGTTGATATTGGAGGAAGCCCATAGCTCATGATATTCTATCCATCCAGGTGCCGCGAAGATGTACCAAGACTTGAAATAGCATTATTAGTGGAGAAAGAAGAAGATGGACATTGTTAGATATGTAGCATGGTGCCTCAACTGTCAGCAGGTTAAGTACGAGCATCAGCGACCCGGTGGTGTATTTCAGCGCATTGATATTCCCGAATGGAAGTGGGAAAGGATCACTATGGACTTTGTTACTTGACTCCCTCGGAAAGCGAGAAAGTTTGATCCTGTTTGGGTGATTGTGGATAGGTTGACAAAGTTAGCTCACTTCATTTCTGTGTGTACTACGTACTCCTCGGAGCGGTTAGCTGCGATATTCATTCGGGAGATCGTTAGATTGCATGGAGTCCCAGTTTCTATCATATTAGACAGAAGTACTAAGTTTACTTCACAGTTTTGGAGGACATTTCAGCGTGAGTTGAATATTGCATTCCACCCTCAGACGGACGGACTGTTCGAGCATACTATTCAGATCTTGTAGGATATGTTGAGAGCTTGTGTTATTGACTTTGGTGGTTCGTGGGTGGATTACTTGCCTCTCGCAAGGTTTGCCTATAACAATAGCTACCAATCCAGTATTCAAATGGCGCCGTATGAGGCTTTATTTGGGAGACGGTGTAGATCTCCAGTTGGTTGGTTTGAGCTCGGTGAGGCAAGGTTTTTGGGGACAGAGTTAGTCCAGTATGCTTTAGATAGGGTGAAGGTTATTCAGGAGAGACTTCACAGATCGCAATCACACCAGAAGAGTTATGCAGACCGTAAGGTTCAGGATATGTCTTATTCTGTGGGTGAGAAAGTCTTACTGAAGGTTTCGCCGATGAAAGGCATCATGAGATTTGGGAAGAAAGGAAAGCTCAGTCCGAGATTTATTGGCCCTTTTGAGATCCTCAGGAGGATTAGAGATGTGGCGTATATGCTTGCTTTGCCACCCAGTCTATCAGGAGTTCATCTGGTGTTTCACGTGTCCATGCTCCGGAAGTATGTTGGCGACCCATCGCATGTGTTGGACTTTAGCACTATTCAGCTTGATGATGACTTGACCTATGATGTGGAGCCTATAGCTATATTGGGTCGTCAAGTGAGAAGATTGAGGTCCAAGGACATTGCATCAGTTAAGATTCAGTGGAGAGGTCGACCAGTGGAGGAGGCCACCTGGGAGATCGAGCGGGAGATGCGGAGCAAATATCCTTACTTGTTTGAGTCTTCAGGTATGTTTCTTGACCCGCTCGAGGACGAGCGTTTTCTTAAGTGAGGGAGAATGTGACGACCCAGCCCGTCGTCACGGGAATCGCCACCCCGATACCTTGCATTTATGTGTTTTATGCTTTTATATCAGTGTTGGAGTCTATCGGGTAAGTTATGAGTAATTTTGGTTGAAAATGAAGCAAATAGCCTTTTTGAATGAAGTTTGAATTTGGAAAGTCAATCTGGAGTTGACTATTTAGTTAGAGCACTCGGAATCAGATTTTGATGATTTGGTCAGTTCCGGGAGGTGATTTGTGACTTCGGGGAGCGATCAGAATTGAATTTGGAGGCCCGGTGTAGAAATAAGCTTGAATTGGCTAATGTTGAATTTTGGCAAAATCCGATAGGTAGGTGAGATTTTGATCCGGGGGCCAGAATGGAATTCCGACAATTTCTGTAGCTTCGTCATGTGATTTTGGATATGTCTGTAAATTTTCAGGTCATTGGGACGTCGTTTGGTTGAGTTTTTGATCGAATGTGTAATTCAGAAGTTTTAGGGAATTTAGGCTTGAATCCGATGTGAATTACGGGTTTTGGTGTTGTTAGATGTGTTTAGAAGGTTGGGGAAAGTTTGAATAAGGTGTTAGGATGTGTTGGTGTGATTTGATGAGGTCCCGGGTGCCTCGGGGTGTTTTCGGGTGGTTAAGCGGAAGAGAATCATAGAAATTGCAAGTTGAAGTTTCTGGTTTCTAGTGTTTTCGCACCTGCGACCAATAGACCACAGGTGCGGTGTCGCTTGTGCGAAGGGAGTGCCGCAGAAGCAGTCTAGGGGCGAAAAGGCGGAAATTCGTAGAAGCGGAAGGGCGACCGCTTAGGCGATACCGCAGAAGCGGACCCTGAGCGCGAAAGCGGGGCCGCTGGTGTGGACCCAGGTGCGCGGAAGTGGAATTTGGGAGTTTTTAAATTTAACCGCAGAAGCGGTTGAAAAGTCGTGGAAGCACACACGCGGAAGCGGTCCAAAGACCGCAGAAGCGGAAATCGTAGAAGGATTAAAAATATCAGAAGTTAAAATTTCAGAACAGTCTAAAACATTTAGGGCTTGGATTTAAGAGACGACTTGGGCGATTTTGAAGGGAAATTCAAGGAGATTTTTCAAGTATTAAACTATGGACTCAAATTATGGTTTTGTATTGATAAATTAAGCAATTAACACCTGAAATTGGGGAAATTTGGGGTGTATTAATGGGGGTTCTCACCCTAAGCTTGGGTTATAGAAAATTAACGATTTGAATGGGTAAATGCAGTCCGATTTTGGTAAATGTTATATGCATGGACTCGTGTTGAGACGAGGGTTCCGAATATGTAACTTTCATAATTTTTCGAGAAGCGCACCGCAAGTCGGGTTTTTGCAACTTTGTAGTTTTTGGTATAAATTGAATTGTTTTGATTGGGTATCATCCCATTGGCCTAATTTGATGTATTTTTCACTATATTTGATCAGATCTACGCCTGCGGAGCTTGATTCTCGTGGCAAGGGCATTGCGGATTAGTCGTCGAGCCGAGTTGAGGTGAGTAATGGATGTGGGTGATGACCAACGGGTTTGAAACCCCGGTATACCACTTTGTGACGCTGTATATCGGCGAGACACGTACTCTCCTGTGAGTGCGGGGTCGATTGTGATTGGGGACTATGGCTTAGTCCGACCTTTTGGGTATTATATTGTGATATTGGCTACTCTTGAGCCGTTGAACCTCCTCCTCGGACGGTTGAGTACATTTATGGGCTGTGAGCCAGTTATTGGAATCCTGCGAGGATCGTTATCATTGTTCTGTGATATTGACATGCTAGTTTTACTACCAGTCTGGAGCTATTACTGTTATTATGATTTTCCAATCTCCGGAACTTTGACATACTGTTTTCAACTGAAAAATGATAAAAGAGTTTTCAAACTAATTTTGAGCCTGCGAGGCTGCATTTGCATATTAGCTGACTGGTAGTGCATCGGGCTGTGCGCCGCAGCATATTCATGATATTGTGCTTGGGCTGTAGGAGCCCCTCCGAAGTCTAAACCCCCACAGTGAGCACGGATGTCCAAATTGGATCGTGCTACGCACCGTAGCGGTCATTTCATGCATTGCATTGCATCTAGCTACATCTGATAGCTGTTATACTGTATTATGGATACTTGTTGGTACAAATACTGTTGATATTGAGACTGTTGCAGGGTTTTTGATTACAGCTTTACATAGTGCTATATTATGATTTCTTATCTACGTTGTCTTACCCCTGTTCATTACCACTGAGTCTGGAAGTACTCACTTTACTCCCTACACCTTGTGTGCAGATCCAGGTACGTCTCGGCAGACCTGATCCGGTAGCTGTTCAGTGGCATTTTTGCGGGATAATCAAGCTAGCTACAGCGTCTGCAGGACCTGACTCCCATTCCAGCTGTCTTTTCATTTTGTATTGCTATTTCTTTTCGCACCGAGTATCGTTGTAAACACTATTGCACTTATGTTCTCTTTAGAGGCTCTCGACTCTTGACCCCTCGGTCTTTGGGGAGTTGTTACAGTTATTGGGACTTGATCCCCGTGTTTGGTATTTCTATCACTGTTGACTTATTTTTGTTATGCCTAAATTGGATAAAGTGAGCTCATAGCTTCGTGAGTGTTGTTAATTGGTCAGGATGGCCTAGCAGTGTGCTGGGCACCATCACGACCGGGTTTGGGGTCGTTACATTAAGATTCGGTATCCTCAGCGGCACATTTTAATTGCTTTGTTTTGCTTCATTGATGTCTGCCTTCGGCATGGATTGAATAATCCCTGTGACTAGCAGTCTTGTTTGTGTGCTATAGAAGAGTGTTGTAGCGCATTCGTGAATTGCTAATTGTGTTTAGTGAAAAGCTGGTACACTTTTTCTTAGAGAATCACCTGCTGTAGTTGTTCCACATTGTTGTTGTCCAGTTTTAGGCACAAAAACTAGTGCTTTTGCATTTAGTTTGTGTTTAGTTTGCTACTTGTGTGATTGTAGTATTCACCTGTTGCTTGGGCCTACTTGGCATTGCATTTTTATTAGAGAATCACCTGCTATAGCTGTTCCACATTGTTGTTGTCCATTTTAGGCACAAAAATTGGTGCTTTTGCATTTGGTGTGTGTTTAGTGTGTTGCTTGTCTGATTGTAGTATTCCGCTGTTCGTTGGGCCTACTTGGTTTTGCATTTTTTATTAGAGAATCACCTGCTGTGGTTGTTCCACATTGTTGCTGTCCAGTTTTAGGCACAAAACTGGTGCTTTTGCATTAGTTTGCTGCTGGAAATTGTCATTGCAGGACTGCCTGGTTTTGGTAAAGATGGTGAACCAACTGAAAGTAAGCCTTCATCTTCACTCTCTTGAGCATCCTCCTCACTCGAATTTCCAACATACGCATCACCATAATCTTCTTCATCATCATACTCGCGTTGGTTTGACCATAGAATTAATTTACTTTCTTCCTGGGGCATGTTTCACTTCTTTCTAATATAATCTTGATGGGGTTAAAATCTTGCTTTGAGTTACCACTTTATGTTGTCTTAAACATTTGTATATTGTTGCTTTGTATAATTGATAGAGGAAAATCCAGGGTGTCTAAAGAAATGTACGCTCCTGCTCTTGGAGGAATCATGTTGTCAATTGGCATTAGCCTTTCCATTGATGATTTTGCTCTCGCTATTATAAGGTGAGGCTAACTTTACTAGTTTTATTGGTGTGATCATTGGTGAGGTAGTTAGCATTTTGGTGTTAAAGCTTTTGAGCTTTGTTGGTTGTTGACCTTTGCCATTATCTGTTGGATTCATTGCTCAGTATGTCCTGAAGCCAGCTCTTGGCATACTTGTAGCACAGGCATTTGGAAGCCTTAGGCGTTCTATGATGGTTTTGTCCTAATGTCTTGTGTTTCTGGGGCTCAATTATCCAGTTACGCAAGCTTCTTGAGAAAAAGTGACGTGGCGTTCAGTATTCTCTTGACCAGTTCAAACACCATTGCTTCAGTTCTTGTTACTCAATTTTTAACTGGCCTTCTCATTGGTTCAGTCGTTCCAGCTGATGCAGTTGTGATGTCAAATTCAATCTTGCAGGTATCAAATGCCCTTACACAATTGCTGCTTGATAATTAGTGTAATTGTAGTATACTGAACATTGCAGCTGAAAAGCTTTTTATATCATAATTGCTCAGCCATCTACGTCAAAATGTGTCCATAGTCATTCGTTTACTGTCTTTGGAGGTCGTTCTTCTCCCAGTCACTCTTGGCTTAGCGCTTAACACCTTTGCAAAACCAGTGGTATATATTATTCAACATGTGATTCCTTTTGTTGCCATGATTTGTACTTCACTGTGTATTGGCAGTCCTCTTGCAATCAACCCTACTCAGATTCTTTCTTCTGAGGGTGCCAGGTTGATTGGTCCTGTACTAACATTTCAGGTAGTGGCATTTGCAGTGGGTAACTGTGTATCAAGACTTTAATTTTTAGGTAATTTGTCTAGTCTCTTCTCTCTACGTACTATTGTATGTGATGAAATACTTCTAAGATAAAGCATGTATGCTTCTCAGTTTTTCAATCATGATAATTAATGACCACTGTTTTTGTCTGGAGAAAGTGCGTAGACGCTCCGTGTTGTCGCCGGCAGCTCTCCTCTCATTGTGTCGCGACGTAAGGCTGTTCGTCTCTCTCACATTCGCCGTAATAGGCTATTTCGTGTGAAAACAGGGAGATCGTTTTACTCCCTTCGCCCAATTTCCCGTTAACGAAAACGACAATTCTTCCGATTGGTTGTACGGCTTTTTTCGTTTGCTTTGAGACATTCGTAAGTATCCTCCATTTCGTATATCAATCTTCTCAAGTTTCTATGTATGTATTTCTATTCACATATATTGGTGTACATGCACCTGCCCTTTTTTATGAGCAGCTGTGCTTTTTGCAGACCTGCTTTTTAAACATTTTTCTTCTCTGCATTTTGGTCTATTTTCAGATTTCTTGGTTGATCTAAATTTCTCTTTTAGGTCCCACTTAATTTCTCGTTAGCTCTCAGTTAAGTGTTTTTCCACCTGATTAAGTTTTTTTTCCTCTTTAGCTCGCACTTAATTTCTGATTTCTCATTTTTATTCTTATTGTTTTTGTTATACTTTACGTTCTGTAGATGCGCATTGTTATTATTGGTAGTATATACTGTATAAACATTGTGTCTGTTGCAGCCTAGCTTCATTTCCATTATTATTGTCTGGGCTACACCAGTGGTAGCGGTGACAGCCCTTTTTGTTTTTGGATCGGGATATTTGCTGTGTTTTTCAGGGAAATTTGCGAAGTTGTCGGAGACAAGTGGGCCGACGAGCACCGGCAAAGAAGACCAACCGAGACGAGCGGTGGGTAGCGCCGGTTAAGCGTACAACTACATCGAGTGCAACAATTCAGCACAGGTTTGGTACTCGGGACTTGGTACCTCCCGTTCTACTGTTTCCCTTCGGTGTTAGCTAATTGTTGTTTCTTTAGCTCCCAATTGTTCTATCATTCAGCTAGTGTACTTGTAGCTACGTTTTCCCTATAGTTTTACTCGTTGTCCGTTGAGCACTAGCGAGTATTCTTTGGATTTGCCGTAGGAGTAGTGGCTGCAGTCTGGAATGGTATATTAAGGGCATGTCCGCGTGTGGGGCAGAGTGTGGGGACGGTCTCAGGGAGTGGGACGGGAGGCAGGGGAGGTAGAGGGGGCAAAGGAGCATATAGGTTGAGAATCGGGACATAGAACATAGGTTCGTTAACGAGTAAGTCTATTGAGTTGGCGAAGATCCTTCATAAGAGGAAGATTAATATAGCGTGTGTCCAGGAGACTAGGTGGGTCGGAACGAGGGCGATAAACGCGGATGGGTATAAGTTGTGGTACTCTGGAGTCATGAGGGGTAAAAATGGAGTGGGGATCTTGGTAGATAGCCATCTTAGAGAGTCAGTGGTAGAGGTCAGGCGGGTGAACGATAGACTAATGACTATTAAATTGGTGGTGGGCGAGTGTACCTTAAATGTTGTTAGTGCATACGCGCCGCAAGTAGGCTTGGATGAGGATATTAAAAGGCGCTTTTGGGAGGGGTTGGACGACATTGTTCGTAGTATCCCGCCTTCCGAGAGGCTATTCATAAGAGGAGATTTTAATGGTCATATTGGGTCGTCTACAGGTGGTTATTCGGAGGTTCATGGCGGCTTTGGTTTCGGGGAGCGAAATGGAGGGGGCGCTTCGTTGTTGGACTTTGCCAAGGCATTCGATTTAGCGATTGCGAACTCAAGTTTTCCGAAGCGGGAGGAGCATTTGGTTACTTACCAAAGTTCGGTGGCGAAGACTCAGATTGACTATCTACTCCTCAGAGGAGGCGATAGAAGGTGGTGCGTGGACTGCAAAGTTATCCTAGGTGAGACCCTTGCAACGCAACATAGGCTTTTGGTGATGGACTTTGGCGTTATGATAAGGAGGAAGAAAAGAGCAATACGAGGTCGCCAGAGGATTAAGTGGGGCGCCTTGACTACGGATAAAGCTCAGGAGTTGGAAAGAAAGTTATCAGAAATGGGAGCCCGGGGAAGTAGTAGTGGGGAAGCAAACACTATGTGGTCGACGACAGCTGATTGCATAAGGAAGGCGGCGGGAGATGTGTTGGGGTTATCTTCTGGCCACATCGGTGGCCATAAAGGAGACTGGTGGTGGAATACTGCTGTCCAAGGTAAAGTGGAAGCGAAGAAGGCAGCTTACATGAGATTAGTAGGGAGCACAAGCGAGGAGGAGAAGAGGGCGAACATGGAGAGATATAAGGTAGCTAGAAAGGAGGCGAAAATGGCAGTAACGGAGGCTAAGACGGCAGCTTTTGCTCGTTTGTACGAGGAACTAGGTAGCAAAGGCGGGGAGAAGAAGTTATTCCGCCTCGCTAAGCTAAGAGAGAGGGCGGCTCGGGATCTGGACCAGGTGAGGTGCATAAAAGATGAGGACGGCAAAGTTCTGATGGGGGATGAACAGATTAAGAGGAGATGGCAGACCTACTTTCATAAACTCCTAAATGAAGAAGGGGATCAGGGTATTGTACTAGGTGGATTGAGTAACACCGACATTCCCCATGAATTAAGTTATTGCAGGGACATTGATGTCGATGAGGTCACCGAGGCAATGCGTAAGATGAGGGGGGGGTAGAGCTACCGGGCCAGACGAAATTCCGGTTGAACTTTGGAGGTGTGTGGGTAGAGCAGGATTGGAATGGCTTACTGGGTTGTTTAATGTGATATTCAAGACTAATAGGATGCCTGAAGAGTGGAGGCGGAGTACGATGCTTCCGTTGTATAAGAACAAAGGCGATATCCAGAGCTGTAACAACTATAGAGGCATCAAATTACTAAGTCATACCATGAAAATCTGGGAGAGAGTGGTAGAGATGAGAGTGCGAAGGATGGTGTCTATCTCGGACAACCAGTTCGGATTTATGCCGGGCGATCTACCACATAAGCTATCCATCTTATTAGGAGGATGGCAGAACAGTACAGGGATAAGAAGAAGGATCTTCACATGGTGTTTATTGATCTAGAGAAAGCGTATGACAGGGTTCCTAGGGAGGTCTTATGGAGCTGCTTAGAAGTTAAAGGGGTTCCGGCAGCCTACATTAGGGTGATTAGAGACATGTATGAAGGAGCTAAGACTCGGGTTAGGACAATAGGAGGCGATTCCGAGCATTTTCCAGTTGTTACGGGGTTGCACCAAGGGTCAACACTCAGCCCTTTCCTATTTGCCCTGGTGATGGATGCCATAACGCAACATATCCAAGGGGAGGTGTCATGGTGCATGCTATTTGCTGATGATATAGTCCTAATTGACGAAACACGACGCGGGGTAAACGAAAGGCTAGAGGTTTGGAGGCATGCCCTTGAGTCTAAAGGATTCAGGTTGAGCAGGACAAAGACGGAATACCTCGAGTGCAAGTTTGGGGTGGGGCCGACGGAAACGGGAGTGGAAGTGAGACTTGACTCTCAAATCATCCCTAAGAAGAGTAGTTTCAAGTACCTAGGGTCAGTTATTCAGGGGACCGGGGAGATCGACGAGGATGTCACACACCGTATAGGGGTGGGTTGCATTAAGTGGAGGTTAGCGACGGGAGTCCTGTGTGACAAGAAAGTTCCACTTTTACTAAAAGGTAAGTTTTATAAAGCAGTGGTTAGGCCTGCAATGCTGTATGGGACCGAGTGTTGGCCGGTTAAGAACTCACACACCCGGAAGATGAAAGTAGCAGAAATGAGGATGTTGAGGTGGATGTGCGGGCATACAAGGATGGATAAGATTAGAAATGAATATATTAGAGAGAAGGTGGGTGTGGCCCCCATAGAGGACAAGATGCGACAAGCAAGACTCAGATGGTTCGGGCACATTCGGAGGAGGAGCACTGATGCACCGGTGAGAAGGTGTGAGCGACTGGCTGTGGTAGGCATGAGAAGAGGTAGAGGAAGACCTAAGAAGTATTGGGGAGAGGTGATAACGCAGGACTTAGTGCGTCTTAGGATTACTAAGGACATGGCCCTTTATAGGGGATTGTGGAAGTCGAACATTAAAGTTGTAGGTTAGGGGGAAGTTGTGGATAATTCCACAGCGCACTAGAGTGATATTAGCTAGTTATGAGGTAATCGTAGGAGGTTATTGATGAGTACATGGAGTTATTTATTGGATATTAGTATACCTTTCATCTATTTCCTATTTCGTATTTCTTATATTTCTTATACTGCTGCTACTTTATTATTTTGTGTTATGTTGTTATTTTATGTTATTTTTAGTATGAGTCTATTGATAGTACTAATGCATTATTTTTTTGTTGATGTCTTGAGCCGAGGGTCTCCTGGAAACAGCCTCTCTGCCCCCCGGGTAGGGGTAAGGCCTGCGTACATATTACCCTCCCCATACCCCACTTGAGGGATTATACTGGGTTGTGGTTGTTGTTGTTGTTGTTGTTGTTGTTGTTGTTTTTG
The DNA here is from genome assembly GCA_032618575.1 of Nicotiana noctiflora. Taxonomy (NCBI): domain Eukaryota; kingdom Viridiplantae; phylum Streptophyta; class Magnoliopsida; order Solanales; family Solanaceae; genus Nicotiana; species Nicotiana noctiflora. The sequence goes on from JASVEL010007604.1 coordinate 423,679, forward strand.
TCTGCTGACCAAGCTAGTCACTATATACCCAGCTTTTAAATTTTTATTCAAGATTTGCATATAGTCAACTTCTATATTACAGAACCTAAGTGATTCAAGTATGATTTTTAGGATATTAGTGTTTGGTTAGCTTATATTTTTTAATCTTATTAGTGGAACTTTCTACATGCTGCCTTAATCAGTTGATGTTTCTTTTATTGGTTGAGGATTTCCTGTAGCTTGTGCATAGCACCTTGTTTGACCTTGCTTCTATAAATTTTAAGATGATCTGATTGTTGGCTCCATTTCTTGAATGTTTCTATTCATTGGAGTAACTTTTTACACTTCGTTTGCCGTTGTTTCATCTTTTACTCTTCCTTTCTTCGCTTAACCTTTTGGTGGTACATTGACTAAATGGACATACAACAACAACATTTACCCAGTGCGGTCTATCCAGGTGGGGTCTGGGGAGGGTAATGTATACGCAGACCTTACCCCTACCCGATAGGGAAGAGAGGTTATTTCCGATAGACCATCGGCTCAGGAAAATAAAAATAAAAAACAACAAGAAAACAAGAAAAGACAACTATAATAGTGACGAAAGCATAACAACCAAAAGATGAAAGACATGCAATAACAGTAACCAGTATCTAAGGCTCAGGGCTAAGATAAACAGCAAGTACAAAATGTATTCAGCATAAACTGCAAGCTATATAAGATTAACCGTAATCCAACCCCGCCTCACACCCTGAATTGAAGTAAGGAAACTTCTATTACCCCTAACCTACAACCCTAATGCTAACTAGCTACTTGCACAAGTTTTCAAGTGGGACTAACTGGTATGCATGGCTCTGGGGCTTATGACTTATTAGTAGACAAATATTCAGAGCCAACAACCCAGAATGGATAGGAGTATAAAAATTATGATATATGAGTTATATAGTACCCTCCCCAGACCCCACTTTCTGGGAATATACTGGGTTGTTATTGTTGTTGTTGTTGTTGTTGAGTTATATAGTACAGAGCCAAATAAGAAAACAAGAAACTATAGGTTTCCAATTTTGTCCAAAATAATTCCCATCTACTTTATAATTTCAAAATAAATACTCCTATAACATTTAGAAGAACAAGCAAGAAATGCAAGCGCTCTATATTGATATTAGCATAGTGTGAGAATCCTTATACAATGGAACTACAACTTATAGGGCATTATTATATATACTATGCAGAGAGGCTATTAATGTCTGTAACAGCAAGGACAATGTTGTCTTCAAATATGAGAACACGGACTTCATATGATGATACCCAGATAACCATGGTTCCATCCACAATTTTTTGGTGCATAGAGCACATACCACGTGCAATTATGCCAAAAGTTCATGCTTTAACAACTGAATCCAAAGATATCTTTAATCAAACTTCTTGCTTCTATTTATGGAATTTTATACAATTTAGACCAACCCCATGCAACAGTTCACAAGCAAATTGGAAAGTGCAAGAAGGATCTTTTTCACATTACCTAAAACTTTTTGAAGAGCTCAGAAATTGGTATACTACTATACTTATTCATTCAGTTAGTGAAATAATTATGTCATGTAAGGTTATAAGCAATGTTGTCAAAGGTATGCTTAAGCCCTAAAGCAAAATGCAAAACATGTTAGAGCGCTTTGCCTTTAGCGGGCGCTTGAATATCGTCATCAAGACTCTCCTTGCCAATGATTGTATTCGTTAAGAGACGACGCTAAACAATTGATATTTCATTATATCATAATAAAAATTTAATTTCTTTGTCCATATATATAGTATTCATGCTTATAATTATTAGTCTTGGACTACATATACATATTTATATTTTTTTCTCTTTTTGCGCCTTTCTTCATTAAATCCCGCGCTTTATTTGCGTTTTATGCTTAAAGTCCCAATGGACCTTAGAGTTTTTTTGCGCTTTTCGTTTTTGATAACACTTGTTAGAAGGACAGTATTCAATAAGTAAGAAAGCAAGAAAATGCATGGAATTCTAGTTGATAGAAATTGAAATAACTGGGACAATAACTTTCTTAACAGTAGCATATTCTAAAGCATTAGAAGATAAAATCCCTGTTGCATTCAATGGAATAGTTTGTTTCACATTTGAGTCTCTCTCAGCTGCAGTAACGAACTGCTTTTAATGATCTGAAGAAGCCCTTTTGTTGAGTGATACAACTGACCACGCTTTAACTCCAGAAGTATGAGCCACATCCGATTGATTACATGTAGAAATAGTGATCTTCTTAGCTTCCTCCACCTTAGTTACTCCCATAGTAGCAGTATGTATTTTAGGATCAACTTTGAGTCGATTAGTTATTTGAGCACCAGCAAAAGCCTGATCAGCTATAAGATTTTGAGTCTTGCTCAAACTCCTTGATCCCATTAGTTGCATTCACAACATTAGAGGACTCCAAACTTGTATTGACAACATCCGTTTGTTCAGTTGGATTTGTACCAGATTTGCCTCGATCATGCACCTGTCCAGTTATTTTTTCCATAGCCAACATCTTGTATAGTATTAGTTTTATCAGCTGCTGGTTTTTTCCATTTGTTCATCTTGGTTTAACATGGTTATTTGTGGACCAGCAATGGAGTGACCAATTACTTGGTTTTGATGCCCATCTTCTTTGGCTTTTTGTCCAGTAACAGGACCTGTTTGATTAGTATATTTCGATATTCCAATTGTCCAACATTAAGTAGCCTTTGACATCAAATTGCTTAGGAATCAACTGTCGTAAATCTTGAAGATCAGTTTTACCAAACGAGAACTTGAGGATGATTGCTTGATGTAATCCTTCTTCAATGGTGAAAGCATTTACCTCTTCAATGGGGAATTCAACAGAAGGTTCACCATGTTCAAAATTGACTGGACATTTCTCGAACTTTGACAAATTTGCGGCAGAATGCTTTCCTTGTAAATGCGACTAATATGATTGGTTTTTAACGATATTTGGATCTATTTTTCTATTGATTTTCATCGGCTCTCCTAGCGGTTGGAGCTGGGGAGAGGCCTGCACATCCATGAATGAAACTAACCCACAATTTCTGTCCAAGAAAACAGAAATAACATCGAAGATGTGAACAATTGGGTGCTACAGTGACTCGCGAATTGTGAATTTTAAGATCTCTTGCTTTTAGCTGTACAATTGTGAATCACGAATCAAGCAAAGCATCCAGGTTATTCTTCAACAATCCCTTCACTTCACATTACAGATGTAACTTTAATGCTTGCTAATGAACAGTCGATGCTACAATAACTTCGAACAAAAGAAATCAAGATCTGTTGCGTTTGGTTAAAGACTGTAATGATGAAACAGTAGTATTTTGTCATTGAATAAATTTTCACAACCTGAATGCCTGAATTGAACTGAACTTCCCAGGCCTGAATTGAACTGAACTTACCAGGCTCTTGGTCATGCTAGAAATTTGCCTAGTGATATTGTATGTTCATAATAGTTGTTATCTTGAGTGGTAAATCTCCAATTGTCTTACTGGAATTTATCAAACCAAAGTAAGATTAACCATTCCAAAACTTTTCTAATTAACTTTTCTTATATTCTTGTAGCCTTGTTGATGTTGCTGGATAACACCTCGTGAATTAGACTACTTTTGGGGTAAGCGATTTAACTATTGCTCATTTTACATTGTATATGTTATTTTACCAATAGTTGTTTATCATTTTTTTTTCAATCTTTTGTTCTTACAGGTTTTGAAGATTGAGGCTACAAGTCAAGATGCAAGCTTAGAAGATGCACAAGCTCATTATTATTTTGTTAAAAATGTTAGGCAAAACTTGATATCATAGTATGGCTGAGGATAATAGCGAAGATTTTTTTAGTTGAGGTGTTGAGAAAACATAGAAAGTAATATCATCATTGGATTAGACCTTGATATCTTATCTTTTTATATCTCGATTTTTTTTATAACAATTTGATATGTACTGATAAAAATTACTATTTTTTTCATTGAGCTTTTAAGACTACTCATGGGTATTAATAGATCTTGAATATTTTGTTAAATTATAAAATTATTTTAAATAGGGACATCATCTCTAAAAATAATCTAGAACCATTTAAAGGTTGGTCGTGAAAGTGGTTTAACAACCAGACGTTTTGTCGATCTCTAATAGATAATTTAGACGTTGGTCGCTAAAACGATTTAACGAAGGCAATATATAAATTTATCATCGCCTATTAGGGATGAGAAATATAGTATCTAATGTTATTCACGACCAGGTTTTATGTCCGTCCCTAAAATGCAATTTAGGACCATATAAAGTTGGTCGCTAAAAAGATTTCACGACGGGAATAAATATTTTTTTTTATCGCCTATTAGGGACGAGAAATGTGGTCTCTAAAAGTATTACACGACCAGTTTTTTGCCCGTCTCTAATGCGATTTAGCGACCTGGTATTAAGACCCGTGGTTATTGATATTTAGCGACGGAGGCTATTACGACGGGTCACGACCAGCCTTTTCCCTTTGTAAATTACCCTTTAGGACCAGATTTTTACTTTTAGGGACAAGATTTCCCTTCCTTAAAGGCCGTTTTTCTTGTAGTGAAAATAGTGTAGTTCGGCCTCGCTCGAATTAGCACTCTAGCTAAGCGCCTTCACCATCAAAGCAGTGTGCTTCAACTTCGCTCAAACTGGACTCAGGCTAAGTGCCTTCGCCATCAAAATAGAGTAGTTTGACATCGCTCGAACTGAGACTCTCGCAAAGTGTCTTTGCCATCAAAATATTGCTGTTCGACCTTGCTCAAACCGCGACTCAGACTAAGTGCCTTCGCCATCAAAATAGTATAGCCCAACTTTGCTCAAACTGGGACTCGGTGCAAGTGCCTTCGCCATCACGATAGTGTAGTTTGACCTAGCTCGAACTAGGACTCAGGCTAAGTGCCTTCGCCATCAAAACAGTGCTGTTCGACTTCGCTCGAACTGGGACTCAGGCTACGTGCCATTGCCATCAATATAGTACATTTCGACCTTGCTTGAACCGGGACTCATGATAAGCGCCTTGGCCATCAAAATAGAGCAGCGCGACCTCCCTCGAACTAGGACTCAACCTAACTTCCTACGCCATCAAAACAATACAGTTTGACCTCGCTCGAACCGTGACTAAGGCTAAGTGCCTTACCCATCAAAATAGTGCATTTCAACCTCACTTGAACTACGACTCAAGGTAAGTTCCTTCGCCAACAAAACAATGTAGTTCGACCTTGCTCGAACTAGGACTCAGGCTAAGTGCCTTCACCACCAAAATAGTGCAGTTTGACCTCGCTCGAACCAGGACTCAGGCTAAGTGCCTTCACCATTAAAATTGTGCAGTTAGACCTCGCTTCAAATAGGACTCACGCTAAGTGCCTTCACCATCAAAACAGTGCAGTTTGACCTAGCTCGAACTGGGACTCAGGCTAAGTGCATTAACTATCAAAACAATACAGTTCAACCTCACTCGAACTGGGGACTCAGTCAAAGTTTCTTCAACATCAAAATAGTGCAATTTGACCTTGCTCAAACTGGGACTCATGCTAAGTGCATTAACCATCAAAATAGTGAAGTTCAACCTTGCTCTTAACCAGGACTTACGCTACGTGCCTTCGCCATCAAAATAGATCATTCGACCTTGCTTGAATGGCGAATCGAGCTAAGTGCATTCATGTCACGCCCCAAAACGAGGAACATGACCGGCGCCTGACCGAGTAGCCCCAGTCAAGCGGTCCTGGGTGCCTTTATATCCCACGCATTATCCCTGTGTCTATTATTACTCATTAAACAAATATCTTACCAATAATGACTGATTTCACAATGCATAAACATAACCATGTGATTGATTTACTAACAAGTTCACAATTTACATTTACAACGCCCGACATACATATACATAGGCCACAACCCCACAGTTTACATGTCTACGGAGCCTCTAGGATACAAAAGGAAATACCATACTTGCCGGTAACAAGGCTCCGGCTATACCTTACAAAACCAAAATGAAGTCTAAAACAAGAGTGGCATGAGCCACACTGGGCCCCGAGGAAGAAAAGGGCTCACCAAAACGGGCAATGGAAGATGAAGAATACTACTGCCGATGAGCTGAAGTAGAAGTGCCTGCTACTGATCCACCTACAATCATAACACGAATGTAGCGCCACCGGCAAAAGGGACGTCAGTACACTTGAATTGTACTGGTATGTATGGACAAACTTTGTCCCAAGTAAACTCAAGCCATTAATTACATCAAAACTAATCAAGCCAGCCAACCATGATTTCCACCTTTTACTCATTCCAGAAAAGCCTCAACACAAGTACGTTTAAGGTCAACAAATAGAACAATAACCAATCAATCACATAAATTGCAAGTAGTCAAACATAGGGGCAATCGGTGCCCCCCAGGTTGCAAACTCTCCTGCTGTCTCCTTTCACAATTTCATATTAATGATTTTATATCAATTTCAATAGCGATTTCGATCGCTTTCCATCCTTATTACCCCTGACCACCCTTATTTCCTCGGCCACCCTTATCACCCCAACCCACACCTTATTTCCTCACGTTGCGGCGCGCAACACGACCCCGCCTTGCAGTTTAAAACCCAACAATTTCAAACAGCAGATAAGGTACTACACACAATTTTAACAAGTTCAAATAAGCAACTTGCACATTGTTTCATGTTCTCAATTATTTTTCAAACCAATATCACAACCATGTTACAATATTTCCACAATTCAAGTGTTTCATCTCTTTCCACAATAAACCAATTCTCAAGTGTTTCGTTCCTTTTCAACAAGATGCCATATAGGCCATCATAACCATTATTCACAATTCTTTACCCAATTCAACTCTCATTTACCTTTCGGTTCATATTTCCATACCACATCACTCATAGTTCAACAACAACTTTGAATATCCAACAACAACATCAAGAATTTCACACAATTTGTCAAATTAGCACGAACCAAACAAATTTCACACATATAGGCGATTTCACAAGAATCAAAATTAGCCATAAATACCTCGATTGAGCTTTCCTTAAGTTAATACAACACTCCAAAAACTTCTAGCAATTCCAATCTACTATGAGACATAACAAAATTAAACATATATTAGAAAGATATTCATGAAACTAGCTCATTTGAGCATTTTATCAAATACTAGTTGGGCATCTTGATTTCAAATCCCCTTTTCAAGAATATCTTCATTCCCTAACCCAATCTTTACTTATTTATGTTCATCAATCTTCCCACAACTCTATTTGCACAAGCATGCATACATAACACTACCATACCAAGAATCACACCTCAATAATACATCTCACAACCTCTACAATACTAACATAACCTAGGTTAGGAACCCATGGCTCCCAATCACCCTCCCATGAGTTCTAATGTATGTATCTTACATAAATAATCACCATAGAGTAGTTGGAGATGATAAACATACCTCTTGTAGTAAGAATTTTAAGAATCTCCACTTGAGGTGTTCTTGAAGAATTCAAGAATTAGAAGGAAAATCTAAGGATTTTGAAGATTAATCCTTGTTAGTATAAGTGCTTAAGGGTAGAAATTACTCAAATAACTATAGAAATCTTACCTTAGATCATAGGGATGAAGTTTGGGATGAAACCCTCTTGAGAGAGAAAGTCAAAACCCCAAAAATGAGTTGGGAACACTCTAGGCCGGTTTTTGGGGTATTAAAACTATCCAGCTGCGCGAAGTGTTGCCCAGATGCACGAAGTGTGCAAGCTTCGCGCATGACTTCGCGCATTTTCCTGAGCATTCTGCCTAAGGTGCGCGAAGTGTGCGCGAAGTCCACTTCGCGCAGGACTTCGCACATCTGACACCTGACGAGTAAAATAATTATACCTTTCTGTATACACCTCCGATTGACGAACGGTTTGTTGCGTTGGAAACTAGACTCAAAGGGCTTTAATTTGATCATAGGGATGAAGTTTGTAATGAAACCCTCTTGAGAGAGAAAGTCAAAACCCCAAAAATGAGTTGGGAACACTCTAGGCCGGTTTTTGGGGTATTAAAACTATCCAGCTGCGCGAAGTGTTGCCCAAATGCACGAAGTGTGCAAGCTTCGCGCATGACTTCGCGCATTTTCCTGAGCATTCTGCCTAAGGTGCGCGAAGTGTGCGCGAAGTCCACTTCGCGCAGGACTTCGCGCATCTGACACCTGACGAGTAAAATAATTATACCTTTCTGTATACACCTCCGAATGACGAACGGTTTGTTGCGTTGGAAACTAGACTCAAAGGGCTTTAATTCGATAGGTTGATCCTCACACAACTCCTTATATAACTGGAGATATGATCGTTCAAAGTGAGGTCTTGTGCGCACTCTTTTACAGATTTCGTCTAATAAGCAATTTTCCATCTTGGATTAGGCTTAGGCCTCTCCTTAGACCCCAAATCACTTATAAGAAGACTTATACCCTTATTAACATATCTAATTAATATCCAAAATATTATGAATCCTTATTTGCACACGAGATAAAACAATGTAGCCTAGGAGCATTCGTCCTCGAATGAGGATTGAGGTCCATTCACTAGCCTTCCTTATGTAACTTCAGTTTGTTCACATCATGAAATATATCAATAGCCACGAATTTGGCTAACTCCTTAAATTTCCGAAATTTTCGCCAGAGGTTTCTTTGTAATATGGACATATCCACCTGTTAGAGAGCCCCGAAATACATTATCCAACAACAATACACAATTGCAACACTTTCCACAAGCTTGTATACACTTCCTTACCTCAACGATCACACATATTCTATCACATTGTTACAGTTGCGCATAAACTAGCTAATTCAATGAGTCCTTACCTTATTTAATTGTCTCAATACACCATGTACACATAAACAAACCATTATCAATCTAGATTTACTATTAGTTGTTTACTTAACACATGAATCTTTATAAGGCTTCCACTTATCAAGAAAGGTTTAAGTGACCCAAGGTAACAACACATACAACTCATTACCAAATGAAGGAAACTTGACTAACACTAAGAGGGAAACAACTTGGACAAGACAATAGTTACTAGGAGTAGAAGGATCGCCTAATTTCTACTAAGCTTGATAAAACAAATGGGGGTACTTTTCCTTCATCTCTTTTTCTGTCTCCCACGTGGCCTCCTCAACTTGTTGACTTCTCCACAATACTTTAACAGAGGCAACTTCCTTATTTCTCAACTTACGAACTTGCCTATCAAGGATGGCAACCGGAACTTCTTCATATGACAAATCCTCATTAACCTCAATAGCCTCGACCGGCATGATGGTGGATGGATCTCCAATCACTTTCTTCAACATGGACACATGGAACACGGGGTGCACTGATGACATTTCAGGAGGCAACTCCAGCCTATAAGCAACTTGCCCGATTCTTTGAACGATCCGATATGGCCCAACATACCTAGGACTCAATTTCCCTTTCTTTCCGAATCGCATGACTCCCTTCATAGGAGATACCCTCAAGAACACCCAATCATCGACTTGAAACTCCAAATCTCTTCGGCGAACGTCTGCATAGGATTTTTGGCGACTCTGTACGGTTTTCAACCTCTCCTGAATAACTTTAACTTTTTCCATAGCTTCGTACACCAGATCTGGCCCTAGCAATTCCGCTTCACCTACCTCAAACCACCCGATTGACGACCTACACCTTCTCCCGTACAATGCCTCAAATGGGGCCATATGAATGCTAGCATGAAAGCTATTATTATAAGAAAATTCTATCAGTGGTAAGTGTTCATCCCAATTACCTTTGAAATCCAGGACACAAGCCCGCAACATATCTTCAAGCGTCTGAATAGTCTGCTCGGCCTGACCATCGGTCTGCGGATGGAAGGTTGTGCTGAGATTCACCTGAGTTCCCAAACCTTGCTGAAACTTCTTCCAAAAATTTGCCGTGAACTGAGCCCCGCGATCCGAGATAATAGAAAGCGGAGTGCCATGAAGTTACTATCACCTTGATATATAACTTTGCATATTGCTCCGCAGTATCAGTGGACTTGACTGACAAGAAGTGAGCTGATTTGGTAAGTCGATCCACTATCACCCATATTGAGTTGAACTTACGCTGAGTGCGAGGTAACCCCACCACGAAATTCATATTGATCATCTCCCATTTCCACCTTGGTATTTCTATAAGCTGAGTTAATCCACCGGGCCGTTGATGCTCGGCCTTCACTTGCCGACAGTTCGAACATTTAGCTACAAAACTTGCCACATCCCTTTTCATACCATTCCACCAATAAATCTCCTTGACATCATGATACATTTTCATGGAACCTGGGTGCACAGAATACCTGGAAATATGTGCCTCTGCCATTACTCTCTCCCGAAGTTCGTTCACATCTGGAACACATAGTCTACCATGACACCGTAATACACCATCCTCGTTGCTGAGTACAAATGCTGAGGTCTTGTCATTCATAACTGCTTCCTTCACTCGAACCAATGCTGGATCCATGAACTGCTTTTCCTTGATTTCCAGAACCAATGATGATTCTGCTCCATTATGCACCAATACATTCCCCTCATCTGACGCCAAAATACGAACCCCTAAACTGACCAATTGATAAACCTCCCGAGCCAGGAGTCTGTGATCCACACCCAAATGAGCCAAACTACCCATGGATTTTTGACTAAGAGCGTCGGCTACCACATTTGCCTTCCCTGGATGATACAATATGTTCATATCATAGTCCTTAAGCAATTCTAACCACCGCCGCTATCTCAGATTCAGTTCCTTCTGCTTGAACAAATACTGGAGGCCCTTGTGGTCTGGAAACACATCTACATGAACTCCATAAAGATAATACCGCCATATTTTAAAGCAGACACAACTGTCGCGAGCTCCAAATCATGTGTCGGATAATTCTTCTCGTGATTCTTGAGTTATCTCAAAGTATACTCTATAACCTTTCCGTGTTGCATCAACACACACCCCAAACCAACCTTGGAGGCATAACTATCGCCTTAACACTTTACATCATTAGCGGAACATCTTTATTATATTCCTCTTACATAAGACCTTCCACGAATTAAGTTCTACTATAATTTCCTTGATATGGTTACGATCCCATGTGAACAATTTCTACTAACTCTTCACAATTCTTAACAAAAGGCATTGTTGAATGAGTTTTCTCATATGGCCTCCTATCTCAAATGAATAGCACTGGCTAACTTGCACACGTACCCCGAATAACACTATCTTGCACGACATTGCATCAAACGTAAGGTAACATTGTGCTCTAACTTTTCTTAACCAACCTCTTCTCCCCATATGTACATTATAGAATTTAAGAAACTGCACTACTTCCCCCGTGAATGAAAATTCCTACCATCCCTCCTTACGGTTAAACACCTCTTAAAACATATATCAACAACCTTTATATGCATATGATTTAGGAAGGGTCACTAGCCCGAGAAGGGTATTCTCTGAAACTTTAAATCCTCCTCAATCCTTCAACAACAACTTTTGGTTTTACTATTAAGTGTAAGGCTTAGTCCACCTGATTCTATCTCCGATGAATAACTCGCCTTATTCCCCATGTTATAGTTACCAATAAAGTTCCCTGATATTGCGGCTTAAGATTTATCATGCTAAACATGTCTAGTCCGTCACGAGTGTTCATCCTCTTTCAATCTATTCCGAACCTTTCATTCCCATCCTGTTTTGCGGATAGTGCATAGTTAATAGCTTTATTGTCCCACACTTTTGTCTGCCTCCCGTGAACTTGAAAAATCATTATGTCTTGTTTAATCATTTTACAGTACCACAACTTTACCAACGATAATCTCACTTCCCATTGTGTGTAGACATGAACTATCTCTAGACCCTTTAGTTGATATTCAGTGTCACCCAAGTCGGTTGCATTGCGGTTAGTCCCTTATAACTTTTATTAACACTTGTGCCCTAAGTGGGTCCACCATTCTGGTGCAAAAATTGTTTTAGATAACCATGACCATCTCAATTTAAAGGTTTTCTCCCCATTTCTTCTCACCTCATTCTTCATAGTTAGTGAATAGCCAGGCACTCTTCCATATATTACGTGGTCCATTACCTTAGGTATTTCATCCGGCTCACCTCTTAACTCTTATTGGGATATATGTAGCAAAGAGTGTTCGTCTGAACATCACTCAACACTTATCTATTTGTAAGACTCTTTAGAGGCTCTCTATCAAGCCCCAATTACCATCTTGGGTTGTTGTGGCAACACATTTATTTCTCCCACTCGTTCTGGCTTTCTTAGTATCCCGAAACTTTGTTTAAATCACAAATCTATGATTAGCCCATTCCAACTACTCACAATCTTTCACATTTGACATATGGTACTTCCTTGGGTTCCATTTCTCCCGTCCTTCTAACAAGTAAAAGTCTCTTTACAAACATACTCTTATTTTCTAGAATCGTTGACCCTATCATTCACATTGCCATGCGTGAAGAATTTACATTCCTTAATCTCTTGGGATGCTAGTTGTCTATCATTAGCATATTCTTTCAGAGAGTCATGTTACCCATTATCTCTTTTCTAGACCACACCTGTCTTCACCAAAATATTCAAATATCATAGCTACATGGTCTCACTCTTGTTTCATTGTATTTAAGTAGCCTCACGATGGCCCTCCCTCTCCCACATGGGGCGAATGTCCTGGATCTTCACACAAGTCTTGAGTGTAGAAACTTTAGCAACATATGCCTCATATATCTATCCCTCTTATATATACTCGACTATTAGGAAAATTTAAGTCACCATAGTATTGATCTCATAAGTTCCCTATTCCTATTCAGCCACGTAGGTATGGGATTCCAAGTCCCCACGCATATCCTTTATGAGTGTAACGCAACCTCGTGCATTTCTGGGTCCTTATAATGTTTGTAAGACAAGGGTCTTCTCACCTAGGGTGCAATTGAGTCTCATTTCATAACTTTTTAACTCATGTGAGAGACTTACACTCTCACCATTAATCTCTTAGTCTTTCTCCCATATATCACGTGCTTATATAACCAATATTATTTCACACCTTGCGATCTCTCACCATTAATCTCTTAGTCTTTCTCCCATATATCATGTGCTCATATAACCAATATTATTTCACACCTTGCGATCAATTATATACTTCTCGCACTAACCACGTGTGCTACTCAAACTTACATATCAACTATCAAATCAATGCCTCTTCGTGCGGGTAATCACTTTTAATCCTTTCCTCAAATAAAGCATACTTGTAGTACTATGTACTTATACTATATATATTCATACTGTTTATTCAACAAGATACATGTGCAATCTCCATAATACCCATGTCTTTTCCCATTGGTCATGACATATGACAACACTACATGAAACAGACGAAAGAGCATTTAAAATTACCTTGAATCTCAACGCACGTGTTATAAAACAATCTTATAGTCAAGCTTTATCGCACGATTTGGAATGTTGAAGAAGGGTAATATTCCTAAATGTCCGTGTAGCCCCCTACTTATATGATGTGGTCAACAACACACCTATAAGAAGAGCACTACTAGACACGGCTCCGAGACATCCTAGGACACTTTAAAAACCTTAGGCTCTGATACCAAGTTTGTCACGCCCCAAAACAAGGAACATGACCGGCGCCTGACCGAGTAGCCCCAGTCAAGCGGACCTGGGTGCCTTTATATCCCACGCATTATCCCTGTGTCTATTATTACTCATTAACCAAATATCTTGCCAATAATGACTGATTTCACAATGCATAAACATAACCATGTGATTGATTTACTAACAAGTTCATAATTTACATTTACAACGCCCGACATACATATACATAGGCCACAACCCCACAGTTTACATGTCTACAGAGCCTCTAGGATACAAAAGGAAATACCATACTTGCCGGTAACAAGGCTCCGGATATACCTTACAAAACCAAAATGAAGTCTAAAACAAGAGTGGCATGAGCCACACTGGGCCCCGAGGAAGAAAAGGGCTCACCAAAACGGGCAATGGAAGATGAAGAATACTACTGCCGATGAGCTGAAGTAGAAGTGCCTGCTACTGATCCACCTACAATCATAACACGAATGTAGCGCCCCCGGAAAAAGGGACGTCAGTACACTTGAATTGTACTGGTATGTATGGACAAACTTTGTCCCAAGTAAACTCAAGCCATTAATTACATCAAAACTAATCAAGCCAGCCAACCATGTTTTCCACCTTTTACTCATTCCAGAAAAGCCTCAACACAAGTACGTTTAAGGTCAACAAATAGAACAATAACCAATCAATCACATAAATTGCAAGTAGTCAAACATAGGGGCAATCAGTGCCCCCAGGTTGCAAACTCTCCTGCTGTCTCCTTTCACAATTTCATATTAATGATTTTATATCAATTTCAATAGCGATTTCGATCGCTTTCCATCCTTATTACCCCGGACCACCCTTATTATCTCGGCCACCCTTATAATCCCAACCCACACCTTATTTCCTCACGTTGCGGCGCGCAACACGACCCCGCCTTACAGTTTAAAACACAACAATTTCAAACAGCAGATAATGTACTACACACAATTTTAACAAGTTCAAATAAGCAACTTGCACATTGTTTCATGTTCTCTATTATTTTTCAAACCAATATCACAACCATGTTACAATATTTCCACAATTCAAGTGTTTCATCTCTTTCCACAATAAACCAATTCTCAAGTGTTTCGTTCCTTTTCCACAAGATGCCATATAGGCCATCATAACCATTATTCACAATTCTTTACCCAATTCAACTCTCATTTACCTTTCGGTTCATATTTCCATACCACATCACTCATAGTTCAACAACAACTTTGAATATCCAACAACAACATCAAGAATTTCACACAATTTGTCAAATTAGCACGAACCAAACAAATTTCACACATATAGGCGATTTCACAAGAATCAAAATTAGCCATACATACCTCGATTGAGCTTTCCTTAAGTTACTACAACACTCCAAAAACTTCTAGCAATTCCAATCTACTATGAGACATAACAAAATTAAACATATATTAGAAAGATATTCATGAAACTAGCTCATTTGAGCATTTTATCAAATACTAGTTGGGCATCTTGATTTCAAATCCCCTTTTCAAGAATTTCTTCATTCCCTAACCCAATCTTTACTTATTTATGTTCATCAATCTTCCCACAACTCTATTTGCACAAGCATGCATACATAACACTACCATACCAAGAATCACACCTCAATAATACATCTCACAACCTCTACAATACTAACATAACCTAGGTTAGGAACCCATGGCTCCCAATCACCCTCCCATGAGTTCTAATGTATGTATCTTACATAAATAATCACCATAGAGTAGTTGGAGATGATAAACATACCTCTTGTAGTAAGAATTTTAAGAATCTCCACTTGAGGTGTTCTTGAAGAATTCAAGAATTAGAAGGAAAATCTAAGGATTTTGAAGACTAATCCTTGTTAGTATAAGTGCTTAAGGGTAGAAATTACTCAAAGAACTATAAAAATCTTACCTTAGATCATAGGGATGAAGTTTGGGATGAAACCCTCTTGAGAGAGAAAGTCAAAACCCCAAAAATGAGTTGGGAACACTCTAGGCCGGTCTTTGGGGTATTAAAACTATCCAGGTGCGCGAAGTGTTGCCCAGATGCGCGAAGTGTGCAAGCTTCGCACATGACTTCGCGCATTTTCCTGAGCATTCTGCCTAAGGTGCGCGAAGTCCACTTCGCGCAGGACTTCGCGCATCTGACACCTGACGAGTAAAATGATCATAACTTTCCGTATACACCTCCGAATGACGAACGGTTTGTTGCGTTGGAAACTACACTCAAAGGGCTTTAATTTGATAGGTTGATCCTCAACTCCTTATATAACTGGAGATATGATCGTTCAAAGTGAGGTCTTGTGCGCACTCTTTTACAGATTTCGTCTAATAAGCAATTTTCCATCTTGGATTAGGCTTAGGCCTCTCCTTAGACCCCAAATCACTTATAAGAAGACTTATACCCTTATTAACATATCTAATTAATATCCAAATTATTATGAATCCTTATTTGCACACGAGATAAAACAATGTAGCCTACATTAGCACGACGAAATCTTAAATAACTCGAAAAATAAATTTTCGGGGTCTTACAATTCACCATCAAAATTGTACAGTTAGATCTCGCTCGAAACTGAGACTCATGCTAAGTGCCTTCGCCATAAAAAAATGCAGTTCGACCTTGCTCAAACTAGAACTCAGGCTAAGTGCCTTCGCTATCAAGACAGTGCATTTTGACCTCGCTCAAACTACGAATCAAACTAAGGCTTTTGGCATCAAAACAATTCAGTTCGGCCTCACTTGAACAAGGACTCAGGCTAAGTGCCTTCACCGTCAAAATAGTGTAGTTCGGCCTCACTTGAATCGGCACTCAGGCTAAGTGCCTTCACCATCAAAGTAGTGTTGTTAGACTTTGCTTAAACTGGACTCTGCCTAAGTGCCTTCGCCATCAAAATTGTGTAGTTCAACATCACTCGAACTAGGACTCTAGCAAAGTGCCTTTGCCATCAAAATATTGTAGTTCAACCTTGCTCAAACCGGGACTCAAACTAACTGCCTTCGCCATCAAAATAGTACAGTTCGACTTCGTACAAACTGGGACACAGTGTAAGTGCCTTCGCCATCACAATAGTGTAGTTCGACTTCGCTTAAACAAGGACTCAGGCAAAGCGCCTTCACCATGAAAACAGTGCAGTTTGACTTCGCTCGAACTAGGACTCAGGTTACGTACCATTGCCATCAATATAGTACATTTCGACCTTGCTTGAACCGGGACTCAGGATTAGCGCCTTGGCAATCAAAATAGTGCAGCTCGACCTCGCTCGAACTAGGACTCAAGCTAACTGCCTACGCCATCAAAATAATGCAGTTTGACCTCGCTCGAACCGGGACTCAGGCTAAGCGCCTTCACCATCAAAATAGTATAGTTCAACCTCTCTTGATCTTTGACTCAAGGTAAGTGCCTTCGCTATCAAAATAATATAGTTCGACCTCGCTCTAACTAGGACTTAGGCTAAGTGCCTTCACCATAAAAATAGTGCAGTTCGCCCTAGCTCGAACTACTACTCGGGCTAAGTGCCTTCGCCATCAAAATTGTGCAGTTCGACCTCGCTTGAAATAGGACTCGGGCTAAGTGCCTTCTGCATCAACACAGTGTAGTTTGAACTTGCTCGAACGGCGACTCGGTCTAAGTGCCTTCACTATCAAAACAGTACAGTTTGACCTCACTCGAACTGGGACTCAATCAAAGTGCCTTCACCATCAAAATAATGCAATCCGACCTTGCTCCAACTGGAACTCAAGCTAAGTGCCTTCACCATCAAAATAGTGCAGTTCGACCTTATTCGAATCACGACTTAGGCTATGTGCCTTCTCCATCAAAATAGTGCATTTAGACCTTGCTTGAATGGGGAATCGAGCTAAGTGCCTTCACCATCAAAATAGTATAGTTAGACATCGCTTGAACCGAGACTCAGGCTAAGTGCATTTGCCATAAAAGAATTGCAGTTCGACCTTGCTTGAACTAAGACTCGGGCTAAGTGCCTTCCTCATCAAAACAATGTATTATGACCTCGCTCGAACCAGGACTCAAGCTAAGTGCCTTCACTATCAAAATAGTACAGTTCATCCTCGCTCAAACTAGGACTCATGCTAAGTGCCTACGCCATCAAAATAGTATAGATCGACCTCGCTCAAACTGGGACTCGGGCTAAGTGCCTTCGAAATCAAAACAGTGCAGTTCGACATTGCTCCAACTGGTGCACAAGAGAAGAGCCTACACCATCAAAATAGTTCCATTAAACATCACTCAAACTAGGACTCAAACTAAGTGCCTTCACTATCAAAACACTACAGTTCGACCTTTCTCGAACCGGGATTCAAGCTAAGTGCCTTCGCCATCAAAACAGTGCAGTTCGACCTCACTTGAACAAGGACTCAGGCTTAGTGCCTTCATCGTCAAAATAATGTATTTCAACCTCGATTGAATCGGCACTCAGGCTAAGTGCATTTACCATCAAAATAGTGTAGTTCGACTTTGCTCAAACAGGACTCAGGCGACGTTCCTTCTCCATTAAAATAATGTATTTCGAGATTACTCAAACTGGTACTCAGGCTAAGTACCTTCGCCAACAAAATAGTGCAGTTCGACCTCGCTTGAACAAGGACTCAGGCTAAGTGCCTTCACCATCAAAATAGTATAGTTCGACCTTATTCGAATCACGACTTAGGCTATGTGCCTTCTCCATCAAAATAGTGCATTTAGACCTTGCTTGAATGGGGAATCGAGCTAAGTGCCTTCACCATCAAAATAGTATAGTTAGACATCGCTTGAACCGAGACTCAGGCTAAGTGCATTTTCCATAAAATAATTGCAGTTCGACCTCGCTTGAACTAGGACTCAGGCTAAGTGCCTTCCTCATCAAAACAATGTATTATGACCTCACTCGAACCAGGTCTCAAGCTAAGTGCATTCACTATCAAAATAGTGTAGTTCAACCTCGCTCAAACTAGGACTCATGCTAAGTGCCTACGCCATCAAAATAGTGTAGTTCGACCTCGCTCAAACTGGGACTTAGGCAAAGATTCTTCGAAATCAAAACAGTGCAGTTCAACATTGCTCGAACGGGTACACAAGAGAAGAGCCTACACCATCAAAATAGTTCCATTAAACCTCACTCAAACTGGGACTCAAAACTAAGGGCCTTCACCATCAATACACTACAGTTCGACCTTTCTCGAACCAGGATTCAAGCTAAGTATCTTCGCCATCAAAACAGTGCAGTTCGACCTCACTTGAACAAGGACTCAGGCTTAGTACCTTCATCGTCAAAATAATGTAGTTCAACCTCGATTAAATCGGCACTCAGGCTAAGTGCATTTACCATCAAAATAGTGTAGTTCAACTTCGCTCAAACAGGACTCAGGCGAAGTGCCTTCGCCATCAAAATAGTGTATTTCGAGATTACTCAAACTGGTACTCAGGCTAAGTACCTTCGCCAACAAAATAGTGCAGTTCGACCTCGCTTGAACAAGGACTCAGGCTTAGTGCCTTCACCATCAAAATAGTATAGTTTGACCTCATTCGAATTGGGACTCAAGATAAGTGCATTCACTATCAAAATAGTACAATTCGAACTTGCTCGAACTGGGACTCAGTCTATGTGCCTTCACCATCAAAATAGTGCAGTTCAACCTTGCTCGAACTGGGACTCTATCTAAGTGCCTTCGCCAACAAAATAATGCAGTTCGAGCTTACTCAAACCAGGACTTAGGCTAAGTGCCTTTGCAATCAAAATAATGCCGTTTGACCTTGGGTGAGCTGGGACTGAGGCTACATGCCTTCGCCATCAAAATAGTGCATTTCAACCTTGCTTGAAATGTGATTTGGTCATCGCGCCTTCGCTATCAAAATATTTTAGTTTGACCTTGCTTGAACTAAGACTCATGCTATGTGCCTTTTCCATCAAAATAGTGCAATTCGACCTTGCTCGAACCAGGACTTAGGCTACGTATCTTCACCATGAAAATAGTGCATTTCAACCTTGCTTGAACTGGGAATCGGGCTAAGCGCCTTCACTATCAAAATAGCGCAGTTCAACCTTGCTTCAACTGACACTCAGGCTAAGTGCCTTAGCCGTTAAAATAGTACAGTTCGACCTTGCTTGAACTGAGACTCAGGCTAAGTGCCTTAGCGGTCAAAATAGTACAGTTCGACCTTGCTCGAATCGGAACACAAGCTAAGTGCCTTCACTATCAAAAAAGTGCAGTTTGGCCTCGCTTGAGCTAGGACTCATGCTAAGTGCCTTCGCCAACAAAATAATGTAGTTCGACCTCGATTGAACCAGGACTCAGGCTAAGTGCCTTCACCATCAAAACAATGTAGTTCAATATCGCGCAAACTAAGATTCACACTAACTGCCTACGCCATCAAAATAGTACAGTTCGACCTTGGTCAAACTGGGACTCACCGTAAGTGCCTTCGTCATCAAAATAGTGCAGTTCGTCCTTGATCAAACTAGGACACATTTTCGTCCCTGCCTACGCGTTCGAATTTCACATTTTCTAGGAGATTGGGAAATTGCTCAACGCGATCACGCACCAATGGCCGCGATCGCATAGAAGGAAAATTATACCAGCTCAGTCGCTTTTAAACCAGTTTGTTCGCGAAGTTGGGTCTATTTTCACCCATGGCTGCTCATTTTTGAACGTTTTTAAAGAGAGTTAATGAGGAATTCGTTGGGGATCAATTGAAGGTAAGTTTTATGAGTTAAATACATGATTTTATCAAATAATCATTCATGAATCCTCTGAATTTGGGTAAGAAATCAAGAAAATTAGGGCTTTGAGCAAAAACCTTAAAATAGAGATTTGAAGGACCATATTTTTGTCCGAATTAGGAGTTCTTTATTATATGGACTCGTGTTGGGATAAGGATTCTGAAAATGTAACTTTTGTAATTTTTTGACAAGCGGGATCGGGGCTCGGGTTTTGCTAGTTTCGAGATTTTTCATGTATTTTGATTTTTTTTAATTGGGTGTTGTTCCATTAGCCTATTTTGATATATTTGTACTGATTTTGGATAGTTTTGACGTGCGTGGATGCCGATTTGAGGAGCTAAGGCATCGCGGGCTTGTGTTTTCGCCGGATCTAGGTGGGTAATACTTGTAAATGATGTCATGAGAGTTAGTAAACCCCAGACTTGCACATCCTAGTGTTGTATTGAGGTGACTTGCACGCCAGATAATAGCTATGGGGTAGAACACCATTGGGGATTATGACTTTGTCACGCCCCAAATCGAGGGACATGACCGGCGCCTGACCGGGTTGCCCCAGTCAAGCGGACCTGGGTGCCTTTCATTCCCACGCGTTACCCCTGTGTTGATTGTTTCTCATTAATCAAATATCTTACTAACCATGAATGATTTCACATTAAACAAATAAAACCATACGAGTGATTCATTAACAAGTTTGCAATTTTTACAACGCCCGACATAACATAATGTATACATAATACTGGAGTCCCACAGTTTACATGTCTACAGAGCCTCTAGGATACAAAAGGGAAATACAATACTTGCCGGTAACAAGGCTCCGGCTATACCTTACAAAACCAAAATGAAATTCAAACAGAAGTGGCATGAACCACACAAGGCCCCAAGGAAGAAAGGGGCTCACCAAAACGGGCAGTGGAGGATGAAAGATACTACTGCCGATGAGCTGAAGTGCCTGCTACTGACCCACCTACAATCATGACACGAATGTAGCGCCCCCGGCAAAAGGGACGTCAGTACACTTGAATTGTATTGGTATGTATGGACAAACTTTGTCCCAAGTAAACTCAAGCCATTAAATTACATCAACAATTAATTAAGCCAACCAACCATGTTTCCACATTTTCCTCATTTCAAATAATTCTCACACAAAGCACTTTCTACAATCAACCAATTTAACAATAACCAATCAATCACGTAAAGCACAAGTAGTCAAACAAAGGGGCAATCGGTGCCCCACAGGTTGCAAACTCTCCTGCTGTCTCCTTTCACAATTTCACATTATTGATTTTTGTATCAATTTTCAATAGCGATTTCGATCGCTTTCCATCCTTATTGCCCCCGACCACCCTTATTACCTCGGCCACCCTTATCACCCCAACCCACACCTTATTTCACCACGTTGCGGCGCGCAACACGACCCCGCCTTACGGTTGAAAACACAACAATTTCAAAAAGCAGATAAGGTACTACACACAATTTCAACAAGTTCAAATAAGCAACTTACACATTGGTTCATGTTCTCAATTTCTTCTCAATTCAATATCACAACCATGTTACAATATTTCCACTATTCAAGTGTTTCATCTCTTTCCACAATAAACCAATTCTCAAGTGTTTCGTTTGTTTTCCACAAGGTGCCATATAGGCCATCATAGTCATTATTCAC
Source organism: Nicotiana noctiflora (assembly GCA_032618575.1). Taxonomy (NCBI): domain Eukaryota; kingdom Viridiplantae; phylum Streptophyta; class Magnoliopsida; order Solanales; family Solanaceae; genus Nicotiana; species Nicotiana noctiflora. The sequence continues at coordinate 445,678 of JASVEL010007604.1, forward strand.
AATTCTTTTGCCAAATTAAACTCTCATTTTACATTACTCATAACTCAACAACAAACTTTAAATATCCAACAACAACATCAAGAATTTCACACAATTTATCAATTTAACACGAAACAAACAACTTCACACATATAGGCGATTTCACAAGAATCAAAATTAGCCATACATACCTGGTGATGATTTTTCCTCCTACTTTATGCTTACCCAAGATATCCTACTCTTGCAAACCTTGTTCTTGAAGACTCTTACTTCTACTCACTTCTTTTTACTAGAAATCAAGTTCAATAATCATGCATGAGTGTAAAAATTCTATTTTTAAAAGCTATTATATGCAAACCTCTCTTTACCCAATTAAAACTGAAAATCAAAGAAAATAGTTAGGGTTTTTACCTTGAAAAGATTGGGGAAGTTGAATCCTTGCCCTAGGATCCCTTGGAATTAAATAGTTGGAACAATCTTTGAAGATGAAGAACTTCTCTCTCTAAAAACCCTCTCTTCTCTCTCTAATTTTGGTGAGATGATATGATAAAATGAAGAAGAAAGGTGTTATATTAAAGAAGAGATCGGGTCAAAATGTTACAAAAATCGGGGCCGGGGTCAATTATGCGGTGCACTATGCGACCGCAGAATCCACATGCGGTCCGCAGAGTGACCGCAAAAATGGCCTCAAAGTTATGCAGGTTCTGTTAAGGAATGCGGCCAAAATGCGGTCCGCATGTTTGATCTGCGGTCGCAAAAATGCACCGCAGATTTGACATGCGATCGCATATCGACCGCCATTTTGACAGATTTTTGGGAAACTCTCTGGAACGATTTGCGGCAAGAATGCGGTCCGCATGTCAGGTTTGCGGTCGCATTCTTGACCGCATATTTGACATTTTTCTGGAAAATTTTATTCTCTACATTTTTGAAACTTAAATCACTACCAAGGGTCCGAACCGCGGCGAGCTTGCGAGCCGCGAAGAATTCTACGCATTCCTAACACATTATTCGGACCATGACACCACAACTACTAGGTTTTATGCACAAAATTTTTACGGGGCCTTACAGACTTGATTCGTCTCGCTTAATGAATAATAACACCTAATTGCTTGAAATTGAAGTTGACACCCTAATGAAAATATTAATTATGAGGAATTGAACTGATTATCATGTTTTGTGCTTCGTGCCGATTATCCAAATCCTTCAATGATTGGTATTTCTGTATTGATAATACTATGCATATTTTTATCTCAATCTAAGTTTTTAAAATGGTATTTTGCTACTCAGCATTTTTATAAGATTTGCAAAACTTGAACAATGTTTTGATGATATTATTAGCTATGAGCTGATATGATACTATTTCCCTGAGGGGCTTTTTGATTATTTGTACCGAGGGCCATATGTGAGGGCATGATGATTTATGTGAGGAGGCTTTCAGGCGTCGAGTGATATGTGAGCATATGCATATAATGAATGGATCGGACTGCACGCCGCAGTAGCATGTTGCATGGATCAGACTGCACACCGCAGTAGTATATGGATCGGGCTGCATGCCGCATCAAATGCGATATTTATATTGCGCTTGGGCTCTAGGAGCCCCTCTGGAGTGTGAGCCCCCACAGTGAGCGCGGGCGCCTATGCATGGATCGGGTTTTACGCCACAGCGTCTTATGCATTGCATGGCATACATACATTGGTTTACTTGTACAATGTGGCACGACATTTAGCACTCATACATTGCTGGCATACATGCATTATCTGCCCTATTGACCAGATCCTATTGTGGAAATTGATAAGGAGTGTTGAGCCCAAGGGGCTGATTTGAGTGCAGACTTGCACTGTCTGAGGTTGTACCAGGTATTGAGCTGTCATAATGAAAGGAAAAGACGTTAAAAAGAGATTTCTCAATAATCTACTCACATATGCTGAAAAGGAATAAAATGATATTGTATTGTAGTTTAAAAGACGTTTCTGTATTATATAGCATGAGATAATGCTTTGTGTGATTTTCTTTTCCTCAGCATTATTTACTTTTATTACCACTGAGTTGGAAGTACGCACTCGACTCCCTGCACCATGTGTGCAAATTCAGGTACCTGGAGGTTTAGTTAAGCTTGGTGCTGGTTTAGACTAAGTTGGGATCGTCGAGGTAGCTTCTTGGAGTCCGCTGGGCCCGACATTTTCCCCTTGCTACTCTGTTATTGTTTATTCTGCGTACTCATAGAATTGTATAGTTTTTTTAAGTATTGACTGATGTTCTGATAGAGGCTCTTGGCTCGTGACACCATATCTTTGGGAAGTTATGTTGTTTTAGAAGGTTTTGGGATATTATTATATCTATTACTTTAATATGGCTTCTTTCTCTGATAATGACTTGAAAATAAGTAATTTTGAGCTCTAAGATTGAGATGAGAGTGTATTTGGTCGGGCTGGCTTAGCAATGTGCTGGGCGCCATCACGATTGGGTTTTGGGGTCGTGACAAGTTGGTATCAGAGCCTAGGTTACTAGGCCTCATGAGTCATGAGCCGGTTGGTAGATTCTTGTGGATCGATACGGGGATACTTGTGATTATCCTCGGGAGGCTTCAAACCTTTTAGGAAACACTTCACACACTCGGAATTCTTATCGTGCATACTTGATTCAGTTTGAGATAAAATTCTTGAAATTCCTTCCACATGTCTCTATGGCCACTCGAGCGCTCAGTATTATAATTGCCTTGATGGCTTGTGACTCCCTAATTGAGGGGCGAGATATGATCTCCGTGAGTTTATGTTGGGCCAGTCGGGAGGACTTGAGGCCCGATCTTAGTCTATGGCTTGAGCACCAAGGTGTTGATTCTGCGAGCTGGTATTATGAAATTTATATGATCAATATTGTCCCAAATTGTGCAAATGGCAGCTATAATGGATGATCTGTTAGGTGTTAGAATCTTATTGTGATCCGTTATGTAGCACCTAGCTGTGGGCGTGGTGAATATGTTCTTGTCTCTTAGTGGAAAGGTAAAGTGCATTACGTGTGGTAGTGTGAGTTAAGACTTAGAATGATCGAATGTGTTGTGCTATGTGCATTGTGATGTCTTGTCAAATTGCTGATGTATTATTAGTATGGTTTTGGAGATTCTTTGGCAGGTGGATAGGCTAAATTACAAAGGAAACTCTGCCAAATTTTTTTTTGGAAAATTAGGGACTTAGAAAAGGTTTTGTCACCTAAAGAGTGGGCTTAACGGTTGTGTGCGTATAAATGCATAAACTACATAGAGTTAAGGCTTCTGATAATTTGAGTCTCTGTCAAAGCTTGTAAATGACTCGAGTTTAATCTCACTATAACATTGTGGCATCATTTGAGTAAGAATGCTAAGAGTGGTTAATGGTGATTTGATATACGACTTCGAGCTAAATTGTGGAGGTTGCTATTAATTAACTAATTGCACGGTTGTATGCTATGTTAGTTGTGCCTCTAAGTATGTTGGGAATATTCTAATAAAGGTTATGGTGCTTCATAGATGTGAAGAAATACGAGGATGTTTTGAACTACTGTTGGTAAATAATGTTCGGTGTATGGAAAAGAAAGATAGCTAATTGTATCTATTTGTAATCATGTTCTTCGGTGTCAGAGTTCTAATAAGGCAGGAGTGGTTCTGTTCAATATGACAGTTGAATTATAACTGAATAAGGGTGAATGACGTCCGAGAATGGTTTTGCAGTATTCAAGATTTTTCTTGTAACAGTTAGGTGTCTTAAGATTGTGTATGTGGCTAAAGATGGTGGTTTCGTTAGAAGAGATCAAGACTTGTGTTATATTATGTCAATGATGGGATTCTATGTAACCGTATTGGACGGTAATGATAACAAATTCAAATCGCAGGAAGTTCTTCAAAATAAAGTATTGTAGAATGTGGTACTTCTGGAAAACATTGAGAGAGTATTCAGTGGCCTATGGGTCTTAGACCGTGTGGTCTTATGTACGACTCTCATGTGGTAACATGAGTTGAGGTATTGTGGTGCTACTGAAAAGGCTAATATTAAATTAAAGATGAATCAAAAAGGAAATTGGGTAAATGGAACAACTTTTTAATAAACCAAAATGGTATGATTAGGATACGATTAATTCGTGGTTTGTGTTCGAAGTAGTGACTCTTGCAGATATTGTGCAACAAAGCTCTTGAGTGCTGGCAGTTGTATAGCTCGATGTGGGTAGAAGGACTCAGTCCTGGTAGTTTAATTTATGCAATGCAATTGGGAGAAGGAGCTTGTGATATGTTTTACCGTGGTTTGAAAATGAGTGCATTTCCTGTTGGTATGCGAAGGTTCGAACGTGTAATGCGTTTTCTTCTATATGGGATCATGAAAGTCCTTGACTAGTTGAGTGTGTCGATGTTTGTGGCACAGGAGAGGGATAAACGTTTCCATGTATCTTAGTGTGGTATGGTATTGCGACATTCTCTTGTTGGGTCGACTGTAATGTTTGAGTTGTTAATGGCATAGTGAAATTTTTGAACGGCTTTCTTGGTATGTATGGATGCTTGATGTGTGTTATGACCTCGTATGGTGGAGTGTGGAATCAGGCATACTGATTCATGTGCTATATATGTGTTGGAGACTAGGAGTTCTCGTAAATCTGCCTATGCAGTGGTTGTATATCGTGTGTATTGGCACCGTTTAGCGGTTGTTGGAAATTGGAAGCACTATTGGCTCTCTCTTTGCTTGATATGATGAATTTGGGTGATGATATTTGATTGCAGACTTGTTGTCTAGACTAATGTGATGTGGACTATATCGGAAAATGCCACAAATTGCGTAGCAGGGTGCATTAGATTATGTTCCAGCAGGGTAGTTGTACCCAAGGGTTGGTGGATTGCTGGTAGGTATTACATTGTCAGTTGGGCCTTCGTGGCAGATGTCAGTGTAGAGTTATCTACCATTGATACAGTTCCGGTATTGAGGAACTTTATCGGATGCGTTTCTTATGGTCGAGCTTGATGCTGTACATGTTTATTGTAATGAGCAACTTGAGTCGATGTGAATTTTTTTTGCGAGACTTTTATGTGGGTCGGGTGGCACGCTGCCACATGTATTGTTATTTCAATCGGGTGGAACACCGCCATATGTATGGTATCTGGATCGGATGGCACGCTGCCACGGGTATGTCATTGGAGCGGGTTCCACGTCGCAGCAGTGTAACGTGAAAATAAACTTAGTTATATGTTACCTTGTATACTATACTTCCTGGCTTCTGAGGAAAAGTCCATATTATGTATCGCTTGGCGAATAGCACATCGGTTGTGTCCTTTCAGGATTTGATAGCATATATTAATTGTTTCACCATGGGTGAGATTGATTGCTTGATTTCAGACCTAGATCTGCGCGTGGCTGACCGTTTTAAGCATGGTGACTTGAGGTGCTTCATGAGTAATAATGTTTTGATAGAATCATGAATTGTGTCAAGGCCACGTGATGGGATGATTCAGGTAGTCTATGATGTGAGACGGGATCTCAGTTCTATGTTATGATGGTACGGAGGAATTGAATTACAACTCTTTTGTTTGAGTCAGTTGTCATAATTTGAGTATGTTCAGACGTTTCTTATTGGAGCCTGTATTGCGCTCGTCGCGGCTTAGGCTGGTGTTGAGGTGTCATATCACTAGTGCAGTGTGTTATAATTGAAATGATCGTTGTATTCATTAACGAGTGCGAGCATATGCGATTCCAGCTTGCTAGAAAGGTAATATTGTGGTTTGGCTCTGAAATCTGTTGTGGTGTCAGTTAAAAAGGAAATGGATTCATGAATGGGCGACCTGACAGATTGATTCGATATATCGCGTCTTTCAGCTGACGTGAGCAGTATATGATGGTGTTGGAATAAGACTTTAGCTAATGAAAAAGGCTTTCAGTTAGTATTTGGTTATCTTGGCCAATTGTTGTGATTAGATACCATCGTCTCGAGTGATTGGGTCATTTAGTACATCATATGATCTCACCCGAAGTGGCGAGTATGGGTTATTACAGTTGGTTCGGGCGTATTCTGAGTATAGACTTGGGATTCTGTCACGACCCTAGTTCACCAATCGTGAACCTGTCATGACGGCACCTGGTATTCGCGACTAGGTAAGCCTAACACGATGCGGAATACACAATTTCATGAATATTTTAATAAGGAAATAGCGAAGAAACGATATAAAAGGAATGTAATCAGTGCCGCTTGGCACATACACTCGTCAACCACAATATATAACATACCACCAAGACCCAGAATCCCACGGTTAACACAAACTAAAAAGGGAAATTACAACTGTGGAACTATACATCAAGAGTGTCTACAAACAATAAAATGAGGGAAAATAACTACTATCATTATCAGAATAGAAGGAGGGCCTCCGGATCCGCGGACGTAGCAGATGATACCTCGAGGTCTCCGAATGTGCTGCTGAATCACCTAGGACGAGCCTGTCCTGATGTACCTGGATCTGCACAACAAAAGTGTGCAGAAGAGTAGCATGAGTACACCACGGTGGTACTCAGTAAGTGCCAAGCGTAACCTCGATGGAGTAGTGACGAGGATGGTTAGGGTCCTACCGAGAGAAACTGTAACATAATAATCGAACAGTAATAAGCAGGAATAAGTAAGAATTAATCTGAAATAATCAACAATAAAATATTACTACAACCGACTACGATTAGCTAACTACAAGTAACCAACACAACATAAACTCAAACCAAGCAAGTCCAGGACCAGTGGGAATTGAACCCACAGTCCCACTCTATATTCAACAACCCGGGAGCTATGAGAATTTAACCCACAGTCCCAATATCAGTATCTCCTGGGTCTCCGGGAATCGAACCCGCAGCCCGTATCTCAACATCTCAGGATGTGTTTCAATATCTCAGGATCTCCGGGAAACGAACCCGCAGTCCATATCTCAATAATATATCAATAAACTTCGGGTCTCCGGGAATCGAACCCACAGCCCTTGGATCTCCACGAATCGAACCCGCAGTCCACAGAAATACCACTACGGGTCTCTGGGAATCGAACCCGTAGCCCTGGGATCTCCGGGAATCGAACCCGCAGTCCACCAACACAAACAATAAAAGAAACGCACAAAAAAAATATAATATGCTTAACTACAAATTCACCAAAAGCCAGTGCCAACAATTATCAAGAAGTTCATGTAAGACAATTAGGCAATTAGACAGATGAATCCTATCATGTCATGCTTTTCTAACGAATATCAGGTAAATGTCGAAATTTAATCAACTAAGAGTAGGAATATCATGAATTGGACAATTCAAGTAAAGTGAGTTACAACAACCAGTGCATGTACACGCCCCTCACCTCGCGTACAAGGCATTTAAACTATCACATAATATCCTAGGGGTGAAGGTTCCCCCACACTAGGTTAGACAAGCCACTTACCTCGACTCCGGTACAAAACCGCTAAGAGACAACTCTCTTGCCACGAATATCGACCTCCACAGGTGTAGTATCTGATAAAAATCAATAGAAATACATCAAAATAGGCCAATTGGGCATTACCCAATTGAAACAATTCAAAATACACCAAAAACCACAAGTTGCCAAAAACCCGACTTTTGGTACGCTTCTCAAAAAATTAAGAATGTTATATATTCGGGTTCCTTATCTCAACAAGAGTGAATGCATATAAAATTTACCAAAATCGGACTTCGTTTGCCTATTCAAATCAACGATTCTCTAAAATTTAGGCATAGGGCTAAAACTCCCCATTAATCCTCCATTAACAGTGAAATTGTCACGCCCCACATCGGGGAACATGACCGGCGCCTGACCGGGTTGCCCCAGTCAAGCGGACCTGGGTGCCTTTCATTCCCACGCGTTACCCCCGTGTTGATTGTTTCTCATTAACCAAATATCTTACTAACCATGAATGATTTCACATTAAACAAATAAAACCATACGAGTGATTCATTAACAAGTTTGCAATTTTTACAACGCCCGACATAACATAATATATACATAAGACTGGAATCCCACAGTCTACATGTCTACAGAGCCTCTAGGATACAAAAAGGGAATACAATACTTTGCCGGTAACAAGGCTCCGGCTATACCTTGCAAAAAACCAAAATGAAATCTAACAAAAGTGGCTTGAACCACACAGGGCCCCAAGGAAGAAAGGGGCTCACCAAAACAGGCAGTGGAAGGAGAAGGATACTACTGCCGATGAGCTGAAGTGCCTGCTACCTGATCCACCGACAATCATAACACGAATGTAGCGCCCCCAGCAAAAGGGACGTCAGTACACTTGAATTGTACTAGCATGTATGGACAAACTTTGTCCCAAGTAAACTCAAGCCATTGAATTACGTCCACAATTAATTAAGCCAACCAACCCTGTTTTACACATTTTCCTCACATCAAATAATTCTCAACAGAAAGCACTTTCTAAGATCAACAAATTTAACAATAACCAATCAATCACGTATATCACAAGTAGTCAAACAAAGGGGCAATCAGTGCCCCACAGGTTGCAAACTCTCCTGTTGTCTCCTTTCACAATTTCACATATTGATTTTTATATCAATTTTCAATAGCGATTTCGATCGCTTTATCCTTATTACCCCTGACCACCCTTATTACCTCGGCCACCCTTATCGCACCAACCCACACCTTATTTCCTCATGTTGCGACGCGCAACCCGATCCCACCGTACAGTTTTCAAACACAACAGTCCCAAACAGCAGATAAGGTACTACACACAATTACAATAAGTTCAAATAAGCAACTTACACATTGGTTCATGTTCTCAATTACTTCTCAAGCCAATATCACAATCAAGTTACAAATGTTCCAAAATCGAGAATGTTCATACTGTTATGTTCAATAACTTGCCACCTCAAGTGTTTCGTTTCTTTTTCACAAGGTACCATATATGCCATTATAGCAATTATTCATAATTCTTTTACCAAATTCAATTCTCACTTGTCTTTCGGCTCATATCTTATATTACATCACTCATAATTCAACAACAACTTTGAACATCCAACAACAACATCAAGAATTTCACACAATTTGTCAATTTAACAAGAACCAAACAAATTTCACACATATAGGCGATTTCACAAGAATCAAAATTAGCCATACATACCTGGTATCGAGTTTTCTTCCTTTAACTTCCTACTTTATGCTTACCCAAGGTATCCTACTCTTGCTTACCTTGTTCTTGAAGACTCTTACTTCTACTCACTTCTTTTTACTATAAATCAAGTTCAATAATCATGCATGAGTGTAAAAATTCTATTTTCAAAAGTTATTATATGCAAACCTTCCTTTACCCAATTTAAAACTGAAAATTAGAGAAAATAGCTAGGGTTTTTTACCTTGAAAAGATTGGGGAAGTTGAATCCTTGCCCTAGGATCCCTTGGAATTAAGTGGTTGGAACAATCTTTGAAGATGAAGAACTTCTCTCTCTAAAACCCCTCTCTTCTCTCTCTAATTTTGGTAAATGATATGAGAAAATGAGGGTGAAAGGTGTTATATTAAAGAAGAGATCGGGTCAAAATATTACAAAAATCTGGGCCGGGGTCAATTCTACGGTCGCATCTGCGATCGCAGAATCAACATGCGGTCCGCAAAGTGACCGCGAAATGACCTCAAAATTACACAAGTTCTGTTACGGAATGTGACCACAATGCGGTCCGCATTCTTGATCTGCGGTCGCAAAGTGCACCGCAGATTCATTATGCGATCGCATATCGACCGCATATTGAACATGATTTTGGGAAACTTTCTGGTAAGCTTTGTGGCAAGAGTACGGTCCGCATAGCATATCTGCGGTCGCATTCTTGACCGTAAAATTGACATTTTTCTGGAAAAATTGATTCTCTACATTTTTGAAACTTAAATCACTACCAAGGGTCCGAACCGCGGCGAACTTCTACGCATTCCTAACACATTATTCGGACCATGGCACTATAGCTTCTAGGTTTTATGCACAAAAATTTTACGGGGCCTTACAGAAATAGTCAAGGATTTCATGATAAAATTACGAGATTAGGCCAAGAATGTTACCCCCGATGATTACCCGATGATATCCCAGCGATTTCCCGTCAATAACTTCTCTTAGGACTCGAAAATGGAGGTTTTGTCTAAATGGGTCGCGGATGAACTATTCTTGTTTTTAATATATCTGACTGGACGATTACCCTTCGCTTTCGCGTCTGTCCCCACGCGTCTGCGATGCCTTGCCAAACTGACCCTTTGCAAACGCGACGCGTTTCACGCGTTCGTGATGAAGAAATCCTCAGCCTTCAAAATTTGAAATACGCGAACGCGACACCCCCATCGCGAACGCGATGCTTCTCAAACCCCCACCTACGCGAATGCGACCTTCAGTACGCGAACGCGATGACCATCTAGACCAGACCTTCGCGAACACGACTCAGGCCTCGCAAACGCGAAGGCCAATGCCCTGCTGCACTGCTGCTACAATCTTCTGGAGATTCATGATTCAAAAGTGCCCGGATTATTCCCGAGGCCCCCGAGACCCCAACAAAAACCACCAACATACTCCAAAACATGATATGAACTTGTTCCAATCACAAAAACACATCCTTAAACACAAAAATCATCGAACTATAGCGGATTCAAGCCTAGCATTTCATCTAACTTCCGAAACTCACATTCAATCAAAAACCCGACCAAACCACGTCCGAATGATCTGAAAATTTGCAGGCATATCCAAAATCACATAAAGAAGCAACAGAAATTGTCGGAATTCCATTTCGACCCCCAGATCAAAATCTTACCTATCATTCGGATTTGCCAAAATTTCAAACTTCAGCATTTCAAGCCTAATTGAGCTACAGACCTCCAAAATACATTCCGAACGCGCTCCCAACCGCGAAATCACCTAACGAACCTAATAGAACCATCAGATTTCCGTTCCAAGGTCATCTTAACACTTTTCCGAATACGGGCCATTTTCCAACTATAAAGCTCTCATTTAGGGATTAAGTGTCCCAAAACACTCCAAATTCTAGAAATGACCCTCCCGGCAAACAAAAATAGCATAAATGAACTTAGGGGAATAGTTAAATTGGGGATCGGGGCGTAAATTTCAAAAACGACCGGCCTAGTCGTTACATCTTCCCACACTTAAAGATTCATTCGTCCTCGAACGAGCATAGAAAACATACCTGGAGTGGTGAAGAGATGAGGGTACTGGTTGCGCATATCCTGCTCGATCTCCCAAGTTGCCTCCTCGACCGGCTGGCCCCGGCACTGAACCTTTACCGAAGCGATGTTCTTTGACCTTAGCTTTCTGACTTGCCTGTCTAGAATGGCTACTGGCTCCTCAACATAAGACAGATCCTTGTCTAGCTGAACAGAAGTGAAATCCAACATATGCGACGGGTCACCATGGTATCTCTGAAGCATAGAGACATGAAATACGGGATGGACTCCGGCTAGCCTGGGAGGTAAGGCCAACTCACAAGCAACCTCCCAACATGCCTCAAAATCTCAAAAAGGGCCAATAAATCTAGGACTCAGCTTCCCCTTCTTCCCAAACCTCATAACGCCTTCATGGGCGAGACTTGAAGCAGAACTCGCTCACCAACCATAAAAGCCACATCGTGGACCTTCTTGTCCGCATAACTCTACTGTCTAGACTTGGCTGCACGAAGTCTGTCCTGAATCACCTTAACCTTGTCCATTGCATCCTGAACCATATCAGTACCTAGCAGTCTGGCCTCGCCCGGGTCGAACCAACCCACGAGAGACATGCACCTCCTACCATATAGAGCCTCATACGGTGCCATACGAATAATGGACGGGTAGTTGTTGTTATAAGCAAACTCCGCCAGCGGTAAGAAATGATCCAATGAACCTCCAAACTCAATCACGCACGCACGGAGCATATCCTCCAAAATCTGAATAGTGCGTTCGGACTGGCCATCAGTCTGGGGGAGAAACGCTATGCTCATCTCCACCCAAGTGCCTAACGTCTGCTGTATGGCTCTCCATAACCGTGAAGTGAACTGAGTGCCTCTATCTGAAATGATGGAAACCGGAATACCATGCAGCCGAATAATCTCCCTGATGTAGATCTCTGCCAGCCGCTTTGATGAATAAGTGGTGCTCACCGGTATGAAATGGGCGGACTTCGTCAGCCGATCCAGAATAACCCAAATGGACTCAAACTTCCTAATAGTCCGTGGAAGCCCGGATACAAAGTCCATGGTGATGCGCTCCCATTTCCACTCTGGAAACTCAATCTGCTGCATCAACCCACCCGGAGGCTGATGAGCATACTTCACCTGCTGGCAGTTGAGGCACCTAGAAACATAATCAACTATATCCCTCTTCATCCGCCTCCACCGGTAATGCTGTCTCAAGTCCTGATTCATCTTCGCGGCACCCGGATGGATAGAATACCGCGAGCTATTGGCCTCTTCTAGATTCAGCTCTCGAAGATCATCTTCATTGGGAACACAGATACGCCCCCGCATCCTCATAAATCCGTCATCCCCAATGGTCACCTCTCGAGCCTCACCACACCAAACTCTATCCTGGAGGACAAGCAAATGAGGGTCGTCGAACTAACGCTCCCCGATGCAGTCAAATAGAGAAGACCGAGAAACCACACAAGCCAGAACCCGGCTGGGCTCCGAAAGATCCAGTCTAACAAACTGTCTGGCTAAAGCCTGAACATCCATCGCCATAGGCCTCTCCGAAGCTGGTAGATATGCCAAACTCCCCAAACTCTCTGCTTGGCGACTCAAGGCATCGGCAACTACATTAGCCTTGCCCTGATGATAGAGAATAGTAATATCATAGTCCTTCAGTAGCTCCAACCATCTCCTCTGACGCATGTTTAGGTCCTTCTGCTTAAGCAAGTTCTTCAAGCTCCGATGATCACTTTAGATTTCATAAGGAAGGAACCCCATACAATTAATGATGCCAAATCTTCAAGGCGTGAACAATGGCAGCTAGCTCTAGATCATGAACACGGTAGTTCTTCTCATGTACCTTCAATCTGGTTGGACGCGTAGGCAATCACCCTGCCGTCCTGCTTCAATACTGCACCGAGTCCAACTCGTGAGGCATCACAATATACTGTATTGGACCTCGAACTTGTAGGCAACATCAAGATAGGGGCCGATGTCAAAGCTGTCTTGACCTTTTGAGAGCTCGCCTCACACTCATCTAACCACTGAAAAGGGGCACCCTTTTGTGTCAATCTGGTCATAGGTGCTGTGATCGAAGAGAACCCCTCTACGAAATGATGGTAATAACCCGCCAAACCAAGGAAACTGCGAATCTCAGCAGTTGATGAGGGTCTGGGCCACTCTGCACGGCCTCCACCTTCCTCGGATCCACTCGAATATCATCGCTCGACACCACGTGGCCTAGAAATGCCACTGAACTCAGCCAGAATTCACATTTAGAGAACTTGGCATATAGCTGCTTCTCCCTCAGAGTCTGAAGCACTATCCTCAGATGATGCTCGTGCTCTTCCCGACTCCGGGAATATACTAGAATATCATCAATGAAAACAATCACGAACGAGTCCGGATATGGCCTGAAAACACTGTGCATCAAATGCATAAAGGCTGCTGGGGCATTAGTCAGCCCAAACGACATCACGAGGAACTCGTAGGGACCATACCGAGTCCCGAAGGTAGTCTTCGAGATATCTGGCTCCCGAATCTTCAACTGATGATAACCATAGCGCAAATCAATCTTAGAGAACACCTGTGCGCCCTGTAGCTGGTCAAACAAATCATCAATACGTGGCAAAGGATACCGGTTCTTCACTGTAACTTTGTTCAACTGACGATAGTCAATACACATACGCATAGAACTATCCTTTTTCTTCACAAACAACACATGAGCACCCCAAGGCGAAACACTGGGCCGAATAAAACCCTTACCCAATAACTCCTGTAACTGATCCTTCAACTCCTTCAACTCAGGAGGAGCCATAAGGTATGGTGGAATAGAAATGGGCTGAGTGCCCGACAACAAGTTAATAGCAAAATCAATATCTCTGTCGGGCGGCATGCCCGGGACATCAGCTGGAAATAAATCAGTGAAATCACCTACCACTAGAACGGAATAAATAGAATGAGTGTCAATGTTGACATCCTGCACAGAAGCTAGATAAGCAGCACACCCCTTCTCAACCGTACACTGAGCTTTGAGAAAGGAAATAATACTGTTGGAGGTGTGATCTAGGGTACCACTCCACTCAATACGTGGAATGCCTGGCATAGGCAGTGTCACGGTCTTGGCGTGACAATCAAGAGTAGCATAATGGGGCAACAACCAGTCCATGCCTAGAATAATATCAAAATCGACCATCCCGAGCAACAATAGATCTGCTCTGGTCTCAAAACCATACATAGTAACCAAACACGACCGATACACATGGTCCACAGCCAAAGAATCTCCCACCTGAGTGGAAACATAAATGGGGGCACTCAAAGAATCCCGAGGCACACCCAGATGTGAAGCAAAATAAGAGGACACATATGAAAAAGTGGAACCAGGATCGAATAGAACCGATGCCTCTCTGTGACTAACCAATATTATACATGTGATAACAGAATCAAAGGTGATAGCCGTGACACGATCGGGAATAGCATAAAATATGGCCCGACCCCTCTCTCGAGGTCGACCCCTATCTCCCTGATACCCACCCCTGGATGTCTAGGCAGGTAGAGTAGCAGCTGGAGCTGGAACAATGGCATGAGAATCCTGTCGAGCATGCTGCAGCTGATAATGCTGTGGAGGTGCACTCCTCCCAAGCCTAGGGCAATCCCTCACCAAATGACGGGTGTCCCTGCACTCAAACCAAGCTCTGAGAGGGCACGATGGATGTGACTGACTAGGCCCACCCCCACTAGACTGACCTCTGGAAGTAACCCGCGCAGGAGGCACACTAGAAACTAGAGGTGCATAATAAGGCTCCTGAGGTGCTGGAAGAGCTGGACTACTACCGGCTACTGGCAATGGTGAATGAACTGAATGATCGGAACAACCGCTGCCAAAACAACCGGCTGCTGAAGTGCAGGCACTAGAGAAATGGCCCGACTCACGTGACCTCTTGGCCTCCCTCTCTCCCCGCTCTCTAGTGAGCATACTCTCGATCCTCCTGGCAATGCTCACCACTTGCTGATAAGGTATATCCGTCTCCAACTCTCTGGCCATGCTGGACCGGATAGGCGGAATAACGCCCTCAACAAATCTCCGCACTCTCTCCCGGACTCTGGCTACCAAAGTCGGTGCATGCCTGGCTAGACGGGTGAAACTAATAACATACTCCGATACTGACATGGAGCCCTGTCGCAACCGCTCAAACTCCGATCTCCAATAATCCCTAAGACTCTGGGGAACAAACTCCCTCAGAAACATATTAGAAAATTGCGTCCAGGTCAATGAAGCAGACTCATATGGAATATCCAACTCATACGTGCGCCAACAATCACAAGCAGCCCCACAAAGTTAAAAAGAAATGAAGCAAACCCCGCTGGTCTCCACTATCCCCTTGGTACGAAGAATACGATGACACTCCTCAAGAAAACCCAATGCATCAGCTGTAGCCAACCCACTGAACACTGGAGGATCATATTTCTTGAACCTCTCCAATCTATGCTGCTCATCCTCGGAGGCAGCTGGGCCACCTCCGGGCTGTGCTGGGGTGGTAGGAGGCATAACAATAATCTCTAGAACCTGCACCACTAGCACTCGTTGCTCAAGTGTAGCGGCTGCGGGAGTCTGGGCCCCTCCCCTGGCCTGGGATGTAGCTGCAGTGAGAGGAAGCAACCCTGCCTGAGCTAAAGTAGTATACATGCTCATGAATTGGGCCAGGGTCTCCTAGAGTGCTAGATTAGTAGCAGCTGTAGTCGGTGTACCAGATGCCTGAGCTCCAACCTGATCCACCAGTGGCGCCTCAACGGCAGCGCGCGCGGGTTCTGTAACTGCACCTCGGGCGCGTCCTCGTCCTTTACCACGGCGCCAGTCTCTGGCGGCGGTAGCAAGGGGCACGTGTGCCTGATCCTTGCGAGTAGCACGTGTCCTCACAATCTGTGAGAGAATTGAAAGCGGAAATTTAGATTTGGTGCCAAAAATGTCGCACGACAAGGAATCCAAAAGAAATGAAGAGTTTCCTAAACAGTTACATAGCCTCTCAGAGATAAATACAAACGTCTCCGTATTGATCAGCAAGACTCTAAGTAACCGGTCTATGTCCCGTGACTCCTATGAACCTAGAGCTTTGATACCAACTTGTCACAACTCTAGTTCACCAATCGTGAACTTGTCATGACGGCACCCGATCTTCTCGACTAGGTAAGCCTACCACGATTCAGAATACACAATTTCATGAACATTTTAATAAGGAAATAGCAGAGAAACGATATAAAGGAATGTAATCAGTGCCGCTTGGCACACACACTCGTCAACCACACTATATAACATACCACCAAGACCCGGAATACCACGGGTAACATATACTAAAAATGGAAAGTACAACTGTGGCTCTATGCATCAAGAGTGTCTAAAAATAATGAAATGAGGGAAAATAACTACTAACACTATCAGAATAGAAGGAGGGCCTCCGGATCCGCGAACGTAGCAAATCATACCTCAAGGTCTCCGAATGTTCTACTGAATCACCTAGGATGAGCCTGTCCCGATGTACATGGATCTACAGAACAAAAGTGTGCATAAGAGTAGCATGAGTAGACCACGGCGGTACTCAGTAAGTGCCAAGCCTAACCTCGATGGAGTAGTGACGAGGAAGGTCAGGGCCCTACCGAAAGAAACAATAACATAATAATCGAACAATAATAAGCAGGAATATGTAAGAATGAATCTGAAATAATCAACAATAAAGTATTACTACAACTGACTACGATTAGCAAACTACAAGTAACCAACATAAAATAAACTCAAACCAGCAAGTCCAGGACCTGTGGGAATTGAACCCACAGTACCACTCTATATTCAACAACCCATGAGCTACGGGAATTTAACCTGCAGTCCCAATATACCTCTGGGTCTCCGAGAATCGAACGCGCAGCCCGTGTCTCAATATCTCGGGATGTGTCTCAATATCTCAAGATCTCGAGGAATCGAACCCGTAGTCCATATCTCAATAATATATCAATAAACTCCGGGTCTCCGGGAATCGAACCCGCATCCCTTGGATCTTCGGGAAATCGAACCCACAGTCCACAAGCAATACCACTCTGTGTCTCTAGGAATCGAACCCACAGCCCTAGGATCTTTGGGAATCGAACCTGTAGTCCACCAACACAAACAATAAAAGAAACGCATAGAAAAAAAATATAATATGCTTAACTACAAATTCATCAAAAGCCAGTGCCAACAATTATCAAGAAGTTCAAGTAAGACAATTAGCCAATTAGACAGATAAATCCTATCAAGTCATGCTTTTCTAACGAATATCAGGTAAATGTCGCAATTTAATCAACTAAGAGCAGGAATATCATGAATTGGACAATTCAAGTAAAGTGAGTTACAACGACCAGCTCATGTACACGTCCATTACCTCGCGTACAAGGCATTTATACTATCACATAATATCCTAGGGGTGAAGGTTCCCCCACACGAGGTTAGACAAGCCACTTACCTCGACTTCGGTACAAAACCGCTAAGAGACAACTCTCTTGCCACAAATATCGACCTCCACAGGTGTAGTATCTAATAAAAATCAATAGAAATACATCAAAATAGGCCAATTGGGCATTACCCAATCGAAACAATTAAAAATACACCAAAAATCACAAGTTGCCAAAAACCCGACTTTTGGTACGCTTCTCGAAAAATTACGAAAGTTTTATATTCGGGTTCCTTATCTCAACACGAGTCCATGCATATAAAATATACCAAAATCGGACTCCGTTTGCCCATTCAAATCAATGATTCTTTATAATTTAGGCCTAGGGCTAAACCCCCCCCCCCATTAATTATCCATTAACAGTGAAATACTCAAGGATTTCATGATAAAATAACAAGATTAGTCCAAGAAACATACCCCCAATAATTACCCGATGATATCCCAGCGATTTCCCGTCAATAACTTCTCTAAGGACTCAAAAATGGAGGTTTTGTGTAAATGGGTCGCGGATGAACTGTTCTGGTTTTTAATATATCTGACCAGACGATTACCCTTCGCGTTCGCGTCCGTCCCCACGCATTTGCAATGCCTTGCCAAACCGACCCTTCGCGAATGCGATGCATTTCACGCGTTTGCGATGAAGAAATCCTCAGCCTCCAAAATTTGAACTACGCGAACGCGTCACCCCCATCGCGAACGCGATGGTTCGCAAACCCCCATCTATGCTAACGCGACCTTCCGTACTCGAACGCGATGACCATCTAGACCAGACCTTTGCGAACGCGGCTCAGGCCTCGCGAACACGAAGGCCAATGCCCTGCTGCACTGCTGCTGCATTTTCTACAGTTTTAATGATTCAAAACTACCCGGATGATGGTCCGGATTCATCCCGAGGCCCCTGGGTCCCCAACGAAAACCACCGACATACTCCAAAACACAATACGAACTTGTTCCAATCACAAAAACACGTCCTTAAACACAAAAATCATCGAATTATAGCGGATTCAAGCCTAGGATTTCATCTAACTTCCGAAACTCACATTCAATCAAAAACCCGACCAAACAATGTCCGAATGACCTAAATATTTGCAGACATATCCAAAATCATATAATGAAGCTGTAGAAATTGTCGAAATTCCTTTCCGACCCCCGGATCAAAATCTCACCTATCGTTCAGATTCGCCAAAATTTCAAACTTCGGCATTTCAAGCCTAATTAAGCTACAGACCTTCAAAATACATTCCGAACGTGCTCCCAACCCCAAAATCACCTAACGGAGCTAATGGAACCATTGGATTTCTGTTCCGAGGTCGTCTTAACATTGTTCTGAATACAGGCCATTTTCCAACTATAAACCTCTCATTTAGGGACTAAGTGTCCCAAAACACTCCAAATTCCAGAACCGACCCTGCCGGCAAACTACAATAGCAGAAATGAAATTAGGGGAACAATTAAATTGGGGATCAGGGCGTAAATTTCAAAAATAACCGGTCGGGTCGTTACAAATTCGGATTTGGTATTTTATTTCGGAAAGTGCAATGTGGTCTATGGTTCAGATGGACTGTGGAATTTTAGCTATATTGTGTTATCAGACATAAAAGGGATAGGGTGACGTGGTATCTCCCCAAGTATATGCTTGGTAAGATCATTCAACTATGTGGTTACTTCTAGTACAACTCTGGGTACGCTCGAGGACGAGCATTTGTTTAAGTTGGGGAGAATGTCATGACCTGGTCTGTTGTCACGTGAATTACCACGCCGTTTTCCACTTATTAAGTTTTTTGATGTTGCTATACCTTTGTTAGAGTTTATCGAGTAAATTCAGATTATTTCTGGTTGAAAATAAGGCATATAGCCTTTTAGAGTGAAGCTTGTTTATGAAAAGTCAAATTAAGTTGACTATATGGTTAGAGGGCTCGGAATCATATTTCGGTGATTCGGTTAGCTTCGGGAGGTGATTTATGACTTAGGGGAGCGATTGGAATTGAATTTGAAGTTCCGTTGTAGAAATAGGCTTGAATAGGCTAAGTTGGAATTTTGGGGAAATCCGGTCGATATGTGAGATTTTTATCCAGGAGTCGGAATGGAACTCCGATAGTTGCAATAGCTTCGTTAGGTGATTTTGGATATGTCTGCAAATTTTCAGGTCATTCGGACATTGTTTGGTCGGGTTTTTGATTGAAAGTTGGTTTCGGAAGTTATAGTTGAAACTTAGGATTGAATCCGCATTAATTCGATGATGATTGTGTATAAGGATATGTTTTTATGATTGGAACGAGTTCATATTGTGTTTTGGACTAGGTTGGTTCTTTTGGTTGAGGTCCCGGGGGCCTCGGGTGAGTTTTGGGTGGTCAATCGGACCAATTTTGGTCCTTGAAAGTTGCTGGTTTTCACCTTTTCTGTGTCAGAAATTTTGGCCTTCGCGATCGCGGGGGTGAGGCCGCGATTGCGTAGGAGGAATTTTTGAGGCACGAAATTTGTTTAGTGTTTTCACAAGCGGGCAAATGCGATCGCATAAGGTCTGAAGGTGAAGCTTCGCGATCGCATGCATTCTTGCGCGATCACGTACAAGGATTCCGTTACTCTTCGCGTTCGCAGGGTGGCTCACGCATTTGCATTTCACATTTTATGGGAGCCTGGTAAATTTCTCATCGCGATCGCGTGCCCAAGGCCGTGATCACATATAAGGAAAATTATACCAGGTTAGTCGCTTTTAAACCAGTTTGTTCGCGAAGTTGGATCTATTTTCCCCCATGGCTGCTCGTTTTTGAAGGGTTTTAAAGAGAGTTAAAGAAGAATTCGTTGGGATCAGTTGAATGTAAGTTTTATGAATTAAATACATGATTTTATCAAAGAATCTTCGATTAATCCTCTAAATTTGGGTAAGAAATCAAGAAAATTAGGGCTTTGAGAAAAAAAACATTAAAATGGAGGTTTGAAAGACCATTTGTGGTCCGAATTGGGAGTTCTTTATATGTATGGACTAGTGTTGAGATAAGAATTCTGAAAATGTAACTTTTGTAATTTTTAGAGTAGCGGGACGGGGGCTGGGTTTTGCTAGTTTCGAGATTTTTCATGTATTTTGATTGTTTTCGATTGGGTGTTGTTCCATTAGCCTATTTTGATATATTTGTACTGAGTTTGGCTAGTTTTGGCGTGCGTGGATGCCAGTTCGAGGAGCTAAGGCATCGCGGGCTTGACTTTTCGCAAGATCGAGGTGGGTAATACTTGTAAATGATGTCCTGAGGGTTAGTAAACCTCGGACTTGCACATCCTAGTGCTGTATTGAGGTGACTTGCATGCCGGATAACCGGCGTGGGGTAAATCACCATTGGGGATTGTGACTTGGTCCGTCCTGCTTCATAAATAATAATACCTAATTTCTTGAAATTGTATTGACACCCTAATAAAGATATTAACTATGAGGAATTGGACTGATTATCATGTTTTGGGCTTCATGTCGATTATCTGAATCCTTTAGGGATTGGTATTACTATCTTGATAATACTGTGCATATTTTTGTCTCAATCTAAGGTTTTAAAATGTTATTTTGCTACTCAGCATTTTTATAAGATTTGAAAAACTTGAACAAGTTTTTGATGACCTTTTTAGCTGTGAGCTGATATGATACTATTGCCCGAGGGGCTTTTTGATTATTCGTTAGACTGATTGGGGCGGAGGGCCATATGTGAGGGCATGATGATTTATGTGAGGAGGCTTTTAGTCCTCGAGTGATATGTGAGCATATACATATACATGCATGGATCGGACTGCACGCCGCAGTAGCATATTGCATGGATCGGACTGTGCACCGCAATTGTATATGGATCGGGCTGCACGCTGCAGCAGGGGTGATATTGATATTGCGCTTGGGCTGTAGGAGCCCCTCCGAAGTCTGAACCCCCGATAGTGAGCACGGGCGCCTTTGCATAGATCGGGCTATACGCCACAGCATCATATGCATTGCATGGCATACATACATTGGTTTTCTTATACTACGTGGCATGTCATTTAACACTCATACATTACTGGCATACATGCATTATCTACCTTATTGACCAGATCCCCTGGTGGAAATCGATGAGGAGTGCTGAGCCCAAGGGGCTGATTTGAGTGCAGACTTGCACTGTCTGAGGTTGTACCAGGTATTGAGCTGTCATAATGAAAGGAAAAGACGTTAAAAAGAGATTTCTAAATAATCTACTCACATATGCTGAAAAGGAATAAAATGATAGTGTATTGTAGTTTAAAAGTCGTTTATGTATTATATAGCATGAGATAGTGCTTTGTGTGATTTTCTTTTTCCTCACAATTATTTACTTTTACTACCGTAGAGTTGGAAGTACTCACTCAACTCCCTACACCATGTGTGCAGATTCAGGTACCTGGAGGCTTAGTTGAGCTTGGTGCTAGTTTAGACTCAGTTGGGATCGTCGAGGTAGCTGCTAGGTGTCCTCAGGACCCGACATTTTCCCCTTGCTACTATGTTATTATTTATTATGTGTACTCTTAGACTTGTATAGTTATCTACAGTATTGACTGATGTTTTGATAGAGGCTCTTGGCTCGTGACCACAGATCTTTGGGAAGTTACGTTGTTTTAGAAGGTTTTGGGATATTATTATATCTATTACTTTAATTTGGCTTCTTTCTCTGATAATGACTTGAAAATAAGCAATTTTTAGCTCTAAGCTCGGGATGAGAGTGTATTTGGTCGGGCTGGCCTAGCAATGTGCTGGGCGCCATCACGACCGGGGTTCGGGGTCGTGACAAAAAATGTAGACGGAGGCAGAGCTTAGCCTCGAAAGGAAGATAGTAGCCTTATACCTTATAAAGATAGAGCTTAACATCAGAAGACAGTGAGTAGCCTTATGCAAAATGCAGATAGAGATAGAGCTTAGTCTTGAAAGGAAGATAGTACCCTTATACAGTATAGAGGTAGGGCTTAACCTTGGAAGGCTGAGAGTAGCCTTATGAAAAAAAGCAGATGGAGAAAGATCTTAATCTAGAAAGGCAGATAGTAGCCTTATGTAGTATGGAGGTAGAGCTTAACTTCAGAAGGCAAAGAGTAGCCTTATGCAAAAGTGCAGATAGAGACATAGCTTAGTCTCAAAAGGAGGATAGTAGCCTTATGCAGTGCGAGAATGTACAAGAATAAATGACAGTGACTTTTCTTAGTTGGTAAACGCTTTGCGATATTAGGAATGCTGGGGAGTGTTGAGTGTGGATAGTGACTTTGCGAATTAGCGATTGTTCCTCACTCTTGAATAGCCCGAGTGTGTGAATGTATTCAATAATTTGTCACATGGGGTGCCTGCATTCAAAGAAAAATCGTGAGTTCTGTAGAGGGGAAAGGTTAGTTCGTATCCCCTCGCATTTGATGTCACGTATAATTGGTATAGCATAGCTAAATGAAGGTGATGCAAATAATGCTTATGCACGACTTAGTAAATATAATTTAAGTACAAATTTGAAAAAAGTTTAATTATGATTGAACCAACAACTAAAATGTGGTTCAAGACACGACAACCTTGCTTGTTCCCGAATTTTGAGGGTCATCCTCAAAATTCTGCCCCCGTTTACTGCGTTGGGGATGATGAAAAGACTGAAATTCTTATTTTTGCATTTTGAGGGTCCTCTACAAAATAGTGCCCTAGTTCTAATTGCGGTATGGGGGGAAGGGAGATGGAAATTTTATTAAGATGTGCTGAACCCATGGGGCTGCCTATGTATCCCCTCTTAAACGGCAATCAGGTTAGGCGTAGTTCTAAATACATCATGAAAGAAAAGCATATGATCAAATATAGTATCTTTTCACTATGTTTGAGTTGATAGGCTTTGGCTAAACTTCTCCTTCCATTTCTATGAGAATAAGCGCTTCTCCAGTCTGAACTCGATGAACCATGTACGGACCCTGCCAATTGGGAGAGAATTTCCCTTTGGCTTCATCTTGATGCAGAAATATCCTCTTTAATACCAACTGTCATGGCGATAACATCCTTGTCTTGAATCTCTTGTTGAGGGCTCTGGATATTCTATTATGGTATAGTTAATCGTGACAGATAGCATTTATTAGTTTTCCGTTGGGGGGGGGGGAGGAGATGGAAATTTTATTAAGATGTGACTGAACCCATGGGGCTGCCTACGTATCCCCTGTTAAACGGGAATTAGGTCAGGCGTAGTTCAAAATACATCATGAAAGAAAAGAATATGATCAAATGTAGTATCTTTTCTAGTCAGAACTCGATGAACCATGTACAGACCCTGCCAATTGGGAGAGAATTTCCCTTTAGCTTCATCTTGGTGCAGAAATATCCTCTTTAATACCAATTGTCATGGTGATAAATTCCTCGTCTTGGATCTCTTGTTGAAGGCTTTGGATATTCTACTATGGTATAGTAAACCGTGATAGATAGCATTTATTCTCTTTCCGTTAATGAGAGCTAATTGCTCGTAGCAACTTTTGACCCATTCTACGTAATCTAGTTATGCTTCTTGTATGACCCTCAAGGAGGGAATTTCTACCTCGGCGGGGATGAATGCTTCTGTACCATTAACCAACATATAGGGTGTGGCCCCAATTGATGTGCAGACCATGGCACAATAACCTAATAAAGTGAATGAACACTTCTCATGCCACTGCTTGTGCTTTTCGATCATCTTCCTTATAATTTTCTTTATGTTCTTATTGGCTGCTTCGACCAATCCATTCATCTAACATCTATTATCCGTAGAGTTCTTACGTTTAATCTTGAATGTTTCCCACAACGCCTTCATCAGTTTGCTATTGAAATTAGAACTATTGCCGGTGATGATTGATTCCAGAATCCCAAACCTGCAAACCATACGATCACGAACAAAATCTGTTACTACCCTTTTGGTGAGTGCCTTGTATGATGTTGCTTGGACCCATTTAGTAAAGTAATCAATTCCTACTAAGATGAACCTTTGCCCATTTGATGCGGCAGCTTCGATTGGTTTAATGACATCCATTCCCCAAGTGGCGAATGGCCAGGGCAAGCTTGTTGCGGTAAGCTCATTTGGATGTACCTTTATCATATCTGCATGTATTGGACAATGGTGGACTTTTCGGACATACCGAATGCAATCCGTGTCCATATTCATCTAAAAATACCCTGCTCATAGTATCTTCTTCACCAACACGAAACCATTCGTATGCGGTCTGAAGGCTCCCGCGTGCACTTCCTCTAATAGTCTGGTTGCTTCTCTTGCCTTGACACACCTTAATAATCCCAAATTAGGAGTCCTCCTATACATGATTCCTCCACTATAAAAGAAGTTGGTGGACAATCTGCGAAGTGTTCGTTTTTTAGTAGCATGGCAAGTTCTGGGTATTCTCCTTTTGTCAGGTATTCTTGGATATCGTGGAAACAAGGCTTCCTGTCCGCTTCTTACTCGACGTGAAAAAAAAAAGATGGATGATCGTGAATATTCACATGGATGGGGTCAATAATGTTTGTATTGAGATGCTGGATCATAAACGATAAAGTGGATAAAGCATCGACGAACTCATTCTTCATTCTGGGAACATGCTGGAATTCTGTCTTTCTTAATCTTTTCCTCAACTTCTGTACATGATGCAGATAGGGGAGTATTTAGCAATTCTTGTCTGCCCATTCGTCTCGAACCTGATGTATGGGTAGGTTCGAGTATTCGATCACTAATAGTTTCTGAATGTTCATGCCAATTGCCAACTTGGGCATTAGGATGTAGGCTTCGTATTCAGCCATGTTTTTGGTCCACGTGAATCTGAGCTTGTGAGATGCTAGGTAACTGGATTCTCACACCGAGACTGCTCCTATACCAACACCTTTGAAATTCGCAGCTCAGTCGAAAAACATCCTCCCACTGTCATAGGATTCTACAATGTCTTCTCCTATGAAGGAACCTCTTCAATAGGAAAATATGTCTTCAGAGGTTTGTATTCTCCTCCTACAGTATTCTCGGTGAGGTGATCTACCAAAACTTGCCCTTTGATCGCCTTTTGGCTAACATAAACAATGTCAAACTCGCTTAATAAGATTTTCCCTTTGGCGAATTTGCTGGTAGGCATGGGCTTCTAAAAGAGATATTTCAATGGGTCAATTCTAGATATGAGATAAGTTGCGTAGCAAGAAAAGTAATGCCACAACTTTGGCGCTACCCATGTTAGAGCACAGAAAGTGCGCTCTAATAAGGAGTACCGAGCCACATTGTGTATACGAAGTCTCTATGAATACTAGGAACTTAACCAAAATACTTTTTTACACCACCCACATTGTGTATACGAAGTCTCTATGAATACTAGGAACTTAACCAATACTTGCCGGCGACATGGCCCAGGCTATAATAAACTCGAAAGAAGGTGGCATGAACCACACATAACACCAAGAGGAACTAGGGCTCACCAATGCAACTGATGGGATGGAGAGGAGTGTTACTCTAGGTGGATTGGAGTACCTGCTATTGATCTACCTACAATAGTAACACGAATGTAGCGCCCCCGGCAAAAGGGACGTTAGTGCCATTGAATAGCAATAGTATGTATAACTAAATACCATCTGTTTAGAAAGAACTTTCATACAACAATAATGAAATCAAAAGTGAAGCACAAACACTATAAATGATCGCAACATTATCAAATAAAAGGGGTCACATGGCTTTCACATAATTTTCACACCTTTTGGTTGTGTTTCAGAGCCCGTCTATGGGGTTCGGATATCATATTATACACCTATGCGTTTTATATTTTGTCCATAGGGTTCACACATCATCTTATATTATACACCTATGCGTTTCATAGCCCATCCATAGGTTCCACATATTACATTATACACCTATGCGTCTCATAGCCCGTCCATAGGTTCCACATATTACATTATACACCTATGCGTCTCATTGCCCGTCCATAGGTTCCACATTTTATATTATACACCTATGCGTTTCATAGCCCGTCCATAAGTTCCATATTTTATATTATACACCTATGTGTTTCATAGCCCGTCCATAGGTTCCATATTTTATATTATACACCTATGCATTTCATAGCCCGTCCATAGATTCCACATATCAATCAATCGGCACATGTGACCACAATCATTACAACATACTTGGTACTATGACATATTTCATAACTCAACTTCTTATTTCCCACATTTCACATCATTTCCACATATTTCATATCAATATCAATTTCAACAACAAGCTATTCACTTCAAGATGTCAAGTACACATGAGAGGAACCATGAATCCTCGACATACACAATATCTCAGAGATCATGCACCTCAACGTTATTGACACTGGAACTTTAAATAGAAGGGGCTCTTCCGAATCAATAGAGGGGGTACACCAACCCGCAATAGAAATACACATCAAGGGCATATGCAAATAACTACACCAATTATTCCTGAATCTATCCTTTTCAATCATGACATTATACTATTATAATTCAAGTTATCAGTACGTTGGCCACACTCTATTTCCCAAATTCATTTGATTACTTTAAACATCTCAACACATAAAGGATTTCACATAGTTTGGCATAAGATATGCAACTCAATCTCAATTTAAGGTCTTAGCATGACAATACACGATTCACATTCCTTTCACCCCTTTTAAGCTATCAACAATAGCACCTTCATCATATTGGAAAGCATCTTTTACAATTATAGGGTCACAACACCAATTCATGTAAAGTACCAATCATAACAAGAATCCAAAGTTCAATCATACCACATTTACATAGCCACTTTCTTCACTTCCAAATATCTTCGTATATTACCAACAACTAGACACAATTAATCAAATACTTTTGGTACACATATGAACAATTTGGAAGAATCAACCATAACAACTTTTCTCACAAAATTTGGCATCAAAATATCAATCTAACCTTGACTTGAAGTCTAGGCATTTTAGCACATAGTTCCCATTATTCACATATCTTCATTGACCAAGAATAACATATTAGTCACATTGAGGTACATCCTTCAAATATATTCTTGCAACTCCCAAATTCATTGAAATATTGAATACTAAATAAATCAAATTACGAACATACAACATACACAGCGACACCATGGGGGACTCAATATCTAAGAAGAGGGAGTTTTAGTCATACATACCTCGATTGAGCTTTCCTTAAGTTACTACAACACTCAAAAAACACTAGCTATTCCATTATATTATGAGACATAACAAAATTAAACACATATTAGAAAGAAGTTCATAAAAAGCTCATTTGAACATTTTATCAAACAAGTAGTTGAGCGTCTTGATTTTTAATACTATTTTCCATGATTTTCCTTCAATCCAAAATACAACCTTTACCTATTTATGTTCATCGATCTTCCCACAACTCTATTTGCACATGCATGCATACATAACACTACTATACAAAGGATCATACCTCAATGACCCATCTCACAACCTCTACAATACAAACATAACCTAGGTTAGGCACCTATGGCTCCCAATCACCCTGCCATGAGTTCTAATGTATGTATCTTACATGAATAATAACCATAGAGTATTTACAAATGATAGACATACCTCTTGTAGTAAGAATTTTAAGAATCCCCACTTGTGGTGTTCTTGAAGAATTCAAGGATTTGAAGGAAAATCTAAAGATTTTGAAGATCAATCCTTGTTAGTATAAGTGTTTAAGAGTAGTAATAAACTCAAAATACTCCAAAAACCTTACCTTGGATATGGGAGGAGTTGAAGGTCTTGAGAGAGTGGAAGAAAACCCTCAAAGTTCATCCAAAATAAAATGGGGAAATGAATCCCAAAATGAGGATATAAGGCTATTTCGGGCGCCACAAGTGGTGCTGGGCGCTACCTGTGGTGCTGGTTCTAGTAGCTCAAAAACTATCGGTGCTACGGCTAGTGCCTGGAGCTACCCTGGGTGCTCGCGATGGAAGGAACACAATAATGGCCATAAATTTCTGTATACACCTCCAAATGACGAACGGTTTGTTGTGTTGGAAACACGACTTAAAGGTCTTTAATTTTATAGGTTGATCCTCACACAAATCCTTATATAACTGGAGATACGATTGTTCAAAGTGAGGTCTTGTGTGCATTCATTTACATATTTCGTCTAATATGCAATTTTCTAACGTAGCTTAGACTTAGTCCCCAAATCACTTATAATAAGACTTATACTCATATTTACCAAGTCTAATTGATGACCACCATGTTAATAGAATATAAAAATGCTATAATAATCCTGTGTGACACTACGAAACCTAAATTACTTAGCAAAAATTTTCCGGGGCCTTACACCCGGACTCAGGCTAAGTGCCTTCACCATCGAAATAGTGTAGTTCGACCTAGCTCGAACACGGAATTAGTCTAAGTGCCTTCGCAATCTGGATAGTGTAGTTCGACCTAGCTCGAACACGGAATTAGTCTAAGTGCCTTCGCAATCTGGATAGTGTAGTTCGACCTTGCTCGAACCAGAAATCAAGCTAAGGTCCTTCGCCATCAAAACGGTGTAGTTTTACCTTGCTCGAATTGGGACTCTAGCTAAGTGCCTTCGCCATCAAAATAGTGTAGTTCAACCTTGATCAAACCGAGACTCAGGCTAAGTTCCTTCACCATCAAAATAGTGTAGTTCGACCTCGTTTGAAGCCAGAGATAGGCTAAGTGCCTGCATCAGAAAAATAGTGCAGTTCGATCTCACTTGAAAAAGGACTCAATCTAAGTGCTTTCTCCATGAAAGTATTGTAGTTCCACCTTACTCAAAGCATGACTCAACCTATGTGCCATCACCATAAAACGAGTGCATTTCGACCTCGCTAAAACTTGGACTCAATCTTAGTGCCTTCACTATCATAAAAGTGTAGTTTGACTTTGGTCAAACCGGGACTTTCGCTTAGTGCCTTCGCCATCAAAATAGTGAAAGTTTGACCTTACTCGAACCGGTACTCAAGCTAAGTGCATTCTCCATCAAAATGGTGTAGTTTGACCTCGCTGGAATGGGACTTTAGCTAAGTGCCTTCACCATCAAAACAGTGTAGTTTGACCTCGCTCAAACCGAGACTCAAGCTAAGTGCGTTAGCCATAAAAATGGTGTAGTTCGACCTTGCTCGAACTAGGACATAATCTAAGTGCCTTCGCCATCAAAATAGAGCAGTTTGACCTTGCTCGAACTAGGACTCACGCTGCATGCCTTCACCATTAAGATAAAGGATTTTGACCTTGCTTTAACCGGGACTCGGGCTAAGCACCTTCGCTATCAAAATTTTATAGTTTGTCCTTTCTCGGACTGACTCAAGCTAAGTGCCTTCACCATCAAAACAATGTAGTTCGATATCGCTAGAACTGGGACTCAAGTTAAGTGCCTTTGCCATCAAAACATTACAGTTCGACCTCGCTCAAACCGGTACTCAAGCTAAGTGCCTTCACCATCAAAATAGTGCAGTTCGACCTCCCTTGAACTAGGACTCGGGCTAAGTGCATTCACCATCAATACAGTGTAGTTCGGCATTGCTCAGATGGGGACTCTGGCTAAGTTCCTTAACCATCAAAACAGTGTGGTTCGATATCTCTCGAATTGAGACTCAAGCTAAGTGCCTTTGCTATCAATATAGTGCAGTTCAACCTTGCTCGAACAGGGACTCAGGCTAAGTTCCTTCACCATCAAAACAGTTTAGTTCGACCTCGCTTAAACCAGGACTCAGGCTAAGTGCCTTCACTGTCAAAATAGTGTAGTTCGACCTCGCTTGAACTAGGACTCAGGCTAAGTGCCTTCGCAATCAAAATATTTTAGTTCAACCTCGCTCGAACTAAGACTCAACCTAAGTGCCGACACCATAAAAATAGTGTAGTTTGACCTTGTTCAAACTTTGACTCAGGCTTATTGCCTTCGCTATCATGATAGTGGAGTTCGACCTCGCTCGTACTGGGACTTAGTCTAAGTGCCTTCACCATGAAAATAGTACAATTCGATCTTGCTCGAACCAGGAAAGCCAAGTGCCTTCGCAATCAAAATGGTGCAGTGTGACCTCGCTCAAATTGGGTGGTGACGTCTAAATCCACTGCTACAAAGCAATAGATATGGTCGCAACAATGTAATTTACCCAACTATGAGTCAGGGTCGAATCCCACAGAGAACAATTGTAGCCGATTAGAAATGTAAGCAAATTATCGCTGGTTGCGTAATGCCAAACACTAAGAATGTTGGTTTAAAAATTGCTTATAGTTAAATGTGGAAATGTAAACTACCCTAGAAAGCAAGTAAAATTATCAATGGCTACAAGTATGGTTGCATCGGGAATTACACTCAATTAATGATCCAATGTATTTCACGATTTCACAAATATTAGCGATTTTATGTTAATTAGCCACGGATAATAATTCTTAATTAGCTTCTTCCAAAAACTAACAAGACTTCCTAATTTATTTATCCCTGAAACAGTTAGAAGATTAAGAACACCCAAATGGCTACAAGTAGTTCAATCTTATCCCAAGGTAGAATCTATAAAATGAGGGTTAATGCCTCAAGTTCTTGTTAATTAATCTTTCCCAACACTAAATTATCTTCCAAAATTAATTAAGAGTTAATGGGCAAGTCCTAGGGTTACCTAATCCCTTTGGAAACATTAAAGAACAAGAATAATTAAAGTAACAATAACTTACTTCATAAATATATAAAAATCATTCAATACATAAGCACAATAAAGTATTTAATCCACCCTGTAAACATGAATATTCCCATAAACAATATTCAAGTGTTGGAAATAAATACTACACACTAAAATATTCTATACAACGCAAGAAAATGAAGAAATAAACATAAATGGGTAAGAAAATCTTAACCACAAGCTTCAATCTTCAAGAATCAAGTGTGTGTGCAAAACCCTAGCTTCAATAAATGTTCTCTCTAGTCTATGAAGACTGAAAATAAGCCAAAGATCCCTTTACAAATGAGATTGGTCGTGTATAAGAATGGTTTGGGGATTGAAATGTGAAATTCCAAAACTGCCCAAAACTACCCAAAACTATCCCAGATTTAATTAAGTGCGATCGCGTGATATACTCTACGATCGCATAGGGTTACTTGTTAAAATTCTGCGATTGTGTGGGATAGCCCTATGATCTCGTAGTGCATTTCATGGTTGGTTCATATTTTCCTCAAAGCTATCGCGCGTGTTCAACCGCGATCGTGGTAATCATTTTCCTAGACCAATGTGATCGCGTACTCTCATATGTTATCGCAAAAAGTACTTTGCAGCAGTCATTTATCCACATTTTGGTACAATTTGACTTGATTTCTTTCATTTCTTCTTCATATCACATGACACCTGAAAAATGCCAATAAACTTCATAAGATGTCCTAGTTTCCTACTAAAATTATGCAAAAGTTTAAATATTAAGAGGAGATAAGTTGGTAAAATACCAACTTACCATACCCCCAAACAAAAACTATTGCTTGTCTTCAAGGAATTCAAAAACTAAGAACAACCTTCATTCAAATGATCATTTACATTAAATGGCAAACAAAATATCATTCCAAGTAAAAAAGGACCACTTTAAGCATAATCAAGTAACTTCGGTTGGTACCACCAATTACTCTAAGGCATATAAATCGACACCCTTTCATCAAATGCTCAACACTAAATTCATCAAAGGATCACCCAAGTCATAAAGCCAAAGATTCAAACTTTTCCTCCCCATCACATTTCTTTTCCTTCGCTCATTCCTCCCAATTGAAAATGGGACTAAATTCACAATTCGAATTTCATGTGCCTCACGCTTTAAGAGAGAATCCCAAACTCACATATTTCAATTCAAGACATCAATGGGATGACAAAAGGAAATGACTAACTCTCTCTCTCTCTCATAAAGATATTCAAATCCACATAACTAGTACCATAGGCTTGCCCTTCATGTATTTCTCCACGAATATAGACATCTTGGTTCAAAATCAATTATGACTTAAAGGGTTGTAATTTAGGCTTTTGGTTAAGGTGAGGCAAAATTTTTGTTTAAGTGACTCAAAAACTCCCTAAGAACTACACTTGTTTCACAATTAAAGTCCACTTCCTTCAAGAAATTTTCCACCCTTTCTTCTCTTTCTTTATCACCTAATCTCCCATTTATTCATACGCTCTCTTATTCTTCTATTTTTTTTATAACGCTTTTCACCTTTTTCAAATTTTTTTTTTTTGAAGCCTCCATATCACAACTTTTCCAACCTCCACCCCCAAACTTAGGCTTTTAGCCTATTTTCATACCTTACATTACATATGGAGGTATGGTGCCATAAGAGTGGCTTTTTACATGGTTGCCAAAAGAAACATTAAGAAGGCTCAAAAGGGTTGACTAGGGAAAATATGCACGGGTAGGAACATTTAGTCACAAAAATGGTACAAGGAAGGCCTAATATCATTTTTCAAACCAAGTTAATCTAGGATTTCGCCTTGAACCACATTCCGGAATGTTCTAGACCACAAATGATTCAAAACAACTTTCACAATTAAAGCTCACTACATATGGCACATGAAAACTCAAATGGATTACAAATCCAAAATCCAATTGAAACCAATGAATCTCAAGGAAGTAAAAAACATGTAGACTAAGAGGCTATTTAGTGAACCAAATAGCCAACATTAGAATCTAAAAGTAACAACAATAACTTTTTACTTAAATATTTTTTTTATTTTAAAGGTCAAAACATCATATGCCAAAGTTTAAATTGTGTTGGTACCAAACAAGTCACACGTTTGCTCATGGCCACAAGATTTCATTCCAAAAATCAATTTTTTCATAACTAGCTACTAAACTAACTAAAAAAAATTTTACTTTCTAAATAAAACTAAAGACTAATTCACTTAAGAAAGGTGTCATGCCATCCATCATAGGAAAAAGTCACCGGTTCAACCAAATTGCTTGGATAAGAACCGCGGTAGAAAGAAAAACCAAGGAATTGCATTAACACAAAAAAATATTATACAACCAGATAAAAAACAAGAAAAATGGATACTAAAAATAGAAACTAACAAAGATTTACTACTAAACTAAAAATATTATCAATCTACACAATTTCAAGTTCACAACAACCCAAAGCAACCACTTCATGTTCCACAAAAATTACAACTACAAATTCCACACATAATCATCATATATATAGGAGCCACCCCATCCAAAAATATTGCATTGTCCCCAATGTAATGACACAAATGAAGCCAAAATAAAATAGGTGCTCCCTGAATGGTATCACTCATCACTGGAGGTGCTGGGAGGCTCAAGCTCAAAGTCATCCTCCTTGGTCTCATCTGATCCACAGTACATATTCAAAGTGCTCTTGATCTTGTTGAGTAACTTGCTCTTCTTCTTTTCATGTTCCTTTTGCTTCTGTTACCTTATTTCAATTTGACCCATCTTGGACTTGATGGCTTGTTTATCCTTAGCGAGATGGGTCAATGTGGGGAGCTTTGCTTGGCCAACTGGACCCGCAGAGGTGCTCTATCTGGATGATCTAGAAGGAAGACCAGCTACAAGCTAGCGTGCCTAAGAGTTCATACCATAACCTGCCGAGAGATGTACCTGAGAGTGAGAGGCCCCTGCTGAAGTGGGTTGATGTCTGTGGAAGTGCTGGTGGCATTTGCAGGAGTGTCATGTATCTTCGGGTCTATAAACTGGCCACAGCTGGGAGATGCTACATCAATTTTTCTCTTCATTGGTGCAACTCCTACTCCCTTTCTCAGCAAAGGATAGATAAGATTATCTAGGTTCTTTTCCTTCTATGTAGGCTTAGGCAGTACCCCGACATTATAGAATAAATGGGTGATCATGGAAGGGAAGAATAAGCTTTTGGTTCGCTCTTCCACCACATCTGCTATCTCATCGACAATGAGTTGCCCCACGTTCACCTGCATACCCTCCAGAAGTGCACAAATCACTTTTTCCTTCTCAAGTGTCACCTCTGTCTCCTTTTTCGATGGCATGATGTGAGCATAGATTATGGAGAGCCAAATATTGGCCTCTACAGTGAATTATGAAGATTCGATCCTGTCCATCATGCAATTGAGTGATGAACTACTGGGTACCCATCTCTTTAGCTTGCTCAATGTACACCTCATTGTTGATATTTGGAAGATTGTAATGGGCATTAATCCGCTCTGGATTGAAACGGACTTCGCAGCGACGGTAGCCACCAACTCATTACTGAAGTTCGTCTCTACAGCATTGGCATAACATTCCCTGACGGCCTCACAGTTAGTTGGCTGGCCTAGGCTCTTCAGCGAATCCATCCACTAGTAAGAAATCTCCCATGGAACTCGGGCCACCGATCCTCAAGGTCAACTAGGAGGATTCATTTTTCCCTGATAATGCTTTTGGAGAGTTATTTATCATACCGTTGGGAGCATTTGAGGGATGAAAATGTGGCAGCATCATAGTAGTCCTCTGCGGCAGCTTGCACGGCATATTGTTGCACATTTTCATTAGTTTCCGAATCCATTTTAGAGCCAAAATACCTACAAATAAATTATACATGTCAAACAACCAAATGGGCACTTACAACATTGCATTTAGAGGTAATTAGGCCAAAGAAACAAATTAAAAAGCTACTAGAACAGATTTGGCAAAGTTACTGGTTTTCAGACCGGCCAACATTGAACCACGATACTAAACATCAGGATGCGATCGCCATGAAACATTCAAGGACACACTATGATCGCAGACTTAAACACGCTATCGTGATGAAGCTATTTAGGAAATTCTGCGATTGCAAACAAGGCAAAGCAATCACGAATAAGACAAAATTGAAACAGACACTACGCAATCGCATTGGTCTTCTTCCTCGCCTAATACCAGTTCACTTGGGCATTTTATTGAATAGGTGGGGTGCTTCACTTTTGACAGCCATTTCAACCCACCAAAACATAAATTTTAACCCCAAGATTTACCTACAGAAACTTTCTCCCTCTCAACTAATCTCTCACAACAAGCAAGCTTACAAAATGAAACAAAGAATGACCTTTTACATAATAAATTAGCTGTACATAACATTCACGCCCTAAAATATGAAAATAGGGCTGCCCACCCTCTAATTACCATTATAATTGAACTTAAACTGAGTATTGAAGTGGGAGAGAGGAATACATGGGAAATAATGCAATATTACTGAAATGGAATTTGTAACCTACTCTATTATTAGCAGCGTTTGGGGGTTAAGGGGAGAAGGGAGGTTTTTTTCTTCTTTTTTGTTCTTTTTTTTTGGTGAGAAGATTTACCTTCAGTGTTTTAAATCACATAACTGTACTGTTCACCGTGATCACGTGGGAGAACCTGCGTTCGCGTAGAACTAATTTGCCTGAAGCCTGTGATCGCGTGAGAAACAATGCAATCGCGTAGAGCAAAAAGTTTCTGATGAAATTTGATTGCGTGTGAGGTTCTGCGATTACGATGCTTTGTCTTTGTTTGCAATTTTATGCAGCTACTGGTTTGTGGCTGCCCGGTCACCCCGACCTGTTCATATCAACTCCAAAAATTCTCAAACATGGCAGGTTAGTCAAAAATAATGTTATAAGCTATTCAAAAAAAAAGAAAATTTCAAAAATGATGAATTGTTTTGAAAAACGGTGGGTTGCCTCCCATAAAGTGCCGCATTTAACGTCCTGGCATGATGCAAATAATTTTATCACTTTTCTTGCCACTTGGATGATATTAATTGGGCACCTAGCTTAGAATCAAGCTTGTGACCGCGAGCGATGGGGGGTGGTAAATTGATGACGGAACCAATGCTTAAATTCTTCATTTTGCACTTCTTGGCTCTCAAGTGAGGAATGTCATTTTGTTTCTTGTTTCCTCAAACTGTAAAATGTATGGCATGAGTTTTTCTTCCTCGCAATCCTCTATTGATTCATGTATTTCAACTCTCGTATCACCACACAATTGCAACGTTGAAAAATGTTTGGAATGTTACCTCAAACCTTCACTTTGAAATTTTTCTTGGACTTTGACGTCCTCATTTTCCCTTGAACTAGTGTCAATCTCAATCACATTTGCATTTACACGGGTTGACTCTAATTCCATATTTTTCATGGCATCATTTGTACTCATGTAGTCGGTTGGTGGATTTTCAATTCTTGACTCCTCTAAATAAAGCTCACTTTCTTCCTCGGAATCAGACTCTTCTTGGCTTTTATCCGCACACGCAACTTATTGGGCATAGTGAGCCTCAACAAAAATTTGTATTTGATCTTCCAAAGTGTGGATGTGTTCATCATTGTGTACCACACTTTGTTTCAAGTCCCCGTGTGCAAAGTTGTGCTTCTCCTCATTTCAAGAATGGTCTCCAACATGAGCATCATTATTTCATTTCGAGCATTTGAGTGTTCTTCTCGGTTTTGATCAAGTACCAAGGAAGGATTTTGTAAGGCCCCGTGAAATTTTGTGCTTAAAACCTAGTAGATCGTGGTGTCATGGTCCAAATAATGTAATAGGAATGCATAGAATTCTTAGAGGCTCGCTGCGGTTCAGACCTTTGGTAGTGATCTAAGCTTTAAAGATCTAAAGAATAAAATTTTCCAGAAAATGTCAATTGTACGGTCAAGAATGCGTTCGCAGATCTGCTATGTGGACCGCATTCCTACCGCAGAGTGTGACAGAATATTTTCCAAAATTAGTGTTGAAAATGCGGTCGAATATGCGATAGTATAACAAAAATGCGGACCGCAAAACCATTGCATAATTTCTTAAGGATTTTTAAAGGTCAATTCTGTGGTGCATTATGAGACCGCAGAACATGAATGTGGACCGAATTCTGGTCACATATGGTAACAGAACATGTGATTTTAGGGAGAAATTATGCGGTCCATTATGCGAACCGCTTGTTGATTATGCGATCACAGATGCGACCGCAGATTTGACTCGGCCCAGATTTTTCTAAAAATTTTAACCCAATCTCTTCTTTAATAAAACATCCCAAAACTTCATTTCTTCTTATTTTCTTAGAAAAACAAGAGAGAGGAACGAGAGATTCTTGAGAGAGAAACCTAACAATCTTCAAGGATCATTTTCTAGTCGCTTGGTCCTGAAAATCCTAGGGCAAGTGTCTTCTTCCCCAAATTCTAAAGGTAAAAACCCTAGCCATTTTTCCTTGACTTTCAGTTTTTAAAGTGAAAGAAAGATTTTCATGCATTAGCTTTTCAAAACTGAAATTTAACACTCATGCATGTTCTTTAAACTTGAAATTTAGTAAAAAGTAGTGGGTAGGAGTAATATTTTGCAAGAAGCAGAGTGGACGACATAAGATAACTTGGGTTAACTTAAAGTAGGAGATTGAAGGAAGTAAATTCGACTCCAGGTATGTATGGCTAACTTTGATCCACGTGAAATCGCCCTTATGTGTACAACTTATTTGGTATGTGAAAGTTATGAAAATTGTTGTGTAATTCTTTGATTTTAGTTGTGGTATTCGATTGGTAACTGTGTGTTGTGTGGTATTTGATGTGAATCAGATGATAAAAAGGGAAATCATAATTGGTAAAGATATTGAGGATAATAGTAGTGATGGCATACTTGGCTCGTTATGGAAAACTAATGAAACAACTCGAATTGTTGATGAACCATTGAACATAATGGGATTGATACTGTAAGGCCCCAGAAAATTTCGCTAAGTAATATAGGATTCTGTGGTGCCACGTAGGCTAATTATTATATTTTATGTGCTATGAACATGATGGACATCAATTAGACTTGATAAATATGAGTATGAGTCTTATGAAAAGTGATATGAGGTCCAAATGGAAGCCCAAGTGTAAGCCAAATGGAAAACTTTTCGAAATACGCCAAAATTCCAAATGGATTTGCACATAGCTCCACTTCAAAGGATCATATCAAATGAAAGCTCTTTCAGTCTAGTTTCCAACGCTTCAAACCGTTCGTCATTTGGACATTCCTACACAAAGTTATGATCAAATTACCAAATGCTGGAAAATAAAATCCTGTGTCAATTCTGCGACCGGATAATGCATCGCATTTCTCACTTTGCGGTCGCATTCCTGTCGCAAACTGAACCCGAGAAGCCCAGTTAATTCTTCTAATTTTTATAACCCGACCCCATTTCAATATATAGGCTTTGGGGTTCATTTTGGGGTAATTTCTTACTGATTTTAGAGAGAGGTGAGAGTACTTTAGACAGAGAAGGAGGAACCCAACATCTAAATCATCCAAATCTTGCATCAATCTTCAAGAATCAAGAACCCAATATCATGTTCTTCATCTAAGAGGTAAGATTCTATACCCTAGGGTTTAATTTCGAGTTTGGTGTATAAGATGAGTTATTGAGGTATGATTCTTGGGTTTATTAGTATCGTGTATACATGCATGTACAACTTAGGTTTATGGGAAGATTGTTTAACTTAAATAACTAAAGATTGGGTTAGGGAATGAAGGAAGTCTTAAAAAGGGGATTCGAAATCAAAATGCTCAACTAGTGTTTGATAAAATGTTCAAATGAGCTAGTTTCATGAATATCTTTCTAATATGTGTTTAATTTTGTTATGTTTCATAGTAGATTGGAATTGCTAGAGTTTTTGGAGTGTTGTAGTAACTTAAGGAAAGCTCAATCGAGGTATGTATGGCTAATTTTGATTCTTGTGAAATCGCCCATATGTGTGAAATTGTTTGGCATGTGTTAATTTGAGAAATTGTATGTGATTCTTTGATGTCATTGTTGGGTATTCAATTGATGATTGAACTACATGTGGTATGGTATGAAATATGAATTGAAAGATGACAAGGGAATTGGAATTTGTAAAGAACCGAGAACAATTGTTGTGGTGGCATATATGGTTTCTTGTTGAAAGAGATGAAACACTTGAATTGTGGTAAATTATTGAACATAATTGTGTATGTATTCTTGATTATAGAAACATTGTAATTTGGTTGTGATATTGGCTTGAGAAATAATTGTGAACATGAACCAACTTGTAAGTTGATTATTTGAACTTGTTGAAATTGTGTGTAGTGCCTTATCTGCTGTTTGAAATTGTTGTGTTCTAAACTGTAAGGTGGGATCGGGTTGCGTGCCGCAACATGGGGAAATAAGGTGTGGGTTGGGGTGATAAGGGTGGCCGAGGTAATAAGGGTGGTCAGGGGTAATAAGGATGGAAAGCGATCGAAATCGCTATTGAAAATTGATACAAAAATCAATGATGTGAAATTGTGAAAGGAGACAGCAGGAGAGTTTGCAACCGGTGGGGCACTGATTGCCCCTTTGTTTGACTACTTGTGTTTTACGTTATTGATTTGTGGTTGTTCTACTTGTTGATCTTAAACGTGCTTTGTGTTGAGAATTATCCGAAATGAGGAAAAATGTGGAAAACATGGTTGGCTGGCTTAATTGATTCTTGATGTAATTCATTGGCCGTATTATCATTTTGATGTAATTTAATGGCTTGAGTTTACTTGGGACAAAGTTTGTCCATACATACCAGTACAATTCAAGTGTACTGACATCCCTTTTGCCGGGGACGCTACATTCGTATTATGATTGTAGGTGAATCAGTAGCAGGTACTTCAGCTCATCGGCAGTAGCATCCTTCATTATGCCCGTTTTGGTGAGCCCCTTTCCTTTCAGGGCCCTACGTGGGTCATGCCACTCTTGTTTAGACTTTATTTTGATTTTGTGTAAGTTATAGCCGGAGCCTTGTTACCGGCAAGTATTGTATCCTCCTTTGTTATCCTAGAGGCTCCGTAGACAGTAAACTATGAGACTATGGCCTATGTATGTATATGTATATGTCGGGCACTGTAAATTGTAACATGTTAGTAAATCAATCGTATGGTTATGTTTGTACATTGTGAAATCAGTTATAATTGGTAAGATATTTGGTTTTTGAGTAATAAACAACACAGGGGAATCGCGTGGGATATAAAGGAACCCAGGTCCGCTTGACTGGGGCTACCTAGTCAGGCGCCGGCCATGTCCCTCGATTTGGGGCGTGACAAACTTGGTATCCGAGCCTAAGGTTTTAAAGTGTCCTAGGATGTCTCGGAGCCGTGTCTAGTAGTGCCCTTCTTATCGGTGTGTTGTCGACCACATCATATAAGTTGGGGGCTACACGGACATTTAGGAATTTACCAATTTCTTTGATATTCCAGATCGTGCGATATGGCTCAAGATTGGGAGCTAATTTCCTCTCTAAGTATTACTCTCAAGATTGGTAATTTTGATACCATAATCCGTGAATTCGAAGCATGTAAGGTGGGATTTATCCCACCATTGAGTCCAAGTGGATTACCCAAGGACTTGTTAGGAGAGTGTGTTGAGTCATGGAGTGATTGGTAGAAGTTGTTGTTAAGGAGAGTACCCTCGTTCTTACTAATGTCACTGTTTCATCAGTATGTACGGCTAAAATCCCTTCTCTTAGAAAATAAGCTTCCCTGGTGCCCACATAAATGTTGTAGGTTCAAAATATAATTGATGCAGTACCCGTTTTGTTATGTTAAGCGAATTATTGCTGTAAAAATATATGTTGGAGGTACTTCTTCATTTGTTTAATATATTATTCTTGGTAGATGAGGATATGTAAAGAATGTGAACTATGTGCTAAAATGTCTAGACTTCAAGTCAAGTTTGAATTGATATTTTGATGCCAAATTTTGTGAGAAAACTTGTTATGGTTGATTCTTCCAAAATGTTCTTACGTGTACCAAAGGTATTTGATTGATTGCGTCTTGTTGTTGGTAATGTATAAAGATGTTTGGAAATGAAGTAAGTGATTGTGTAAATGTGGTAAGACTAAATGTTGGACTCTAGCTGTGATTGATACTTTACATGAATTGTTGTTGTGACCCGATATTTGGGAAAGATGCATTCCAATATGATCAATGTGCTATTATTGACAACTTAAAATGGGTTTTAGGAGTATGAATCATGTATTCAAATGTGAAGTCCTCTATGCATAGATTTGTTGAAATAAGTCAAATGCTTTTGAGAAATAAAGTATAGACAATGTGTCGAGAACTCAAAATGAAATTGTACCTGGTGATACTTGTGACATGAGGGAATATGAAACAGATTATGATGTTGATGTGAAATATGAGAAAATGATGTGAAATGCGAGGAAGAAGAGATTGTGTTATGAAATGTGGCCTAGTGCGAAGTCTGATATGATAATTATCGCCCCAAGAGTCGATGGACTAATATACGTAAAAATGGCATGATTCTTTTATTCGATA
Source organism: Nicotiana noctiflora (assembly GCA_032618575.1). Lineage (NCBI taxonomy): Eukaryota > Viridiplantae > Streptophyta > Magnoliopsida > Solanales > Solanaceae > Nicotiana > Nicotiana noctiflora. Next base: position 487,489 of record JASVEL010007604.1, read on the forward strand.
ATGTGGTGAATGTTTAAAGTGTTTGATTTGTACTTGTAATTTCCTTATTATTGTATGAAGCGCATAGGTGAATAATTTTATATGTGAACCCTATGGACGGGCTATGAAATGCAGCCTAGAGGTATGGTAATTATGTAAAAAGCTATGTGATCCATTTTATTTGGTAATGTGGTGACTGTTTAAACTTTTTGTTAAACCCTTATGATTTCCTTGTCCTTGCATAGATATATTCTTAAAAAGAATCCAAATTACAAAATAGTTCATGCACATGCTCTTTTAATGAGACGTATTATTTACAAATTCTCCCGATCACGGTTCTAGTATGTACAACCTCCTATGGAATTGACCTCTATAATTATGTTCCTGAATTGAGTTGTAACACTATTGATATTTCCTACTTGCTTTTCCTAAATTCTCAACAAAGGACTATTCCCGATGAATTTCTTACAGAAACGTCTCATTTAAATTGACAACATCTGCTCACTTGTGTCTATACATGCACCATTGTAAAGTTTGTACATGTGGTGTCAAGTTCCATGCAAAGTATCCAAGATTTGTGATCCTTCTCGAGTCACTCTTTTACTTAGTTGTGTGTGTCTTATATGGCTTGATCTACCAATCTACCCTCTTACGAGTAACATCATGAAACCTTTTCACTGTCTAGTAACATATATGCATATCTCAGTGGCTATCATATGAGTGCATATCAATTGAAATGGTCACCGTGTGCATAAGTTCTCTCTAAAAAAAATAATTGAGTTCCTCACATCCCCATCATAGATATCTTGTGTCGCCATGGTTTTCGTGCGCACTTGGGACATCTCGCAGTAAGTAGCTCACTCTGTCCTAGTATTGTGGTTGCTCCTGGCATGGTCATATATTGCAGTGGGGAGTTAATATAGTAGAAGTGTGTCTAGCTTATAACCAATGATTATTTTCTCATTATGTCTCCACAATGTTTTAATCGTATTCCTTATTTAGTGAATTCATTGTGCTAGTTCCCTACACTTGTACGACAACCATAAGAGAACATTCCCTTCTATGTATCACTATGACACATCCTTTTTTTCAAGTCAAAAACTATGGAGATCTCATCATGAACATCAGCAAACCTTCAGTGATTATTGTGCACTGTCTCATTGAGTTTGGTTTTCTTCACACCCTCAACTTCTAGAATCATGGAATATGTCGTTGTCATGTGTGGAGAGTTTTACTACTCTTGGTATATCACCTTCTTGGCTAGATATGAGTATTATTTGCCTTCTCCCTGGAGCGTCATGTTAACTATTAGAACCATCTAACCAATTCATGATTTTGTCCCAATATCAAGATTTCCTATCTATTGAGTTTCACTCATGAAAGGTTGAGATTAGATGACTTCGGATTTTTGTACATATCATGAACATGTTGATTTGAATGACAAATGGTCGTAATTTTTAGTTCCCTCATATATGATCAATTACCAAGAAGTGTTAAGTTGTCTAGAATATGGTAATCTCATAAGCGTCCAATTATTTTCATCCTTATAGGCTTGTGGCATAAATTTTGTGCGTCAAGTAATGTTAAGAGTGTCATTCAACTTCGTGTTATTTTGAATCCCATATCACATTCAAGGTGCTAGAGTATTCTTATTCGAGGTCGATGGATTTTCCCTACACTCTAGAAAATTAGTGGTTCACGTACTTGAGTATTCCTCCTTAATGATTCCTATTTCCATGTACTACTTATTCCTATTCCTCGTTTATGTATTAATAGAGGTAGTCACAATGATTAACCATGTCAGTATTGTTAGTAGTAACATTTTGTGTCTATTAGTATACGACCTCATATAGTACTCTACCCAGTGCATTAATGGATTCTTGAAGAACTCCAGCCTGATCTTGAATTCTGTTGTTCCTCGTTGTATTAGATCCATTGGGTATTGTATGTTCAGACAAGTCAAATATAAAGCTTTATAGTGTGATCACATATATATTGGATAGATAAAGTTATGGTCAGTTTATGGTATCACATCTTAGGGTAACTATTAAGGGTCATCAAGGGTTTAGTGTGAGTGTACCCCTAAATGTTATGTGAGTTGATAATAAATGTAACATGACTGTATTACACATTAGGTTGCAATAGGTGTATCATATTCCCCATAACTGTTCCTCATGTACTTTGTGTTTCCATATGCTTATGTCTAAGAAGATAGTGATGAAAAAAAAATGTGGGTACGAATTGACTTGATTGAACTATATAATCATGGTAATATCCGATATGATGCACTGCTAGCAAGACTCATGATGGCTTGACTTCATATGGACTGTTGATTGAAATGAAATCATATTCTTGTTGATGAACACCTTTGCGATTACATTAATGGCTGGTAAGGACTATTATGAACACATGATTGTTTGTTTACTATGAACTGACATCCTTGATGGTATGATGCCAAGTTATGGAATTGTGGGTTATTGTTGTTATCATGAATTGCAATATCCAGTGGAGTGTAAATTGTACAATGGAAGTTATCAAAAGGTAAAGTCAATGGATAGTTATCTCATGCAAGATGTTTATATGTCATCCTTGTTATGTATGTTTGGGAGTTGATATTATTTTTAAGAAGGTGTTATGACAATGTTTGTAAGTCGATAATGTCGCGTGGAAGGATAAATGTGTCGTGGAAGGAAAGTACTTTCGTTTGATTGAATACCAGTTAGTTTTGACTTGGAATGTACTATATATGTATTTTGATGTAAAACTGTGCAGTCCATGTTCTGGTATCCATATGTTAATGTAGTTCTTGTAATACTGGGATTAGGATTTATGATATATACATTGTGGTGCTATGTACAGTTGTGGATGTGTGGATAAGAAGATTTTAGTGATTCTCTGGCAGGTGGATAGGCCTAGTTACAAAGGAAACTCTGCCGAAATTTTTGAAACATTTATGAGTTAGTGAAAATTTTGAGATTGAAGGTAGGTTAGAAAAGAGATGTATGATGTTAAAGTGTTTTGGAAAGACTATACTCCTCATTCGAGGACGAATGATCCTAAGGGGGGAGAATGTAAGGCCCCAGAAAATTTCGCTAAGTAATATAGGATTCTGTGGTGCCACGTAGGCTAATTATTATATTTTATATGCTATGAACATGGTGGACATCAATTAGACTTGATAAATATGAGTATGAGTCTTATGGTAAGTGATATGAGGTCCAAATGGAAGCCCAAGTGTAAGCCAAATGGGAAAATTTTCGAAATACACCAAAATTCCAAATGGATTTGCACATAGCTCTACTTCAAAGGATCATATATAATTATGTATAAGGTTTTATGTGGTGAATATCATATCAAATGAAATCTCTTTGAGTCTAGTTTCCAATGCTTCAAACCGTTCTTCATTTGGACATTCCTACACAAAGTTACGATCAAATTACCAAAGGCTGGAAAATAAAATCCTGTGTCAATTCTGCGACCGCATAATGCATCGCATTTCTCACTTTGCGGTCGCATTCCTGTCGCAAACTGAACCCGAGAAGCCCAGTTAATTCTTCTAATTTTTATAACCCGACCCCATTTCAATATATAGGCTTTGGGGTTCATTTTGGGGTCACTTCTTACTGATTTTAGAGAGAGGTGAGAGTATTTTAGAGAGAGAAGGAGGAACCCAACATCTAAATCATCCAAATCTTGCATCAATCTTCAAGAATCGAGAACCCAATATCAAGTTCTTCATCTAAGAGGTAAGATTCTATACCCTAGGGTTTAATTTCGAGTTTGGTGTATAAGTTGAGTTATTGAGGTATGATTCTTGGGTTTATTAGTATTGTGTATACATGCATGTACAACTTAGGTTTATGGGAAGATTGTTTAACTTAAATAACTAAAGATTGGGTTAGAGAATGAAGGAAGTCTTAAAAAGGGGATTCGAAATCAAGATGCTCAACTAGTGTTTGATAAAATGTTCAAATGAGCTAGTTTCATGAATATCTTTCTAATAGGTGTTTAATTTTGTTATGTTTCATAGTAGATTGGAATTGCTAGAGTTTTTGGAGTGTTGTAGTAACTTAAGGAAAGCTCAATCGAGGTATGTATGGCTAATTTTGATTCTTGTGAAATCGCCCATATGTGTGAAATTGTTTGTCATGTGTTAATTTGAGAAATTGTATTTGATTCTTTGATGTCATTGTTGGGTATTCAATTGATGATTGAACTACATGTGGTATGGTATGAAATATGAATTGAAAGATGACAAGGGAATTGGAATTTGTAAAGAACCGAGAACAATTGTTGTGGTGGCATATATGGTTTCTTGTTGAAAGAGATGAAACACTTGAATTGTGGTAAATTATTGAACATACTTGTGTGTGTATTCTTGATTATGGAAACATTGTAATTTGGTTGTGATATTGGCTTGAGAAATAATTGTGAACATGAACCAACTTGTAAGTTGCTTATTTGAACTTGTTGAAATTGTGTGTAGTGCCTTATTTGCTATTTGAAATTGTTGTGTTCTAAACTGTAAGGTGGGATCGGGTTGCACGCCGCAACAAGGGGAAATAAGGTGTGGGTTGGGGTGATAAGGGTGGCCGAGTTAATAAGGGTGGTCAGGGGTAATAAGGATGGAAAGCGATCGAAATCGCTATTGAAATATGATATAAAATCATTGATGTGAAATTGTGAAACGAGACAGCAGGAGAGTTTGCAACCTGTGGGGCACTGATTGCCCCTTTGTTTGACTACTTGTGTTTTACGTTATTGATTTGTGGTTGTTCTAGTTGTTGATCTTAAACGTGCTTTGTGTTGAGAATTATCTGAAAAGAGGAAAAATGTGGAAAACATGGTTGGCTGGCTTAATTGATTCTTGATGTAATTCATTGGCTATATTATCACCGTGATTTCTTGTTAATGGCTTGAGTTTACTTGGGACAAAGTTTGTCCATACATACCAGTACAATTCCAGTGTACTGACGTCCCTTTTGCTGGGGACGCTACATTCATATTATGATTGTAGGTGAATCGATAGCAGGTACTTCAGCTCATCGGCAGTAGCATCCTTCATCATGCCCGTTTTGGTTAGCCCCTTTCCTTTCAGGGCCCTATGTGGCTCATGCCACTCTTGTTTAGACTTTATTTTGATTTTTTGTAAGGCATAGCCGGAGCCTTGTTACCGGCAAGTATTGTATCCTCCTTTGTAATCCTAGAGGCTCCGTAGACAGTAAACTGTGGGACTATGGCCTATGTATGTATATGTATATGTCGGGCGTTGTAAATTGTAACTTGTTAGTAAATCAATCGTATGGTTATGTTTGTACATTGTGAAATCAGTTATAATTGGTAAGATCTTTGGTTTTTGAGTAATAAACAACACAGGGGAATTGCGTGGGATATAAAGGAACCCAGGTCCGCTTGACTGGGGCTACCTAGTCAGGCGCCGGTTATGTCCCTCGATTTAGGGCGTGACAGATACTCTCGGATATGGAAACATTGTAACCTTGTTGTGGTACCGGCTTGAAAAGTATTTTGAAAACGTGAACCAATTTGTAAGTAGCTTATGGCCCTTGTTTGTTATCTTTGTGTAGTGCTTTTGTTTGTTGTTTGTGATTTGAAACTATACGGTAGGATCGAGTTGCGTGCCGCAACATGAAGTAATAAGGTGTGGGTTGGGGTTATAAGGGTTGGCTGAGGTAATAAGGTTGGATAACGATCAATATCGCCAGTGAAATTGATATGAATAAAAATTTGAAATCATTGATGTGGAATTGTGAAACGAGACAGCAGGAGAGTTTGCAACCTGTGGGGCACTGATTGGCCCTTTGTTTGACTTGATTGTGATTTCCGTGTATGTTCAGTTGTTGCCTTCCTTGTTGATCTCTAATTGTACATGGGATGAGGATTTCTTGAAACAAAGTAAGTGTGGGAACATGATTGGCTCGCTTCGTTATTTCTTGGTGTACCTGTTGGTTTTTCTATTATTGCGATTTACTTATTTATGGCTTGAGTTTACTTGGGACAAAGCTTGTCCATACATTCTAGTACAATTCTATTGTACCGACATCCCTTTTGTCGTGTACGCTACATTTGTGTTATAATTGTAGGTGGATCCGTAGCAGATACTTCAACTCGTCGGCAGTAGCACTCTCTACCTTCTACTGGCCGATTTGGTAAGCCCCTTCCTCTTGGGGCCCTGCGTGGCTCATGCCACTCCTATTTTGATTTCTTATTTGTATTTTGTGTAAGGTATTGCCGGAGCCTTGTTACCGGCAAGTATGGTATCATCATTTTGTATCTTAGAGCCTCCGTAGACAGTAAACCGTGGGATTATGGTCTTATGTAAATATATACCGGACGTTGTAAATTGTAAACTTGTTAAGACGTTAAGTATGTGGTTATGTTTGTAAAAGTGTGATTTCAATTGTAATTAGAAAATTCCTTGGCTTATACGTAATGAACAAAACACGGGTAACGCGTAGGTTAGGAAAGGCACCCAGGTCCGCTTGACTGGGGCTACCCGGTCAGGTGCAAGTCATGTACCTCGATTTGGGCATGACAAACTAGGTATCAAAGCCTAAGGTTTTAAAGTGTCCTAGGATGTCACAGAGTCGTGTCTAGTAGCATCGTTCTTATTGGTGTGTTGTCGACCACATCTATAACTAGGGGTACCCATTTCTTTGTTATTCTATATCGTGCGGTAAAGTGAAAATTGGATGTATTTATGTCTAATTCGTGCCTTGTTCCAAAATTTTAAGAATATAGCGCCTAGGAAGAAAGCTAGACTCGGCCATGGGGCCAATGCCACCCCAAGTGTGGCAATGAATCATGTACCTGATACTGTGGGTCAAAACAACTCACCGGTCTTAAATATGTCCGATCCATCTATTCCAGACCCAAGTGTTCCTGTTTCGGATGCGGTAGAGGGTGCAACCATCCTTAGAGTTTTTACATTTGTCCTTCAACATTAACCCTTAAAAAGCTAAATTAACCTTTCAACATTAATGTAGAAAATCCTGCCAATATCCCTGTTTCTGATACAGTCCCAGCTTCTGGCTCTGGTGTTTCTGATGAGGATCTTAGAGGAGCCATTCATATGTTGACCCATCTAGTGTCTGCCCAGGATCAGAGGTCTCATGATGCCCCTACGTCTTCCAGCTGATAGGGAGATTCCTCTGGTTCTAGAGTCCACCAGTTTCTGCGATTGGCCCCTCCAGAATTCTTAGGCACAGACCTAGAGGCCGATCCGCAGGATTTTCTTGATGAGATATATAAGACACTCAGAGTGATGAAGGCTACAGATATATAGGGAGTAGAGTTGGATTGATACATGCTGAAGGGAGCGGTGCGTTCGTGGTTTGAGATGTGGGAGGATTCCCGTGAGGAGGGGAGACCTCCGGCTAGATGGGATGAGTTCGTAGATGCCTTCATTGACCACTTCTTGCCTGCCGAAACAATGGCAGCCCGTGCCACTGAGTTCAAGGTTCTTAAACAGGGCAGTATGAGTGTTTGGGAGTACCACATGAAGTTTGTGAGATTTTCAAAGTATGCTCCTCAGTTAGTGTCGACCATGGATGCTCGAGTTCGACGGTTTGTTCAGGGACTTAGTCCTTTGGTGGTGAATGAGGCTGCCACAATAGCTTTGCACTGAGATATGAATTATGGGAAGATTGTGGGGTTTGCTCAGGCCACAGAGGCTAGGAAGTTGAAGATTCATGTGGAAAAATAGAGTAGTAGCAGGGCCCGGCCAATGGGTCATTCAGGGAGACCAGTTCGAGGGAGAGGGTCATCAGGGCCATCCCAGTAAAATGTTCAGACCTCAATGAGTGTACCACCATCTGTGCACGGTTATCAGCACAACAGTCATTTGAGGCCAAGTTCCGATAGTAGGAGGTCCCGTCAGTCTGGTCATTCAGGAGTGAGGTTTTAGCAGCAGGGGAGGACCATATGCCCTAAGTGTGGGAGATTTCATACAATGACTTGCTACATAGATATCATGATATGCTTCAGGTGCGGGGTGAGAGGTCATATCCAGCGGGACTACCGTGCGCCCAATCAGGTTATGGGTAGGGGATCTGCCCATCCATCTGGTACTTCAGTTGCTACATCATCAAAATATCCTCCAGCTTCAGCAGGGCGTGGTGCATCTAGGGGTGGATCTCATGGTAGGGGTGGACTTAGTCGGTTCTATGCTTTGTGTGGCCGCCAGAGTGTTGAGGCTTCTCCAGATGTTGTTACGGGTATCTTGTTTGTTCAGGCTATTGATTGTCATGTTGTTATTGATCTGAGGTCCTCTTTGTTTTATGTTACCACATTCATTGCATCAACTTTTGGGATAGAACCCAAACAGCTTCATGAGTCATTCTCTGTATCGACTCCGGTTGGTAATTCTATTACAGCCTCACAAGTTTATACGGATTATATTATTACGGTGAATGGTTGTGTTACCACGGCCGATCTTATTAAGCTTGGGATGGTAGATTGTGATGTAATCATAGGGATGGACTAGCTTTATTCGTGCTTTGCCAAGCTTGACTGTCAGACGAGAGTCATGAGGCTTGAGTTCCCTAACGAGCCAGTTATTGAATGGATAGGAAATGGTGTGGTGCCAAGGAGTAGGTTTATTTCCTACATTAAGGCTTCAAAGATGATTAAGAAGGGGTGTGTCTGACATTTGGTCCGGGTAATGAACAACACCTCAGATGTGTCTGCCCTCGAGTCCGTGCTAGTTGTGAAGGAGTTTCCTGAAGTGTTTCTAGATGAGATTCCAAAGATCCTGCTAGATAGGGAGATTGATTTCGGGATTGACGTATTGCCAGATACTCAGCCAATATCTATTCCACCCAATAGAATGGCGCCAGCAGAGTTAAGAGAGTTAAAGGGGATTTATTAGAGAAGGGGTTCATACGACCGAGTGTGTCGCCGTGAGGTGCTCCGGTTCTTATTGTTAGAAAGAAGGATGGGTCACTTCGAATGTGCATTGATTATCAGCAGCTTAACAAAGTCACCATCAATAATAAATATCCTTTCCCTTGGGTAGATGATTTGTTTGGCCAATTGCAAGGGACAAAGTTTTTCTCCAAAATTGATCTACGGTCCGGGTACCACTAATTGAAGATCAGAGAATAGGATATTCCTAAGACCGCATTCAAAACTCGCTATGGTCACTATGAATTTTTGGTCATGTCTTTTGGGCTATCCAATGCCCCAGCAACTTTCATAGACCTTATGAATCGGGTTTTCAAGCCACTCCTAGATTCCTTTGTGATTGTATTCATTGACGACATCCTCATTTACTCACGGAGCAGGGAGGATGATGCCATTCACCTCAGAGTAGCATTGTAGACCCTTCATCAGCACCAGTTGTACACCAAGTTTTCAAAATGTGAATATTGGTTGGAGTCTGTAGCCTTCCTGGGTCATGTTGTTTCCAGTGAAGGGATTCAGGTGGATCCTCAGAAGATTGCAGCAATGAAGGATTGGACTAGACCCAGACCCCGACAGAGATTCGTAACTTCTTGGGTTTGGCCGGGTACTATCAGATGTTTGTGGGGGGATTCTCAACCCTCACCTCCCCATTGACTAACTTGACGAAGAAGGTAGTTAATTTCTAGTGGTCCAACGTATGTGAGAAATGTTTTCAGGAATTGAAGTCAAGGTTGACCTCGGCACCAGTATTGGCCTTTCCAGAAGGCACATAGGGGTTTGTGGTTTATTTTGATGCCTCCAGGGTCGGTTTGGGGTGTGTATTTATGCAGCACGGGGAGGTCATAGCTTATGGTTCCAGGCAACTCAAGAATCATGAGAGGAATTACCCGACGTATGATTTGGAGCTTGAAATAGTTGTGTTTGCTTTATAATTATGGCGGCATGATAATAGGTTAATTTGACTATAATTATACCCTAAATAATCACAATTTGTTATGGTATTTATGTTGCTTATGAGGACAAAATGCTTTGATTAGTGTTTGTTTGTGTGTTATAGGTACATGTGATGCAATGGATGCTAAGATGAGTATTTTGAAGTCATATGTGGATGAAAAGTCCAAGAAAAGAGCTAAGGGGAAAAGAGCTGGAAGAAGCAGTCAAAAATACGCAGCACTGTTCATCCGCGGTTCACTCGCGGCCGCGGATGAACAGCGAATAACGAAGCCCTCTGATGCTTGACTGTTCGCGGTCCGCTCGCGGCCGCGAATGAACCGCGAAAGGCGCCGCAACAGTTATCCCAATTGTACTCAAACTCAGTTTTTATCCCTAGAAACCTCTATTTAAAGTCCTAGTATGCACCATAGAGGCATGTTATCTTTATTTCATTAGTTTTGCAAGATTTTTAGTAAGAGAGATTCCTCTCAACTGTTTATTTTTATTTTATATCAATTATTTCTTTATGATTTCAATTATTATTCTTGTTTCTTCAAGCATGAGTAGCTAAATTCTATTCTAAGGTTTTGATGGAACCTATAGAGTGATGAACTTATCGTTTAAGTGATTACAAATTGTGACTTAGATTGCTATTTGTTCAACTTCATTCTTGTTGTAGTTAATTGGTAGGATCCCCAAATAGCTGTGCCTATTTAGTGTGCATAACTTTGAAAAGAGTGCATATTTAGGTTTATTGTTGAACAACACCACACCCAGGTTATTGGAGGAATCTATAACTTTAGGCGTAAAGACGGGGTTAGGAATAACGAAGTCTTAGGTGCAATCTTAAGTGAACTATTCAAATTAAAGCTAGCTAGGGTAGCTCGAGAGAGTGCACTAGTAAATCTTTATAATTGCTCGGGAGAGGGTTACGATACACTTAGCGTTCATGATTGATAGAATATATTAACAATTTGTAAGAGCATAACGATAAGGGATTCCATCAATAGGGGAACTAAATACCTTAGTCCTTCTCATAATATTCTTTTTACTCTACATTCAATTCTTTCTTTTAAGCATTCTTAATTCCTGCAAAGTAGATATTCGAAAATCACACAAAGATATATTCAAAGTTTGGGAACTTGATTCGGAAATACTTTTGGGGTTGTGATAGTTGCAATTGGTAGGTTAATTCTCTGTGGGATCGATCTTGGACTTATTAGACCAAGTTATATTGACTACGACCGTTGCTTGGACGTGAATCAATTTTGGCGCCGTTGTCGGGGAATTAACGGAATTATCAATTGCCATTGAAAGAACTTCAAGATTCTTGTGCAGTCAGGTGCTTTCTACACACTTTACATTGAATCTTTTGACGGTTGTTGAAATTGGGTACTGTGGTGCATGCCTAGAAAATGTGCAAGGACTGGAGAACTAGTTGAAGGACTCTCAGACCCAGAGCAAACATTTCGGGCACGTAACAGGGCAATCAAACAAATTCAGCAATCTCAGCAACCAATCAAACTAGATTTCGACATGGGAGACGTGAACGACCCAAACCGGCCAGCTGGGTTAAACGCGCAGGAGGCGCAGGAAGGTGAACTATATGACTGGGCACAACCAACAACGGATAATTTGGCAACTGCCATTATTGTGCCAGCGATTCAAGCTGAGTCTTTCCAGATTACTAACACCATGCTACACTTGTTGCAAAACAAGGGATTATTCTGTGTGACTCAGGTTGAATATCCACAATAGCACCTGAAGAACTTTCTCTCAATATGCAAGACATAGAGGCAACCGAATGTGACACTGAAAGCCATCAGACTATTGCAATTCCCGTTCTCAGTTACAAGGGCTTCGCAGGTATGGCTAAACTCACTCCCTATAAACTCTATTGCAACTTGGGATGAGTTGGTCAAGCAATTCCACAACAAGTTTCATCCATCTAACAAGACAGCTCAGCAAATTGATGAGATTGTGAGCTTCAAGCAGAAACCAATGGAGACATTACATGAATCTTGGGGCAGATTCAAAGGTATGCTTGTTATGTGTCCTCACCATGGGATTCCTGAACAGATGTTGGGTCAAAGGTTCTACATGGGTCTTTCGGATAGTATGAAGAATATTGTAGATGCTTCAGCAGGTGGGGCTTTTCTGAGCAAAACTTGGAGAGAGGGCTAAATTTTGCTTGACAAGATGGCTCAAAACACCAGGTGGACGACCAGGAATGCTCCTATCACTCCAGTGGTACACTCTGTACCTCTGAATCCATCGAGAACTATGGAGGAGAACATGGCAACCTTACTGACACAAATGAGCATCCTGACAAAGAAAGTGGAAGAATCTGGGGTCAAGCACCAGGTTCACATTGTAGACACTACAAATGGTGGTTTATACACATTTTGCATTAGCCAACGCATAGGTAATCCATGGGCTGCAGACCAAGAACATCATCATCAGCATGAAGATACGAACTATGTGGCTAACAATAGAGGGCAGCGACAAGGTAATCAAAACTGGGGCCAACAGGCTCCAATGCAGTATAGATCTCCCCAGCCACAATTTAATGCAGCAGGTATGAGGCCACCACACAACATGGCTCCATATCCTAGACCTCAGAATTTTGGCAATCAGCAGCAGGGATATCATCCACCCCCACCACCACATGGGGGCGGACATGACGATGGGTTTGCAAGGTTGGAAGCTATGATGCAGCAGTTAATTGGGTCAAATGCTAAAACAAACGAGAGGATAGATGCACATGATGCCGCCATCGAGAATATTGAAGTACATGTGGGTTAGATTGCTATGTCCCTCAACAATTGTCCTCGTGTGACGTTGCCTGTAGATACACAAACAAACCCAAAGGATCATGTCCCAAAGCAGATGATGGCAGTTACTCTGAGAAGTGGTAGAGATCTTGATGCAGAGAATGAAAGTGAGAAAATCCACAGACAGGCTGAGACGTCCACTCTATTGCCCATTGAACTGGACGAGTCCACAGGGTTGACAGAAGTCACAGTCCAGCCAGTTGCTGAAAATAAAGAAGCAAAACGGGGAACGGAGAAAGTAGCTGAACAGGTAGAGCAGCAGATTGATGAGAAAGTGATAGAAAAAGAAAAGTCCCAAGTCACTGGGAAGAAGAGGCCTCCACCACCATCCTCCCAAAGGTTGGCCAAACACTAGAAAGAGGAGCTATACAAAAAGTTCTTCGAGATGCTCAAGCAAATCCAGGTAAATATTCCTTTAATTGAAGCTTTAAAAGAGATGCCTAGTTATGCTACGATGATGAAGGATTTGATGTCGCGGAAATTTGATTTCCAAGACCTGGCCACAGTAACACTTACCCAAACTTGTAGTGCAGTGGTCTCTAGACCCATTGCTGAGAAGCTATCTGATGCAGGTAGTTTCACCATCCCATGCACTATAGGGAATTATGCCTTTACTAAGGACTTATGTGATTTGGGGGCAAGCATTAATCTCATGCCCTTAGTTATCTATAAGAGGTTAGGTATTGGGAGAGCCAGACCCACCTCTATGCTTTTACAGCTTGCTGACATGACGGTTAAGCGTTCATTTGGTATTATAGATGATGTTCTAATCCAGGTTGGGAAGTTCATGTTTCCCGCCAATTTTGTTATTCTTGATTGCAAGGTCGACGAAGTAATTCCCATAATCCTAGGAAGACCATTCCTAGCCACCGAGAGAGCCATAATTGATTGTGAAACTAGGGAACTCAAGATGAGGTTGAATGATGAGGAGATCATCTTCAATGTGCAAAAATACATGAGGCGTCCTAGTGAGTTCGCAAATTGCTCTCTCATTGATGCGGTTGATGTGATAGTTGAGACCGACGATGCATAATTGACTATTGAATATCCACTTCAAGCATGCCTGATGAGCATGGAAGAGGTAAACGGTGAAAGTTTGGCCGAATGAGTATTATCTCTGGAAGGCAAGGGATTTTGGCAGAGAGAGCTCGAATTTGAACCTCTACATTTAGAGAAAAGAGAAAGCCCACCAGCAAAGCCATCCATAGAAGAGCCACCGAAGCTTGAACTTAAACTATTACCATCACATCTCAGGTATGAGTATCTAGGTCCTGACTCCACGTTACCTACTATTACTTCATCTGGTTTGCTAGATGTGCAGGCTCAAAAGCTATTACAGGTACTCAAGGAATGTAAAGCTGCCAATGGTTGGACCATGGCAGACATAAAGGGGATCAGCCTTGCACACTGCATTCACAAGATTCTCTGGGAAGAGGGGCATAATCCTTCCAAGAAATGCAAAAGAAGGCTGAACCCGAATATGAAGGATATGGTGAAAAAGAAAGTGATAAAGTGGCTAGACACGAGGTAGATCCCAGGTAAGTTTTCTCACCCTTCTATGCTATACATGTATTATTATGCCATGAGGACATGGCATGATTTTAAGTGTGGGGTGGGAGACTTATCTTGTATTGTATATTGTATATAGTAGATGTAGCTGTAAATTATATTAGCTGGCTTGGCCCGATGATGGACACTTGGCGACGGGTTTCTTAAGGGTCTAAGTGGGAATAAAAAAACACAAAAAAATTAGAAAATTTGAAAAAAATATAAAAATATGAGTAGAGGACTCTTCCTTATGACGGACTATTTAGGACAAGTACTATTGAGGGAAGTAGTCCACGTAGGAATTTTTCTTGATTTTATTTTCTTTTTCTAGGTAGTGTATCATCTCCACCTTGGTTTTTCTTTTGACCACGGTTCTTTTCCTAGGGTTTTTATTTTAACCGGGTTAGGTAGATTTTTCTTCTTTTAGGATTAGGGGACAAAGGGTAACATGTAACCTCAAGTATGCACATTAGCAAAGCTTAATTGAACTTGAGATTGTATTATCTAAGCTTGACTATAGATTCTAAATATGCCTAAATTGCACAATACAACCTGCTTGAACATTGATAGGACTTTGTAGATAAACCGAATTCTAAATGAGTTGCATGCTATGTGTGTGTGAGGCTTTTACTTACATTGTATGTTGTACATGATGCCTAGAACTTGCCCTGTGTGTTTGCAAAGCAAAATAGAAATTGTTCGGTTGTAGAAAGGATAGAGGCATTTCTTTGTGTAACCCCATATACCAATAGACATGAGTTCACCCGTTCATCATATCTTAGTTAACCCCTTTGAGCTTAAAGCCTATTCTTTGATAACCCTTGAATGTTCATGAAAAATCAAAATCTTATATTGTTCTACTTTACCTCCTAGAAGCACTTGTATTGTAATGAATATGCAAAATTCTAAGTGTGGGGTGAAGGGAAATTGAAAAAGGGAAAATCAAGAATGAATGGTAGAAAATAGTGAACTGGCCAAAATAATGTAAATGTGTTGCAAAGCAATGAGAAAAAAAAAGATATTTTGAGAAAAAGAGTTATATCAATGTATATATGAAAATTAGAAAAGTCAGTTACACCAACAAAACACAAGTGGGGATTCAAAGTAAATAAAGGTGAAGGAATGTTTAGGGGAGACATAAGGAAGAAAACGAAAAGGGAAGTTGTAAAAAGGAAAAGAAAAGTGCTTAGGGAGGTTAGTCACTACAAGAAAAAGTATCCTACCAGTCCCGTAGCCAACATTACAACCCTTAAAGACCTCTTGATATGTGATTGAATAACTCGATTAGTGGAGTATTACACTAGGGGCAAGTTTATGGTGTGTCTGTATTCATACGAATGTTCTTTGTTCAGAGTGAGTGAATTCTTCCGATATTTATAAGTTCCATGTATTTGAATTGTTAATGTGTGGGAACTTCTTTCAATAAATTTGGTGAGGGCATGTAATTAAAGAGGAAGAAGGTGAATTTGCAAGTTTTTGGTAATAAGTAGAGTAAGTAATAATGTGCGGGCATGAGAATTTACGGTTAGTTAAAGATTGTGCATATCTTTGGTTATTCATGTATAATAGCTTTTGTGACATATTTTGGGGGAGAAAAATTCTTGTTAATTGGCCTAAAGTGTGATTAAATATTGCTCGAGGGCGAGCAAAGCTTTAAGTGTGGGGTATTGATAATAGGTGAATTTGACTATAATTATACCGTAAATAATCACAATTTGTTATGGTATTTATGTTGCTTATGAGGACAAAATGCTTTGATTAGTGTTTGTTTGTGTGTTATAGGTACATGTGATGCAATGGATGCTAAGAAGAGTATTTTGAAGTCATGTGTGGATGAAAAGGCCAAGAAAAGAGCTAAGGAGAAAAGAGCTGGAAGAAGCAGTCAAAAATACGCAGCACTGTTCATCCGTGGTTCACTCGCGGCCGCGGATGAACCGCAAATAATGAAGCTCTCTGAGGTTTGACTGTTCGCGATCCGCTCGCGGCCACGAATGAACCACGGAAGGGGCCGCAACAGTTATCCCAATTGTACTTAAACTCAGTTTTTAGCCCTAGAAACCTCTATTTAAAGTCCTAGTTTGCCCTATAGAGGCATGTTATCTTTATTTCATTACTTTTGCAAGATTTTTAGTAAGAGAGATTCCTCTCAACTCTTTATTTTTATATTATATCAATTATTTCTTTATGATTTCAATTATTATTCTTGTTTGTTCAAGCATGAGTAGCTTAATTCTATTCTAAGGTTTTGATGGAACCTATTGAGTGATGAACTTATTGTTTATGTGATTACAAATTGTGACTTAGATTGCTATTTGTTCAACTTCATTCTTGTTGTAGTTAATTGGTAGGATCCCCAATTAGTTGTGCCTATTTAGTGTGCATAACTTGGAAGAGAGTGCATATTTAGGTTTATTGTTGAACAACACCACACCTAGGTTATTGGAGGAATCTATAACTTTAGGCTTATAGACGGGGTTAGGAATAACGAAGTCTTGGGTGCAATCTTAAGTGAACTATTCAAATTAAAGCTAGCTAGGGTAGCTTGGGAGAGTGCACTAGTAAATTATTGTAATTGATCGGGATAGGGTTACGATACACATAGCGTTCATGATTGATAGAATATATTAACAATTTGTAAGAGCATAACGATAAGGGATTCCATCAATAGGGGAACTCAATACCTTAGTCCTTCTCATAATATTCTTTTTATTCTACATTCAATTCTTTCTTTTAAGCATTCTTAATTACTGCAAAGTAGACATTCAAAAATCACACAAAGATATATTCAAAGTTTGGGAACTTGATTCGAAAGTACTTTTGGGGTTGTGATAGTTGCAATTGGTAGGTTAATTCTCTGTGGGATCGATCTTGGACTTATTAGACCAAGTTATATTGACTACGACCGTTGCTTGGACGTGAATCATGGCGCTATCTTTATGGGGTTCATGTAGATGTGTTTTCAGACCACAAGAGCCTCCAGTATTTGTTCAAATAGAAGGAACTGAATCCGACGTAGTGATGGTGGATAGAATTTCTTAAGGATTATGATATGAACATATTGTACCATCCAGGGAAGGCAAATGTGGTGGCTGACGATCATAGTCGAAAATCCATGGGTAGTTGGGCTCATCTGGGGTGGATCAGAGACCCCTGGCTCGGGAGATTTACCAATTGGCTAGTTTATGGGTTCGCATCTCGGTGTCAGATGAGGGGAATGTTATGATGCATAATGGAGTAAAATCATCATTGGTGGCAGAAATCAAAGAAAAGCAGTTTATGGATCCATCATTGGCTCGGATGAAGGAAGCAGTTGTGAATAAGAAGACTTCGGCATTGCTCAGTGGCGAGGATGGTGTATTGCAGTGTCAAGGTAGGCTATATATCGCGGACGTGGGCGAGCTTCAGGAAAGAGTGATGGGAGAGGCTCATATTTCTAGGTATTTTGTAACCCAGGCTCTACAAAAATGTATCATGATCTCAAGGAGATTTACTGGCGGACTGGTATGATAAGCGATATGGCGAGCCTTGTATCTAAATGCCTGAACTGTCAGTATGTGAAGTTCGAGCATTAGCGGCATGGTGGATTAACTCAGCTTATGCAAATACCAAGGTGGAAATGGGAGATGATCAATATGGATTTAATGGTAGGGTTACCTCGCACTCAGCGTAAGTTCGACTAAAGATGGGTAATAGTGGATCGACTCACCAAATAAGCTCACTTCCTGCCATCAAGTCCACTGATACTACGGATAAATATGCTAAGTTGTACATCAAGGAGATAGTAAGGCTTCATGGCACTCCACTTTTTATTATCTCAGATCGCGGGGCTCAGTTCACAGCTAATTTTTGAAAGAAATTTCAGCAAGGTTTGGGAACTCAGGATAATCTCAGCACAACTTTCCATCCGCAGATCGACGGTCAGGTCGAGCCTACTTTTCTGACGCTTGAAGATATGCTGCGGGCTTGTGTCTTCGATTTCAAAGGTAATTGGGATGAACACTTACCACTTATAGAATTTGCTTATAATAACAGCTTCCATGCTAGCATTCACATGGCCCAGTTTGAGGCATTGTACGGAAGAAAGTGTAGGTCACCAATTGGGTGGTTAGAAGTGGGTGAAGCGGAATTGCTAGGGCCAGATCTTGTGTACCAAGCTATGGAAAATGTTAAGGTTATTCAGGAGAGGATGAAAACTGCATAGAGTCACCAAAAATCCTATGCAGATGTTCGCCGAAGAGATTTAGAGTTTCAAGTTGATGATTGGGTGTTCTTGAGGGTATCTCCTATGAAGGGAGTCATGCGATTTGGGAAGAAAGGGAAGTTAAGTCCTAGGTATGTCAGGCTGTATCAGATCATTCAAAGGATTGGGCAAGTTGCTTATAGGCTCGAGTTGTCTCTTGAAATGTAATTAGTGCACCCGGTGTTCCATGTGTCCATATTGAGGAAAGTAATTGGAGATCCATCTACCATCGTACCAGTCGAGGCTATCAAGGTTAATGAATATTTGTCATATGAAGAAGTTCCAGTTGCCATCCTTGATAGGCATGTTTGTATGTTAAGAAATAAGGATGTTGCCTCTGTCAAAGTGTTCTGGCGAAGTCAATAAGTTGAGGAGGCCACATGGGAAACAGAAAAAGAAATGAAGGAAAAATATCGCCATTTGTTTGATGAAGCTTAGAAGAAATTAGGTAACCCTTCTATCTTTGAAACAACTATCAGTCTGACCAAATTACTTCCTTCTTAGTGTTAGTAAAGTTTCTTTAAATTTTACAAAGAGTTATATATGTTGTTGTTACTTTAGGTCACTTGAACATTACTTGATAAATGGAAGCCTTATAAGGACTCATGTGTTAAATAAACAACAAATGGTAAGTGTAGATTGATAGTTTTTTGTTTCTGTGTATATGGTGTGTTGAGATGGTTAAATAAGGTAGGGACTCATCGAAGTGGCTAGTTGTCTGTAAAATGTAACAATGTAATAGAATATGTGCAATTGTAGAGGTGATATATTGTGTACAAGCTATAGAAAATGTTGTAAATATGTTTTGTTGTTTGGAAATGTGTTTTGGGGGCTCTCTAACAAGTGGATATGCCCATAATACAAAGGAAACTCTTGCGAATTTTTTCTAAAATGTAGGAGTTAGGGAAAATTTTGACAGTTTGCATATCATGTCTTTCAAAACCAACTGATTTTAAAAAATCCTCATTCGAGGGCGAATGATTTTAAGGGGGGTGGGGGGGGGGGAGGATATAAGGCCCCATTAAATTTTGTGCTTAAAACCTAGTAGCCCGTGGTGTCATGGTCCGAATAATGTATTAGGAATGCATAGAATTCTTCGCAACTCGCAAACTCCCCACGGTTCGGACCCTTGGTAGTGATCTAAGCTTTAAAAATCGAAAGAATAACTTTTTCCAAAAAATGTTAATTCTGCGGTCAAGAATGTGGTGGCAGATCTTCTATGAGGACCTCATTCCTACAGAGTGTAATATAATATTTTCCAAAATTAGTGTTGAAAATACGGTCCAATATGTGATCGCATAATGAAAATGCGGACTGCAAAACCATCGCATAATTTCTTAAGAATTTTTGAAGGTCAATTCTGCGGTGCATTATGCGATCGCAGGACATGAATGCGGACCGCATTTTGGTCGCATATCGTAACAGAACATGTGATTTTAGGGAGCGACTCTGCGGTCCATTATGCGGACCACATATTGATTTTGCGATCGCAGATTTGACTCGGCCCAGATTTCTCTAAAAAATTTAACCCGATCCCTTTTTTAATAAAACACCCCCAAACTTCATTTCTTCATATTTTCTTAGCAAAACAAGGGAGAGGAAAAAGAGATTCTTGAGAGAGAAACCTAACATTCTTCAAGGATCATTTTCTAATCGCTTGGTCCGAAAAATCCTAGGGCAAGTTTCTTCTTCCCCAAATTCTAAAGGTAAAAGCCCTATCCATTTTTCATTGATTTTCAGTTTTTAAAGGGAAAGAAAGATTTTGATGCATTAGCTTTTGAAAATAGAAATTTAACACTCATCCATGTTCTTTAAACTTGAAATTTAGTAAAACGGAGTGGGTAGTAGTACATGCCTTCTCTATCAACATAGTGTAGTTTGACTTTGCTCGAACTGTGACTCAGGCTATGTGCCTTCACCATCAAAATAGTGCATTTTGACCTTGCTTGAATCGAGAGTCAGGCTAAGCACCTTCACCATCAAAATTGTGTAGTTCGACCTCGCTCGATTTGAGACTAATGCAAAGTGCCTTTGCCATCAAAACAGTGTAGTTTGACCTTGCTCGATTTGGGACTTAGGCTTAGTGCCTTCACCATGAAAACAGTACAGTTTGACCTCGCTCGAACCGGGACTCTAGCTTAGTGCCTTGGTCATCAAAAAAGTGTACGTCGACCTCGCTCGAACAGGGACTTAAGCTAAGTACATTCACTATCAAAACAATGTAGTTCGGCCTCGCCCGAATTGGAATTCAGGCTAAGTGCCTTCTCCATCAAATTAGTGCAGTTCGACCTTGCTTGAACCGGGACTCAAACTATATCCATTCGCCATCAAAATACTACAGTTTGACCTCGCTCAAACTGGGACTCTGGCAATGTGCCTTCGCCATCAAAATAGTTTAGTTTTGGCTCGCTCGAACAGGGACTAAGGCTAAGTGCCTTTACCGTCAAAACGATGCAGTTCGACCTCGCTCAAATCAGGACTCAGGACAAGTGCCTTCACCATCAAACTAGTGCAGTTCGACCTTGCTCGAACTAGGACTAAGGCTAAGTGCCTTTGCTATCAGAACAACATAGTTCGACCTTGTTCGAATCGGGACTCAACCTATGTGCCTTCATCATTTAAAACACTGCAATTTAAACACGCTCAAACTGGGACTTAGGCTAAGTAACTTCACCATCAAAATAGTGCTGCATAACCTCGCTAAAAGTGGGCCTCAGGCTAAGAGCATTCACCATAAAAATAGTGCAGTTCGGCTTTGTTCGAACTGAGACTTAGGCTAAGTGCCTTCTGTAAGGCCCCGGAAATGTTTTTCGAGTTATTTAAGATTTCATCGTGCTATTGTAGGCTAAATTATTTTATCTCGTGTGCAAATAAGGATTTATAATATTATGAATATCAATTAGATATGTTAATAAGGTTATAAGTCTTATTATAAGTGATTTGGGGTCTAAGGAGAGGCGTAAGTCTAATCCAAGATGGAAAATTGCATATTAGACGAAATCTGTAAACGAGTGCGCACATGACCTCACGTTTAACGATCATATCTCCAGTTAGATAAGGAGTTGTGTGAGGATCAACCTATAAAATTAAAGAACTTTGAGTCTAGTTTCCAACACAACAAACTTTTTGTCATTTGGAGGTGTATACAGAAAGTTACGATCATTTTACTCGTCAGGTGTCGTATGCGCGAAAACCTGCGCGAAATGAACTTCGCGCATACTTCGCGCATCTGAGGCAGAATGCCCAAAATAATGCATGAAGTAATGCGCGAAACTTGAACACTTCGCGCATCTAGGCAACATTTCGCGCACCTAGATAGTTTTAATACCCCAAACACCGGTCTATTTATCTGGCTTGTTTTCAGCTAGTGGTATTAGTATCCCAGATACTCATTCTACTGAAAACAAATCACATAACCCAAGTATCTCATCACTCAATCACAAGTAACTACCAACAAGTAGGAACTCCCCTTGTTCCATTGACAACACATGCCCCTGTCAATGCTGCAGTCTAGAGGAGATCATACCCAGGGGACCAGACCTGTCACATGCTCCAATCAAAGCACTTCATCAACATCACAGTCAAGAAGCAACAACTTCACATTGCTCTCCCTCTTCTGTCAAGAGTTCTTGTCACAATAGAACTTTTGACAGTCACCATAGATGTTTGATATGCACAGGTAACCTGAGTGGGCTTGTTAATGTGGTGTCTCCTCAGTCAGTGGTATTAGCATTCGTACTCATTCTGATGAGAAGCCATAACATGAATCAAGTCACCCACCTAAGGTGCAACCTTAACAAGCACCTCACCACTGAATGGATGATACTACCAGTAAAAGAAGATACTACCAGGGGAGCAAACCTGAAGGCAACCTTGCCAGCAACCCATAGCTCACTCTCTACTGTCAGAATCATTGGACTTTCAAGATTATCTCCCTGGTCACCTTTGTTTAATATCTTCAACCTGTCTTTCCTGTGTGTGCATGTCAAAGCAAGGCTGAAGATAGGCTTATGCATTCCCTCTAATTTTGCCTCCCCTCACAGGGATTCCCTACACTAGTCTTATATGTAGAGGTTGTATGTTTGGAACCACGTTTCCAATCCAAATGATTAGTATATTTAGGTCTTTTACCTTATGTATAGGTTGCCTAAATGTATCTCCTTTTGTATCTCAGTAGGTCTCTTACACTTTGTTAGTAGAGACACCATGCATTATGTAAATTACCATAGATCACAGGTTTTTCCTTTCAAAATGATGAAAGGTTTTACATGTTCACTATCATGGAGGTCAGGTTTATGCCCCCCTCCACTTTGTATCCTTGTTTTATATTATATGAAAATCAAAAAAAAAAATTTAAAGAAAAAAAAAACACCGGTCTAGAGTTTTCCTAACTCATTTTTGGGGTTATGACTTGCTCTCTCAAGAGGGTTTCATCCCAAAATTTATCCCTATCATCTAAGGTAAGGTTTTTATAGTTATTTGAGTAATTTCTACCCCTTAAACACTTATACTAACAATGATTAATCATCAAAATCCTTAGATTTTCTTTCTAATTCTTGAATTCTTCAAGAACACCTCAAGTGGGGATTCTTAAGATTCTTTCTACAAGAGGTATGTCTAACATCTCCAACTACTCTATGGTGATTATTTATGTAAGATACATACATTTGAACTCATAGGAGGGTGATTGGGAGCCGGGGGTTCCTAAACTAGGTTATGTTAGTATTGTAGAGCTTGTGAAATGTGTTATTGAGGTATGATTCTTAGTATGGTAGTGTTATGTATGCATGCTTGTGCAAATAGAGTTGTGGGAAGATTGATGAACATAAATAGGTAAAGATTGGGTTTTGGAATGAAGGAATGTATTGTAAAAGAGTATTAAAAATCAAGACGCCCAACTAGTGTTGGATAAAATGCTGCAAGGAGATGAAACCATAAATGTCTTCCTATATTGTGTTTAATTTTACTATGTTTCAAGTACGTTGCGATTGCTAGAATTTTCAAAATGTCGCAGTAACTTAACGAAAGCTTAAACGAGGTATGTATGGCTAACTTTGATTCTTGTGAAATCGCCCTTATGTGTACCATTCATTTGGTATATGTTAATTTGAGGAATTGCTGTCTAATTGTTTGATTTAGTTGTGGGTATTCAATTGATGTTTAACTATGTGTAGTCTGGTACAGGTTATGAACTGAAAGATGAAAAAGGAAGTTATAATGGGTAAAGAATTGAGAACAATTGTAGTGATGGCATACATGGCTTCTTGTGGGAAACTAATGAAACACTTGAATTGTGATGAATTGTGAACATAATGGTATGGATACTCTCGGGAATGGAAATATTGTAACTTTGTTTTACTATCGGATTGAAAAGTATTTGGAAACATGAACCATTTCGTAATTTTCTTATTGCACGTGTTTGTGATCTTTTGTAGTGTTCTTGTTTGCTTCTTGTGATTGTTGTGTTTGAAACTATACGGTGGGATCGGGTTGCGCGCCGCAACATGAAAAAATAAGGTGTGGGTTGGGGTGATAAGGTAATAAGGTTGGAAAGCGATCGAAATCGCCATTGAAATTGATATGAAATCATTGATGTGAAATTATGAAAGGAGACATCAGGAGAGTTTGCAACCCATGGGGCACTGATTGCCCTTTTTTCGACTTGATTGTGTTTTCCGTGTATGTTGGTTTTTGACTTCCTTGTTGATCCTTAAGTGTACTTTGGGCTGAGAAGTACTTGAAACGAAGTAAATGTGGGAACATGATGGCTTTATTATTTCTTGGTGTAATTCATTGGTTGTCCTATCATCGTGATTTACTTGTTTAATGGCTTGAGTTTACTTGGGATAAAGCTTGTCCATACATACTAGTACAATTCCAGTGTACTAACGTCCCTTATTGCCGAGAACGCTACATTCATGTTATGATTGTAGGTAGATCAGTAGTAGGTACTTCAGCTCATCGGCAGTAGCATCCTTCATCTTCCACTGCCCGTTTTTGTGAGACCCCTTCATCTCGGGGCCCTAAGTGGCTCATGCCACTTCTGTTTAGAATATATTTTTATTTTGTGTAAGGTATAGCCGGAGCCGTGTTACCGGCAAGTATTGTATCATCCTTTGTACCCTGGAGGCTCCGTAGAAAATAAACTATGGGGTTACGGCCTATGTATATATATATGTCGGGCGTTGCAAACTTGTTAAGAAGTAAACTGTTGTTATGTTTTTAAAGATATGGTTTTTATTATAAATTGGTAAAGTCCTTGGTTTCTAAGTGATGAAAAACACAGGGGCAACGCGTAGGATAGAAAGGCACCCAAGTCCGCTTTACTAGGGCTACCCGGTTAGGCGCCGGTCATGTCCCTCGATTTGGGGTGTGACAAACTTGGTATCAGAGCTTAAGGTTTTAAAGTGTCCTAGGATGTCTCGGAGCCGTGTCTAGTAGAGTCCTTCTTATCGGTGTGTTGTCGACCACATCTATAATGTTGAGGCTACATGGACATTTAGGAATATTACCCTTCTTCAACACTCCAAATCGTGCGATAAAGCTTGTCTATAAGATTGCTTTCTAACTCGTGCGTTAAGATTCAAGTTAAGTTTAAATGCTCTTTCTTCTATTTCATGTAGTGTTGTCATATGTCATGACCAATGGGAAAAGACATGGAATGTTGGAGATGGCACATGTATCTTGTTGAATAAACAATATGGATATATAGTATAAGTACATAGTTCTATAAGTATACTTTATTTGAGGAAAATGTTAAAAGTGATTACCCTCCCAAAGAGGCATTAATTTCATAAATGATATGTAAGCTTGAATAGCACACGTGGATAGTGCGAGAAGTATGTAAATGATCCTAAGGTGTGAAAGAATATTGGTTATATAAGAACGTGATATATGGGAGAATGTCCAAGAGATTAATGACGAGAGTGTAAGTCTCTCACATGAGGTAAAACATTAAGAAATGAGACTCGATTAGACCCAAGGTGAGAAGACCTCGTAATACGAACATTATAAGGACCCAGAAATGTACAAAGTTAAATTGCACTCATAAAGGATATAGGCGTGGGAACTTGGAATCCCATACCTGCGTGGTTGAATAAGAGTAGGGAACTTATGAGATTAATACTATGGTGACATAAATTTCATCAAATAGTCATATATATATATATATATATATATATATATATATATATATATAGGGATATATATATGAGGCATATGTCCCTAAAGTTTCTAAACTCAAGACTTGTGTCAAAATCCAGGACATTCGCCCCATGTGGGGGAGGGAGGGAAATCGTGAGGCCAGTTAAATACAATGAGACAAGAGTGAGACCATGTAGCTATGATATTTGAATATTTTGGTGAAGACATGTGTGGTCTAGAAAAGAGGTAATAGGTAACATGACTCTCTAAAAGGATATGCTAATGATAGACAACTAGCACATGTAAGGCCCCGTAAAATTTTTTGTGCATAAAACATAGTAGCTATAGTGTCATGGTCCGAATAATGTGTTAGGAATGCGTAGAATTCTTCGCTGCGAGCTTGCGAGCCGCGGTTCGGACCCTTGGTAGTGATTTAAGTTTCAAAAATGTAGAGAATCATTTTTCCACAAAAGTGTCAATTTTGCGGTCAAGAATGCGACCGCAGATCTGCTATGCGGACCGCATTCTTGCAGCAAAGCTTAACAGAAAGTTTCCCAAAATCATGTTGAAAATGCAGTCGATATGCGATCGCATGATGAATCTGCGGTGCACTTTGCGACCGCAGATCAAGAATGCGGACCGCATATTGGTCGCATTCTGTAACAGACCTTGAGTAATTTTTGAGGCCATTTTGCGATCACTATGCGGACCGCATGTTGATTCTGATGTCGCAAAGTGCACCGCAGATTCGCCCCGGCCAAGATTTTGTAACATTTTGACCCGATCTCTTGTTTAATATAACACCTTTCACCCTCATTTTCTCATATCATCTTACCAAAATTAGAGAGAGAATAGAGGGGTTTTAGAGAGAGAAGTTCTTCATCTTCAAATATTGTTCCAACCACTTAATTCCAAGGGATCCTAGGGCAAGGATTCAACTCCCCCAATCTTTTCAAGGTAAAAACCCTAACTATTTTCTTTGATTTTCTATTTTAAATTGGGTAAAAAGAGGTTTGCATATAATAGCTTTTGAAAATAGAATTTTTACACTCATGCATGATTATTGAACTTGATTTCTAGTAAAATTAAGTGAGTAGAAGTAAGAGTCTTCAAGAACAAGGTTGGCAAGAGAATGATATCTTGGGTAAGCATAAAGTAGGAAGTTAAAGGAAGAAAACTCGGTACCAGGTATGTATGGCTAATTTTGATTCTTGTAAAATCGCCCAAATGTGTGCGAATGGTTTTGGCATGTGTTAAATTGAGAAATTGTACGTAATTCATTGATTTCCTTATTGAGCATTCGATTGATGTTGAACTACGTGTGGTGTGGTATGAAATATGAATTGAAAGATAAAAAGGTAATCGAGATTGGTAAAGAATTGGGAACAACCATTGTGATGGCATATTTGGCTTATTGTGGAAGGAATTTGAAACACTTGAATTGTGGTAAATTGTTAAATATGATTAGGTGGGCATTCTTGATTTTGGGACACATGTAACTTGGTTTAGATATTGGCTTGAGAAGTAAGTGAGAACATGAACCAATGTGTAAGTTGCTTATTTGAACTTGTTGTAATTGTGTGTAGCACCTTATCTGCTGTTTGTGCTTGTTGTGTTTGAAAACTGTACGGTGGGATCGGGTTGCGAGCCGCAACATGAAGAAATAAGGTGTGGGTTGGGGTGATAAAGGTGGCCGAGGTAATAAGGGTGGTCAGGGGTAATAAGGGTGGAAAGCGATCAAAATCGCTATTGAAAATTGATACAAAATCTTTAATATGAAATTATGAAAGGAGACAGCAGGAGAGTTTGCAAGGGGGGGGGGGGCACTGATTGCCCCTATGTTTGACTACTTGCAATATATGTGGTTCATTGGTTGTTGTTCTATTTGTTGACCTTAAACGTGCTTGTGTTGAGGCTTATCTGAAATGAGTAAAAGGGTTGGAAACATGGTTAGTTAGCTTAATTGATTACTTGATGTAATCTATTGGCCGTCTTAACATTGTGATTCTTGTTTAACGGCTTGAGTTTACTTGGGACAAAGTTTGTCCATACATACCAGTACAATTCAAGTGTACTGACGTCCCTTTTGGCGGGGACGCTACATTCGTGTTATGATTGTAGGTGGATCAGTAGCAGGCACTTCAGCTCATCGGCAGTAGTATCCTTCTCCTTCCACTGCCCGTTTTGGTGAGCCCCTTTCTTCCTCGGGGCCCTGTGTGGTTCACTCCACTTTCGTTTAGATTTCATTTTGGTTTGTAAGGTATAGCCGGAGCCTTGTTACCGGCAAGTATTGTATTCCCTTTTTGTATCCTAGAGGCTCCATAGACATGTAAACTGTGGGATTTCAGTCTTATGTATATACATGATGTTATGTCTGGCGTTGTAAAAACTACAAACTTGTTAATGAATCACTCGTATGGTTTTATTTGTTTAATGTGAAATCATTCATGGTTAGTAAGATATTTGGTTAATGAGAAACAATTAACACAGGGGTAACGCGGGGGAATGAAAGGCACCCAGGTCAGCTTGACTGGGGCAACCCGGTCAGGCGCCGGTCATGTCCCTCGATTTTGGGGCGTGACAAACTTGGTATCAGAGCCTAAGGTTTTAAAGTGTCCTAGGATGTCTCGGAGCCGTGTCTAGTAGTGTCCTTCTTATCGGTGTGTTGTCGACCACATCAGATAAGTTGGAGGCTACACGGGCATTTAGGAATTTACCTATTTCTTTGTTAATCTATATCGTGCGGTAAAGTGCAATGTGGAAATATCTGTGTCTAATTCGCGCCTTATTCCCAAATTTGCAGAATATGGCACCTAAGAAGAAGGCTAGACTCGGCGTTAGGGCCAATGCCGGCCCAAGTGCGGCTGTTAATCATGTACCCGATGCCGTGGGAGAGAATGACCCACCAGTCCCGAATTTGCCTGGCCCATCTGTTCAAAACCCAAGTGTCCCTATTCCAGCTGCGGCAGAGGATGCCACCATTCTTCCTGCCGGTGTTCCTGAGTTAGATACAGTTCCCGCTTTGGGCTCTAGTATCTCTAATGAAGATCTTAGGGGAGCCATTCATATGTTAACATAGTTAGTGGCTGCCCAGGCCCAGAGATCCCATGATGCCCCTACATCCTCCAGCGGACAGGGAGATTCCTCCGGCTCCAGAGTCCACCAGTTGTTGCGATTGGCCCCTCCAGAATTCTCAGGTACCGATCCAGAGGCTGACCCGCAGGACTTCCTTGATGAGATATACAAGACCCTCAGAGTGATGAAGGCTACAGATATAGAGGGAGTAGAGTTAGCCTCTTACAGGCTGAAGGGAGCGGCACGTTCATGGTTCGAAATGTGGGAGGATTCCCGTGAGGAAGGGAGCCCTCCGGCCAGATGGGATGTGTTCATGGATGCATTCATGGACCACTTCTTGCCTGCCGAGGTGATGGCAGCCCGTGCCACGGAGTTCGAGGTCCTCAAACAGGGCAGTATGAGTGTTTGGGAGTATCACATGGAGTTCGTAAGATTGTCCAAGTACGCTCCTCATTTAGTTTCGACCATAGATGCCCGGGTTCGACGGTTTGTTCAAGGCCTTAGCCCTTTGGTAGTGAATGATATCGCCACAGCAGCTTTGCACTCAGACATGAACTATGGGAGGATCGTGGAGTTTGCTCAGGCCACAGAGGCTAAGAAATTGAAGATTCGTGCAGAAAGAGAAAGTAGCAGCAGGGCCCGGTCAATGGGTCATTCAAGGAGATCACTTCTAGGGAGAGGGTCATCAGGGCCATCCCGGTCATATGCTCAGTCCTCCGCGAGTGCACCGCCATCCGTGCACAGTCATCAGCAGGGCAGTTACTCGAGACCCAGTTTAGACAACATGAGGTCTCGTCAGTCTGGTCGTCCTGGGATGAGGCCCCAGCAGCAGGGGAGGCCAACATGCCCCATGTGTGGGAGATTTCATACAGAGACTTGTTACCTTGACATCCCAGTGTGGTTTGGGTGCGGGGTGAGAGGTCACATTCAGCGGGACTGTCGTGCACCCCGTCAGGGTATAGGTAGGGGATCTGCTCAGTCATCCGGTTCTTCAGCTGCTACATCATCAGCGCGTACTCCAGCATCAGCAGGGCGTGGTGCAACTAGGGGTGGAGCTCATGGTAGGGGTGGACCTAGCCGATTCTATGCATTGAGTGGCCGCCAGAATGCCGAGGCTTTTCCAGATGTTGTTACAGGTATCCTGTCTGTTCAGACTATTGATTGCTATGCCCTTATTGATCCGGGGTCCTCCTTGTCTTATGTTACTCCATTCATTGCTTCAATTTTTGGGATAGAACCCGAACAGCTTCATGAGCCGTTCTCTGTGTCGACTCCGGTTGGTGATTCTATTTCAGCCTCACGAGTCTATAGAAATTGTGTTGTCACGGTGAGTGGTCGTGTTACCACGGACGATCTTATTGAGCTTGGGATGATTGATTTTGATGTAATTATGGGGATGGATTGGCTCTACTCATGCTTTGCCAAACTTGACTGTCGGACGAGAGTTATGAGGCTCGAGTTCCCCAACGAGCCAGTTATCGAATGGAGAGGAAATGGTGTAGTGCCCAGGGGTAGGTTTATTTCCTACCTTAAGGCTTTGAAGATGATTAAGAAGGGGTGTATCTATTATTTGGTTCGGGTGACGGACACCACCTCAGAGGTGCCTACCCTCGAGTCCGTGCCAATTGTGAATGAATTTCTTGAAGTGTTTCCGGATGAGCTTCCAGGCATTCCGCCGGATAGGGAGATTGATTTTGGGATCGATGTATTGCTAGATACTCAGCCAATATCCATTCCACCATACAGAATGGCATCAGCAGAGTTAAGGGAGTTAAAGGAGCAGCTGAGGGATTTATTAGAAAAACGGTTCATACGACCGAGTGTATCACCATGGGGTGCTCCGATTCTTTTTGTCAGGAAGAAGGATGGGTCACTTCGAATGTGTATTGATTATCGGCAGCTCAACAAAGTCACCATCAAGAATAAATATCCATTGCCTCGAGTGGATGATCTGTTTGACCAATTGCAGGGAGCGAAGTTCTTCTCAAAGATTGATTTACGGTCTGGGTACCACCAGTTAAAAATCAGGGAGCAGGATATTCCTAAGACCGCCTTCAGAACTCGTTATGGTCACTTCGAGTTTTTGGTCATGTCTTTTGGGCTAACCAATGCCCCGGCAGCTTTCATGGACCTTATGAATCGGGTTTTCAAGCCATTCCTAGATTCCTTTGTGATTGTATTCATTGACGATATTCTCATCTACTCTCGGAGCAGGGAAGATCATGCCATTCACCTCAGAGCAGCGTTGCAGACCCTTCTTCAGCATCAATTGTATGCCAAGTTCTCAAAATGTGAGTTTTGGTTGGAGTCCGTAGCCTTTCTAGGGCATGTTATTTCCAGAGAGGGAATTCAGGTGGATCCTCAGAAGATTGCGGCAGTGAAAGATTGGTCTAGACCCACGACCCCGACAGAGATTTGTAGCTTCTTGGGTTTAGCAGGGTACTATCGGAGGTTTGTAGAGGGATTCTCAACCCTCGCTTCCCCATTGACAAAACTGACGCAGAAGGCAGTTAAGTTCCAGTGGTCCGAAGCATGTGAGAAAAGTTTCCAAGAATTGAAGGCAAGATTGACCTCGGCACCAGTATTGACCTTGCCAGAAGGCACAGAGGGATTTGTAGTCTATTGTGATGCCTCCAGAGTCGGTTTGGGATGTGTATTGATGCAGCGCGGAAATGTCATAGCTTATGCTTCCATGCAACTCAAGAACCATGAGAAAACTTATCCGACGCATGATTTGGAGCTTGCAGCTGTTGTGTTTGCCTTGAAAATATGGCGACACTATCTTTATGGGGTACATGTAGATGTGTTTTCGGACCACAAGAGCCTCCAGTATTTGTTCAAGCAGAAAGAGCTGAATCTGAGACAGCGGCGGTGGTTAGAATTGCTTAAAGACTATGATATGAACATACTGTACCATCCAGGGAAGGCAAATGTGGTAGCCGACGCTCTTAGTTGAAAATCCATGGGTAGTCTGGCTCATTTGGGTGTGGATCAGAGACCCATGGCCCGAGAGGTTTACCAATTAGCCAGTTTGGGGGTTCGTATCTCGGCATCAGACGAGGGGGATATTTTGGTGCATAATGGAGCAGAATCATCATTGGTTGCGGAAATCAAGGAAAAACAGTTCATGGATCCAGCATTGGTTCGGGTAAAGGAAGCAGTCATGAATAACAAGACCTCAGCATTTGTACTCTGCAGCGAAGATGGCGTATTGCGGTGTTAAGATAGGCTATGTGTTCCGGATGTGGACGAGCTTCGGGAAAGGGTAATGGCAGAGGCTCATATTTCCAGGTATTCGGTACACCCGGGTTCCACAAAAATGTATCATGACCTTAAGGAGATTTATTGGTGGAACGGTATGAAAAGGGATGTAGCAAGCTTTGTAGCTAAATGTCCGAACTGTCAACAAGTGAAGGCAGAGCATCAACGGCCCGGTGGATTAACTCAGCTTATAGAAACACCAAGGTGGAAATGGGAGATGATCAATATGGATTTCGTGGTAGGGTTACCTCGCACTCAGCGTAAGTTCGATTCAATATGGGTGATAGTAGATCGACTCACCAAATCAGCCCACTTCCTGCCTGTCAAGTCCACTGATACCGCGGAGCAATATGCAAAATTGTACATCAAGGAGATAGTAAGACTTCATGGCACTCCACTTTCTATTATCTCGGATCGCGGGGCTCGGTTCACAGCTAACTTTTGGAAGAAGTTTCAGCAAGGTTTGGGAACTCAGGTGAATCTCAGCACAACTTTCCATCCACAGACCGACGGTCAGGCCGAGCGGACCATCCAGACGATTGAAGATATGTTGTTGGCTTGTGTCTTAGATTTTAAAGGTAATTGGGATGAACACTTGCCAGTGATAGAATTTACTTACAATAACAGCTATCATGCTAGCATTCAGATGGCCCCGTTTGAGGCATTGTACGGGAGGAGATGTAGGTCGCCACTCGGGTGGTTTGAGGTAGGTGAAGCGGAATTGCTAGGGCCAGATATGGTGTACGAAGATATGGAAAAGGTCAAGGTTATTCAGGAGAGAATGAAAACAGCACATAGTCGTCAAAAGTCCTATGCAGACGTTCGTCGAAGGGATTTGGAGTTTCAAGTCGATGATTGGGTGTTCTTGAGGGTATCTCCTATGAAGGGAGTCATGCTATTCGGAAAGAAAGGGAAATTGAGTCCTAGGTATGTCGGGCCATATCGGATCATTCAAAGGATTGGTCAAGTTGCTTATAGGCTAGAGTTGCCTCCTGAGATGTCAGCAGTGCATCCGGTATTCCATGTGTCCATGTTGAAGAAAGTGATTGGAGATCCATCCACCATCATGCCAGTCGAGGCTATAGAGGTTAATAAAGATTTGTCATATAAAGAAGTTCCAGTTGCCATTCTTGATAGGCAAGTTCGTAAGTTGAGAAATAAGGAAGTTGCCTCTGTTAAAGTATTGTGGCGAAGTCAACAAGTTGAGGAGGCCACATGGGAAGCAGAAAAAGAGATGAAGGAAAAGTACCCCATTTGTTTGATCAAGCCTAGAAGAAATTAGGTGACCCTCCCACTCCTAGTAACTGTCATCTCGTTCAAGTTGTTTCCCTCTTAGAATTAGTAAAGTCTCCTTCGTTTTGTAATGAGATAAATGTGTCACTTGAACCTTTCTTGATAAATGAAATCCTTATAAATATTCACGTGTTAAATAAACAACTAATAGTAAGTGTAGATTGGCAATGGTTTGTTGAGTGTACATGGTGTTAAATTGGTTAAATAAGGTAAGAATTCATTGAAGTGACTAGTTTTTGTGCAATTATAACAATGTGATAGAATAGGTGCATTCGTTGAGGTAAGAAAGTGTATACCAGTTGTGGGAAATGTTGTATTTGTGCATTGTTGTTTGGTAATGTGTTTCGGGGGCCCTCTGACAGGTGGATATGTCCATAATACAAAGGAAACTCTGGCGAAATTTTTCTAAAATATAAGAGTTAGTCAAAATTTTGATAGTTGCATATCATGTCTTTCAAAACCAACTCATTTATTTCAAAATCCTCATTCGAGGATGAATGATCTTAAGGGGGGGAGGATGTAAGGCCCCGTAAAATTTTTTGTGCATAAAACATAGTAGCTATAGTGTCATGGTCCGAATAATGTGTTAGGAATGCGTTCGGACCCTTGGTAGTGATTTAAGTTTCAAAAATGTAGAGAATCATTTTTCCAGAAAAGTGTCAATTTTGCGGTCAAGAATGCGACCGCAGATCTGCTATGCGAACCGCATTCTTGCCGCAAAGCTTAACAGAAAGTTTCTCAAAATCATGTTGAAAATGCAGTCGATATGCGATCGCATGATGAATCTGTGGTGCATTTTGCGACCGCAGATCAAGAATGCGGACCGCATATTGGTCGCATTCTGTAACAGACCTTGAGTAATTTTTGAGGCCATTTTGCGGTCACTATGCGGACCGCATGTTGATTCTGCGGTCGCAAAGTGCACCGCAGATTCGCCCCAGCCCAGATTTTTGTAACATTTTGACCCGATCACTTCTTTAATATAACACCTTTCACCCTCATTTTCTCATATCATCTTACCAAAATTAGAGAGAGAATAGAGGGGTTTTAGAGAGAGAAGTTCTTCATCTTCAAAAATTGTTCCAACCACTTAATTCCAAGGGATCCTAGGGCAAGGATTCAACTTCCCCAATCTTTTCAAGGTAAAAACCCTAACTATTTTCTTTGATTTTCAGTTTTAAATTGGGTAAAGAGAGGTTTGCATATAATAGCTTTTGAACATAGAATTTTTACACTCATGCATGATTATTGAACTTGATTTCTAGTAAAAAGAAGTGAGTAGAAGTAAGAGTCTTCAAGAACAAGGTTGGCAAGAGTATGATATCTTGGGTAAGCATAAAGTAGGAAGTTAAAGGAAGAAAACTCGGTACCAAGTATGTATGGCTAATTTTGATTCTTGTAAAATCGCCCAAATGTGTGCGAATGGTTTTGGCATGTGTTAAATTGAGAAATTGTACGTAATTCTTTGATTTCCTTGTTGAGCATTCGATTGATGTTGAACTACGTGTGGTGTGGTATGAAATATGAATTGAAAGATAAAAAAGGTAATCGAGATTGGTAAAGAATTGGGAACAACCATTGTGATGGCATATTTGGCTTATTGTGGAAGGAATTTGAAACACTTGAATTGTGGTAAATTGTTAAATATGATTAGGTGGGCATTCTTGATTTTGGGACACATGTAACTTAGTTTTGATATTAGCTTGAGAAGTAAGTGAGAACATGAACTAATGTGTAAGTTGCTTATTTGAACTTGTTGTAATTGTGTGTAGCACCTTATCTGCTATTTGTGCTTGTTGTGTTTGAAAACTGTACGTTGGGATCGGGTTGCGCGCCGCAACATGAAGAAATAAGGTGCGGGTTGGGGTGATAAGGGTGGCCGAGGTAATAAGGGTGGTCAGGGGTAATAAGGGTGGAAAGCAATCGAAATCGCTATTGAAAATTGATACAAGATCTTTAATATGAAATTGTGAAAGGAGACAGCAGGAGAGTTTGCAACCTGGGGGGGCACTGATTGCCCCTATGTTTTAGTACTTGCAATATATGTGGTTGATTGGTTGTTGTTCTACTTGGTGACCTTAAACATGCTTGTGTTGAGGTTTATCTGAAATGAATAAAAGGTTGGAAACATGGTTAGTTAGCTTAATTGATTTCTTGATGTAATCTGTTGGTTGTCTTAACATTGTGATTCTTGTTTAACGGCTTGAGTTTACTTGGGACAAAGTTTGTCCATACATACCAGTACAATTCAAGTGTACTGACGTCCCTTTTGCCGGGGACGCTACATTCGTGTTATGATTGTAGGTGGATCTGCAGCAGGCACTTCAGCACATCGGCAGTAGTATCCTTCATCCTCCACTGCCCGTTTTGGTGAGCCCCTTTCTTCCTCGGGGCCCTGTGTGGTTCACTCCACTTTCGTTTAGATTTCATTTTGGTTTGTAAGGTATAGCCGGAGCCTTGTTACCGGCAAGTATTGTATTCCCCTTTTTGTATCCTAGAGGCTCCATAGACATGTAAACTGTGGGATTTCAGTCTTATGTATATACATGTTATGTCGGGCGTTGTAAAAACTGCAAACTTGTTAATGAATCACTCGTATGGTTTTATTTGTTTAATGTGAAATCATTCATGGTTAGTAAGATATTTGGTTAATGAGAAACAATTAACACAGGGGTAACGCGTGGGAATGAAAGGCACCCAGGTCCGCTTGACTGGGGCAACCCGGTCAGGCGCAGGTCATGTCCCTCGATTTTGGGGCGTGACAGCACCCCAAGAAGGTTAAGGAAGGTAAATTCTTCACGCATGGCAATGTGAATGATAGGGTCAACGATTCTAGAAAATAAGAGTTTGTTTGTAAAGTTATATTTTTACTTGTTAGAAGGTCAAGAGAAATGGAACCCAAGGATGTACCATATGTCAAGTGTGAAAGATTGCGAGTTCTTAGAATGGGCTAATCATAGATTTGTGATTTAATTAAAGTTCCGGGATAATAAGAAAGCCAGAACGAGTAGGAGAAATAAATGTGTTGCTACAACAACCCAAGATGGTATTTGGGGCTTGATAGAGAGCCCCTAAAGAATCTTACAAACAGATAAGTTTTAAGTGATATTCAAACGAACACACTTTGCAAATATATCCCAATAAGAGTTAAAAGGTGAGCAGGATGAAATACCTAAGGTAATAGACCACGTAATATATGAAAGAGTGCATGGCTATTCAATAACTAGGAAGAATGAGGTGAGAAGAAATGGGAGAAAACCTTTCAATTGAGATGGTCATTGTTATCATAAAATATCTTGCATCAGAATGGTGGACTCACTTAGAGCAAACGTGTTAATAAAGGTTATAAGGTACTAACCACAATGTAACCGACTTGGGTGACACTGAATATCAACTAAACGGTCTAGAGATAGTTCATGTCTACATACAATGGGAAGTGAGAATACCGTTGGTGAAGTTTTGGTACTGTAACTGATAAAACAAGGCATAATGATATTACAAGTTCACGGGAGGGACACAAATGTGTAGGACAATAAAGCTATTAACTATGCACTATCCGCAAAATAGAATGGGAATGAAAGTTCCAATTAGAAAGAAAATATGGCACTAGCATATTGTCCATGCCAAAAGGTGATCAATAAGGGAAAGGTAACACAATCTACCCAAAGGGCAAATCAAAGGTTCAGAATAGATTGAAAGAGGATGAACACTTGTTACGGACCAGACGGGTTTAGCATGGTAACTCTTAAACCGCAATATCAGGGAACTTTTTTGGTAACTACAATATGGGGAATGAGGTGAGATGCTTATCGAGGATACAATCAGGTGGACTAAGCCTTACACTTAAGAGTAAAACCAAAAATCGTGGTTGAAGAATTGAGGAGGATTTAAAGTTTCAGAGAATGCCCTTCTCCGGCTAGTGACCCTTCCTAAATGATATACATATAAAGGTTGTTGATATACATTTTGAGTGGTGTTTAACCATAAAGAGGGATCGCGGGAATTTTCATAGGGGAAGTAGTGCAGTTTCTTAAATTCTATAATGCACATGTGGGGAGAAGAGGTTGGCTAAGAAAAGTTAAAGCAAAATGTTATCTTACATCTGATGCAATATTGTGCAAGTTAGTGTTATCAGGGTATGTGTGCAAGTTAGCTGGTGGTATTCATTTGAGACAGCAGGTCTCATGAGAAAACTCATTAAGTAATGTCTTTTGTTGACAATTTTGAAAAGTTAGTAGCAATTATTCACATTGGATTGTAACGATATCAGGTAAATTATAGTAGAACTCAAGAGGAATATGATAAAGATGTTCCACTAATGATATAAAGTGTTAAGGTGATAGTTTAAGCCTCCAAGATTGGTTTGGGGTGTGTGTTGATGCATCACGGTAAGGTTATAGCGTATGCTTCGAGACAACACAAGAATCACGAGAAGAATTATCGACACATGAATTGGAGCTCGCAGCAGTTGTGTTTGCTTTGAAAATATGGAGGAATTATCTTTATGGGGTCAATGTGGATGTGTTCTCAGACCATACGAGTCTCCAATATTTGTTCAAGTAGAAGGATTTGAACTTAAGGCAAAAACGATGGTTAAAATTGCTTGAGGATTATGATATGAACATTTTGTACCATCCAGGTAAGGTGAATGTGGTGGACGACTCTCTCAGTCGGAAGTCTATGGGTAGTTTGGCTCATTTGGGAGCGGATTAGAGGGCTTTGGCTTGGGAGATTTATCAATTTGCAGTCTAGGGGTTCGCATTTCGTCATTAGACGAGGGGAATGTTATGGTGCATAATGGAGCAGAATCGTCACTAGAGGTAGAAATCAAGGAAAAAATAGTTTATGGATCCATCATTGACTCGGATAAAAGAAGCAGTTATGAATAACATGACTTCGGAATTTTCACTTAGCAGAGAGGATGGTGTATTGCGATGTAAAAGAAGGATGTGTTCCGAATGTAGATAAGCTTCGGGAGAGGGTAATGGTGGAAGCTTATTGTTCTAGATATTCCATTAACCAGGGTCTACAAAAATGTATCATGATCTTAAAGATATTTATTGGTGGAACGGTATAAAAAGCGGTGTAGTGGACTTTGTATCTAAGTGTTCAAAGTTTGAGCAACTAAAGGCTGAGCATCAGTCGCCTGGCGGGTTAACTCATCTTATGGAAATACCAATGGGAAGTGGGAGATGATCAACATGGATTTCGTGGTAGGGTTACCTCGCACTTAGCGCAAATTTTACTCAATTTGGGTGATAGTGGATTGACTCACCAAATCAGTTCACTTTGTGAAAGTCATTCAGGAAAGGATGAAGACTGCTCAAAGTCGACAGAAATCCTATGCGGATGTTCGTCGAAGAGACTTGGAATTTCAAGTTAACGATTGGGTATTCATGAAGGTATCTTCTATGAAGGGAGTCATGCAATTCGGTAAGAAAGGGAAGTTGAGTCCTAGATATGTTGGTCCATATAGAGTTGATCAAAGAGAAAGGCAGGTGGCTTATAGGCTGGAATTGCCCCCTGAAATATCATTAGTACACCCGGTGTTCTATTTGTCTATGTTCAAGAAAGTGGTTGGAGATCCATCTTCCATCATGCCATTTGAGACTATTGAGGTGAGTGAACAGTTATCATATAAAAGGGTCCGGTTGCTATTCTTGATGGGCAAGTCCAAAAATTGAGGAACAAGGAAATTGCTTTAGTTAAAGTATTATGGCAAAGTCAACAAGTCGAAGAAGCCATGTGGGAAGCAGAAAAACAAATGAAAGAGAAATATCCCCAGCTGATCGAACAAGTCTAGTAGTGATTAGGCTAATGGTTATCTTTAAGCAATTTTAGGTAGTGTTCAGATTTGTGCAAAGGCACCCCATTTTCCAGAAATTGCCTTATTGCGGTAACTTCCCAATATCTGCCAGATTGCAAATGTTGTCGCTATTTGGGTAATGTGCAACCCTTGAAGTAAATGAAAATTTCGTGAAACTTATGTGGTAGGTAAATGATTAATGATAGAGTAGATTGGTAATGGTTAATTGAAGCTTTTATGGCTTGTTAAAGTGACTAGATTGTACATGGCTCGTTGAAATGACTCAGTTGTGTGGAAATTATATGACCTTGATTGAACCAGGTGCAAATTATGATATAAAAAGAATGAACTATGTGTAAGTTGTTTAAAGTGTATGAATATGTACGTGTTATTAAGGTAATGAATTGTATACCAGTTGTAGGGATAACATAAAATGTGTAATGGTGCTTGGAAATATGTTTCGGTGGCTCTCTGATAGGTGGATATGTCCATATTTCAAAGAAAACTCTTGCAAAATTTTTGGAAATTTATGGAGTTAGCCAAATTCGTGGCTATTGATATACTTCATGATGTGAATGGACCTCAATCCTCATTCGAGGATAAATGATCCTAAGGGGGGAGGAGAATGTAAGTACCCGGAAATTTTTTTCGAGCTAATTAAGATTTCGTCGTGCTAATGTAGGCTAAATTATTTTATCTCATGTGCAAATAAGGATTTAAAATATTATGAATATCAATTAGATATTTTAATAAGGGTATAAGTCTTATTATAAGTGATTTGGGGTCTAAGGAGAGGCGTAAGTCTAATCCAAGATGGAAAATTGCATATTAGACGAAATATGTAAAAGAGTGCGCACAAAACCTCACATTGAACGATCATACCTCAGGTTATATAAAGATTTGTGTAAGTATCAACCTATCAAATTAAAGCCCTTTGAGTCTAGATTCTAACGCAACAAACCGTTTGTCATTTGGAGGTGCATATAGAAATTTATGATCATTTTACTCGTCAGATGTAAGATGAGCGAAAACCTGCACGAAATGAACTTCGCGCATACTTCGCGCATCTGAGGCAGAATGCTCAGCAAAATGCGCGAAGTAATGCGCGAAACTTGCACACTTCGCGCATCTGGGCAGCATTTCGTGCACCTAGATAGTTTTAATACCCCAAAGACCGGTCTAGAGTCTTCCCAAGTCATTTTTGGGGTTATGACTTGCTCTCTCAAGAGGGTTTCATCCCAAACTTCATCCCTATAATCTAAGGTAAGGTTTTTATAGTTTTTTTGAGTAATTTCTACCCCTTAAACACTTATACTAACAAGGATTAATCTTCGAAATCCTTAGACTTTCCTTCTAATTCTTGAATTCTTCAAGAACAGCTCAAGTGGGGATTCTTAAGATTCTTACTAAAAGAGGTATGTCTAACATCTCCAACTATGCTATGGTGATTATTTATGTAATATACATACATTAGAACTCATGGGAGGGTGATTGGGAGCGATGGGTTCCTAACCTAGGTTATGTTAGTATTGTAGAGCCTGTAAAATGTGTTATTGAGGTATGATTATTGGTATGGTAGTGTTACATATGCATGCTTGTGCAAATAGAGTTGTGGGAAGAATGATGAACATAAATAGGTAAATATTGGGTTTTGGAATGAAGGAAAATACTGTTAAAGAGTATTAAAAATCAAGACGCCCAACTAGTGTTTGATAAAATGCTGCAAGGT
The DNA here is from genome assembly GCA_032618575.1 of Nicotiana noctiflora. Lineage (NCBI taxonomy): Eukaryota > Viridiplantae > Streptophyta > Magnoliopsida > Solanales > Solanaceae > Nicotiana > Nicotiana noctiflora. The sequence continues at coordinate 528,252 of JASVEL010007604.1, forward strand.
GATGAAACCATAAATGTCTTCCTAAATTGTGTTTAATTTTGCCATGTTTCAAGTAGGTTGGGATTGCTACAATTTCCGAAACGTCGTAGTAACTTAAGGATAGCTTAAACGAGGTATGTAAGGCTAACTTGGATTCTTGTGAAATCGCCCTTATGTGTACAATTTATTTGGTAAGTGTTAATTAGAGGAATTGATGTGCAATTCTTTGATTTAGTTGTGGGTATTCAATTGATGTTGAACTATGTGTGGTGTGGTACAGGTTATGAACTGAAAGAGGAAAAAGGAAGTTATAATTGGTAAAGAATTGAGAACAAGTGTAGTGATGGTATACGTGGCTTCTTGTGGGAAACTAACGAAACTCTTGAATTGTGATAAACTATGAACATAATGGTATGGATACTCACGGAAATGGAAATATTGTAACTTTGTTTTAATATTGGATTAAAAAGTATTTGGAAACTTGAACCAATTCGTAATTTGCTTATTGCACTTGTTTGTGTGTCTTGTGTAGTGTTCTTTTTTGCTGTTTGTGATTGTTGTGTTTGAAACTGTACGATGGGGTTGGGTTGCACACTGCAATACGAAGAAATAAGGTGTGGGTTGGGGTGATAAGGGTGGCCAAGGTAATAAGGGTAGCCGAGGTAATAAGGGTGGAAAGCGATCAATATCGCCATTGAAATTGACATGAAATCATTGATGTGAAATTGTGAAAGGAGACAGCAGGAGAGTTTGCAACCTGTGGGGCACTGATTGATCCTTTGTTTGACTTGATTGTGTTTTCCGTGTATGTTGGTTTTTGCCTTCCTTGTTGATCCTTAATTGTACTTTGGGCTGAGAACTACTTGAAATAAAGTAAATGTGGGAACATGATTGGTTGGCTTTATTATTTCTTGGTGTAATTCATTGGTTGTCTTATCATCGTGATTTACTAGTTTAATGGATTTAGTTTACTTGAGACAAAGGTTTTCCATACATACAGTACAATTCTAGTGTACTGATGTCCCTTTTTTCCGGGGACGCTACATTCGTGTTATGATTGTAGGTGGATCAGTAGCAGGTACTTCAGCTCATCGGCAGTAGCATCCTTCATCTTCCACTGCCCATTTCGGTGAGCCCCCTTGATCTCGGGGCCCTATGTGGCTCATACCACTTATGTTAAGACTTTATTTAGATTTTGTGTATGGTATAGCCAGAGCCTTGTTACCGGCAAGTATTGTATCATCCTTTTTACCCTAGAGGCTGTGTAGACAGTAAACTGTGGGGTTATGGCCTATGTATATATATGTCGGGCGTTGTAAAAATTGTAAACTTGTTAAGAAGTAAAGTGTGTTGTTATGTTTTTAAAGGTATGATTTTTATTATAAATTGGTATAGTCCTTGGTTTCTAAGTGATGAACAACATAGGGGCAACGCGTGGTATAGAAAGGCACCCAGGTCCGATTGATTGGGGCTACCCGGTCAGGCGGCGGTCATGTCCCTCTATTTGGGGCATGACACCTTCGCTATAAAAATAGTGTAGTTTGAAATCGATCGAACTGGGACACATGCTAAGTGACTTCGCCATCAAAGTAGTGCAGTTTGACCTCGCTAGACTAGGACTGGGGCGAAGTGACTTCGCCATCAAAACATGCTAAGTGACTTCGCCATCAAAACAGTATTGTTCGACCTCACTTGAAATTGGACTCGAGCTAAGTGCCGTTGCAATAAAAATAGTGCAGTTCCACCTCGCTCGAACTGGGACTCAGTCTAAGTTCCTCTACCATCAAAATAGTGCAGTTTCACCTTGCACAAACTGGGACACAAGCTATGTGGCTTCGCCATCAAAATAGTGCTGTTTGACGTTGCTCGAACTGGGACTCATGCTAAATTCTTCCGCTATTAAAATAGTGCAGTTAGACCTTGTTCGAACTAGGATTCAGGCTATGTGTATTCAACATCAACATAGTGCATTTTGACCTTGCTTGAATCAGGACTCGAGCTAAGCACCTTCGCCATCAAAATAGTGTTGTTCGACCTTGCTCAAATCGGGACTCAAGCTAAGTGCCTTCGCCATCAAAATAGTGCAGTTCAACCTCGCTTGAACGAGGACTCATGCTAAGTGCCTTCTCCATCAAAATAGTGTAGTCGACCTCGCTCGAACCTGGACTCAGGCTAAGTGCCTTCGCCATCAAAACAGTGCAGTTTTATCTCGCTTGAACTGGGACTCAGGCTCAGTTCTTTTGCAATCATAATTGTGCAGTTTGACTGTCACACCCCAAATCGAGGGACATGACCGGCGCCTGACCGGGTTGCCCCAGTCAAGCGGACCTGGGTGCCTTTCATTCCCACGCGTTACCCCTGTGATGACTGTTTCTCATTAACCAAATAAATTACTAATCATAATTGATTTCACATTAAACAAATAAAACGATACGAGTGATTTATTAACAAGATTTCAATTTTTACAACGCCCGACATAACACAATATATATACATAAGACTGGAGTCCCACAGTTTACATGTCTACCGAGCCTCTAGGATACAAAAGGGAAATACAATACTTGCCGGTAACAAGGCTCCGGCTATACCTTACAAAACCAAAATGAAATCTAAACCGAGTGGCATGAACCACACAAGGCCCCGAGGAAGAAAGGGGCTCACCAAAACGGGCAGTGAAAGGAGAAAGATACTACTGCCGATGAGCTGAAGTGCCTGCTACTGATCCACCTACAATCATGACACGAATGTAGCGCCCCCGGCAAAAGGGACGTCAGTACACTTAAATTGTACTGGTATGTATGGACAAACTTTGTCCCAAGTAAACTCAAGCCATTAAATTACATCAACAATTAATTAAGCCAACCAACCATGTTTCCACATTTTCCTCATTTCAAATAATTCTCACACAAAGCACTTTCTACGATCAACCAATTTAACAATAACCAATCAATCACGTAAAGCACAAGTAGTCAAACAAAGGGGCAATCGGTGCCCCACAGGTTGCAAACTCTCCTGCTGTCTCCTTTCACAATTTCACATTATTGATTTATGTATCAATTTTCAATAGCGATTTCGATCGCTTTCCATCCTTATTGCCCCCGACCACCCTTATTACCTCGGCCACCCTTATCACCCCAACCCACACCTTATTTCACCACGTTGCGGCGCGCAACACGACCCCGCCTTACAGTTGAAAACACAACAATGTCAAGCAGCAGATAAGGTACTACACACAATTTCAACAAGTTCAAATAAGCAACTTACACATTGGTTCATGTTCTCAATTTCTTCTCAATTCAATATCACAACCATGTTACAATATTTCCACAATTCAAGTGTTTCATCTCATTCCACAACAAACCAATTCTCAAGTGTTTCGTTTGTTTTCCACAAGGTGCCATATAGGCCATCATAGTCATTATTCACAATTCTTTTACCAAATTAAACTCTCATTTTACATCACTCATCGCTCGACAACAAACTTTGAATATCCAACAACAACATCAAGAATTTCACACAATTTGTCAATTTAACACGAAACAAACAAACTTCACACATATAGGCGATTTCACAAGAATCAAAATTTGCCATACATACCTGGTGATGAGTTTTCTTCCGTTAACTTCCTACTTTATGCTTACCCAAGCTATCTTACTCTTGCCAACCTTGTTCTTGAAGACTCTTACTTCTACTCACTTCTTTTTACTAGAAATCAAGTTCAATAATCATGCATGAGTGTGAAAATTCTATTTTTAAAAGCTATTATATGAAAACCTCTCTTTACCCAATTAAAACTGAAAATCAAAGAAAATAGTTAGGGTTTTTACCTTGAAAAGATTGGGGAAGTTGAATCCTTGCCCTAGGATCCCTTGGAATTAAATGGTTGGAACAATCTTTGAAGATGAAAGATTTCTCTCTCTAAAAACCCTCTCTTCTCTCTCTAATTTTGGTAAGATGATATGATAAAATGAAGAAGAAGTGTGTTATATTAAAGAAGAGCTCGGGTCAAAATGTTACAAAAATCTGGGTCGGGGTCAATTATGCGGTGCACTATGCGACCGCAGAATCAACATGCGGTCCGCATAGTGACCGCAGAATTGCCCCAAATTTTACACAGGTTCTGGTAAGGAATGTGGTCACTATGCGGACCGCATGTTGATTCTGCGGTCGCAAAAGTGCACCGCAGATTTGACATGCGATCGCATATCGACCGCACTTTTGACACGATTTTGGGCAACTCTCTCGAACGTTTTGCGGCAAGAATGCGGTCCGCATGTCAGGTTTGCGGTCGCATTCTTGACCGCATATTTGACATTTTTCGGAAAAATTAATTCTCTACATTTTTGAAACTTAAATCACTACCAAGGGTCCGAACAGCGGCGAGCAAGCTCGCCGCGAAGAATTCTACGCATTCCTAACACATTATTCGGACCATGACACCACAGCTACTAGGTTTTATGCACAAAAATTTTACGGGGCCTTACATCCTCCCCCCTTAAGATCATTCATCCTCGAATGAGGATTTTGAAATAAATGAGTTGGTTTTGAAAGACATGATATGCAACCATCAAAATTTTGACTAACTCTTATATTTTAGAAAAATTTCGCCGGAGTTTCCTTTGTATTATGGACATATCCACCTGTCAGAGGGCCCCCGAAACACATTACCAAACAACAATACACAAATACAACACTTTTCACAACCGGTATACACTTTCTTACCTCAACGAATGCACATATTCTATCACATTGTTACAATTGCACATAAACTAGTCACTTCAATGAATTCTTACCTTATTTAACCATTTTAACACACCATGTACACTTAACAAATCATTACCAATCTACACTTACTATTAGTTGTTTATTTAACACGCGAATATTTATAAGGATTCCATTTATCAAGAAAGGTTCAAGTGACCCAAGGTAACAACACATTTAACTCATTACAAAATGAAGGGGACTTTACTAATACTAAGAGGGAAACAACTTAGACAAGATGACAGTTACTAGGAGTAGGAGGGTCACCTAGTTTCTTCTAGGCTTGATCGAACAAATGGGGGTACTTTTCCTTCATCTCTTTTTCCGCTTCCCATGTGGCCTCCTCAACTTGTTGACTTCGCCACAATACTTTAACAGAGGCAACTTCCTTATTTCTCAACTTACGGACTTGCCTATCAAGAATGACTTTCTTCAACATGGACACATGGAATACCGGGTGCACTGATGACATCTCAGGAGGCAACTCTAGCCTATAAGCAACTTGACCAATCCTTTGAACGATCCGATATGGCCCGACATACCTAGGACTCAATTTTCCTTTCTTCCCGAATCGCATGACTCCCTTCATAGGAGATACCCTCAAGAACACCCAATCATCGACTTGAAACTCCAAATCCCTTCGACGAACGTCCGCATAGGACTTTTGATGACTCTGTGCTGTTTTCATTCTCTCCTGAATAACTTTGACCTTTTCCATAGCTTCGTACACCATATCTGGCCCTAGCAGTTCTGCTTCACCTACCTCAAACCACCCGATTGGCGATCTACATCTTCTCCCGTACAATGCCTCAAACGGGGCCATTTGAATGCTAGCATGATAGTTGTTATTATAAGCAAATTCTATCAGTGGCAAGTGTTCATCCCAATTACCTTTAAAATCTAAGACACAAGCCCGCAACATATCTTCGAGCGTCTGAATGGTCCGCTCGGCCTGTCCATCGGTCTGTGGATGGAAAGCTGTGCTGAGATTCACCTGAGTTCCCAAACCTTGCTGAAACTTCTTCCAAAAGTTAGCTGTGAACTGAGCCCCGTGATCCGAGATAATAGAAAGTGGAGTACCATGAAGTCTTACTATCTCCTTGATGTACAATCTTGCATATTGCTCCGCAGTATCAGTGGACTTGACAGGCAGGAAGTGAGCTGATTTGGTGAGTCGATCCACTATCACCCATATTGAGTCGAACTTACGCTGAGTGCGAGGTAACCCCACCACAAAATCCATATTGATCATCTCCCATTTCCACCTTGGTACTTCTATAAGCTGAGTTAATCCACCGGGCCGTTGATGCTCGGCCTTCACTTGTTGACAGTTCGGACATTTAGCTACAAAGCTTGCCACATCCCTTTTCATACCGTTCCACCAATAAATCTCCTTGAGATCGTGATACATTTTCGTTGAACCAGGGTGCACAGAATACCTAGAAGTATGAGCCTCTGCCATCACTCTTTCCCGAAGCTCATCTACATCCGGAACACATAGCCTATCTTGACACCGCAATACACCATCTTCGCTGCTGAGTACAAATGCTGAGGTCTTGTCATTCATGACTGCTTCCTTCACCCGAACCAATGCTGGATCCATGAACTGTTTTTCCTTGATTTCCGCGACCAATGATGATTCTCCTCCATTATGCACCAAGATATCTCCCTCATCTGACGCCGAGATACGAACCCCCAAACTGGCTAATTGGTAAACCTCTCGAGCCAGGGGTCTCTGATCCACACCCAAATGAGCCAAACTACCCATAGATTTTCGACTAAGAGCGTCGGCTACCACATTTGCTTTCCCTGGATGGTACAATATGTCCATATCATAGTCCTTGAGTAATTCTAACCATCGCCGCTATCTCAGATTTAGCTCCTTCTGCTTGAACAAATACTGGAGGCTCTTGTGGTCCGAAAACACATCTACATGAACTCCATAAAGATAGTGCCGCCATATTTTCAAAGCAAACACAACAGCTGCAAGCTCCAAATCATGCGTCGGATAATTCTTCTCGTGATTCTTGAGTTGCTTGGAAGCGTAAGATATGACTTTCCCGTGCTGCATCAATACACATCCCAAACCAACCCCTGGAGGCATCACAATAAACCACAAATCCCTCTGTGCCTTCTGGCAAGGCCAATACTGGTGCCGAGGTCAATCTTGACTTCAATTCTTGGAAACTTTTCTCACAAGCATCGGACCACTGGAACTTCACTGCCTTCTGCGTCAGTTTTGTCAATGGGGAAGCGAGGGTTAGAATCCCTCTACAAACCTCCGATAGTACCCTGCCAAACCCAAGAAGCTACGAATCTCTGTTGGGGTTGTGGGTCTAGGCCAATCTTTCACCTGCCGCAATCTTCTGAGGATCCACCATAATTCCCTCACTGGAAATAACATGCCCTAGAAAAGTTACGGACTCCAACCAAAACTCACATTTTGAGAACTTGGCATACAATTGATGCTGAAGAAGGGTCTGCAATGCTGCTCTGAGGTGAACGGCATGATCTTCCCTGCTCCGAGAGTAGATGAGAATATCGTCAATGAATACAATCACAAAGGAATCTAGTAATGGCTTGAAAACCCGATTCATAAGGTCCATGAAAGCTGCTGGGGCATTGGTTAGCCCAAAAGACATGACCAAAAACTCGAAGTGACCATAACGAGTTCTGAAGGCGGTCTTAGGAATATCCTGCTCCCCTGATTTTCAACTGGTGGTACCCAGACCGTAAATCAATCTTTGAGAAGAACCTCGCTCCCTGCAATTGGTCAAACAGGTCATCCACTCGAGGCAATGGATATTTATTCTTAATGGTGACTTTGTTGAGCTGCCGATAATCAATACACATTCGAAGTGACCCATCCTTCTTTCGACAAAGAGAACCGGAGCACCCCATGGCGACACACTCGGTCGTATGAACCCTTTCTCTAACAAATCCCTCAACTGCTCCTTTAACTTCCTTAACTCTGCTGGCGCCATTCTGTAAGGTGGAATGGATATTGGCTGAGTATCTGGCAATACATCAATTCCGAAGTCAATCTCTCTATCCGGCGGAATGCCTGGAAGCTCATCTGGAAACACTTCAGGAAATTCATTCACAATTGGCACGGACTCGAGGGTAGGCACCTCCGAGGTGGTGTCCGTTACCCGAACCAGGTGATAGATACACCCCTTCTTAATCATCTTCGAAGCCTTAAGGTAGGAAATAAACCTACCCCTTGGCACTACACCATTTCCTCTCCATTCAATGACTGGCTCGTTAGGGAACTCGAGCCTCATAACTCTCGTTCGACAATCAAGTTTGGCAAAGCACGAATAGAGCCAATCCATCCCCATAATTACATCAAAATCTACCATCCCAAGCTCAATAAGATCGGCTGTGGTATCACGACCACCCACCGTAACAACACAATTCCTATAGACTCGTGAGGCTATAATAGAATCACCAATCGGAATCGACACAGAGAACTGCTCACGAAGCTGTTCGGGTTCTATCCCAAAACTTGAAGCAATGAATGGAGTAACATAAGACAAGGAGGACCCCGGATCAATAAGGGCATAGCAATCAATAGTCCGAACAGACAGGATACCTGTAACAATATCTGGAGAAGCCTCAGCATTTTGGCGGCCACTCAATGCATAGAATCGGCTAGGTCCACCCCTACCATGAGCTCCACCCCTAGCTGCACCACGCCCTGCTGATGCTGGAGTACGCGCTGATGATGTAGCAGCCGAAGAACCGGATGACTGAGCAGATCCCCTACCTATACCCTGACGGGGTGCACGGCAATCCCGCTGAATGTGACCTCTCACCCCGCACCCGAAGCACACCGGGATGTCAAGGTAGCAAGTCTCTGTATGAAATCTCCCACACTTGGGGCATGTAGGTCTCCCCTGCTGCTGGGACCTCACCCCAGGACGACCAGACTGACGAGACCTCCTGCTGTCTGAACCGGGTCTCGAGTAACTGCCCTGCTGATGACTGTGCACGGATGGCGGTGCACTCGCGGAGGACTGAGCATATGACTGGGATGGCCCTGATGACCCTTTCCCTGGAAGTGATCTCCCTGAATGACCCATTGACCGGGCCCTGCTGCTACTTTCTCTTTCTGCACGAATCTTCAATTTCCTGGCCTCTGTGGCCTGAGCAAACCCCACAATCCTCCCATAGTTCATGTCTGAGTGCAAAGCTGCTGTGGCGGCCTCATTCACCACCAAAGGGCTAAGGCCCCGAACAAACCGTCGAACCCGGGCATCCATGGTCGACACTAAATGAGGAGCATACTTGGACAACCTTACGAACTCCATGTGATACTCCCAAACACTCATACCGCCCTGCTTGAGGACCTCGAACTCCGTGGCGCGGGCCGCCATCACCTCGGCAGGCAAGAAGTGGTCCATAAATGCATCTACGAACTCATCCCATCTGGCCGGAGGGCTCCCTTCCTCACGGGAATCCTCCCACATTTCGAACCATGAACGTGCCGCTCCCTTCAGCCTGTAAGAGGCCAACTCTACCCCCTCCATATCTGTAGCCTTCATCACTCTCAGGGTCTTGTATATCTCATCAAGGAATTCCTGTGGGTCAGCCTCTGGATCGGTGCCTGAAAATTCTGGAGGGGCCAACGCAAGAATTGATGGACTCTGGAGCCAAAAGAATCTCCCTGTCCGCCGGAGGATGCAGGGGCATCATGGGATCTCTGGGCCTGGGCAGCCACTAACTGTGTTAACATATGGATGGCTCCCCTAAGTTCTTCATTAGAGATACCAGAGCCCGAAGCGGGAACTGTATCTGAGTCAGGAACACTGGCAGGAGGAATGGTGGCATCCTCTGCCGCAACTGGAATAGGGACACTTGGGTTTTGAACAGATGGGCCAGGCAAATTCGGGACTGGTGGGTCATTCTCTCCCACGACATCGGGTACATGATTAACAGCTGCACTTGGATCGGCATTGGCCCTAAGGCCGAGTCTAGCCTTCTTCTTAGGTGCCATATTCTGAAAATTTGGGAACAAGGCACGAATTAGACACGGATATCTCCACATTGCACTTTACCGCACGATATAGATTATCAAAGAAGTAGGTAAATTCCTAAATGCCCGTGTAGCCCCCTACTTATATGATGTGGTCGACAACACACCTATAAGAAGGGCACTACTAGACACGGCTCCGAGACATCCTAGGACACTTTAAAACCTTAAGCTCGGATACCAAGTTTGTCACGCCCCAAATCGAGGGACATGACCGGCGCCTGACCGGGTTGCCCCAGTTAAGCGGACCTGGGTGCCTTTCATTCCCACGCGTTACCCCTGTGATGACTGTTTCTCATTAACCAAATAAATTACTAATCATAATTGATTTCACATTAAACAAATAAAACGATACGAGTGATTTATTAACAAGATTTCAATTTTTACAACGCCCGACATAACACAATATATATACATAAGACTGGAGTCCCACGGTTTACATGTCTACAGAGCCTCTAGGATACAAAAGGGAAATACAATACTTGCCGGTAACAAGGCTCCGGCTATACCTTACAAAACCAAAATGAAATCTAAACCGAGTGGCATGAACCACACAAGGCCCCGAGGAAGAAAGGGGCTCACCAAAAACGGGCGGTGAAGGATGAAAGATACTACTGCCGATGAGCTGAAGTGCCTGCTACTGATCCACCTACAATCATGACACGAATGTAGCGCCCCCGGCAAAAGGGACGTCGGTACACTTGAATTGTACTGGTATGTATGGACAAACTTTGTCCCAAGTAAACTCAAGCCATTAAATTACATCAACAATTAATTAAGCCAGCCAACCATGTTTCCACATTTTCCTCATTTCAAATAATTCTCACACAAAGCACTTTCTACGATCAACCAATTTAACAATAACCAATCAATCACGTAAAGCACAAGTAGTCAAACAAAGGGGCAATCGGTGCCCCACAGGTTGCAAACTCTCCTGCTGTCTCCTTTCACAATTTCACATTATTGATTTATGTATCAATTTTCAATAGCGATTTCGATCGCTTTCCATCCTTATTGCCCCCGACCACCCTTATTACCTCGGCCACCCTTATCACCCCAACCCACACCTTATTTCACCACGTTGCGGCGCGCAACACGACCCCGCCTTACAGTTGAAAACACAACAATTTCAAACTGCAGATAAGGTACTACACACAATTTCAACAAGTTCAAATAAGCAACTTACACATTGGTTCATGTTCTCAATTTCTTCTCAATTCAATATCACAACCATGTTACAATATTTCCACAATTCAAGTGTTTCATCTCTTTCCACAACAAACCAATTCTCAAGTGTTTCGTTTGTTTTCCACAAGGTGCCATATAGGCCATCATAGTCATTATTCACAATTCTTTTACCAAATTAAACTCTCATTTTACATCACTCATCGCTCGACAACAAACTTTGAATATCCAACAACAACATCAAGAATTTCACACAATTTGTCAATTTAACACGAAACAAACAAACTTCACACATATAGGCGATTTCACAAGAATCAAAATTTGCCATACATACCTGGTGATGAGTTTTCTTCCGTTAACTTCCTACTTTATGCGTACCCAAGCTATCTTACTCTTGCCAACCTTGTTCTTGAAGACTCTTACTTCTACTCACTTCTTTTTACTAGAAATCAAGTTCAATAATCATGCATGAGTGTGAAAATTCTATTTTTAAAAGCTATTATATGAAAACCTCTCTTTACCCAATTAAAACTGAAAATCAAAGAAAATAGTTAGGGTTTTTACCTTGAAAAGATTGGGGAAGTTGAATCCTTGCCCTAGGATCCCTTGGAATTAAATGGTTGGAACAATCTTTGAAGATGAAAGATTTCTCTCTCTAAAAACCCTCTCTCTCTCTCTAATTTTGGTAAGATGATATGATAAAATGAAGAAGAAGTGTGTTATATTAAAGAAGAGCTCGGGTCAAAATGTTACAAAAATCCGGGCCGGGGTCAAATCTGCGGTGCACTATGCGACCGCAGAATCAACATGCGGTCCGCATAGTGACCGCAGAATTGCCCCAAATTTTACACAGGTTCTGTTAAGGAATGCGGTCACTATGCGGACCGCATGTTGATTCTGCGGTCGCAAAAGTGCACCGCAGATTTGACATGCGATCGCATATCGACAGCACTTTTGACACGATTTTGGGCAACTCTCTGGAACGTTTTGCGGCAAGAATGCGGTCCGCATGTCAGGTTTGCGGTCGCATTCTTGACCGCATATTTGACATTTTTCGGAAAAATTAATTCTCTACATTTTTGAAACTTAAATCACTACCAAGGGTCCGAACCGCGGCGAGCTCGAAGAATTCTACGCATTCCTAACACATTATTCAGACCATGACACCACAGCTACTAGGTTTTATGCACAAAAATTTTACGGGGCCTTACATTGACCTCACTCGAACTGGGACTCAAGCTAAGTGCCTTTTCCATCAAAATAGTGCAGCTCGACCTTGCTTGAACCGTGACTCAAGATAAGTGCCTTCAACATCAAAACGGTCCAGTTTGACCTCTCTCAAACTGGGACTCTAGCTAAGTGCCTTTTCCATCAAAAAATGTAGTTTGACCTCGCTCGAATCGGGACTCAGGCTAAGTTCCTTCTCGGTCAAAATAGTGCAATTTGACCTCACACAAACAGGGACTCATGCTAAGTGCCTTCGCCATCAAAATAGTGCAGTTCGACCTCGCTTGAACTAGGACTCAGGACAAGTTCCTTCACTATCAAAATATTTTAGTTCGACCTCACTTGAACCAAGACTTAGGCTATGTGCCTTCACCATCAAAGCAGTGCAGTTCGACCTCGCTCGAACTAGGACTTAGTCTAAGTGCCTTCGCCATCAAAATAGTGTAGTTCGACCTCGCTCGAACTTGGACTCAGGCTAAGTGAATTCACCATTAAAAAGTGCAGAACGACGTTGCTCGAACCAGGACTCAAGCTAATTGATGTCGCCATCAAAATGGTGACATTTGACCTCGTTCGTACCGCGACTCTGGCTAAGTGCCTTCTCCTTCAAAGTAGTGTAGTTTTACCTCGCTTGAACCAAGACTCAGGCTAAGTGCCTTCACCATCAAAATAGTGGCAGTTTGACCTCGCTTGAACTAGGACTCAGTCTAAGTTCCTTCCATATCAAAACAGTATTGCTCGACTTTGCTTGAACTAGGACTCAGGCTAAGTGCCTTCGCCATCAAACTAGTGCAGTTTGACCTTGCTTTAACCAGTACTGAAGGTATGTTCCTTCACCTTCAAAATAATGTACTTCAACCTTGCTTGATTCGGGACGCAAGCTAAGTCTCTTTTGCATCAAAATAGTGCAGCTAGACCTTGCTCAAATTGGGACTCAAGCTAAGTGCCTTCGCTATCAAAATAGTGCAGTTCGACCTCGCTTGAACTAGGACGTAGGTTAAGTAACTTCACTATCAAAACACTGCAGCTTGACCTCGCTCGAAATGGGACGCACGCTAAGTGCCTTCGCCATCAATATAGTGAAGTTCCGCCTTGCTCAAACTAGGACGTAGGCTAAGTAACTTCGCCATCAAAATAGTGCAGCTCGACCTCGCTCGAACTAGGACTCTGTCTAAGTGTCTTTGCAATCAAAATAGTGTAGTTCGACCTTGCTCGGACTAGGACTCAGGCTAAATGCCTTCGCCTTCAAAATAGTATAGTTTGACCTCGCTCGAGGTAGGCCTCAGCCTAAGTGCCTTCGCCATCAAAATAGTACAGTTCGACCCTGCTTGAACTTGGACCTAGGCTATGTTCCATTGGCATCAAAATTGTGTTGTTTGACCTTGCATGAACAGGGACTCAGGCGAAGTGCCTTTGCCATCAAAACAGTGCATTTCGACCTTGCTGAAATCGGTACTCAGGCTAAGTGCCTTCCCCATCAAAATAGAGTAGTTCGACCTCGCTCTACTACGACTCAAGCTAAGTGCTTTTACCATAAAAATTGTGTAGTTCAACCTTGCTCATATTGGGACTCAGGCTAAGTACCTTCGTCATCAAAAGAGTGCAGTTTGACCTCGCTCGAACTATGACTCCTGCTAAGTTCCTTCTCCATAAAAATAGTATAGTTCGACCTCTCTTGAACAGGGACACAAGCTAAGTGCCTTCCTTATCAAAATAGCGTAGCTTGACCTTACTCAAATCGGGACTCAAGCTAAGTGCTTTCGCCATCAAATTAGTGCATTTTTCGACCTCGCTCGAACTAAGACTGAGGCTAAGTGCATTTGCAATCAAATTAGTACAGTATGACCTTGCTCAAATAGGGACTCAAGCTAAGTTCCTTTGCTATCAAGATAGTGCAGTTCAAGCTCGTTCGACTAGGACTAAGGTGAAGTTCCTTCACCATTAAAATAGTGCTGTTAGGCCTCAATCGAACAAAGACTCAGGATAAGTACCTTCACCATCAAAATAGTGCAGCTCGACCTCGCTCGAACTAGGACTCAGGCTAAGTTCCTTCCCCATCAAAACAGTGCAGTTTGACCCTGCTCGAACTAGGACTTAAGCTAAGTGCCTTCACCATCAAAATAGTGTAGTTCGACCTCGCTCAAACCAGGGCTCAACCTAAGTGCCTTTGCCCTCAAAATAGAGCAGGAAGGTAAGTGCCTTTTGCCATTAAAATAGTGTAGTTCAGCCATGCTCGAACTAGGACTCAGGCTTAGTGCCTTCGAACTCAAAATAGTGTAGATCGACCTTGCTTGAACCAGGACTCAAGCTAAGTACCTTCGTTATCAAAATAGTGCATTTAGACATCTGTCGAATTGGGACTCAAGCTAAGTGCCTTCGCCATCAAAATAATGGAGTTCGACCTCGCTTGAATTGGGACTTACGCTAAGTAACTTCACTATCAAAATAGTGTAGCTCATCCTTGGTCGAAATAGGACTCAAGCTAGGTGTCTTTTCTATCAAAATAGTGTAGTTCGACCTCGCTCGAACTACAACTGAGGCTAAGTTGTTTCGCCTTAAAAATAGTGCAGTTTGACCTCGATCGAACTGGGACTCAAGCTAAGTGCCTTCGCCTTAAAAGTAGTGCAGTTTTACCTCTCTCGAATCGATACTCAAGCTAAGTTCCTTCACCATCAAAACCGTGTTTTTCGACCTCGCACGAACAATTCTTTGCTATGTCCCTTTGCCATCAAAATAGTACAATTCGGCCTCGCTCCAACCAGGACTCAGACTTAGTGCCTTCACCATCTAAATAGTGCAGTTCAACCTTGCTCGAACTAGGACTCAAGCTAACTGCCTTCTCCATCAAAATAGTACAGTTCAACCTTGCTCGAACTGGGACATAGTCTAATTACATTCGCGATAAAACTAGATTAGTTAGACCTTGCTCGAACTAGGACTCAGGCTAAGTGCCTTCACCATAAAAATAGTGTAGTTCGACCTCGCTCTAACAGGGACTCAAGATATGTGCCTTCTCTATCAAAACAATGTTGTTTGACCTTTCTCGGACCGGGACTCAAGCTAAGTGCATTCGCCAACAAAATAGTGCAATTCGACCTTGCTCGAAACGGGACTCAAGCTAAGTGCCTTCACTATCAAAATAGTATAGTTCAACCTCGTTTGAAATGGGACTTAGGCTAAGTTCCTTCGCCATCATAAAAGTGAAGTTCGACCTCGCTCGAACTGGGACTCAGGATAAGTAGCTTCACCATTAAAATAGTACAGCTCGACCTCGCTTAAACTAGGACTCAGGCTAAGTGCCTTCAGCATTAAAATAGTGTAGCTCGACCTAGCTTGAATTGGGACTCATGATAAGTACCTTCACAATAAAAATAGTGAAGTTCGACCTCCTTCAAACTGGGACTTAGGCTAAGTGCCTTCGCCATAAAAATAGTGCAGTTCGACCTCGATCGAGGTGAGACTCAGGCTAAGTGCCTTTGCAATCAAAGTAGTGCAGTTTTACCTCTATCGAATTATGACTCCGGCTAAGTGAATTCGCCATCAAAATAGTGCAATTCAACCTCACTCGAACCGAGACTAAGGCTAAGTTCCATCACCATCAAAATAGTGTTGTTCGACCTCGCTCGAACTAGGACTCAAGCTAAGTGCCTTCGCCATCAAAATAGTGTAGTTCGACCTTGACCAAACCGGGACTCAGGTTAAGTACCTTCTCCATCTAAATAGTGTTGTTCGGCCTCGCTCGAACTAAGACTAAGGCTAAGTGCCTTCGCCATAAAAATAGTGTAGTTCGACCTTGATCGAACCGAGACTCATGCTAAGTACTTTCTCATTCAAAATAGTACAGTTTGACCTCACTCAAACCAGGACTCAAGCTAAGTGCCTTCATTATAAAATTAGTGCATTTTGACTTCGCTCGAACAAGGACTCAGGCTAAGTGTATTTCCCATCAAAACACTGCAATTCGATGTCGCTCGAATCGGGACTCAACCTAAGTACCTTTAACCTTAATATAGTGCAGGTTGACATCGCTTGAACTAGGACTCAAGCTAAGTGCCTTCGTCATAAAAATAGTGTAGTTCAACCTCACTCGAACTTGGACTCAGGTTAAGTGCCTTCCCCATCAAAATAATGTAGTTCGACCTCGCTTGAAATAGGACTCGGGCTAAGTTCCTTCACAATCAAAATAGTGCAGTTCGACCTCGCCCGCACTAGGACATAAGCTAAGTGCCTTCACTATCAGAACAATGGAGTTCGACCTTGCACGAATCTTGACTCAGGCTAATTTCCTTCGACATCAAAACATTATAGTTTCACCTCTCTCAAACTGGGAGTTAGGCTAAGTGCCTTTGGTATAAAAACACCGCAGTTCGACCTAGTTTGAACCGAGAGTCAGGCTAAGCGCCTTCACCATCAAAATAGTGCAGTTCGACCTGCTCGAACTAGGACTTAGGCTAAGTTCCTTTGCCATAAAAATAGTGCAGTTTGACCTTGATCAAACTGGGTCTTACTCTAAGTGCCTTAGACGTCAAGGTAGTGCAATTTTACCTCTCTCGAATTAGGACATAGGCTAAGTGCCTTTGCCATCAAAATAGTATAGTTCGACCTCGCTTGAACTGGATTCAGGCTAAGTGCCTTCGCCATCAAATTAGTGCAGTTCGACGTTGCTCGAATCGGGACTCAGGCGCCATCAAAATAGTACAGTTCAACCTCGCTCGAACTGGGAGTCAAGCTACGCGCGTTCGGCATCAAAATAGTTTAGTTCGACCTTGCTCAAACTAGGACCCTGGCTAAGTACCTTTGCCATAAAGATAGTTTAGTTAGACCTTGCTTGAACCGGGACTCAAGCTTAGTGCCTTTTCCATAAAAAATGTGCAGTTTGAGTTTACTCTAACCGGGACTCAAGCTAAGTGCCTTCGCCATCAAATTAGTGCATTTCGACCTCGCTTGATCTAGGACTTATGCAAAGTGCCTTTGCTATTAAAGTAGTGCATTTCGACCTTGATCGAATCGGGACATATGCTAAGTGCATTTGATATCAAAATAATGCAGTTCAACCTCGTTTGAAGTAGGACTCATGCTAAGTTCCTTCGCCATAAAAAAAGTGCTGTTAGACCTTGCTTGAATTAGGACTCAGAATGAGTACCTTCACCATCAAAACAGTGAAGCTCAACCCCACTCAAACAAGGACTCAGGCTAAGTGCCTTCGCTATAAAAATAGTGAAGTGCAACCTCACTCAAATTGAACTCAGGCTAAGTGCCTTTTCCATCAAAATAGTGTAGTTCGACGTTGCTCGAACAGGGACTCTGGCTAAGTTCCTTCACTATCAAAATAGTATAGTTCGACCTCGCTCGCACTGGGACATAGTCTAAGTTCGTTCACTATCAAAATGAGGTAGTTCGACATTGCTCGAATCGAGACTCGGGCTTATTTCGTTTGCCATCAAAATAGTGCAGCTTGACCTCGCTTGAACTGGGACTCATGTTAAGTGCCTACGCCATCAAAAGAATTCAGTTCGACCTGGCACAAACCGGGAGTCAGGCTAAGCGCCTTCACCATCAAACTAGTGCAGTTCGGCCTCACTCAAACTACGACTTAAGCTAATTGCCTTTGCCATCAAAACAGTGCAGTTCGACTTTGCTCCAACCAGGACTCAAGCTAAGTGCGTTCACCATCAAAATGGTGCAGTTTGACCTCATTCGAACTAGGACTTTAGCTAAGTTACTTCGCCATAAATATAGTGTTGTTCGACCTCACTCGAACCGGGACACAGGATAAGTGCCATCACTATTAAGATAGTGCAGTTTGACCTTGTTCGAACAAGGACTCTAGCTAAGTGCCTTTGCCATCAAAACAGTGTATTTTGGCCTTGCTCGAACCTAGAATCAACCTAAGTGCCTTTGCCCTCAAAACAGTTTAGTTCGATGTTGCTTGAATCGGGACTCAAGTTAAGTGCCTTCATCATCAAAACAGTGCAGTTAGACCTTGCTCGAATTGACTAAAGCTAAGTTCCTTTGCCCTCAAAATAGAGCAATTCGGCCTCGATTGAATTGGGACTTAGGCTAAGTAACTTCACCATCAAGTAACGTGCAGCTCTATCTCGCTCAAACTGGACTCAGACTAAGAGCCTTCACCATCAAAATAGTGCAGTTTGACTTTGTTCGAACTGGGACTCAGGCTAAGTGCCTTCGCCATAAAAATTGTGCAATTTGACCTCGATCGAACAGTGACTCCGGCTATGTGCCTTCGCTATCAAACTAGTGCAATATTACCTCTCTCGAATTGGGACTCAAGTTAAGTGGCTTCAACATCAAAATAGTATTGTTCGACCTCGCTCGAACTAGGACTCGGGCTGAGTGCCTTCACTATCAAAATAGTGCATTTCGACCACACTCGAACCAGAACTCAAGCTAAGTGCCTTCTCCATAAAAAAAATAGTTCGACCTCGCATAAACTGGGAATCAATATATGTGCATTCGCCACCAAAATAGTGTAGTCCGATCTTGCTCGAACCGGGACTCAGGCCAAGTACCATCGCCATCAAAATAGTGCAGTTCGACCTTGCTCGAAATACTACTAAGTCTAAGTGCCTTCACCACAAAAATAGTGTAGTTCGACCTCGCTCGAATCAGGACTCAAGCTAAGTACCTTCTCCATTGAAACAAAAGCAGTTTTACCTTACTCGAATTGGGACTCAAGCTAACTACCTTCGCCATCAAATTAGTGAATTTCGACTTTGCTCGAACTGGGACTCAGGATAAGTGACTTCGTTATCAAAAGAGTGTGGTTTGACCTCACTCAAATTGGGACTAAGGCTAAGTGCCTACGCCATCAAAACAATGTAGTTTGACCTCGCTAGAACTGGGACTTAGGCTAAGTAACTTCACCATCAAAATAGTGCAGCTTAACCTCGCTCGAACTGGGACTCAGACTAAGTGCCTTTGCCATTAAAATAGTGCAGTTCGACCTCGCTCAAACTGAGACTTAGGTTACGTTCATTCTCTTTAATATAGTGTTGTTTGACCTCGATTGAGTTGGGACTTAGACTAAGTGCCTTTGCCATCAAAGTAGCGCAGTTTTATCTCTCTCAAATTGGGACTCACACTAACTGCCTTCACCATCAAAATAGTATTGTTCAACCTCAATCGAACTGGGACTCAGGCTAAGTACGTTCACCATAAAAATAGTGCAGTTCGACCTTGCTCGAATAAGGTCTCAGGCTAAGTGCCACTGCAATAAAAATAGTGAAGTTCAACCTCGCTCGAACTGGACTTAGGTTAAGTGCCTTTCCCATAAAAATTATGAAGTTCAATCTCGCTCGAACTGGGACTCGGGCTAAGTTCCTTCACTATCAAAAGAGTGCAGTTCGACCTTGCTCACATCGGGACTTAGTCTATGTGCCTTTACAATCAAAACAGTTGATTTCGACCTCACTCAAACGAAGACTCATGCAAATTTCCATTGCCATCAAAACAGTTCAACCTAACCTCGCTCGAACTTGGACTAACTCTATGTGCCTTCTGTGAGCACGTGATTTTTGCACTAGGCAATAAATTCCAAAATTAAAAAATAAATACTATTTTTGAGTGCAATTACATGTCTTGTTTGAAATTAGATACATTTGTGTGTTTGAATAATCAAAATTAGAAAATAAAATAAAAATAGGTGAAATACATGTATTTTTGGATTAATTAGTTTTAAAAGAAAATCAACAAAAAAGGAGCATTAATAACGGAAATTATAGAAAAATAGCAAAAAATTACTAAAAAATGTCAGAAAATTAGTGAATGTAGGAAATTGAGTAATTTAAATAATACAAAAAATAAAAAAATGAAATACAAAGAAAATTATCAAAAGAAAATTGAAATACTAAGAAAATACAAAAATACAATAAAAGTGGGCTAAAAGAGTTTTGAAATACTGGGCAAAACATATTGGCCCAAATAACCGGTCCACTTGATCCAAATCGAATGCAATCTCAGTCGTTCATCCATGCAAATCTAACGGTTGAGATATTAAGTGAGTATTAATTAGTTAATTAAACCTGAGATTGAATCTCAGCCGTCCAAAGCTTATGATCTAACGGGTGAGAGCGGACCTCTCATTTAAGTCAAGACGGCACTGTTTTGTATTTACCAATCTTGACCGTTGATATTAATTGATCCAACGGCCGAGAGTTCATCAACCCCTCCGAGTATATAAGGCCAATGTCTCTTCAGAGACCGGCCATTTACACCCTTTCCTAACCTTAGCCGCCCTTTCTTCTCCCTTCGTCTTCTTCATCTTCTTCAGACACCGGCCAGCCATGGAGACTGGCCTTCTCCACGGCGGTCTCCAGCCACACCCCATATCCCTCTTCTCCACTTTTCTATTCTTCATCTCAAAACCTTACAAAACTCCATGAAACCCTAAAAACCTTTCACCTTCTTGAAACACCGGTCATCGGAGTTCACCGCCGATGACCAAAACCAAGCAAACCCCACCCAAATTAACACCAAAGCATCCTCACCACCAGATCTACCACCTCCCGTACCCAGTTTCCGTCGAATAACCCTCATACGTCTCGAATATTAAAAGATAGGTCGCCGGAAACCTAACTCCGGCGACTTTAAACAAAACACCCTCAAAGCTCCTACCTTTTCCCCTTTCTAAAACACCTACCATAACCATGAAACTACAAATCTGAGATCTTGAGCCTGAAAAAGAAAATCAAAAAAGAAAATAAAGAAAAAGAAAAGAGAAACTGGGAAAAAGAAAAGAAGAAAAATAAAAGGAAAATGGGAAAGCTCAGGGGACAGTCCCTGCAAGATAAGTCCCTTCCCCTCTTTGTTTGCTTTCTTTACTTGTTTATTTTTGTTATTTCTTATCATTTTCTGTGTGTTCAGTATGTTTCTTCTGATAAGTTAGTCTTATGAACAAACCGCATGTTTAGACTAGGGTTTTTAGTTTTTGAAAAGTTTTTGTTTGTTTGTTCTGTTCTTCTGTTAAAGATCTATTCTTCTTTATCTTATCCATCTTAGTATATTAGATGCATGTTTAGATTAGGGTTTGTCTTTAAGAAATCTTGTTCGTTTGTTCTGATTATTCTTATCTTTCATTTATATCACTCATATGTTTAGATTAGGGATTTTTGCCTTTAAGAAATTCTCTATTTGTTCTATCTCTCCATGTCTACTCTATTTAAGGGTTACTGTTAGGAATGTTTTGTTTAATCTTGGTTGTTCTCTGATTAACATCCCTTCATGCCTATTTTTCATCTTTTGCAAACCATGCTCTCTTCTGAAACTGCTTTATGAGTTTTACCTATATGTGTTTGTGTCAAGAGCATCTTAAGTATGACTTGGGATTTTCAGTGTTTCATTAATTATAAGGAAGTTTTGAATATGCTTGTTTAATGACTAATTGACAATCTGTTGTGAAATTTGAGTTTGTAAGTCTATTGATTGTGATTCAACATATTCAACCCTTTTCTATGAATTTTGATTAATTGATAAACAATTCTGATTTCATTGGCTATGTGCGCAATTATTTGTGAAACTGGCTATGTTTGCAATAGCCTTGTGTTAAGTGAACACAGTTAATCCCTATCATGCCTAGGTGGATTGGTTATAGCTGCAGTAGTATTAAACCTATAAGTGGTGGAAATTGAAACATGTATTAAGTGTCTTAGAATAGGCTAAAACTAAAAATCACAAAAAATAGGCTATAAGTTATATAAGTGACCAAGAGTGGTCAATTTTGCAATTGCCCTACTCTGTTAGGCCTCACACACTGGCTAATAATTAAATAGGCTAGATGTGTAATAAATTTTTGTTTAAGTCTAATAGTTTAGACTTTCCAAAGCCCGGCTTGACCTATGAGCACATGTGGCTAGACTTGCAAAGGTCTCAGCCATGCATGTTGTTCAGTAATGGGCCTCAATTGCAAAGCCAAGTCCAATCTTTGGACTGGCTATGTTTTAAATAGGATAATAAGCAGGCTAATCCTGCAAATCAGTTTAAATAACATAAATGAAATAAAAATGGTTAAAATTGAAATAAGTCTAAAGTTTGATATAGACTGTCCTTACATTTTGATACAAAGGCTGGCCATTAGTTAAATAAGAGTTGAATCTCTTAAAACTTGACCTAGGCAGGTCGGGTAATTAGTTAATGCCTACAAGGGCATATAAGAAACATAAAATGGCAAAAAGGTAGATTTAATAGAGCCTATAGGGATATATAAGACATTTGGGCTCCTGATTTCTGCTATTTTGCAGAGTATTAAGGGTATATTGGCCTTAAGGAAAAGGTAATTTAGTAAAAAACACTAACAAGTAGGGGCACCTTAGTAAAAACCCCAAAATGGAGTCAAATAGAACCCTCCAGCACATGCTGGAAGGGATCTTGTAACAGAAATAGGGTGTAAAGTGTAAGATTTGGTAAAATAAGAGGGGAGGAAATAGAATTATATTCTATCTTTTCCCCCAAAAAATTTGACCTCTCTACACCTCTAAATACCCCCATTTTAGGACTAGTTTAAGGGCTGGATTTTGGAAACAAAATTTTCAGAAAGAATTATACACTAAAATAGCAAATAGTTGTCTGGTTTTCGAGCTGAAATTGCTGTTTGGAGTTATTTGGAATCTCTGCTCATTTGCTGGGTTTCTTCGAGTTGCTATTGCTGTGTTATTATCCATTCATCTCGGAATTTTTCTTCACTATTGCATTGCTTGTTGAGTTTACTGTTGTGCCTGTTTGATCTCCCGTAGAAATAATCGAGTTTACTTGCTGAATCAGGTACACGTTTTGTTCGTACCTATGTAACTTTGAAGCTTGATGAAATGAAGATTTAGAAATTTTTTAAAAGCGTGTCGTTACCTCTTCGTTTTTTCTGTTCTGTAGATGATTAATTAGTTTAAGTTTGTAATTCATTACGACCTTGTATGTATAAGTAGAAGCTCAAACAAAAACAATGTAATAAGTAGTAAATACTAGTAGTATAGTTGTAGTAGTTAAGTCACTTAGTTAAATAGGTTAAAACCATAAAACAAGGCTAACTAATCTTGACATGGATATATAACATGCGAACTCTCAGCAATAACTTTAATTAGCTTTATGTAGGTAATCTAATTTGGTATTTGACACTTAGATCCAAACAGGTTCTTAAACAGTGACAATAAAATGAAATTATAATTAATACTGATTTCCATGATATCACAATCAGACTCAATGACGAGATGTGATTACGTATTTGCGAGTGAGTCAATTTAGCCTAGGTAATTGAATGTTAGTTCTAAACGACTGAATCGTTAGTTTAGTTCTAATTCACATGTTTAAAATAGTCTCCTGTTAATTACCTATTATAGAATTCAGATTAGTGACATGAATTGGTCCGTGAGTATAAAGTAAATAGTTTGGTCAATTAAGTCTTCTGCATATTAGACTTTATGATTTAGATTCAATATTGTTAGCTTCTGTTAGAAATTAATCTCTTAATAAAGAAATATTGTTCGAATTCTATTCTCTTTTGGTCTTTCTGAGTTTTTACTTTATCATGAGTCCTCATTTTTATTTTTATCACTACTGCTTCGTCTCTGATCTGGGCCTGATGTGCGACTTAGGCCTGGAATACATTCGAGAATTAAATGGGCTATTGAATGAAAGCCCAAATCCGGTCTGGGTCACTAAGACCCAGACAAATGTAATAACCCATTTAGTATAGATCCAGAAGTCCACGCCCAATAATAATGGAAACAACAAGGGCCTGGACTCGCTTCTAGAGTTACAGTTGATCAAAAATGACTAAGGGAAAAAAAAATAGAAAAACATAGTATATACATATTAGGATTGGACTATAAAATTAAATTGGGACGAGCCTCACACAATAACAAAATAGTGGGGCCCCATTTAGTAACAAAGTGATATATACAATAGATTCGGAAAGATTAATATCGAATTCCATAGCCTCTCTCAAAATGTTTAAAAGCCGTTAAATGCTATTTAGGCACGATTTAATATACTTTCCCTAAATACAAGTGTGCACTTGGTGAACTCAAATCCTAAACCCCGGCGAAGCCGAAATATATTAAAAGTCACAGGCGTACTGGTTGCGGTGTGACCCGAAATACGTTTTCACGACGTCGCAATTCTTTAAAACATTAAAGCTGGAAACACACACACACATTGTAAAAAGTATATAACAAGTCATATAAAGATTGTGAATGACGGTTGAGCGACCGTGCTAAAACCACGGAATCCAGGAGTGCCTAACACCTTCTCCCGGGTTAAAAGAATTCCTTATCCAGGTTTATTTTTCGCGGAATATAATAACAGAGTCAATTTCCTCGGATTCGGGATTAACCGGTGACTTGGGATACCATTATCTTCCCAAGTGGTGACTCTGAAAATTAAATAAAAATCCCGGACCGATTGTCCTTTATTTGGAAAAACTCCTTCCTCTTTGTTATTATATCCTTCTCGGGTATATGAACATTGAGGTATACCCAACGTATCTTTTCAAAAGGGATAGTAAAATGTGTAGTAAAAAGGGAGGTGTGACAGCTCTGGTGACTCTGCTGGGGAAAAGCAACCCAGAACTTCAGTTTCAGGGTTTAAGAATTCGAGTTCTCGATATTATTTGACTTTGTTATATGCTTTGAACAACATGCTATGTGTTTTACCACTTGGATATTATATGGATTGTATATATAAATTTTGCCGAAAAAACTTTTCTTCTTCACCCTCGGGGATGCGCTTACTGGTTGAGACTCCCCTTTCTGTTAAGTCACACCTAAATTAAGAAACAGAGGCCGGATAAGTTACAAAGCCGATTGACTCCGCGGGGGCACCGGTACGTAGCCCCCTCTTCGATTTGAGTTGTCCGCTCGGCTACACTGTCTAGCACCATATGAAACCATAAGATATTGAACATAGATCTAGGACGATTTTTTGCATCATAACTGACTTCGGGGACTCCACACAGGGGTTGGGTCCGTCTAGGACAGGTGACCCTATAATTAAAGACCGAGCATATTATGTGTTGCATTTTTAATTGTCCTTGATCGTTATGCGGACCGGCAAAATTCCCGAGAGTAGAAAAAGAATATTCAAAAAATGAAAAAAAAAGAGATAGAACTAGTGAAAAAAGATTTGTTGGAAAATTTGGAAATCTGGAAAATGAGAAAAATAGCTTTGTTGTTAAAATAATTGGTCAATTAATCTGACCGAACTACGCAGGTTTGATTCTCGCCATTAGGTGGGATACGTAGGAAACCCTTGAACGGGTCCAACCACCCTTTCGAAAAAGACCAAAAATATTTTCGTTTCAAATAATCGAGGTGACCGCTATTTTTGGAAATAACCGAATGTTTCGAAAGCACGCCGGAAGGTTGTTTTAGAAAAAATGGCCACTTCGAAAGTCATGTTTTCCCTGTTTCAAAATAAAAATGAAAATTTTCTTTGAAAAATATTTTTCATTTTTTCTAAATAAAATCTACTTAATAAATGTGCGGGATGAGCACGATACAGAATGAACCCTTCACTTTATTGAATAGAATCCCTTTGGAGCTAAGACTATGGTGGAACGACATGGGACAGAAAGGAGAAAACTGGGTCAAATGCTACTTAAAGGATCTTAGAGGTTTAATGGACATAATTCCCCGAGGTGAAATAATTCGAGCGCTTGTCATAGGCTGGGATCTTGCGCACAATGTTCTACATTTTTCGGACTTTGAACTCACTCTCACTCTCGAGGAAATTGCTTACTATATAGGGAAAAATGAGGTCACCTTAAAAAAGAAATATCCGGTGGCTCCAAGAGCAATAACGTTGCACCGTTTCCTGGACTCTTTGAAGATTGCTCGAAATGTCCACAACGAGGATCTGGCTAGTGGATTTTGCACCGTAAACTTCATTTACAATAGATATGGACATGTCGGGGGTTTCAATGACCCCACGAACAAACTTTGTAGCAAGTCCAACCGAGCTAAATGGGAGGAACATCGACGATTCGCTTTCCTAGTGACGTTTCTTGGGATAATTATATTTCCAACAAAGGACAGGCATACTGATACAAAAGTCGCTGGGGTAGCCAGCACTTTGATTGTACAAGATAATTGCACTTTGGCTCCAATGATTATAGCGGATATCTCTCCTGCCCTGACTACATGTAAAGCAGGGTACAACTTCTTTGAGGGGTGTAACTTGATTCTGCAAATCTGGTTGATAGAACATCTATGCCGTCATCCTTCGTTCTCAAGATATGGGCCGACTGAAAGAACGTGCATCGAAGAATTCTATATGAGAACAAAACAAGTTAAGCTACCAGAGGGAGTTAAGGATTGGATTTCATATCTACGATCGTTGGCCGACTGCCAAATCGATTAGGCATATGGATGGTTGCCCCTCGATGAGGTGATTTACGTGCCAACAGAAGGGTCACACTTCTTGATCATGGGTTTGAAAAATATCCAACCTTATGCCTCGTACAAGGTCCTACGACAACTTGGATGATGTCAAGTTATACCAAAGGATGGGGACCTCAGTTTGCAAGTAATAGAGATTAGTCCGGATGGGCAATTCCCGGAAGCAAATGTCCAACAGATTTGGAATGAGTGTCAAAATGTGAATGCAGAAACTTGTGTGGAGAACAGAGCTCCGGGAGAAGTATCACCAGGGTATGCTGCATTGTATCGACGAGGTATTGAGCATGATAGACTATCGAAAAGGCCTCACTTTCAAGATTTGGCGGAGCAGTCTAAGGAAAACAGAAATTGGGCGGCCAAAGAAAATAAGTATAAGGCCAAAATCAGCTTGCTAGAAAAGCAGTTACGAGATCTCCAATTCGAGAGCGGTTTACAGGCAGCATCTGACGTTGGAGAAAAAGCAGCTGAAAATGGAGAATGAAATTCTAAAGGCTCAGGTTGCTAAAATTAAAATTGCATCTGAGATCACGGTTCGCTTAGCCCGAGACAAGAAGCTAATTGAAAATCTTCGGTGCAAAGTAAAGGACTACAACTTTGATCTGGACAAAGCAGAAAAGGAGTTAGTCAAGGTTCGGAAGCAACTGGCGAAAGATGTCGAATAAAGAGCTATGTTGGTTCAGCAACTACAAGACAAACATGAGGTTGAGGTAGCTCGGCTAAGAAAGAAAATCATCACAGCCACTGTCAAGAGTAACAAGATCATCAAAGAATTTGAAGAAAGAGAGCATTGTTGCGTGACTATGGCTCGGTTAGAGTTCGAGCTACAACGACTGCAAAAAGAAAACCAACACACCCTAGATGCTCGCGCCAAACAGATTAGCAGGTTACTTCGAGAGAAAGGGGTCGTCCGAGAGAGAATCATCCATATTGCTCAATGTATCACCCGAAAGTGCGAACTGTGTGAATACATGTCCTGAGCAATGTTTATATCAGCTGTGAAATTCTTTGTGAAGCAAGTCATGTCCGACCTAGACAGGCTCCAAAGTGGATTACCATATAGGCCCGCGGCAACACCGAACGACGTCTCGCGGGCATTAGGAGCATTAATGTATTCATAGGGCATGCATTTTGTATTCATATTTCCTTTTGCATTAGTAGCACTACACCATCTTGTAAATCAATGTTTTTTATCAATGAAAAGATCAAAAGTTGTTGCTAATCCTTTTTACTTTGTATCAATTGATTGCACGATAGGCAAATAAGTAGGAATGAAAATTAATAAAGGAAAGAAGAAAAGAGAGGAAAAGAAAAGAATGAAAAAATAGAGAGAAAAAAAGGAAAGATGAATTAAAAAGAGAAAAAGAAAAATAAAAGAAAGGATTAGATGATGTTGGTGCAAAATGGAATAAATGCCGGGATGGTGCATGACGATCAAGGGCAAAAGTTGTGATTTTTCGAACATTGCATCTTATCCTTTTAAGTACTAACTATTAACAAGTGTTGTTGTTTATGAGAATCAGATTTCAGCTGGCAACTGGTACTCTGGCAAATCATCATTACAACACACGATCTAAGACTATGACAAAGGATGTGTCTCAGAAAATTGAGTCAACTATCATGGACCCTGTGCAAGAAGAGGAGGTCGTGGATGTAGCAGGGATGAAGGAGGAAATGTATAAGCTCAAGCAGCAGATGTCAGAAATGTACCAAGCTTGGTCCAGGGGTCAACCCTTACCCGTATATCCAGCCAACCCAGCATATGTCCCTCCCGTCAATCCTAATCCCGAGCCACCTACCATGAACTCATCCTCCACGTACCCAGATTACCACCACTACTATGCCTCCACTTCTCAGGCACCACCACCACTATCCAAATAGATTCCACCCCAGCCACCACAGGTGGCCCCGGTGTATGTAACACCTCCACCTGTTGATCTGCATAAGTCGTCAAGTGAACCAGTGTTCCATGTGCAAGATAGCAATTACTATCCGCCGGAACCGACATTTAGGCAGCATGAATCATACACCCCACTGATAGAGACAACTGAAGAAAAGCCTGTCAAGAACTTGGAACAAGAGGAAATGGCACGGGAGATGAGGAGTTTATAACAATCTTTCCATAATACAAGGGCTAGGAGGCCAAGTGAGCGTAGCATACAAAGATTTGTGTTTGTTCCCAGAGGTGCAACTCCCGGTTGGGTTCAAGCTACCTAAGTTCGACATGTACGGTGGACATAGGGAACCTGTAGCCCATCTCAGAGGATATTGCAGCAAGATGCATGGTGCATGAGGGAAAGATGAACTTTTGATGGCCTACTTTAGTCAGAGTTTGAGCGGTTCTACGCTGCAGTGGTATACACATTAGGATCACACTAGATGGTTCATCTGGGACGATCTAGCGCAATCATTTGCCAACCACTTCCAGTACAACTTGGAGATAATACCAGACAGACTGTCGCTTACTAAGATGGAGAAGAAGCCCGGAGAAAGTTTTCGGGAGTACGGCTTTAGATGGAGAGAACAAGCGGCACGAGTGGACCCGCCAATGAAATAGACTGAAATGCTAGATTGTTTTCTGCAGGCCTTAGAGCCTACTTACTATGGCCATCTGGTGTCGGCTATTGGTAAGAATTTCAATGAAGTAGTGAAAATGGGGAGTTTTGTAGAAGAAGGTTTGAAAACCAACAAAATCATGAGATTTTCAGCTATCAAGGCCACGAATCAGGCTACACAGACTGGGAATGGAGGATCCATTGGAAAGAAGAAGAAGGAATAGGTTTCAGTTGTAGAAAGTAAACCATGGATTCGGAGCCAAAGCATATACCATCACCCACCTCGCCCATACTAACCATACCTCCCAGCACCTTATAACACGCCTCCACCATATTATCCACCCACTACTCCATATTACCCCATCCCACAAGCCCAACCTTACCCATCACCCCCTCATGTATGGCGAGCCCAAGTCTCACAAAACGTCTATTATACATAGAACACCTACCCTCATTCTAGAACCTACAAGAACCCAAATAGACACAACTTCCAACCTGATCCATAAATGAGAACAGAGCCCAAACAAAGAAAACATTCACCCCGTTGGGGGAGTCTTACACCAGCCTCTATCATCGTCTAAAAGAATTGGGGATGCTAAACCCGATTGAACCAAAACTGCCAAACACACCTCCCAGAAACATTGACCAGTAAGTCAGGTGTGAATATTGCTCCGGGGCACCGGGGCACGATACTGAAAAGTGTTGGCACTTGAAAACTACTATACAAGAGCTCATTGACAGTAGGAGGATTGAGGTACAGTCTCCAGAGAATCCAAACATTACTCAAAATCCGCTGTCATCTCATTAAGCGACACGCATGATAGAGTTAGAATAAGAGGAGAGTAGCTGGAAGCCGTCCCAATCAGTAATGATGATAAAAGCCAACAATAAAGTAGAGACGCCTGCACAAATCTCGAGGCTTTCATTGTTAATTCACTCATAGGAGCACAAAAAGGCATTGTTGAAGATACTGAATGAAGCACATGTCGCCGAAAAGATCTCAGTATGCCATCTTGAGAAGATTACCAACAAGATTTTTGAGTCAAACAACATAACATTCTCCGACAATGAATTGCCTGTCAAATCGACTGAACACAATAAGGCACTCTATCTTACCACCAAAAGTGAAGAATTAGTGGTTACTCGGGTTTTAATAGACAATGGGTCGAGTGCAAACATTTGTCCACTTTCAACTCTCGGAAAGCTGAAAATTAATCCTGACAGAATCCTGCAGAATAGTGTGAGTGTCCGAGGGTTTGACGGAGGAACCAAAAATACTTTGGGAGATATCATTTTGGAGGTCACCATTGGGCCGGTAGAATTTACTATGGAATTTCAGGTGTTAGACGTCACTGTGTCCTATAATCTATTGCTGGGTCGGCCATGGATCCATGCGGCTAAGGCCAGTACCATCATCCCTACACCAAATGGTAAAGTTCGAATGGGAGCAGTAAGAAATTACAGTGCATAGAGAAGAAGACACTTGCAATGCCATAATGCCCTTCGAGGAAGCAGATGGGGACCCTTGTCTGGGAAAAGGGCTTTGAATAGCCTTACAGGGAATAACTCAACCTGTCCATCTACCAGTAAACAATGACACCTTTGGCTTAGGCTTCAAACCTACCCACACCGACATCCAGAAAGCCAAAAGAACCAAAACGAAAAGTTGGACCCTTCCTAAACCAGTCCCAAAATTGTCCGACACCTTCACCAAGCCTGGTACACAATGACATCTGACGTCTGCTGCGTCAAGGTATGCTGAGATTCGACCCGATGTGGAACTCTTGGCGAGGTTTGAAATGTTATTTGGGGACGTAAACATGGTAGAGATGGGCGAGGGTACCAGCAAGATAGGCATTCAGTTCGTGGGGTCTAGTGTTGCACTCAATAATTGGGAAGCCACTCTTTTTCCAATCAGAAGGGAGTCTTGGTAGTTAGCTTTTGAAATATTTCATCATTTCCCAAAAAGCAATTTTATTTTTGTACTCCCCACCCCCGTTGAAATCAAATGTACCCAGTTTTTGTTCATCTTTTGAAAAAGTATCAATGAAATGTAGTTTCTTCTTCTTTCTTCATTTTCGCCTTATTTTTATTTATTTTTCTTTTTCTTCCTTTTGTACAGTTCAATATGCGCTGATTCTGATGATATGTCACGCATGAAGGATTCCCGGCCCAGTTCTGACAATCGAATTATTATACAAGAAATTAAGAATGAGACTGAGATAGAATATGAGGATGAGGAAATATTGGAGGAAATAAGTAAATACTTGAATCAATATGAGGAAAAACCCAAACCGAACTTAAGTGAGACAGAATCTATCAATCTGGGGAGTGGGGATAATGTCCGAAAAACAAAAATTAGTGTACACTTAGAAGCCTCCCTCAGGAAATAGTTGATAATGTTGCTGCATGAATTCAAGGACATCTTTTCCTGGTCCTATGATGACATGCCCGGACTTAGCACTGATTTGGTGGTACATAAGTTTCCTATTTATCCTGAATCCCGGCCGGTAAAGCAAAAATTGAGAAAGTTCAAAACGGACATCAGCGTAAAGATAAAAGAATAAGTGAATAAGCAGTTTGAGGCAAAGGTCATACAAGTTACTAAGTACCCCACCTGGTTAGCAAATGTTGTGCCAGTTCCAAAGAAAGATGGAAAAACCAGGGTGTGTGTTGATTACAGTGACCTCAACAAGGCCAGTCCCAAGGATGATTTCCCATTGCCGAATATCCACATACTAATAGACAATTGCGACAAACATGAAATTGGCTCTTTTGTAAATTGCTATGCGGGTTATCACCGAATCCTAATGGACGAAGAGGATGCCGAATAAACAACTTTTATTACGCCTTGGGGAACATACTGCTATAGAGTGATGCCGTTTGGGTTAAAGTGCTGGAGATACTTTTATGAGGGCAATGACCACAATGTTCCATGATATGATGCATCGAGAAATTGAAGTGTATGTGGATGACGTCATCATAAAGTCCAAGAAGCAACATGATCATGTCAGGGACTTGAGGAAGTTTTTCCAAAGACTTCGAAGGTACAATCTTAAACTCAATCCTGCGAAATGCGCTTTTGGAGTACCCTCAGGGAAGCTATTGGGATTTATAGTAAGTCAGCGAGGCATTGAACTAGATCCGTCAAAGATAAAAGCCATCCAGAGTTTCCTCCACCGAAGAACAAGAAGGAAGTAATGAGCTTACTAGGAAGGCTAAATTATATTAGCCGGTTCATCGCTCAGCTGACATCAACATGCAAGCCTATTTTCAAGCTTTTAAAGAAGGATGCAGCAATGAAGTGGACCGATGAATGTCAAGAAGCTTTCAATAAAATCAAGGAATATTTGGCAAATCCTCCAGTGTTAGTTCCTCCAGAGCTGGGAAGACCTTTGATCTTATATCTGACAGTGCTTGATAATTCTTTTGGCTGTGTACTGTGACAACACGATGAGGCGGGCAAAAAGAATAAGCTACATAATACCTTAGTAAGAAATTCACATCTTACGAGGTAAAATATACCTAGTTAGAGAGAACATGCTATGCATTGACCTGGGTGGCTCAAAAATTGAAGCATTATTTGTCAGCATACACCACATATTTGATATCACGGTTAGATCCTCTGAAGTATATATTCCAGAAGCCCATGCCCATGGGAAGACTTGCTAAATGGCAGATTCTGCTCACAGAATTTGACATCATTTATGTAACATGTACGGCGATGAAGGTGCAAGCAGTTGCAGATCACTTGGCATAAAATTCAGTGGATGATGAATATGAGCCACTGAAGACCTACTTTCCGGATGAGGAGGCAATGAATGTTGAAAAAAATAAAATGAAGTGATACGCCAGGATGGAAGATGTACTTCGACAGAACCGTCAACAATAAAGGAGTTGGTATTGGAGCAGTGCTTATTTCAGAAACGGGTCAACACTATCCCATTGCCGCTCAGCTTCGATATTTCTGTACCAATAATATGGCCGAATATGAGGCGTGTATATTGGGATTAAGGATGGCAACAGATATGGGTGTTCAAGAGATTTTTGTCATGGGTTACTCGGATCTTCTGATACATCAAATTCAAGGAGAATGGGAGATAAGAGATTTGAAATTGATACCTTATCGGCATTGTCTACATGAATTATCCCAAAGATTCCAATCCATAGAGTTCAAACACATCCCAAGAATGCACAATGAAGTTGCAGATGCTCTGGCCACACTATCATCTATGTTACATCATCCAGACAAAGCATGTATAGATCTACTACAGATCCAGGTGTGTGATCAAAATGCTTAATGTTTTGCTATAGAAGGAGAGTTGGATGGAGAACCGTGGTATCACGACATCAAGGAATACTTGAAGACAGGGAAGTACCCAGAGCAAGCCACTATGGGTCAGAAGAGAGCTGTAAGATGCTTAGCAAATGGCTTCTTCCTCAATGGAAGAACAATATATAAAAGAACACCAGACTTGGGCTTGCTGAGATGTTTGGATGCACAACAAGCTGATGAGATTATGATTGAGGTGCATGCTGGAGCTTGCGGACCACATATGAGCGGGTATATCCTAGCAAAGAAGATTTTGAGATCCGGATATTATTGACTCACCATGGAGCGGGACTGTATCATGTATGTGGGGAAATGACACCAATGCCAAGTACATGGAGATTTAATCCACTCCCCGCCATACGAATTGCATACGATGTCTGCACTCTGGACATTTGTTGCTTGGGGCATGGATGTTATTGGACCAATAGAGCCTGCAGCTTCTAATGGACAAAAATTCATTTTGGTCGCGATTGACTACTTTACTAAGTGGGTGGAGGCAAAAACATTCAAGGCGGTGACGAAGAATGCCGTGGTGGATTTTGTGCATGAAAATATTATATGCCGATTGGGAATTCCCAAAGTAATCATCACAGATAACGGGGCCAATCTGAACAGTCACCTCATGGCGGAAGCGTGCCAGAGATTCAAGATCCTACATCGTAACTCTACACCTTACAGGCCAAAGGCAAATAGGGCAGTAGAAGCTGCAAACAAGAATATAAAGAAGATCCTTAGGAAAATGGTGGAGGAGTCGAGACAATGGCACGAGAAACTACCTTTCACTCTTATGGGTTATCGCACAATAGTGCGCACTTCTATCGGCGCCACACCCTAATCATTGGTGTATGGGACAGAGGCTGTTATACCCGAGGAAATCGAGATACCGTCACTATGAAACATAGCTGAAGCTGGGATATATGACGATGAATGGGTAAAAGCCCGACTGGAGAAATTAAATCTGATTGACGAGAAGAGGTTGGTAGCATTTTGCCATGGGCAATTATCAACAAAGAATGGCCAGAGCATATAATAAGAAGGTGCGTCCTCAGAAGTTTGAAGTTGGACAACTTGTATTGAGGAGTATCTTACCGCATTGGGCTGAAGCAAAGGGAAAATTCGCGCCAAACTGGCAATGGCCATTTATGGTATCACAGGTGTTGTATAATGGGGCATTATATTTGACAGACGTTGAAGGGAAACGCGTAGAGACTGCTATCAATTCAGATGCGGTCAAAAGATACTATGTATGATTCCTTTTCAATTGTATAATTGTATTTTGTTTTGATTTTGTAATTGAAACGATGAAGGCATTTTATTCTCTATCCAAACACTTTATCCATTGACATCCCCTTTGAGCCGTGTTCGATATATTCTTTCACACCCCTCTCTCAGAATTGCTTATGACACGAAAAGAAAAGTAGCAAATAATTAAAAACAAAGGAAAAAAAAGGAAGAAAAAAAAGGGCGAAAAGAAAAAAAAAAAGAGGAAAAGCCAATGCAAACAAAAGAAAAATACAATGAAATTGGGAAAAAGTCAAAAGAAATTCATCAATTTATGACGTAGTCTAAACTACGTCTGACTTGATCCCGAAAGGGTACGTAGGCAGCCTCACTGAGGTTCAGTCACAATAAAGAAAAAATTCAAATCCCCCACATATTGAAACTAGGGCAGAAGTTATGTTTTATAATTCCAAGAGTTGTAAATATTTTCAAACCCTCGTAAATGTTGAGCCTTTATACCTTTCTTTCTTAACCCATCCAAAAGCAACGTTACAGTCCAAAGAAAGACCTTCTAATCAATTTCAAGAAAATAACAAATGCAATGAGAATAAAGGAAGATTGGTACATTGGACAACATCAGTGGTGCAAAAAAACAAAAGACAAAAAGGAAAAATGAAAAAAAAAATGAAAAAAGGAGAGAGTCTCGTCGGTGGAAACCTTTACCGGCACTGTGAGGCGACTGTGAGGTTGAGAGAAATAAAATGACAGAGTCTCATTGGTGAAAACCTTAACCGGCACTGTGAGGTGACTGTGAGGTTGAGATAAATAAAGTGAGAAAGTCTTGTCAGTGAAAACCTTTACCGGAACTGCAAGGCGACTGTGAGGATGAGAGAGAATAAATGAGAGAGTCTTATTGGTGAAAACCTTTCACGGCACCATAAGGCGATTTCAAGGATTATTATGGTAAAAGAGAAAAAGCGACAAAAAATAGGATCAGTTTGGGTTGTAAGCAATTTGGAGTCAGAATGATGGATTGAACGAACTGGGTCGGATTTAAATACACGGCATGGTCAACAGAATCAGCCGACATACCCAGATAAGTCCTATCACTTGTCCAAAACACCCTTACCCTTTTGAAACTCATTTTCCCGCATTTCATTGTTTATCCTTTGAAGGCTAACTACCATCATCCAATGATAAGAGTTGAAATAACACTGGATCAGAAAAGAAAGAAAAGAAAATAGTGAAAATAAATAAAGGAGTCTGGCAAATAGAGCCAAAAGAAAAGAAAACAAAAAGGTGTAAAACAAGAAAATACAAAAAGAGCCTGCAGAAGATAGTCAATTGAAAGATCGCACACCAGAAGAAAAGTAAAGGAGGAAAAGCAATAAGAGGAAGGAGCAGCAAATGCCAGTTGCCAGCAGCTTATAACTAATAAGATTTTGTTTTTGTGATTTAGACAGGAACAAATCGTCACTAATCACTTTAAAGTGAATGTGACCAATGTGGAAAGATAAGAAAACATTAAAAAGAAAGCTCAGCAATAAATGGAGGAATCCATGGATGAAAATCACTCAATCGAGAAAATACAAAACAGCAAGGAGGTATCATTTTTTAAATTCACACTCCAGTTATCAAACTGAGGGAATACTTTTCTGCATTTGCATTTCATGCATCAGGCGCCCACCTGGATAACAAGGGAATACTTTTCTACATTTGCATTTCATGCATCAGGAGCCCACCTGGATAACAAGGGAATACTTTTCTGCATTTCATGCATCAGTCACCCACCTGGATAACAAGGGAATACTTTTCCGCATTTCGACTTTTCTGCATTTCGCATTCCATGCATCAGGCGCCCACCTGGATAACAAGGGAACACTTTTCTGCATTTTCCCTTCCATGCATCAGGCGCCCACCTGTATAACAAGGGAATACATTTCCGCAATTTTTAATTTCTGTTTAGGCGCCCACCTGAATAACAAGGGAATACATTTCCGCAATTTTTAATTTCTGTTCAGGCACCCACCTGTATAACAAGGTAATACATTTTCGCAATTTTTAATTTCTGTTCAGGCGCCCACCTGTATAACAATGGAATACAGTTCCGTAATTTTTAATTTCTGCAATTTTAGTTTGCGTTAGATAACATGAGTAACACCGTAACATGAAGAGCCCATACTGGGGCAGAAGGAAAGTTTGTTGTTTTTGTTCAGTTTGAAGGCAAGAAGTAACATCGAAAATCAAAAAAAGAGGGGGAAGCAAGGAAAAGAAAATCATCAAAAAGAAAGTCAGCCACATAGAAAATCAAAGGAAAAGAGACAAAGAAGAATAAAGAGACAAGAAGTTAGATAGGAGCAATTGTAACTCGTAGAATTATAGCTTAGAATAGGTTCTATATTTTTCATTCCCCCCCCCCGGTGTAATAAGGAGTAGGTCAGCAAGTCTTAATAGTGTCAAAGCAACAGTAAGTCTGGTAGTTTTTTAACTACCAGACCTTCCCGAACTACACTGATCCGATTCATGTTTAGCCCAAGATATGTAGGCAACCTCTAAAGCAGGATGCGGTCAAAAGGTTTTAAAAAAATGCTTCTTACGGAATATGCCAGTGGGCAAAAATCTCTCATTACTGCTCACTTGTCTTTGCACTAAAACTCTTCGTGTTCCCGAGCAAAGAGGGGCAGCCGTGAGCATGTAATTTTTGCACTAGGCAATAAAATTCCAAAATAATAAAATAAATAATATTTTTGAGTGCAATTGCATGTCTTGTTTGAAATTAGATACATTTGTGTGTTTGAATAATTATAATTATAAAATCAAAAAAATAGGTGAAATACATGTATTTTTGGATTAATTAGTTTTAAAAGAAAATCAACTAAAAAGGAGCATTAATAACGGAAATTATAAAAACATTTGCAGAAAATTACTAAAAAATGTCAGAAAATTAGTGAAGTTAGGATATTGAGTAATTTAGATAATACAAAAAAGAAAAAAATGAAATACAAAGAAAATTATCAAAAAAATTGAAATACTAAGAAAATACAAATATACAGTAAAAGTGGGCTAAAAGAGTTGTGAAATACTTCCCCAAACACATTGGCCAAAATAACTGGTCCACTTGATCCAAATCGAATGCATTCTCAGCCGTTCATCCACGCAAATTCAACGGCTGAGATATTAAGTGAGTATTAATTAGTTAATTAAACATGAGATTGAATCTCAGCCGTCCAAAGCTTGTGATCTAACGGGTGAAAGCGGACATATCATTTAAGTCAAGACGACACCGTTTTGTATTCACCGATCTTGACCGTTGATCTTAATTGATCCAATGGCCAAGAGTTCATCAACCCCCCCGAATATATAAGGCCAATGTGTCTTCAGAGACCGGCCATTGAAACCCTTTCCTAACCCTAGCCGCCCTTTCTTCTCACTTCGTCTTCTTCATCTTCTTCAGACACCGGCCGGCCATGGAGACTGGCCTTCTCCACGGTGGTCTCCGGTCACACCCTATCTCCCCCTTCTTAACTTTTCTTCTTCTTCATCTCAAAACCTTACAAAATACCGTGAAACCCTAAAAACCTTTCACTTTCTTGAAACTCCGGTCATCGGAGTTCACCGCCGATGACCAAAACCAAGCAAACCCCACCCAAATTAACACCAAAGCATCCTCACCACCAGATCTACCACCTCCCGTACCCAGTTTCCCTCGAATCTCCCTCCTCTATCTCGAATATTCAAAGATATGTCGCCAGAAACCTAACTCCGGCGACATTAAACAAAACACCCTCAAAGCTCTTACCTTTTCCCCTTTCTAAAACACCTACCATAACCATGAAACTACAAATCTGAGATTTTGAGCTTGAAAAAGAAAATAAGAAAAGAAAATAAAGAAAAAGAAAAGAGAAATTGGGAAAAAGAAAAGAAGAAAAAGAAAAGGAAAATGGGAAAGCTCAGGGGACAGTCCCTGCAAGCTAAGTCCCTTCCCCTCTTTGTTTGCTTTCTTTACTTGTTTATTTTTGTTATTTCTTGTTATTATCTGTGTGTTCAGTATGTTTCTTCTGATAAGTTAGTCGTATGAACAAACCGCATATTTAGACTAGGCTTTTTAGTTTTTGAAAAGTTTTTGTTTGTTTGTTCCGTTCTTCTGTTAAAGATCTATTCTTCTTTATCTTATCCATCTTAGTATATTATATGCATGTTTAGATTAGGGTTTGTCTTTAAGAAATCTTTTTCGTTTGTTCTGATTTTTCTTATCTTTAATATCTTTCATTTATATCACTCGTATGTTTAGATTAGGGATTTTTGTCTTTAAGAAAGTCTCTGTTTGTTCTATCTCTCCATGTCTACTCTATATAAGGGTTAGTGTTAGGACTGTTTTGTTTAATCTTGTTTGTTCTCTAATTAACATCCCTTCATGCCTATTATTGATCTTTTGCTAACCATGCTCTCTTCTGAAACTGCTTTATGAGTTTTACCTATATGTGTTTGTGTCAAGAACATCTTAAGTATGACTTGGGATTTTCATTGTTTCATTAAGTATAAGGAAGTTTTGAATATGCTTGTTTAATGACTAATTGACACTGTGTTGTGAAATTTGAGTTTGTTAGTCTATTGATTGAGATTCAACAATATTCAACGCTTTTCTCTGAATTTTGATTAATTGATAAACAATTATGATATCATTGGCTATGTGTGCAATTATTTGTGAAACTGGCTATGTTTGCAATAGCCTTGTGTTAAGTGAACACTGTTAATACCTATCATGCCTAAGTGGATTGGTTATAGCTGCAGTAGTATTAAACTTATAAGTGGTTGAAATTGAAACATGTGTTAAGTGTATTAGAATAGGCTAAAACTGAAAATCATAAAAAATAGGCTATAAGTTAAATAAGTGACCAAGAGAGGTCAATTTTGCAATTGACCTACTCTGTTAGGTCTCACACACTAGCTAATACTTAAATAGGCTAGATGTGTAATAAAATTTGGTTTAAGTCTAATAGTTTAGACTTACCAAAGCCCAGCTTGACCTTTGATCACAGGTGGCTAGACTTGCAAAGGTCTCAGCCATGCATGTTGTTCAGTAATGGGCCTCAATTGCAATGCCAAGTCCAATGTTTGGACTGGCTAGGTTTTAAATAGGATAATAAGTAGGCTAATCCTACAAATCATTTTAAATAACAAAAATGAAATAAAACTGGTTAAAATTGAAATAAGTCTTAAGTTTGATATGGCTTGTCCTTAAATTTTGATACAAAGGCTGGCCATTAGTTAAATAAGAGCTGAATCTCTGAAAACCTGACCTAGGTAGGTCGGGTAATTAGTCAATGCCTTCAAGGGAATATAAGGAACATAAAATGGCAAAAAGGTAGATTTAATAGAGCCTATAGGGATATATAAGATATTTGGGCTCCTGATTTCTGCAATTTTACAGAGAATTAAGGGTATATTTGTCTTAAGGAAAAGGTAATTCAGTAAAAAACACTAACTAGTAGGGGCACCTTAGTAAAAACCCCAATATGGAATCAAAGAGAACCTTCCAACACATACTGGAAGGGATCTTGTAACAGAAATAGGGTGTAAAGTGTAAGATTTGGTAAAATAGGAAGGGAGGAAAATAGAATTATATTCTATCTTTTTCCCCCAAATATTTCACCTCTCTAGGAGTAGTTTAATGGCTGGATTTTGAAAAAAAAAAATTCAGAAATAATTATACACTAAAATAGCGAATAGTTGTCTGGTTTTCGAGTTGAAATTGTTGTTTGGAGTCATTTGGAATCTCTTCTCATTTGCTGGGTTTTTTCTAGTTGTTGTTGCTGTGTTATTATCCGTTCATCTGGGAATTTTTCTTCACTGTTGCATTGCTTGTTGAGTCTACTATTGTGCCTATTTCATCTCCCCTAGAACTAATCGAGTTTGCTTGTTGAATCCGGTACATGTTTTGTTCGCAGCTATGTAACTTTGAAGCTTGATGAAATGAAGACTTAGAAATTGTTTAAAAGCATGTTGTTACCTCTTCGTTTTTTTGTTTTGTAGATGATTAATTAGTTTAAGTTTGTAATTCATTAGGACCTTGTATGTATAAGTAGAAGCTCAAACGAAAACAATGTAATAAGTAGTAAATACTAGTAGTATAGTTGCAGAAGTTAAATTACTTAGTTAAATAGGTTAAAACCACAAAACAAGGCTAATTAATCTTGACATGGATATATAACATGCGAACTCACAACAATAACTTCAATTAGTTTTATGTACGTAATCTAATTTAGTATTTGACACTTAGATCCAAACAAGTTCTTAAACGGTGACAATA
Organism: Nicotiana noctiflora; assembly: GCA_032618575.1. Lineage (NCBI taxonomy): Eukaryota > Viridiplantae > Streptophyta > Magnoliopsida > Solanales > Solanaceae > Nicotiana > Nicotiana noctiflora. The sequence goes on from JASVEL010007604.1 coordinate 569,257, forward strand.
AAATTAAATTATAATTAATACTGATTTCCATGATATCACAATCAGACTCAATGACGAGATGTGATTAAGTATTTGCGAGTGAGTCAATTTTGCCTAGGTAATTGAATGTTAGTTGTAAACGACTGAATCGTTAGTTTAGTTCTAATTCACATGTTTAAAATAGTCTCATGTTAATTAACTTTTATAGAATTCAGATTAGTGACATCAATTGGTCCGTGAGAATAAAGTAAATAGTTTTGTCTATTAAGTCTTCTACATATTAGACTTTATGATTTAGATTCAATATTGTTAGCTTCTGTTAGAATTTATCTCTTAATAAATAAATATAGTTCTAATTCAATTCCCTTTTGTTCTTTCTGAGTTTTTACTTTATCATGAGTCCTCATTTTTATTTTTATCACTACTGCTTCGTCTGTGATCAGGGCCTGATGTGCTATTGAACGAAAGCCCAAATGGGCTATTGAACGAAATATAGTTCTAATTTAATTCCCTTAGGCCTGGAATACATTCGAGAATTAAATGGGCTATTGAACGAAAGCCCAAATCCGGTCTGGGTCACTAACACCCAAACAAATGTAATAACCCATTAAGCACAGATCCAGAAGTCCAGGCCCAATAACAATGGTAGCAACAAGGGCCTAGACTCACTTCTGGAGTTACAGTTGATCAAAAATGACTAAGGGAAAAACAAAAATAGAAAGACATAGTATATACATATTAGGATTGGACTATAAAATTAAATTGGGACGAGCCTCGCACAATAACAAAACAGTGGGGCCCCCTTTAATAACAAAGTGATATATACAATAGATTCGGGAAGGTTAATAGCGAATTTCATAGCCTCTCTCGAAAGATTTAAAAGCCGTTAGACGCTATTTAGGCACGATTTAATATACTTTCCCTAAATACGAGTGTGCACTTGGTGCAACTCAAATCCTAAACGCCGGCGAAGCCAAAATGTATTAAAAGTCACAGGCGTACTGGTTGCACTGTGACCCAAAATATGTTTTCGTGACGTTGCAATTCTTAAAAACATTAAAGTTGGAAACAGACACACATATTGTAAAAAGTATATAACAAGTCATATAAAGATTGTGAACGACGATTGAGCGACCGTGCTAAAACCACGGAATCCGAGAGTGCCTAACACCTTCTCCCAGGTTAACAGAATTCCATATCCAGGTTTCTGTTTCGCAGACTGTAATAACAGAATCAATTTCCTCGAATTCGGGATTAAACTGTAACTTGGGAGACCATTATCTTCCCAAGTGGCGACTCTGAAAATTAAATAAAAATCCCGGACCGATTGTCCTTTATTTGGAAAAACTCCTTCCTCTTTGTTATTATATCCTTCTCAAGTATTTCAACATTGAGGTATACCCAACATATCTTTTCAAAATGGACCGTAAAAGGGGTAGTAAAAAGGGAGGTGTGACACCTTCGCCATCAAAATAGTTCAGTTTGACCTTACTCAAACCGGGAGTCAGGCTAAGCGCCTTCGCAATCAAAATAATGCAGTTCGACCTCGCATGAACTAGGACTCAGGCTAAGTGCTTTTGCCATAAAAATTATGCAGTTCGACCTCGCACAAACCGAGACTCACGCTAAGAGACTTCACTATCAAAATGTTGTATTATTATGTCATTCGAACTAGGACTCTGGCTAAGTGCCTTCGTCATCAAATAGTGTAGTTGGACCTCGCTCGAACAAGGACTCAGGCTAAGTGCCTTCACAATCAAAATAGTGTAGTTCGACCTTGCTTGAACGAGGACTCATGCTAAGTGCCTTTGTAATCCAAATAGTGCAGTTCGACCTCACTCGAACCGGAACTCAACCTAAGTGCCTTCGCCCTCAAAACTGTGCAGTTCGACCTTGCTTGAACCAGGACTGAAGCTCAGTGCCATCTTCATCAAAAAAGTGCAGTTAGACCTTGCTTGAATTGGGACTCAAGGTAAGTCTCTTCACCATCAAAATAGTACAATTCGACATCACTTGAACCGGGACATAGGCTAAGTAACTTCACCATCAATACAGTGAAGCTCTACCTCGCTCGAGTTGGACTCTTGATAAGTGACTTCTCCATCAAAATAGTGTAGTTCGACCTCACTCGAACCGGGACAAAGTCTAATTGCCTTCACAATAAAAACAGTGTCGTTCGACCTTGCAAGAACGAGGACTCTAGCAAAGTGCCTTTTCCTCAAACAATATAGTTTGACCTTACTCGAACCAAGACTCAACCTAAGTGCCTACGTCTTCAAAATAGTTTAGTTCGACCTAGTTTGAACTGGGACTCAAGCTAAGTGCCTTCATCATCAAAACAGTGCAGTTAGACCTCGCTTAAATTGAGACTCAAGCTAAGTTCATCTGCCATTAAAATAGAGGAGTTCGACCTCGCTTGAACTGGGACTTAGGCTAAGTAACATCACCACCAAAATCGTGCAGCTCAACCTTGCTCAAATGTGACTCAAGCTAAGTACCTTCACCATAAAATTAGTCTATTTCGACCTCGCTCGAACGAGGACTCAGGCTAAGTGCCTTTGCCATCAAAACAGTTCAGTTCAACCTCACACGAAAATAGGGACTCAGGTTAATTACCTTCACCATCGAAATAGTGTTGTTCGACCTCGATCGAACTGGGACTCAGGCTAACTACCTTCACTATCGAAGTAGTGCAGTTAGACCTCGCTCGCACTGGGACTTAGGCTAATTCCCTTCACTATCAAAATAGTGAAGTTCGACCTTGCTCAAATCGGGACTCATACAAATTTCCCGTGCCATCAAAACAGTGCAGTGTGACCTCACTCAAATTGGGACTAAGGCTAAGTGCCTTCGCCATCAAAACAATGCAGTTCGACCTGGCTCAAACCGGGAGTCAGGCTAAGTGCCTTCACCATCAAAATAGTGCAGTTCGACCTCACTAGAACTAGGATTCATGCTAAGTGTCTTTGTCAACAAAACAGTGCAGTTCGAACTAGGACTCAAGCTAAGTGCATTGCCATAAAAAAAGTGTTGTTCGACCTCGCGCGAACTAGGACTCAAGCTATATGCCTTCGCAATAAAATATGTGCAATTCGACCTCGCTTGAACTGGAACTCAAGCTAAGTCCCTTCGCCATAAAAATAGTGCAGTTCGACCTCGCTCGAACTAGGACTCAAGCTAAGTGCCTTCACCATAAAAATAGTGTAGTATGACCTTGCTCAAACCAAGACTCAACCAAAGTGCCTTCGCCATCAAATTAGTGCATTTCGACCTCGCTTGAACTAGGACTCAAGCTAAGTGCCTTGGCCATCAAAATAGTGCAGTTCGACCTTGCTCAAACAAGGACTCAAGCGAAGTGCCTTCGCCATCAAAATAGTGAAGTTCGACCTTACTCTAACTAGGACTCAAGTTAAGTTCTTTTTCCATCAAAACAGTGTAGTTCGACCTTGCTCGATCTAAGACTCGAGCCAATAACCTTTGCCATAAAAATAATTTATTTAGCCCTTGCTTGAATGGAGACTCAAGCTACATGCCTTTCTCCATCAAAACAGTACAATTTGACCTCACTCGAACTTGGACTCAAGATAAATGCCTTCACCATCAAATTAGTGGATTTTGACCTCGCTCGAATGAGAACTCAGGCTAAGTGCCTTTCCCATTAAAATAGTGCAATTCGACCTCGCTCGAACTAGGAGTCAAGATCAGTGACTTTTCCATAAAAATAGTGTAGTTTGACCTCGCTCGAACTAGGACACAAGCTAAACGCCTTCTCCATCAAAATAGTGTAGTTTGACCATACTCGAACCGGGACTCAAGCTAAGTGCCTTCTCCATCAAATTAGTGCATTATGACTTCGCTCAAACTGGGACTCAGATTAAGTACGTTCTTCATCAAAATAGTGTAGTTCAACCTCGCTCAAATGGGGACTCAAGCTAAGTGCCTTTGCCATCAAAACAATGTAGTTTGACCTCGCTCGAACTGTGACTTAGGCTAAGTGACTTCACCATCAAAATAGTGCGGCTTGACCTCGCTAAAACAAGGACTCAGTCTAAGTGCCTTCGCCATCAACATAGTGCAGTTCGACCTCGCTCAAACTGGGACTTAGGCGAACTGCCTTTGTCATAAAAATAGCACAGTTCGACCTCGATCGAGCCATGACTCAGGCTAAATTCCTTCGTCATCAAAGTAGTGCAGTTTTACCTCTCTCGAATTGGGAGTTAGACTAAGTGCCTTCGCCATCAAAACATTGTATTTCGACCTCACTTGAACCGAGACTCAGGCTAAGTTATATCCCCTTCAAAACATTGCAACTTGACCTTGCTCGAACTAGCACTCAAGCTAAGTGCCTTTGCCATCAGAAGAGTGTAGTTCGACCATACTCAAACCGGGAGTCAAGTTAACTACCTTCAACATAAAAATTTGCAGTTCAACCTCACTCGAACTAAGAATCTGGCTAAATGCCTTCACCATAAAAACAGTATAGTTCGACCTCGCTCGAACCAGTTCTCAAGCTAAATGCCTTTCACCATCAAAATAGTGAAATTTGACCCCACTCAAACCGAGACTCAAGCTAAGTACCTTCACCATAAAATTAGTGCATTTCGACCTCGCTCGAACGAGGACTCAGGCTAAGTGCCTTTGCCATCAAAACAGTTCAGTTCAACCTCACACGAATAGGGACTCAGGTTAATTAGCTTCACCATCGAAATAGTGTTGTTCGACCTCGATCGAACTGGGACTCAGGCTAACTACCTTCACTATCGAAGTAGTGCAGTTAGACCTCGCTCGCACTGGGACTTAGGCTAATTCCCTTCACTATCAAAATAGTGAAGTTCGACCTTGCTCAAATCGGGACTCATACAAATTTCCCGTGCCATCAAAACAGTGCAGTGTGACCTCACTCAAATTGGGACTAAGGCTAAGTGCCTTCGCCATCAAAACAATGCAGTTCGACCTGGCTCAAACCGGGAGTCAGGCTAAGTGCCTTCACCATCAAAATAGTGCAGTTCGACCTCACTAGAACTAGGATTCATGCTAAGTGTCTTTGTCAACAAAACAGTGCAGTTCGAACTAGGACTCAAGCTAAGTGCATTGCCATAAAAAAAGTGTTGTTCGACCTCGCTCGAACTAGGACTCAAGCTATATGCCTTCGTAATAAAATATGTGCAATTCGACCTCGCTTGAACTGGAACTCAAGCTAAGTCCCTTCGCCATAAAAATAGTGCAGTTCGACCTCGCTCGAACTAGGACTCAAGCTAAGTGCCTTCACCATAAAAATAGTGTAGTATGACCTTGCTCAAACCAAGACTCAACCAAAGTGCCTTCGCCATCAAATTAGTGCATTTCGACCTCGCTTGAACTAGGACTCAAGCTAAGTGCCTTGGCCATCAAAATAGTGCAGTTCGACCTTGCTCAAACAAGGACTCAAGCGAAGTGCCTTCGCCATCACAATAGTGAAGTTCGACCACACTCGAACTAGGACTCAAGCTAAGTTCGTTTGCCATCAAAATAATATAGTTAAACCCCACTCGAACCGAGACTCTGGCTAAGTGCCTCCACCATCAAAATAGTGTAGTTTAACCTCGCTTGAACAAGGACTCAGGCTAAGTGCCTTTGGAATAAAAATAGTGTAGTTCGAAGTCGCTCGAAACTGTACACAGCCTAAGTGCCTTCGTCCTCCAAATAGTGCAGTTCGACCTTGCTTGAACTAGGACTTAACCTAAGTGCCTTCATCGCCAAAATAGTCAAGTTGGACATCGCTCGAATTAAGACTCAAGCTTAGGGCATTCACCATCAAAATAGTGTAGTTCGATGTCACTCGAACTAGGGCTTAGGCTATGTAATATCACCATAAAATAATGCATCTCTACAACGCTTGAACTGGGACTCAGGCTATGTGCCTTCGCTATCAAAATAGTGCAGTTTGACCTCGCTTGAACTGGGACTCAGCCTAAGTGCCTTCGCCATAAAAACAGTGCAGTCTTACCTCTCTCAAATAGGGACTCAGACTAAGTACCTTCGACATCAAAACAGTGTTGTTCAACCTCGCTCGAACTGGGACTCAGAGTAAGGTACTTCGCCATCAAAATAGTGCAGTTGGACCTCTCTCCAATTGGGACTCATGCAAAGTGCCTTCACAATCAAAATAGTACAGTTCGACCTTGCTCAAACCGAGACTTAAGCTAAGTGCCTTTGCCATCAAAAGAGTGCAGTTCGACCTCACTCGAACAAAGACTCAAGCTAAGTTAATTTGCCATCAAAATAGTGAAGTTAAACCACGCTCGAACCGGGGAATAACCTAACTGCCTTCGCCGTAAAAACAATGTAGCTCGACCTCGCTCGAACTAACACTCAGGCTAAGTGCCTTTGCCACCAAAATAGTGCAGTTTGACCTCACTCGAACTGGGACTCAAGCTTAGTGCCTTCTCCATTAAAGCAATTCAGTTTGACATTACTTGCAAAAGGACTCAAGCTAAGTGCCTTCGCCATCAAATTAGTGAATTTAGACTTTGCTCGAACTGGGACTCAAACTAAGTGACTTCATTATCAAAATAGTGTAGTTTGACCTCACTCAAATTGGGTCTCAGGCTAAGTGCCTTCGCCATCAAAACAGTGTAGTTCGACCTCGCTCGAACTGGCTTGAACTAGAACTCGGGCTAAGTGCATTCACCATCAAAATAGTATTGTTTGACCTTGCTCAAAATGGGACTCAGGCTAAGTGCCTTCACCATCAAAGCAACGCAGTTCGACCTTGCTCAAATCGGGACTTTGGCTAAGTGCCATTGCCATCGAAATAGTGCAGTTCAACCTTGCTAGAACTGGGACTCAGGCTAAGCACCTTCACCATCAAAATAGTGCAGTTCAAACTCGCTCAAATCGGGACACATGCTAAGTGCCTTTTCCATCAAATAGTGCAGTTTGACCTCTCTTGAACTAAGACTCAAACTATGTGCCTTCGCCACCAAAATAGTGTAATTCGACGTTGATCGAACCAAGACTACTACCTTTGCAATCAAAATAATGTATTTCGACGTTGCTCAAACTGGGACTCAAGTTATGTGCCTTTGCCATCAAAATAGTGCAGTACGACCTTGCTCAAATCGGGACTCAGGCTAACTGCCTTCGCCAGTAATATAGTACTGTTCGACCTTGCTCAAACTAGGACTCAGGCTAATTATCTTTTCCATCAAAATAGTGTAGTTCAAAATCGCTTGAACTAGGACTCAAGCTAGGTGCCTTCGCCATTAAAGTAGTGTAGTTCGACCTTGCTGGAAATGCGACTCAGGCTAAGTGCATGCGCCATCAAAATACTACAGTTCGACCTCGCTCGAAATGTGGCTCAGGCTAAGTGCCTTTGCCATCTAAATGGTGTAGTTTGACCTTGCTCGAACCAGTACTCAAGCTAAGTGATTTCTCCATCAATACATTATAGTTTGACCTCTCTCAAAATTGGACTCTACGTAAGTGCTTTAGCCATCAAAATAGTGAAGTTCGACCTTGCTGGAACTAGGACCAGTCTAAGTGCCTTCGCTATCAAAATAGTGCAGTTCGACCTCGCTCGAACTGGGAATCATGTGAACTACCTATGCTATCAAAATATGTATTTCGACCTCTCTATAACTAGGACATAGGCTACATACCTTCGCCATCAAAATTATGCAGTTCGATCTTACTCGAACTGGGACTTAGGCTAACTTCCTTCACCATCAAAACACTGCAGTTCGACCCCGCTCAAATCGGGACTCAAGCTGCGTACCTTCACCATCAATATAGTGCAGTTCGACCTCACATGAACTAGGACTAAATCTAAGTGCATTTTCCATCAAAATAGTGTAATTTGACCTTGCTAAAACCGAGATTCAGGCTATGTCCCTACACCATCAAAATAGTGCAGTTCGACCTCTCTCGAAAAGGGACTCAAGATAAGTGCATGCATCATCGGAATAGTGCAGTTCGTCCTTGCTCAAACTGGGACTCAGGCGATGTGCGTTCGCCATCAAAATATGGCAGTTTGACCTTGATCGATCCGAGACTCATCCTAAGTGCCTTCGCTATAAAAATAGTATAGCTTGACCTTGCTCGAACTGGGACTCTAGCTGAAGGCCTTCACAAACAAAATAGTGTAGTTCAACCTTGCAAGAACTAGGACTTAGGCTAAGTGCCTTCGCCATGAAATTGATATGAAATCATTAATGTGAAATTGTAAAAGAAGACAGCAAGAGAGTTTGCAACCCGTGGGGCACTGATTGCCCCTTTGTTTAACTTGATAGTGTTTTCCATGATTGTTTGGTTGTTGATTTCTTTGTTGATCTTTAGTTGTGCTTTGAGCTGAGAACTACTTGAAACTGAGTAAATATGGGAACATAATTGGCTTTCTTTATTATTTCTTGGTGTAATCATTTGTTGTCACATCATCGTGATTTACTTGTTTAGTGTCTTGAGTTTACTTGGGACAAAACTTGTCCATACATACCGCTACAATTCCAGTGTACTGACGTCCCTTTTACCGGGGACGCTACATTTGTGTTATGATTGTACGTGGATCAGTAGCAGGTACTTTAGCTCATCGGCAGTAGCATCCGTGATCTTCCATTGCTCCTATTGGTGAGCCACTTTCTTTTCGGTGCCCTGCGTGGGTTATGCCATTTCTGCTTTAGACATTATTTTGATTTTGTAAGGTAAAGCCAGAGCCTTGTTACCGGCAAGTATTGTATCATCCTTTGTATCATAGAGGCTCCGTAGACAGTAAACTGTGGGATTATAGTCTTATGTATATATTATATTAGGCGTTGTAAAATGAAATTTGTTAGTAAGTTAATCGTTTTATTATGTTTGAAAATGTGAATTTAGTTATAATTGGTAAGATCTTTGGCTTATAAGCAATGAACAATTCAGGGGTAATGTGCGGGTTAGGAAAGGCACACAGGTCTACTTGACTGGGGCTACCCGGTCGGGCGCCGGTCATGTCCCTCGATTTGGGGCATGACAAACTTGGTATCAGAGCCTAAGGTTTTTAAACTGTCCTAGGAAGTCGTGGAGTCGTGTCTAGTAGCACCCTTCTTATCGATGTGTTGTCGATCACATCTATAAGTTGGGGGCTGCACGGATATTTAGGAATTTACCAATTTCTTTGTTATTCTTTATCGTGCGATAAAGTGCACAGTCAAAGTATTTTTGTCTAATTCGCACGTTGTTCCAAAATTTTCAGAGTACGGCGCCAAAGAAGAAAGGTAGACTCGCCATTGGGGCCAATGCCATTCCAAGTGTGGCTGCAAATCATGTACCCGATGCCGTGGGCGAGAATGACCCACTAGTCTTGAATTCTCCTAGACCATCTATTTCAAACCCAAGTGTCCCTGTTTCGGCTGCGGCAGAGGGTACCACCATCCCTCCTTCCAGTGTTTCTTACTCTAATACGGTTCCAACTTCTGGTTCTGGTGTCTCTAAAGATGATCTTAAAGGAGCCATTCACATACTGACACAGTTAGTGGCTACCCAGGCCCAGAGATCTCATGATGCCCCTACGTCCTACAGCGGGCAAGGAGATCACTCTGGTTCTAGAGTCCACCAGCTCAAACGGTTGGCCCCACCAGAATTCTCAGGCACAGATCCAGAGGCCGATCCACAGGATTTTCTTAATTCTCATTATTAAAAGAGTGCAGTTCGACCTCGCTCGCACTGGGACTTAGGTTAAGCGCCTTCAATATCAAAACAGTATAGTTCAACCTCACTCAAATCGAGACTCAGGCTAATTTCTATTGCCATCAAAATAGTGCAACGTGACCTTGCTCGAAATGGGACTCACGCTATGTGCCTTCGCCATCAAAATAGTTCAGTTCAACCTGGCTCAAACTCTGAGTCAGGCTAAGCGCCTTCGCCATCAAAATAGTGCAGTTCGACCATGCTTGAACTGGGACTCAGGCTAAGTGCTTTCGCCATCAAAATAGTGTAGTTCAACCTCGCTCGAACCGCGACACAAGCTAAGTGACTTCACCATCAAAATGGTGTAGTTTAATGTGGTTCGAACTAGGACTCATGCGAAGTACCTTCGCCATCAAAATAGTGTAGTTGGACCTCGTTCGAACTAGGACTCATGCTAAGTGCCTTCACCATCAAAATAGTGCAGTTCGACCTTGCTCGAACGAGGACTTAGGCTAAGTGCCTTCACCATAAAAATAGTGTAGTTCGATCTTGCTCGAATTGGGACTCAACCTAAGTGCCATCACCCTCAAAACAGTGCAGTTCGACCTTTCTTGAACCAGGACTAACGCTAAGGGCCATCGTAATAAAAAAAGTGCAGTTAGACTTCGCTCGAATTTGGACTCAATCTAAGTGCCTTTGCCATAAAAATAGTTCTTTTCGACCTCGCTTGAACTGAAACATAGGCTAAGTAAATTTACCATCAAAACTGTGCAGCTCGACCTTGCTCGAATTGCACTTAGAATACCTGCCTTTAAATCAAAATAGTTCAGTTCAACGTCGATCAATCTGGGACTCAGGCTAAGTGCCTTCGCCATCAAATTAGTAATGTTTTACCTCTCTTAAATTGTGGCTCAAGCTAAGTGCCTTCACCATCAAAATAGTGCAATTCTACCTCGCTCGAACTTGGACTCAAGCTAATTGCCTTCGCCATAAAAATAGTGCAATTCGACCTCGCTCGAACTAGGACTCAAGCCAAGTGCCTTCGGTATGAAAATGTTTAAGTTCGACCTTTCACAAACTGGGTCTCAGGCTAAGTAGCTTTGCCATCGAAATAGTTCAGTTCAACCTCGCTCGAACTAGGACTCAGTCTAAGTGCCTTTGCCATAAAAATAGTGTAGTTTGACCTCGCTCAAACTGGGACTGAAGCAAATTCCCTTCTCCATCAAAACTATAAAGTTTGAGATTACTTAAACAAGGACTCAAGCTAAGTGCATTCACCATCAAATTAGTGCATTTTGACTTCGCTCGAACTGGGACTTAGACTAAGCGCCTTTGTTATCAAAGCAGTGCAGTTCCACCTTGCTCAAATACTAACATAGGCTAAGTGCCTTCGCCATCAAAACAATGTAGTTCGACGCTCGAACTGGGACTTAGGCTAAGTAACTTCACCATCGAAACAGTCCAGCTCGCCCTCGCTCAAACAATGACTCAGGCTAAGTGCCTTCGCCATCAAAATAGTGTTGTACGACCTCGCTCAAACTAGGACTCAGCCAATGTGCCTTCACCATTAAAATATTATAGTTCGACCTCAATTGAGCTGGGACTCTGACTAAGTGCCCTCGTCATCAAAATAGTGTTATTCGAGCTCGCTCTAACTAGGACTCAGGCTAAGTGCCTTCACCATAAAAAAAATGTAATACGACATCACCTAAACAAAGAATCAGGCCAAGTGCCTTTGCCATCAAAATAGTGCAGTTCGACCTTGCTCGAACTAGGACTCAAGCTAAGTGCCTTCGCCATCAAAATAGTGTAGTTCAACCTTACTCGAACTAGGACTCAAGTTAAGTTCTTTTTCCATCAAAACAGTGTAGTTCGACCTTGCTCGATCTAAGACTCGAGCCAATAACCTTTGCCATAAAAATAATGTATTTAGCCCTTGCTTGAACGGAGACTCAAACTAAATGCCTTTCTCCATCAAAACAGTACAATTTGACCTCACTCGAACTTGGACTCAAGATAAATGCCTTCACCATCAAATTAGTGGATTTTGACCTCGCTCGAATGAGAACTCAGGCTAAGTGCCTTTCCTATTAAAATAGTGCAATTCGACCTCGCTCGAACTAGGAGTCAAGATCAGTGACTTTTCCATAAAAATAGTGTAGTTTGACCTCGCTCGAACTAGGACACAAGCTAAACGCCTTCTCCATCAAAATAGTGTAGTTTGACCATACTCGAACCGGGACTCAAGCTAAGTGCCTTCTCCATCAAATTAGTGCATTATGACTTCGCTTAAACTGGGACTCAGATTAAGTACGTTCTTCATCAAAATAGTGTAGTTCAACCTCGCTCAAATGGGGACTCAAGCTAAGTGCCTTTGCCATCAAAACAATGTAGTTTGACCTCGCTCGAACTGTGACATAGGCTAAGTGACTTCACCATCAAAATAGTGCGGCTTGACCTCGCTAAAACAAGGACTCAGTCTAAGTGCCTTCGCCATCAACATAGTGCAGTTCGACCTCACTCAAACTGGGACTTAGGCGAACTGCCTTTGTCATAAAAATAGCACAGTTCGACCTCGATCGAGCCATGACTCAGGCTAAATTCCTTCGTCATCAAAGTAGTGCAGTTTTACCTCTCTCGAATTGGGAGTTAGACTAAGTGCCTTCGCCATCAAAACATTGTATTTCGACCTCACTTGAACCGAGACTCAGGCTAAGTTATATCCCCTTCAAAACATTGCAGCTTGACCTTGCTTGAACTAGCACTCAAGCTAAGTGCCTTTTCCATCAGAAGAGTGTAGTTCGACCATACTCAAACCGGGAGTCAAGTTAACTACCTTCGACATAAAAATTTGCAGTTCAACCTCACTCGAACTAAGAATCTGGCTAAATGCCTTCACCATAAAAACAGTATAGTTCGACCTCGCTCGAACCAGTTCTCAAGCTAAATGCCTTTCACCATCAAAATAGTGAAATTTGACCCCACTCAAACCGAGACTCAAGCTAAGTACCTTCACCATAAAATTAGTGCATTTCGACCTCGCTCGAACGAGGACTCAGGCTAAGTGCCTTTGCCATCAAAACAGTTCAGTTCAACCTCACACGAATAGGTACTCAGGTTAATTACCTTCACCATCAAAATAGTGTTGTTCGACCTCGATCGAACTGGGACTCAGGCTAACTACCTTCACTATCAAAGTAGTGCAGTTAGACCTCGCTCGCACTGGGACTTAGGCTAATTCCCTTCACTATCAAAATAGTGAAGTTCGACCTTGCTCAAATCGGGACTCATACAAATTTCCCGTGCCATCAAAACAGTGCAGTGTGACCTCACTCAAATTGGGACCAAGGCTAAGTGCCTTCGCCATCAAAACAATGCAGTTCGACCTGGCTCAAACCGGGAGTCAGGCTAAGTGCCTTCACCATCAAAATAGTGCAGTTCGACCTCACTAGAACTAGGATTCATGCTAAGTATCTTTGTCAACAAAACAGTGCAGTTCGAACTAGGACTCACGCTAAGTGCATTGCCATAAAAAAAGTGTTGTTCGACCTCGCTCGAACTAGGACTCAAGCTATATGCCTTCGCAATAAAATATGTGCAATTCGACCTCGCTTGAACTGGGACTCAAGCTAAGTCCCTTCGCCATAAAAATAGTGCAGTTCGACCTCGCTCGAACTAGGACTCAAGCTAAGTGCCTTCACCATAAAAATAGTGTAGTATGACCTTGCTCAAACCAAGACTCAACCAAAGTGCCTTCGCCATCAAATTAGTGCATTTCGACCTCGCTTGAACTAGGACTCAAGCTAAGTGCCTTGGCCATCAAAATAGTGCAGTTCGACCTTGCTCAAACAAGGACTCAAGCGAAGTGCCTTCGCCATCAAAATAGTGAAGTTCGACCACACTCGAACTAGGACTCAAGCTAAGTTCGTTTGCCATCAAAATAATATAGTTAAACCCCACTCGAACCGAGACTCTGGCTAAGTGCCTCCACCATCAAAATAGTGTAGTTTAACCTCGCTTGAACAAGGACTCAGGCTAAGTGCCTTTGGAATAAAAATAGTGTTGTTCGACGTCGCTCGAAACTGTACACAGCCTAAGTGCCTTTGTCCTCCAAATAGTGCAGTTCGACCTTGGTTGAACTAGGACTTAACCTAAGTGCCTTCATCGCCAAAATAGTCAAGTTGGACATCGCTCGAATTAAGACTCAAGCTTAGGGCATTCACCATCAAAATAGTGTAGTTCGATGTCACTCGAACTAGGGCTTAGGCTATGTAATATCACCATAAAATAATGCATCTCTACAACGCTTGAACTGGGACTCAGGCTATGTGCCTTCGCTATCAAAATAGTGCAGTTTGACCTCGCTTGAACTGGGACTCAGCCTAAGTGCCTTCGCCATAAAAACAGTGCAGTCTTACCTCTCTCAAATAGGGACTCAGACTAAGTACCTTCGACATCAAAACAGTGTTGTTCAACCTCGCTCGAACTGGGAATCAGAGTAAGGTACTTCGCCATCAAAATAGTGCAGTTGGACCTCTCTCCAATTGGGACTCATGCAAAGTGCCTTCACAATCAAAATAGTACAGTTCGACCTTGCTCAAACCGAGACTTAAGCTAAGTGCCTTTGCCATCAAAAGAGTGCAGTTCGACCTCACTCGAACAAAGACTCAAGCTAAGTTAATTTGCCATCAAAATAGTGAAGTTAAACCACGCTCGAACCGGGGAATAACCTAACTGCCTTCGCCGTAAAAACAATGTAGCTCGACCTCGCTCGAACTAACACTCAGGCTAAGTGCCTTTGCCACCAAAATAGTGCAGTTTGACCTCACTCGAACTGGGACTCAAGCTTAGTGCCTTCTCCATTAAAGCAATTCAGTTTGACATTACTTGCAAAAGGACTCAAGCTAAGTGCCTTCGCCATCAAATTAGTGAATTTAGACTTTGCTCGAACTGGGACTCAAACTAAGTGACTTCATTATCAAAATAGTGTAGTTTGACCTCACTCAAATTGGGTCTCAGGCTAAGTGCCTTCGCCATCAAAACAGTGTAGTTCGACCTCGCTCGAACTGGCTTGAACTAGAACTCGGGCTAAGTGCATTCACCATCAAAATAGTATTGTTTGACCTTGCTCAAAATGGGACTCAGGCTAAGTGCCTTCACCATCAAAGCAACGCAGTTCGACCTTGCTCAAATCGGGACTTTGGCTAAGTGCCATTGCCATCGAAATAGTGCAGTTCAACCTTGCTAGAACTGGGACTCAGGCTAAGCACCTTCACCATCAAAATAGTGCAGTTCGAACTCGCTCAAATCGGGACACATGCTAAGTGCCTTTTCCATCAAATAGTGCAGTTTGACCTCTCTTGAACTAAGACTCACACTATGTGCCTTCGCCACCAAAATAGTGTAATTCGACGTTGATCGAACCGAGACTACTACCTTTGCAATCAAAATAATGTATTTCGATGTTGCTCAAACTGGGACTCAAGTTATGTGCCTTTGCCATCAAAATAGTGCAGTACGACCTTGCTCAAATCGGGACTCAGGCTAACTGCCTTCGCCAGTAATATAGTACTGTTCGACCTTGCTCAAACTAGGAATCAGGCTAATTATCTTTTCCATCAAAATAGTGTAGTTCAAAATCGCTTGAACTAGGACTCAAGCTAGGTGCCTTCGCCATTAAAGTAGTGCAGTTCGACCTTGCTGGAAATGCGACTCAGGCTAAGTGCATGCGCCATCAAAATACTACAGTTCGACCTCGCTCGAAATGTGGCTCAGGCTAAGTGCCTTTCCCATCTAAATGGTGTAGTTTGACCTTGCTCGAACCAGTACTCAAGCTAAGTGATTTCTCCATCAATACATTATAGTTTGACCTCTCTCAAAATTGGACTCTACGTAAGTGCTTTAGCCATCAAAATAGTGAAGTTCGACCTTGCTGGAACTAGGACCAGTCTAAGTGCCTTCGCTATCAAAATAGTGCAGTTCGACCTCGCTCGAACTGGGAATCATGTGAACTACCTATGCTATCAAAATATGTATTTCGACCTCTCTATAACTAGGACTTAGGCTACATACCTTCGCCATCAAAATTATGCAGTTCGATCTTACTCGAACTGGGACTTAGGCTAACTTCCTTCACCATCAAAACACTGCAGTTCGACCCCGCTCAAATCGGGACTCAAGCTACGTACCTTCACCATCAATATAGTGCAGTTCGACCTCACATGAACTAGGACTAAATCTAAGTGCATTTTCCATCAAAATAGTGTATTTTGACCTCGCTAAAACCGAGATTCAGGCTATGTCCCTACACCATCAAAATAGTGCAGTTCGACCTCTCTCGAAAAGGGACTCAAGATAAGTGCATGCATCATCGGAATAGTGCAGTTCGTCCTTGCTCAAACTGGGACTCAAGCGATGTGCGTTCGCCATCAAAATATGGCAGTTTGACCTTGATCGATCCGAGACTCATCCTAAGTGCCTTCGCTATAAAAATACTATAGCTTGACCTTGCTCGAACTGGGACTCTAGCTGAAGGCCTTCACAAACAAAATAGTGTAGTTCAACCTTGCAAGAACTAGGACTTAGGCTAAGTGCCTTCGCCATGAAATTGATATGAAATCATTAATGTGAAATTGTAAAAGAAGACAGCAAGAGAGTTTGCAACCCGTGGGGCACTGATTGCCCCTTTGTTTAACTTGATAGTGTTTTGCATGATTGTTTGGTTGTTGCCTTCTTTGTTGATCTTTAGTTGTGCTTTGAGCTGAGAACTACTTGAAACTGAGTAAATATGGGAACATAATTGGCTTTCTTTATTATTTCTTGGTGTAATCATTTGTTGTCACATCATCGTGATTTACTTGTTTAGTGGCTTGAGTTTACTTGGGACAAAACTTGTCCATACATACCGCTACAATTCCAGTATACTGACGTCCCTTTTACCGGGGACGCTACATTTGTGTTATGATTGTACGTGGATCAATAGCAGGTACTTTAGCTCATCGGTAGTAGCATCCGTGATCTTCCATTGCTCCTATTGGTGAGCCACTTTCTTTTCGGTGCCCTGCGTGGGTTATGCCATTTCTGCTTTAGACATTATTTTGATTTTGTAAGGTAAAGCCAGAGCCTTGTTACCGGCAAGTATTGTATCATCCTTTGTATCATAGAGGCTCCGTAGATAGTAAACTGTGGGATTATAGTCTTATGTATATATTATATTAGGCGTTGTAAAATGAAATTTGTTAGTAAGTTAATCGTTTTATTATATTTGAAAATGTGAATTTAGTTATAATTGGTAAGATCTTTGGCTTATAAGCAATAAACAATTCAGGGGTAATGTGCGGGTTAGGAAAGGCACACAGGTCTACTTGACTGGGGCTACCCGGTCGGGCGCCGGTCATGTCCCTCGATTTGGGGCATGACAAACTTGGTATCAGAGCCTAAGGTTTTTAAACTGTCCTAGGAAGTCGTGGAGTCGTGTCTAGTAGCACCCTTCTTATCGATGTGTTGTCGATCACATCTATAAGTTGGGGGCTGCACGGATATTTAGGAATTTACCAATTTCTTTGTTATTCTTTATCGTGCGATAAAGTGCATAGTCAAAGTATTTTTGTCTAATTCGCACCTTGTTCCAAAATTTTCAGAGTACGGCGCCAAAGAAGAAAGGTAGACTCGCCATTGGGGCCAATGCCATTCCAAGTGTGGCTGCAAATCATGTACCCGATGCCGTGGGCGAGAATGACCCACTAGTCTTGAATTCTCCTAGACCATCTATTTCAAACCCAAGTGTCCCTGTTTCGGCTGCGGTAGAGGGTACCACCATCCCTCCTTCCAGTGTTTCTTACTCTAATACGGTTCTAACTTCTGGTTCTGGTGTCTCTAAAGATGATCTTAAAGGAGCCATTCACATACTGACACAGTTAGTGGCTACCCAGGCCCAGAGATCTCATGATGCCCCTACGTCCTACAGCGGGCAAGGAGATCACTCTGGTTCTAGAGTCCACCAGCTCAAACGGTTGGCCCCACCAGAATTCTCAGGCACAGATCCAGAGGCCGATCCACAGGATTTTCTTGATGAAATAGATTAGACCCTCAGAGTGATGAAGGCTACAGATATAGAGGGGGTAGAGTTGGCTTCATATGGGCTGAAGGGAGCGGCGCGTTCATGGTTTGAGATGTGGGAGGATTCCACTTAGTTTTAGGTCTTCAAACAGGGCAGTATGAACGTTTGGGAGTACCACATGGAATTCGTATGACTATCCAAGTATGCTCCTCAGCTAGTGTCGACCATGGGTGCCCGGGTTCGACGGTTTGTTCAGGGCCTTAGCCCTTTGGTGGTGAATGAGGACGCCACAACAGCTTTGCACTCGGACATGAACTATATGAGGATTATGGGGTTTGCTTACGCCACAGAGGCTAGGAAGTTGAAGATTCGTACGGAGAGAGAGAGAGTACCAGCAGGGCCTGATCAATGGGTCATTCAGGGAGATCACTTCCAAGGAGAAGGTCATTAGGGCCATCCCAGTCATATGCCCAGTCCTCAGCGAGTGCACCACCATCTGTGCACAGTCATCAGCTAGGTAGTCATTCGACCCCATGTTCAGACAGCAGGAGGTCTCGCTAGTCTAGTCGTCCTGGTTTGAGGTCCCTACAGCAGGGGAGACCTACATGCCCCAAGTGTGGGAGATTTCATACAGAGACCTGCTACCTTGATATCCCGATATGCTTCCGGTGCGGGGTGAGAGGTCACATTCAACGTGACTACCATGCACCCAGTCAGGTTATGGGTAGGGGATTTTCTCAGTCGTCTGGTTCTTCAGCTACTAAATCATCAGTGCATCCTCCAACATCTGCAGGGCGTGGTGCAGCTAGTGGTGGAGCTCATGGTAGGGCTAGACCTAGCCGATTCTATGTGTTGAGTGGCCGCTAGAGTGCTGAGGCGTCTCTAGATGTTGTTACATGTATCTTTTCTGTTCAGACTATCGATTGCTATGCTCTTATTGATCTGAGGTCCTCCTAATCTTATGTCACCCCGTTCATTACTTCATGTTTTGGGATACAACTCGAACAGCTTCATGAGCCATTCTCTGTATCGACTCTAGTTGGTGATTCCATTATAGCCTCACATATTTATAGGAATTTTATTGTTACGGTGAGTGGTCGTGTGACCACAGGCGATCTTATTAAGCTTGGGATTGTAGATTTTACTGTAATTATGGGAATGGATTTGATTTATTCGTGCTTTGCGAAGCTTGACTGTCGGATGAGAGTCTTGAGGCTCGAGTTCCCTAACGAGCCAGTTATTTAATGGAGAGGAAATGGTGTGGTGCCAAGGGGTAGGTTTATTTCCTACCTTAAGGCTTCAAAAATGATCAAGAAGGGTTGTATCTATCATCTGGTCCAGGTAACGGACACCACATCAGATGTGCCTACCCTCAAGTCCGTGCCAATAGTAAATAAGTTTCCCGAGGTATTTATGGATCAGCTTCCAAGGATCCCGCCAGATAGGGAGATCGATTTCGGTATTGATGTATTGACGGATACTCAGCCAATATCCATTCCACCATCCAGAATGGCGCCAATAGAGTTAAGAGAGTTCAAGGAGCAGCTGAGGGATTTATTAGAGAGAGGGTTCGTATGACGGAGTGTGTCGCCGTTGGGTGCTCCGGTTCTTTTTGTCAGAAAGAAGGATGGGTCACTTCGAATCTTCCTTGCTTATCGGCAGCTTAACAAAATTACCATCAAGAATAAATATCCTTTGCCTCGGGTGGATGATTTGTTTGACTAATTGTAAGGAGCGATGTTTTTCTCAAAAATTGATCTAGGGTCCGGGTACCACCAGTTGAAGATCATAGAGCAAGATATTCCTATGACCGCCTTCAGAACTCGTTATGGTCACTTCGAGTTTTTGGTCATGTGTTTTGTTTTAACCAATGCCCCGGCAAATTTCATGGATCTTATGAATCGTGTTTTCAAGCCATTCCTAGATTCCTTTGTGATTGTATTCATTGACAACATCCTCATTTACTCTCGGAGCATAGAGGATCATGCCATTCACCTCAGGGAGCGGCGCGTTCATGGTTTGAGATGTGGGAGGATTCCCGTGAGAAGGGGAGCCCTCCGGCCAGATGGGATGAGTTCGTAGATGCATTCATGGACCACTTTTTGCCTGCTAGGACAATGGAAGCACGTGCCACTTAGTTTTAGGTCTTCAAACAGGGCAGTATGAACGTTTGGGAGTAGCACATGGAATTCCTATGACTGTCCAAGTATGCTCCTCAGCTAGTGTCGACCATGGGTGCCCGGGTTCGACGATTTGTTCAGGGCCTTAGCCCTTTGGTGGTGAATGAGGACGCCACAGCTGCTTTGCACTCACACATGAACTATAGGAGGATTATGGGGTTTGCTTACGCCACAGAGGCTAGGAAGTTGAAGATTCGTACGGAGAGAGAGAGAGTACCAGCAGGGCCTGATCAATGGGTCATTCAGGGAGATCACTTCCAAGGAGAAGGTCATTAGGGCCATCCCAGTCATATGCCCAGTCCTCAGCGAGTGTACCACCATCTGTGCACAGTCATCAGCTGGGTAGTCATTCGACCCCGTGTTCGGACAGCAGTAGGTCTCGCTAGTCTAGTCGTCCTGGTTTGAGGTCCCAACAGCAGGGGAGACCTACATGCCCCAAGTGTGGGAGATTTCATACAGAGACCTGCTACCTCGATATCCCGATATGCTTCAGGTGCGGGGTGAGAGGTCACATTAAACGTGACTACCATGCACCCAGTCAGGTTATGGGTAGGGGATTTTCTCAGTCGTCTGGTTCTTCAGCTACTACATCATCAGTGCATCCTCCAACATCTGCAGGGCGTGGTGCAGCTAGGGGTGGAGCTCATGGTAGGGCTAGACCTAGCCGATACTATGTGTTGAGTGGCCGCCAGAGTGCTGAGGCGTCTCCAGATGTTGTTACATGTATCTTTTCTGTTCAGACTATCGATTGCTATGCTCTTATTGATCTGAGGTCCTCCTAATCTTATGTTACCCCGTTCATTACTTCATGTTTTGGGATACAACTCGAACAACTTCATGATCCATTCTCTGTATCGACTCTAGTTGGTGATTCCATTATAGCCTCACATATTTATAGGAATTTTATTGTTACGGTGAGTGGTCGTGTGACCACAGGCGATCTTATTAAGCTTGGGATTGTAGATTTTACTGTAATTTTGGGAATGGATTGGATTTATTCGTGCTTTGCCAAGCTTGACTGTCGGACGAGAGTCTTGAGGCTCGAGTTCCCTAACGAGCCAGTTATTTAATGGAGAGGAAATGGTGTGGTGCCAAGGGGTAGGTTTATTTCCTACCTTAAGGCTTCAAAAATGATCAAGAAGGGTTGTATCTATCATTTGGTCCAGGTAACGGACACCACCTCAGATGTGCCTACCTTCAAGTCTGTGCCAATAGTAAATAAGTTTCCCGAGGTATTTACGGATCAGCTTCCAAGGATCCCGCCAGATAGGGAGATCGATTTCGGTATTGATGTATTGCGGATACTCAGCCAATATCCATTCCACCATCCAGAATGGCGCCAATAGAGTTAAGAGAGTTCAAGGAGCAGCTGAGGGATTTATTAGAGAGACGGTTCGTACGACCGAGTGTGTCGCCGTTGGGTGCTCCGGTTCTTTTTGTCAGAAAGAAGGATTGGTCACTTCGAATCTTCCTTGATTATCGGCAGCTTAACAAAATTACCATCAAGAATAAATATCCTTTGCCTCGGGTGGATGATTTGTTTGACCAATTGCAAGGAGCGATGTTTTTCTCAAAAATTGATCTAGGGTCCGGGTACCACCAGTTGAAGATCATAGAGCAAGATATTCCTAAGGCCGCATTCAGAACTCGTTATGGTCACTTCGAGTTTTTGGTCATGTGTTTTGTTTTAACCAATGCCCCGGCAAATTTCATGGATCTTATGAATCGGGTTTTCAAGCCATTCCTAGATTCCTTTGTGATTGTATTCATTGACAACATCCTCATTTACTCTCGGAGCATAGAGGATCATGCCATTCACCTCAGGGAGCGGCGCGTTCATGGTTTGAGATGTGGGAGGATTCCCGTGAGAAGGGGAGCCCTCCGACCAGATGGGATGAGTTTGTAGATGCATTCATGGACCACTTCTTGCCTGCTAGGACAATGGCAGCACGTGCCACTTAGTTTTAGGTCTTCAAACAGGGCAGTATGAACGTTTGGGAGTACCACATGGAATTGTTATGACTGTCCAAGTATGCTCCTCAGCTAGTGTCGACCATGGGTGCCCGGGTTCGACGATTTGTTCAGGGCCTTAGCCCTTTGGTGGTGAATGAGGACGCCACAGCAGCTTTGCACTCGGACATGAACTATAGGAGGATTATGGGGTTTGCTTACGCCACAGAGGCTAGGAAGTTGAAGATTCGTACGGAGAGAGAGAGAGTACCAGCAGGGCCTGATCAATGGGTCATTCAGGGAGATCACTTCCAAGGAGAAGGTCATTAGGGCCATCCCAGTCATATGCCCAGTCCTCAGCGAGTGCACCACCATCTGTGCACAGTCATCAGCTGGGTAGTCATTCGACCCCATGTTCAGACAGCAGGAGGTCTCGCTAGTCTAGTCGTCCTGGTTTGAGGTCCCAACAGCAGGGGAGACCTACATGCCCCAAGTGTGGGAGATATCATACAGAGACCTGCTACCTCGATATCCCGATATGCTTCAGGTGCGGGGTGAGAGGTCACATTCAACGTGACTACCATGCACCCAGTCAGGTTATGGGTAGGGGATTTTCTCAGTCGTCTGGTTCTTCAGCTACTACATCATCAGTGCATCCTCCAACATCTGCAGGGCGTGGTGCAGCTAGGGGTGGAGCTCATGGTAGGGCTAGACCTAGCCGATTCTATGTGTTGAGTGGCCGCCAGAGTGATGAGGCGTCTCCAAATGTTGTTACATGTATCTTTTCTGTTCAGACTATCGATTGCTATGCTCTTATTGATCTTAGGTCCGCCTAATCTTATGTTACCCCATTCATTACTTCATGTTTTGGGATACAACTCGAACAACTTCATGAGCCATTCTCTGTATCGACTGTAGTTGGTGATTCCATTATAGCCTCACATATTTATAGGAATTTTATTTTTACGGTGAGTGGTCGTGTGACCACAGGCGATCTTATTAAGCTTGGGATTGTAGATTTTACTATAATTATGGGAATGGATTGGATTTATTCGTGCTTTGCGAAGCTTGACTGTCGGACGAGAGTCTTGAGGCTCGAGTTCCCTAACGAGCCAGTTATTTAATGGAGAGGAAATGGTGTGGTGCCAAGGGGTAGGTTTATTTCCTACCTTAAGGCTTCAAAATTGATCAAGAAGGGTTGTATCTATCATTTGGTCCAGGTAACGGACACCACCTCAGATGTGCCTACCTTCAAGTTCGTCCCAATAGTAAATAAGTTTCCCGAGGTATTTACGGATCAGCTTCCAAGGATCCCGCCAGATAGGGAGATCGATTTCGGTATTGATGTATTGACGGATACTCAGCCAATATCCATTCCACCATCCAGAATGGCGCCAATAGAGTTAAGAGAGTTCAAGGAGCAGCTGAGGGATTTATTAGAGAGACGGTTCATACGACCGAGTGTGTCGCCGTTGGGTGCTCTGGTTCTTTTTGTCAGAAATAAGGATGGGTCACTTCGAATCTTCCTTGATTATCGGCAGCTTAACAAAATTACCATCAAGAATAAATATCCTTTGCCTCGGGTGGATGATTTGTTTGACCAATTGCAAGGAGCGATGTTTTTCTCAAAAATTGATCTAGGGTCCGGGTACCACCAGTTGAAGATCATAGAGCAAGATATTCCTAAGACCGCCTTCAGAACTCGTTATGGTCACAACGAGTTTTTGGTCATGTGTTTTGTTTTAACCAATGCCCCGGCAAATTTCATGGATCTTATGAATCGGGTTTTCAAGCCATTCCTAGATTCCTTTGTGATTGTATTCATTGACAACATCCTAATTTACTCTCGGAGCATAGAGGATCATGCCATTCACCTCAGGGAGCGGCGCGTTCATGGTTTGAGATATGGGAGGATTCCCGTGAGAAGGGGAGCCCTCCGGCCAGATGGGATGAGTTCGTAGATGCATTCATGGACCACTTCTTGCCTACTAGGACAATGGCAGCACGTGCCACTTAGTTTTAGGTCTTCAAACAGGGCAGTATGAACGTTTGGGAGTACCACATGGAATTCGTATGACTATCCATGTATGCTCCTCAGCTAGTGTCGACCATGGGTGCCCGAGTTCGATGATTTGTTCAGGGCCTTAGCCCTTTGGTGGTTAATGAGGACGCCACAACAGCTTTGCACTCGGACATGAACTATAGGAGGATTATGGGGTTTGCTTACGCCACAGAGGCTAGGAAGTTGAAGATTCGTACGGAGAGAGAGAGAGTACCAGCAGGGCCTGATCAATGGGTCATTCAGGGAGATCACTTCCAAGGAGAAGGTCATTAGGGCCATCCTAGTCATATGCCCAGTCCTTAGCGAGTGCACCACCATCTGTGCACAGTCATCAGCTGGGTAGTCATTCGACCCCATGTTCATACAGCAAGAGGTCTCGCAAGTCTAGTCGTCCTGGTTTGAGGTCCCAACAGTAGGGGAGACCTACATGCCCCAAGTGTGGGAGATTTCATACAGAGACCTGCTACCTCGATATCCCGATATGCTTCAGGTGCGGGGTGAGACGTCACATTCAACGTGACTACCATGCACCCAGTCAGGTTATGGGTAGGGGATTTTCTCAGTCGTCTGGTTCTTCAGCTACTACATCATCAGTGCATCCTCCAACATCTGCAGGGCGTGGTGCAGCTAGGGGTGGAGCTCATGGTAGGGCTAGACCTAGCCGATTCTATGTGTTGAGTGGCCGCCAGAGTGCTGAGGCGTCTCCAGATGTTGTTACATGTATCTTTTCTGTTCAGACTATCGATTGCTATGCTCTTATTGATCTGAGGTCCTCCTAATCTTATGTCACCCCGTTCATTACTTCATGTTTTGGGATACAACTCGAACAGCTTCATGAGCCATTCTCTGTATCGACTCTAGTTGGTGATTCCATTATAGCCTCACATATTTATAGGAATTTTATTGTTACGGTGAGTGGTCGTGTGACCACAGGCGATCTTATTAAGCTTGGGATTGTAGATTTTACTGTAATTATGGGAATGGATTGGATTTATTCGTGCTTTGCGAAGCTTGACTGTCGGACGAGAGTCTTGAGGCTCGAGTTCCCTAACGAGCCAGTTATTTAATGGAGAGGAAATGGTGTGGTGCCAAGGGGTAGGTTTATTTCCTACCTTAAGGCTTCAAAAATGATCAAGAAGGGTTGTATCTATCATTTGGTCCAGGTAATGGACACCACCTCAGATGTGCCTACCCTCAAGTCCGTGCCAATAGTAAATAAGTTTCTCGAGGTATTTACGGATCAGCTTCCAAGGATCCCGCCAGATAGGGAGATCGATTTCGGTATTGATGTATTGACGGATACTCAGCCAATATCCATTCCACCATCCAGAATGGCGCCAATAGAGTTAAGAGAGTTCAAGGAGCAGCTGAGGGATTTATTAGAGAGAGGGTTCTACGACCGAGTGTGTCGCCGTTGGGTGCTCCGGTTCTTTTTGTCAGAAAGAAGGATGGGTCACTTCGAATCTTCCTTGATTATCGGCAGCTTAACAAAATTACCATCAAGAATAAATATCCTTTGCCTCGGGTGGATGATTTGTTTGACCAATTGCAAGGAGCGATGTTTTTCTCAAAAATTGATCTAGGGTCCGGGTACCACCAGTTGAAGATCATAGAGCAAGATATTCCTAAGACCGCCTTCAGAACTCGTTATGGTCACTTCGAGTTTTTGGTCATGTGTTTTGTTTTAACCAATGCCCCGACAAATTTCATGGATCTTATGAATCGGGTTTTCAAGCCATTCCTAGATTCCTTTGTGATTGTATTCATTGACAACATCCTCATTTACTCTCGGAGCATAGAGGATCATGCCATTCACCTCAGAGAAGCATTGCAAACCCTTCATCGGCACCAATTCTATGCCAAGTTCTCAAAATGTGAGTTTTGGTTGGAGTCCGTAGCCTTTCTGGGACATGTTATTTCAAGTGAAGGGATTCAGGTGGATCCTTAGAAGATTGCAGTAGTGAAAGACTGGCCTAGACCCACGACCCCGACAGAGATTCGTAGCTTTTTGTGTCTGGAAGGGTACTATCAGAGGTTTGTGGAGGGATTTTCAACCCTCGCCTCCCCGTTGAATAAATTGACGCAAAAGGCAGTTGAGTTCCAGTGGTCTGACGCATGTGAGAAAAGTTTCCAGGAATTGAAGTCAAGGTTGACCTCGACACTAGTATTGGCCTTGCCAGAAGGCACAAAGGGATTTCTGGTTTATTGGGATGCCTCTAGGGTTGGTTTGGGGTGTGTATGGATGCAGCACATAAAGGTCATAGCTTATTCCTCAAGCCAAATGAAGAATCATGTGAAGAATTATCCGACGCATGATTTGGAGCTCGCAGCAATTGTGTTTGCTTTGAAAATATGGCTGCGCTATCTTTATAGAGTTCATGTAGATGTGTTTTCAGACCACAAGAGCCTCCAGTATTTGTTCAAACAGAAGGAGTTGAATCTGAGGCAACGACGATGGTTAGAATTACTTAAAGACTATGATATGAACATATTGTACCATCCAGGGAAGGAAACTATGGTGGCGGACGCTCTTAGCCGAAAATCCATGTGTAGTTTGTCTTATTTGGGTGTGGATAGAGACACCTAGCTCTGGAGGTTTACCAATTGACCATTTTGGGGGTTCGCATCTCGGCATCAGACGAGGGGAATGTTATGGGGCATAATGGAGAAGAATCATCATTGGTTGCGAAAATCAAGGAAAAGAAGTTTATGGATCCAGCATTGGTTCGAGTGAAGGAAGTAGTTATGAATAACAAGACCTCAGTATTTGTATTTAGCAGCGAGGATGGTTTATTGCGGTATAAAGGTATACTATGTGTCTCGGACGTGGAAGAGCTTCGGGAGAGAGTGATGGTAGAGGCTCATATTTCAAGATATTTTATGCACCCAGGTTCTACGAAAATGTATCATGATCTCAAGGAGATTTATTGGTGGAATGGTATGAAAAGGGATGTGGCGAGCTTTGTATCTAAATGCCCAAACTGTCCGCATGTGAAGGCCGAGCATCAATGGCCTGGTAGCTTAACTCAGCTTATAGAAATACCAAGGTGGAAATGGGAAATGATCAATATAGATTTCGTGGTGGGGTTACCTTGCACTCAGCATAAGTTCGACTCAATATGTGTGATAGTGGATTGACTCACAAAATCAGCTCACTTCCTGCCAGTCATGTCCACTGATACTGCGGAGCAATATGCAAAGTTGTAAATCAAGGAGATAGTAAGGCTTCATCGCACTCCACATTCTATTATCTCGAATTGTAGGTCTCAGTTCACAGCTAATTTTTGGAAGAAGTTTTAGCAAGGTTTGGGAACTCAGGTGAATCTCAGCACAGCTTTCCATCCGCAGACCGATGGTTAGGCCGCTGGGACTATTCAGACACTTGATGAAATGTTGCGGGTTTGTGTCTTGGAATTCAAAGGTAATTGGGATGATCACTTACCACTGATAGAATACAACTTTCATGCTAGCATTCAGATGGCCCCGTTTGAGGCATTGTACGGGGGGAGGTGTAGGTCGCCAATTGGATGGTTTGAGGTAGGTCAAGTGGAATAGCTAGGGCCAGACCTGGTATACCAAGCTATGGAAAAAGTTAAGGTTATTCAAGAGAGGATGAAAACTGCACAGAGTCGCCAAAAATCCTATGCAGACGTTCGCAAAAGAGATTTAGAGTTTCAAGTCAATGATTGTGTTTTCTTCAGAGCATATCCTATGAAGGGAGTCATGCGATTCGGAAATAAAGGGAAATTAAGTCCTGGGTATGTCGGGCCATATCGGATCGTTCAAAGGATTGGGCAAGTTGCTTATAGGCTGGAGTTGCCTCCTGAAATGCCATCAGTGCATCTGGTGTTCCATATGTCCATGTTGAAGAAAGTGATTGGAGATGCATCCACCATCATGCCGGTCGAGGCTATTGAGATTAATGAAGATTTGTTATATGAAAAAGTTCTGGTTGCCATCCTTGACAGGCAAGTTCGTAAGTTGAGAAATAAGGAAGTTTCCTCTGTCAAAGAATTGTGCCGAAGTCAACAAGTTGAGGAGGCCACATGGGAAACAGAAAAAGAGACGAAGGAAAAGTACCCCCATTTGTTTGATCAAGATTAGAAGAAATTAGGCGACCCTTCTACTTTTAATAACTATCATCTTGTCCAAGTTGTTTCCTTCTTAGTGTTAGTGAAGTTTCTTTCCTTTTCGCAAAAACAGTTATATGTGTTGTTACCTTGGGTCACATGAACCTTTCCTTGATAAAAGAAAGCCTTATAAAGACTCATGTGTTAAATAAACAACTAATAGTAACTGTAAATTGATAATTGTTTGTTTATGTGTATATGGTGTACTGAGATGGTTAAATAAGGCAACGACTCATTGAAGTAGTTAGTTTATGTGCAAATATAACAATATGATAGAATATGTGCAATCGTTAAGGTAAGAAAGTGTGTACAAGCTGTGGAAAATAATGTAATTGTGTATTGTTGTTTGATAATATGTTTCAGGGGCTCTCCGACCAGGTGGATATGTCCATAATACAAAGGAAACTCTAGCGAAATTTTTCTAAAATATAGGAGTTAGTGAAAATCTTGACAATTTGCATATCATGTCTTTCAAAACCAATAGATTTTAAAAATCCTCATTCGAAGAAGAATGATTTTAAGGGGGAGCGTGGGGATGTAAGGCCCCGTAAAAAAAATTTGTGCTTGAAACCTAGTAGCCGTGGTGTCATGGTTTGAATAAGGTGTTGGTAGTGAATTTAAGTTTCAAAAATTGAAAGAATAAATTTTCAAGAAAATGTCGATTATGCGGTTAGGAATGCGATCGCAGATCTGCTATGCAGACCGCATTCCTACCGTAGAGTTTAACAGAATGTTTTCCAAAAATTGTGTTGAAAATGCGGTCAAATATGTGATCGCAGAATGGAATGCGGACCGCAAATCCATGACATAATTTCTTGATAATTTTTGAGTGTCAAATCTGCGGTGCATTCTACGACCACAGAACACGAATGCGGAGCGCATTCTGGTCCCATATCGTAACAAAACATGTGCGTTTTTAGGGGCAATTCTGCGGTCCATTATGCAGACCACATGTTTATTCTGCGATTGTAGATGCGACTGCAGAATTGACTCGGCCCAGATTTTTATAAAAATTATGACCCGACCCCTTCATTAATAAAATACCTCCAACCTTCATTTTTCTTATATTTACTTAGTAAAACTAGAGAAAGGAAAGATGGGTTCTAGAGAGAGAAATCTAACTATCTTGAAAGATTGTTCCAATCGTTTAGTCAGGATGATCCTAGTGCAAAAGTCATCTTCCCCAAATCTCTAAGAGGTAAAAACCCTAGTCATTTTCCTCTATTTTTTTCAGATTTCAAAGGTAAAGAAAGAATTTCATACAATAGCTTTTGAAAATAGAATGTGACACTCATGCATGATATTTGAACTTGAATCTTAGTAAAAAGAATTAGGTAGGAGCAAAAGTTTGCAAAAATGGAAGTTGGCAACATAGGATAACTTAGGTGAGCCTAAGTAAGAGATTGAAGAAAGTAAATTCGACTCCAGGTAGGTATGGCTAACTTTGATTCTTGTGATATCGCCCTTATGTGTACAAATTCATTGGTATGTGATAATTGTGAGGAATCGTTGTGAAATTCTTTGATTTGGTTGTTGGGTATTCAATAGATGTTGAACAATGTGTAGTGTGGTATGGAAAATGAACTGAAAGATAAAAAGGAAGTTGATTTTGGTAAAGAATTGTGATAAATTGTTGAACATAATGGTACGGGTACTTTCGAATATTGAAACATTGTAACTCGGTTCTGATACTGGTTTGAAAAGTAATTTAAAGAGTGAACCAATTTGTAAAATGATTATTCGCACTTGTTGTGATCTTGTGTAGTGCCTTGTTTGTTGTTTGTCATTGCTGTGATAGAAACTGTATGGTGGGATCGGGTTGCACGCTGCAACACGATATAATAAGGTGTGGGTTGGGGTGATAAGGGTGGCCGAGGTAAAAAGGGTGGCTGATATAATAAGGGTGGAAAGCGATCGAAATTGCCATTGAAATTGATATGAAATTATTAGTGAAATTGTAAAAGGAGACAACGGGAGAGTTTGCAACATGTGGCGCACTGATTTCCCCTTTGTTTGACTTGATTGTGTTTTCCGTGATTTTTTGGTTGTTTCCTTCTTTGTTAATCTTTAGTTTTTCTTTGAGCTGAGAACTACTTGAAATGATGTAAATATGGGAACATAATTGGCTGGCTTTATTATTTCTTGGTGTAATCATTTGTTGTCACATCATCGTGATTTACTTGTTTAGTGGTTTGAGTTTACTTGGGACAAAGCTTGTCCATACATACCGGTACAATTCCAATGTACATACGTCCCTTTTGATGGGGATGCTACATTTGTATTATGATTGTAGGTGGATCAGTAGCACGTACTTCAGATCATCGGCAGTAGCATCCTTATCTTCAACTGCTCATTTTGGTGAGCCCCTTTCTTTTCGTAGCCCTGCGTGGCTCATGCCACTTCTGCTTTAGACTTTATTTTGATTTTGTAAGGTATAGCCGGAGCCTTGTTACCGGCAAGTATTGTATCATCCTTTTATCCTAGAGGCTCTGTAGAATGTAAACTGTGGGATTATAATATTATGTATATATTATATCGGGCGTCGTAAAATGAAATTTGTTAGTAAGTTAATCGTGTGGTTATGTTTGAAAAATGTGAGTTTAGTTATAATTGGTATGATCTTTGGCTTATAAGCAATGAACAATTTAGGGGTAACGCGCGGGTTAGGAAAGGCACACAGGTCCGCTTGACTGGGGCTACCCGGTCGGGCATCGGTCATGTCCCTCAATTTGGGCTTGACGGGCTAAGTGTCTTTGCCATCAAAATAGCGCAGTTCGACCTCCCTCGAACTTGGACTCACGCTAACTGCCTTCACCATCAAAGTAGTGCAATTTGAAATCGCGTGAACTAGGACTCTTTCTAAGTGCATTCACCATCAGTATAGTGTAGTTCAACCTCACACAAATTGGGACTCAAGCTAAGTGCCTTCACCATCGAAATAGTGCAGTTCAACCTCTCTCGAACTAGGACTCAAGCTAAGTGCCTTTGCCCTCAAAATAGTGCAGTTCGACCTCGCTCTAACTAGGACTTAAGCTAAGTACATTTTCCCTCAAAATGGTGCAGTTCGACTTCGCTCGAAGTAGGACATAGCCTCAGTGCCTTTCCAATCAAAATATGGTAGTTTGACCTTGCTCGAACTGGGACTCAAGCTAAGTTCCTTCGCCATCAAAATAGTGCAGTTTGACTTCACTCGAACTAGGATTCAACCTATGTGCCTCGCCATCAAAATAGTGCAGTTTGATTTCGCTCGATTTGGGACTCTAGGTAACTGCCTTCTCCATAAATACAGTGCAGTTTGACCTCACTTGAACTTGGACACATGCTAATTGCCTTTGCCATCAAAATATTGTAGTTTGACCTCGCTTGATTTGGGACTCACGCTAACTACCTTTGTCATCAAAGCAATGTAGTTCGACCTCCCTTGAAATGGGACTTCGGCCAAGTGCCTTTGCCCTCAAAATGGTGTAGTTTGATTTACCTCGAACAGAGACTCAAGCTAGTTCATTGACCATCAAAATAGTGCATCCTGACCTTGCTCGGGGACTCAGGAAAAGTGCCTTCCCCATCAAAACAATGTAGTTTTACCTTGCTCAAACTGGGACTCACGCTATGTGCCTTCACCTTAAATATAGTACAGATCGATATGGCTTCAACTAGGACCTAGCCTAAGTGCCTTCACAATCAAAATACTGTAGTTTGACCTTGCTCGAACTGGGACTCAAGCTAAGTGCCTTCGCCATCAAACTAGTGCAGTTCAACGGTAGTCGAACTGGGACTCAACCTGAGTGCCTCGCTATTAAAATACAGCAGTTTTAATTCGCTTGAACTTCGACTCTAGGTAAGTGCCTTTGCCATCAAAACAACGCAGTTTGACCTCACTTGAACTTGGACACAAGCTAAGTGCCTTAGCCATCAAAACATTGTAGTTTGACCTCGCTTGAACTGGGACTCACACTAACTACCATTCCCATCAAAGCAACACAGTTCGACCTCGCTCGAACTGGGACTTCGGCGAAGTGCCTTTGCCCTCAAAATGGTGCAGTTTGATTTCTCTCGAACCGAGACTCAAGCTAAGTTTCTTGACCATCAAAATAGTGCACCTTGACCTTGCTCCAACTGGGACTCAGGCAATGTGCATTCCCCATCAAAACAACATAGTTTGACCTCGCTCAAACTGGAACTCAGGCCAAGTGCCTTCACATTACCAATAGTGCAGCTCAACCTCGCTCAATCTAGGACCTAGCCTCAGTGCCTTCATAATAAAAATACTGCAGGTCGACCTTACTCGAACTAGGAATCAAGCTAAGTGCCTTCACCATCAAAATAGTGCAGTTAAACGTCACTCGAACTGGGACTCAAGCTAAGTGCCTCGCCATCAAAATAGTGCACTTTGAATTCGCTCGAATTGGGACTCTAAGTAAGTGCCTTCGGCATCAAAATAATATAGTTTGACCTCACTCGCACAAGGACTCAAGCTAAATGAGTTTGCTATCAAAACATTGTAGTTTGACCTTGCTTAAATAGGGAGTCATGCTAATTGCCTTCGCTATCAAAGCAATGCAGTTCAACCTCGCTCAAAATGGGACTCAGGCTAAGTGCCTTTGCCATCAAAATAGTGCAATTTGACCTTGCTCATATCGGGACTCAGGCTATATGCTTTTGCCCTCAAAATAATGCAGTTTAAACTCATTCGAATTGGGACTCAGACTAAGTGCCTTCGTCGTCAAAATAGTGCAGTTCGACCTTGATCGAAGTGCGACTCAGGCTAAGTGCCTTTGCTATCAAAACAATGTAGTTCGATCTTGCTCACATTGGAACTTAGGCTAAGTGTCATCCCCATCAAAATAGTATAGTATGACCTTGATCGAACCAGGACTCAAGCTAAGTGCCTTTGCCATGAAATTAGTGCAGTTCGACCTCGCTCATATTGGGACACAGGCTAAGTGTCTTCGCCATCAAAATAGTGCAATTCAGCGTTTTTTTAATTGTTACTCAAGCTAAGGGCCTTCGCAATCAAAATAGTGCAGTTCGACGTCTCTTTAACTGTTACTCAAGCTAAGGGCCTTCGCCATCAAAATAGTGCAGTTAGAAATCGCTCGAATTGGGATTCTTGCAAAGTGTCTTTGCCACTAAAATAGTTTAGTTCGACCTCGCGCGCACTAGGACTCTGTAAAAGTGCCTTTGCCACAAAAAATATGTAGTTTCTCTTCACTTGAACTAGGACTCATGCTAATTGCCATCGCCGTCAAAGAAATGCAATTCGACCTTGCTCGAACTGGGACTCCGGCTACTTGCCTTTGACATCAATACAGTGCAGTTCTACCTTGCTCAAAGCGGGACTCAGGGTAAGTGCCTTTCCCATCAAAACACTACATTTCAACCTCGCTCAAACTAGGACCCAGGCTAAGTGCCTTCGCTATCAAAACACTGTAGTTCGACCTCGCTCGAGCTGGGACTCATGCTAAGTGCCTTGGCCATAAAAATAGTGCAGTTCAACCTCGCTCGAACTAGGACTCAGGCTATGTGCCTTTGCCATCAAAACAATACAGTTTGACCTAACTCAAACCGAAACTCAGGCTAAGTGCCTTATCAATCAAAACAGTATAGTACGACCTCACTCGAACTAGGACTCAGGCTAAGTGTATTCACCATCAAAAAGTGTAGTCCGACCTCACTCGAACTAAGACTCCGGCTAAGTGCCTTTGTTTTCAAAATAGTGCAGTTCGTCATCGCTCGCACTGGGACCCAAGCTAAGTGTGTTCTCCATTAAAACAGTGAAGTTTGGCCACGCTTGAAATAGGTCTCAAGCTAAGTGCCTTCAATATCAAAATAGTACAATTTCATGTCGCTTGAACTCGAACTCAGGTTATGTGCCTTACCCATCAAAATAGTGCAATTCGACCTCACAGAAACTAGGCTCAGGCTAAGTCCCTTCTCCGTCAAAATAGTGCAGTTCGACCTTACTCAAACTAAGACTCAGGCTATGTGCCTTTACCATCAAAATAGTACAGTTCCACCTTGCTCGAATAGAGACTCAATCTAAGTGCATTTACCCTCAAACCAGTGCAGTTTGACCTCGCTCAAACTTGCACTCAAGCTAAGTTCCTTCGCCATCAAAATAGTGTAGTTGGACTTCTTTCGAACCGGAACTCAGGCTAAGTACCTTCGCCATCAAAATATTTCAGTTCGACCTTGCTCAAACTAGGAATCATGCTATGTGCCTACACTTTAAAAATAGTGCAGCTTGACCTGGCTCGAACTAGGACCCATGCTAAGTGCCTTCGCCATCAAAATATTGTAGTTCGACCTCGCTCAAACTCGGACTCAAGCTAATTGCCTTCACCATCAAAATAGTGTAGTTTGACCTCACTCGAACTGGAACTCGGGCTAAATGCCTTCGCCATAAATATTGTGCAGTTTCTTATCGCTCAAATTTGGAATATGGCTAAGCGCATTCACCATCAAAATAGTGTGGTTCGACCTGATTTGCACTGGGACTCGGGCTAAGTGCCTTCCCCATCAAAAAGTTTAGTCCCACCTTGCTTGAATCCAGACTGCGACTAAGTTCGTTCGCCCTCAAAATAGAAAATTTTAACCTCGCTCAAACTGGACTCAGGCTAAGTGCCTTCACCATCAAAACAATGCATCTCGACCTTGGTCGAACTGGGACACAGCTAAGTGCCTTCACCATCAAAATAGTGCAGTTTGACCTCGCTCAAACTGGAACTCACGCTATGTGCCTTCACATTAAATATAGTATAGCTTGACCTCGCTTGAACTAGGACCTAGCCTAAGTGCCTTCGTAATCGAAATATTGTAGTTCGACCTTGCTCGAACTAGGATTCAAGCTAAGTGCCTTCGCCATCAAAATAGTGTAGTTCGGCATCACTCGAATAGGGACTCAACCTAAGTGCCTTCGCCATCAAAACACCGGAGTTTGACCTTACTCGCACTTGGACACAAGGTAAGTGCATTTGCCATCAAAATAATGTAGTTTGACCTCACTTGAACCGAGATTCACGCTAACTACCTTTGCCATCACAGCAATGCAGTTTGACCTTGCTCGAACTGGGACTTAGGCTAAGTGCATTTGACCTCAAGATGATTCAGTTTTATTTCTGTCGAACTGAGACTCAGGCTAAATTCCTTGACCATCAAAATAATTCATCTCGACCTTGCTCGAACTGGGACTCAGGCAAAGTGCCTTCGCCATCAAAATAACGTAGTTTGACCTCGCTCAAATTGGAACTCATGCTAAGTGCCTTCATATTAAATATAGTGCAGCTCAACCTGGCTCAATCTAGGACATCGCCTAAATGCCTTCACAATCAAAATAATGTAGTTCGACCTTACTCGAACTAGGACTCAAGCTAAGTGCCTTTGCCATCAAAATAGTGTAGTTCAACGCCACTCGAACTAGGATTCAATCTAAGTGCCCTGCCATCAAAATAGTGCAGTTTGAAATCGCTCGAACTAGGACTCTATGTAAGTGCCTTCAGCATCAAAATAATGCAGTTTGACCTTGCTCCCACAAGGACTCAAGCTAAGTTCCTTTGCTATGAAAACGTTATAGTTTGACCTTGCTTGAACAGGGAGTCACGCTAATTGCCTTCGCCATCAAAGCAATGCAGTTCGACCTCACTCGAAATGGGACTCAGGCCAAGTGCCTTTGCCATCAAAATAGTGCAACTTGACCTCGCTCATATCGGGACTCATGCTATGTGCTATTACCCTCAAAATAATGAAGTTTAAACTCATTCAAAGTGGCACTCAGGCTATGTGCCTTCGCCATCAATACAGTGTAGTTCGACCTTCATCACATTGGGACTCAGGCTATGTGCGTTCGCTATCGAAACAGTGTACTTCGACCTCACTGGAGCTGGGACTCATGCTTAGTGCCTTGGCCATAAAAATAGTGCAATTCAACCTCGCTCGAACTAGGACTCAGGCTAAGTGCCTTTGCCATCAAAACAATACAGTTTGACCTAACTCGAACCGAAACTCAGACTAAATGCCTTTGCAATCAAAACAGTGTAGTACGACCTCACTCAAACTAGGACTCAAGCAAAGTTTCTTCTCCATCAAAAAGTGTAGTCTGACCTCACTCGAAGTAAGACTCCGGCTAAGTGCCTTCGCCATCAAAATAGTGCAGTTCAATATCGCTCGTACTGGGACTCAAGATAAGTGTCTTCTCCATTAAAACAGTATAGTTCGACCTCGCTTGAACTAGGTCTTAAGTTAAGTGCCTTCAATATTAAAATAGTCCAATTTTATGTTGCTTGAACTTGAACTCGGGTTATGTGCCTTACCAATCAAAATAGTGCAATTCAACCTCACACGAACTAGGACTCTGGCTAAGTGCCTTCTCCATCAAAATAGTGCAATTCGACCTTGCTCAAACTAAGACTCACGCTAAGTGCCTTTACCATCAAAATAGTACAGTTCCACCTCTCTCGAATCGAGACTCAAGCTAAGTGCCTTTACCCTCAAACCAGTGCAGTTTGACCTCGCTCAAAATTGCACTCAAGCTAAGTTCCTTCGCCATCAAAATAGTGCAGTTGGACTTCTTTCGAACCGGAACTCAAGCTAAGTACCTTCGCCATCAAAATATTGCAGTTTGACCATGCTCAAACTAGGAATCATGTTATGTGCCTTCACTTTCAAAATAGTGCAGCTCGACCTCGCTCGAACTAGGACCCATGCTAAGTGCCTTCGCCATCAAAATATTATAGTTCGACCTCGCTCAAACTAGGACTCAAGCTAATTGCCTTTCACCATCAAAATTATGCAGTTTGACCTCGCTCGAACTGGAACTCAGCCTAAGTGCCTTTGCCATAAAAAATTGTGCAGTTTTTTAACGCTCGAATTGGGAATCTGGCTAAGAGTATTCGCCATAAAAACAGTGTGGTTCGACCTCGATTGCACTAGGACTCGGGCTAAGTGCCTTCTCCATCAAAAAGTATAGTCCGACCTTGCTTTAATCTAGACTGTGACTAAGTTCGTTCGCACTCAAAATAGAGAATTTTAACCTCGCTCGGACTAGGACTCGGGCTAAGTGCCTTCACCATCAAAACAATGCATCTCAACCTTGCTCGAACTGGGACTCAGCTAAGTGCCTTCACCATCAAAATAGTGCAGTTTGACCTCGCTCAAACTGGGACTCAGGCTATGTGTCTTCACATTAAATATAGTGCAGCTCGACCTCGCTTGAACTAGGACCTAGCCTAAGTGCCTTCGCAATCAAAATACTATAGTTTGACCTTGCTCGAACTAGGACTCAAGCTAAGTGCCTTCGCCATCAAAATAGTGTCACGCCCCAAATCGGGGAACATGACCGGCGCCTGACCGGGTTGCCCCAATCAAGCGGACCTGGGTGCCTTTCATTCCCACACGTTACCCCTGTATTGATTGTTTCCCATTAACCAACTATCTTACTAACCATTAATGATTTCACATTAAACAATTGAAACCATACGAGTGATTCATTAACAAGTTTGCAGTTTTTACAACGCCCGACATAACGTAATATATACATAAGACTGGAGTCCCACAGTTTACATGTCTACAGAGCCTCTAGGATACAAAAAAGGGAATACAATACTTGCCGGTAACAAGGCTCCGGCTATACCTTGCAAAACCAAAATGAAATCTAAACAAAAGTGGCATGAACCACACAAGGCCCCAAGGAAGAAAGGGGCTCACCAAAATGGGCAGTGGAAGGAGAAGGATACTACTGCCGATGAGCTGAAGTGCCTGCTACTGATCTACCTACAATCATAACACGAATGTAGCGTCCCCGGCAAAAGGGACGTCAGTACACTTGAATTGTACTGGCATGTATGGACAAACTTTGTCCCAAGTAAACTCAAGCCATTGAATTACATCAACAATTAATTAAGCCAACCAACCATGTTTCCACATTTTCCTCATTTCAAATAATTCTCAACACAAAGCACTTTCTACGATCAACCAATTTAACAATAACCAATCAATCACGTAAAGCACAAGTAGTCAAACAAAGGGCAATCAGTGCCCCACAGGTTGCAAACTCTCCTGTTGTCTCCTTTCACAATTTCACATTATTGATTTTTGTATCAATTTTCAATAGCGATTTCGATCGCTTTCCATCCTTATTGCCCCCGACCACCCTTATTACCTCGGCCACCCTTATCACCCCAACCCACACCTTATTTCCTCACGTTGCGGCGCGCAACACGACCCCGTCTTACAGTTTAAAACACAACAATTTCAAACAGCAGATAAGGTACTACACACAATTTCAACAAGTTCAAATAAGCAACTTGCACATTGTTTCATGTTCTCAATTATTTTTCAAATCAATACCACAACCATGTTACAATATTTCCACAATTCAAGTGTTTCATCTCTTTCCACAATAAACAAATTCTCAAGCGTTTCGTTTGTTTTACACAAGGTGCCATATAGGCCATCATAATCATTATTCACAATTCTTTACCCATTTCGACTCTCATTTAATTTTCGGTTCATATTCTATACCACATCACTCATATTTCAACAACAACTTTGAGAATTTCACACAATTTATCAAATTAACACTAACCAAACAAATTTCACACATATAGGCGATTTCACAAGAATCAAAATTAGCCATACATACCTGGTGATGAGTTTTCTTCCTACTTTATGCTTACCCAAGATATCCTACTCTTGCCAACCTTGTTCTTGAAGACTCTTACTTCTACTCACTTCTTTTTTACTAGAAATCAAGTTCAATAATCATGCATGAGTGTAAAAATTCTATTTTCAAAAGCTATTATATGCAAACCTCTCTTTACCCAATTTAAAGCTGAAAATCAAAGAAAATAGTTAGGGATTTTACCTTGAAATGATTTGGGGAAATTGAATCTATGCCCTAGAATCCTTTGAACTAAGATGGTTGGAACAATCTTTGAAGATGAAAGATTTCTCTCTCTAAAAACCCTCTCTTCTCTCTCTAATTTTGGTAAGATGATATGATAAAATGAAGAAGAAAGGTGTTATATTAAAGAAGAGATCGGGTCAAAATATTACAAAAATCTGGGCCGGGGTCAATTATGCGGTGCACTTTGCGACCGCAGAATCAACATGCGGTCTGCAGAGTGACCGCAGAATGGCCTCAAAATTACACAAGTTCTGTTACAGAATGCGACCAATATGCGGTCCGCATTCTTGATATGCGATCGCAAAGTGCATCGCAGATTCACTATGCGATCGCATATCGACCGCATTTTCAACACCATTTTGGGGGACTTTCTGGAACGCTTTGCGGCAAGAATGCGGTCCGCATAACAGGTTTGCGGTCGCATTCTTGACCGCATATTTGACACTTTTCGGAAAAATTAATTCTCTACATTTTTGAAACTTAAATCACTACCAAGGGCCCTACGCATTCCTAACACATTATTCGGACCATGACACTATAGCTACTAGGTTTTATGCACAAAATTTTTACGGGGCCTTACAAATAGTATAGTTCGACGTCAGTCGAACAGGGACTCAACCTAAGTGCCTCGCTACCAAAATAGTGCAGTTTGAATTTTCTTGAACTGGGACTCTAGGTAAGTGCCTTCGCCATCAAAACAACGCAGTTTGACCTCACTCGTACTTGGACACAAGATAAGTGCATTTTCCATCAAAACATTTTAGTTTGACCTCGCTTGAACTGGGACTCACGCTAACTACCTTTTCCATTAAAGCAATGTAGTTCGACCTCACTCGAACTGGGACTCACGCTAAGTGACTTTGCCATTAAAATAGTATAGTTTGATCTCGCTCGAACCGTGACTCAGGCTAAGTGCCTTATCCATCAAAATAGTGCAGTTCGACCATGCTCGATCAGGGACTCAGTCTAAGTGCCTTAGCCATAAAAAAAGTGCAGTTTGACCTCACTCGAACTGGGACTCAACCTAATTGCCTTCAATAACAAGACAGTGCAGCTCGACCTCGCTCGAACTAGGACTCAGGCTAAGTGCTTTTGCCATAAAAATAGTGTAGTTCAACCTCGCTCGAAATGGGACTCAAGGTAAGTGACTTTTCCATCAAAACAGTGTAGTTTGACCTTGCTCACACTGGACTTAGGCTAAGTGCATTCGCTAAAAAAAATAGTGCAGTTCGACCTTGCTCGAACCAATACTCAGACTATGTGTCTTCACCATCAAAACATTACAGTTTAACCTTTCTTGAACTAGGACTAAGGCTAAGTGCCTTCACCATCAAAAGAACGTAGTTCGACCTGGCTCCAACCTGGACTCAAGCTAAGAGCCTTCGCTATCAAAATTGTTTAGTATGGCATCGGTCGAACAAGGACTCAAGCTAAGTGCCTTCGCCATCAAAACAATACAGTTTGAGCTTGCTCGAACCAAGACTCATGCTAACTGCCTTCACCATCAAAATAGTGCAGTTCGAGCTTGCTCGAACCAGGACGCAAGCTATGTGCCTTCACCATCAAAATAGTACAATTCCACCTCGCTTGAACATGGACTCAAGCTAAGTGCATTTTCCATCGAAATAGTGCAGTTTGACCTTACTCAAACTGGGACTCAAGCTACTTGCCTTCACCATCATAATATAGCAGTTTGACCTTGCTCGAACCGGGACTCAAGCTAAGTGACTTCGCTATCAAAACAGTGCAGGTTGACATCGCTCGAACTGGGAATCTAGGTAAGGGTCTTCCCCAACAAAACTATGCAGTTCGATCTTTCTTGAACTGGGAATCAGGCTAACTATCTATGCTACAAAAATAGTACACTTCAACCTCTCACAAACTGGGACTCAAGCTAAGCGACTTCACCATCAATATTGTGCAGTTCAATCTCACTCGAACTGGGACTCAGTCTAAGTGCATTCGCCATCAAAACAATGCAGTTCGACCTTGCTCGAAACGGACTCGAGCTAAGTGCCATTGCCATCAAAGTAGTGAAATTCATCCTTGCTCGAACTGGGAATCAAGCTAAGTGCCCACGCCATGGAAATAGTGCCTTTCGACCTCTCTCGAACTGGGACTTCGACTAAGTGCATTCACTATCAAAATTGTGCAGTTCTACCTTGCTTGATCCGGGACTTAATCTAAGTGTCTTTACCATCAAACTAGTGCAATTCATCCTTTATTGAATTGGGACTTAGGCTAAGTGCCTTCGCCATCAAAATAGTGCACTTCGACCTTGCTTGAACAGGGACTCAGGCAAAGTTCCTTCGCCTTCAAAATAGTGGAGCTCAACCTTGCTCGAAATGGGACTCAGGCTAAGCGACTTCACCATCAAAATGGTGTAGTTCGACCTCGATCTAAGCGAGACTCATGCTAAGTGCCTCGCAATAAAAAAATTGTAGTTCAACCTCGCTTGAACTAGCCTTCAAGGTAAGTTTTGTCGCCATCGAAACAATACAGTTTGACCTCTCTCGAAATGGGACTCAGGCTAAAGGCTTTTTCTCTAAAAATAGTGCAGTTCAACCTTGATTGAACTAGGACTCAAGCTAAGTACATTTACCATCAAAACATTGCAGTTTGACCTCGCTTGAACTGAGACTCTAACTAAGTGCCTTTGCCATCAATATAGTGCAATTCGACCTCACTGGAACTAGGACTCAGGCTAAGTGCCTTCGCCATCAAAATAGTACATTTCGACCTCCTATGAATTGGGACTCAGGCTAAGCACATGTGCCGACAAAATTGTGATGTTCGATCTCACGCGAACTAGGACTTAGGCTAAGTCAGCTTGCCATCAAAACCATGGAGTTTGTCCTCGCGCAAACCGGGACTCAGGCTAAGTGCCTTTGCCATCTAAATAGTGCAGTTCAACCTCGCTCGAACTAGGACATATGCTAAGTGCCTTTTCCATCAAAATAGTGCAGTTCTACCTTGCTCGAACTAGGACTAAGACTAGGTGCCTTCGCCATCAAAATAGTAATGTTCGTCATTTCTCGAACTAGGACTCATGCTAAGTGCCATCGCCATAAATATTATACAGTTCAATCTCGCTCGTATAGGGACTTTGGCTAAGTGTCTTCGCCATCAAAATAGTGAAATTCCACCTTGATTAAACTAGGTCTAAAGATAAGTGCATTCGCTATCAAAATAGTATAGTTCGATCTCGCTCGAAACAGGACTCAAGCTAAGTGCCTTCACCATCAATATAGTGCAGTTCGACCTCGCTCAAACTGGGACACATGCTAATTACCTTCACCATCAAGATAGTGCAGCTCGACCTCCCTCGAACTAGGACTCAGGCTAAGTGCCTTTGCCATAAAAATAGTGCAGTTCAACCTCTCTCGAAATAGTACACAAGATAAGTGCCTTCGCCATCAAAATAGTGCAGTTCGACCTCACTCGCTCTAGACTTAGGCTAAGTGACTTCACTATGAAATAGTGTAGTTCGACCTTGCTCGAACCGGTACTCAGACTAAGTGTCTTCACCATCAAAATAGTACAATTTTACCTTGCTCGAACTACGACTCAAGCTAAGTGCTTTCACCATCAAAAGCGCATAGATTGTCCTGGCTCTAACCTTGACTCAAGCTAATCTCCTTCACTATCAAAATAGTGCAACTCGACATCGCTCGAATGGGGACTCAGGCTAAGTGGCTTTGCCATCAAAACAGTATAGTTCAGCCTCGCTCGAAATAGGACTCAGGCTAACTACATTCACTATCAAAATAGTGTAGTTCGACCTCGCTTAACTAGGACTCAATCTAAGTGCCTTCACCATAAAAATAATGTAGTTCAACCTCGATCGAACAAGGATTCAGGATATGTGCCTTCACTATCAAAATACTGCAGTTCAACCTCGCTCGAACATGGACTCAAGCTAAGTGACTTCGCCATCAAAAGAGTGCAGTTCAACTTTGCTCGAACATGGACTCAGGCTAAATGACTTTGCCATCAAAATAGTACAGTTCGACCTCGCTCTAACCTGGACCAAGCTAAGTGCCTTCGCTATCAAACTAGTACTGTTTGACATTGCTCGAAATAGGACTCAAGCTAAGGGCCTTTGCTAGCAAAATGGTGCAATTCAACCTCACTGGAAGTGGGACTTAGGCTAAGTGCCCTCGTCCGCAAAATAGTGTAGTTTGACTTTGCTCGAACTGGTTATCAGGCTAAGTGCCAACACAATCAAAATATTGCATTTCGTCCTCTCTCAAACTGGGACTTATGTTAAGCGCCTTCACCATCAATATTGTGTAGTTCAATCTCGCTGAAACTGTGACTCAGGCTACATGTCTTTGCCATCCAAAAAGTGTTGTTCGACCATGCTCGAAAAGGGACTCAGGAGTGCCTTTGCCATCAAAACAATGCATTTTGACCTCTCTCAAATTGGGGCTCCGACTAAGTGCCTTCACCATAAAAATTTAGCAGTTTGATATCGCTTCAACTGGGATTCAGTCTAAGTGCCTTCGCCCTCAAACTACTGTAGTTTGACCTTTCTCGAATTGGGACTCAAGCTAAGTGCCTTCGCCATCAAAATTGTGCAATTGGACCTTTCTCAAATTAGGACTCCGCCTAAGTTCCTTCGCCATCAAAATAGTGGAGTTCAACCTTGCTCGAACTATGACTTAGACTAAGTGCCTTCGCCATCAAAATTGTATAGTTTGACCTCGCTCGAACTGGAGCTCATGCTAAGTTCGTTCTACATGAAAATAGCTTAGTGCGACTTCACTTGAACTAAGACTCAAGCTAACATCCTTCACCATCACAATAGTGTAGTTCGACCTCACTTGAAATGGGATACAGGCTAGGTGCCTTTGCTATAAAAATAGTGCAGTTTGATCTTGCTCGAACTAGGACTCAAGCTAAGTACCTTCACTAGTAAAACAGTTAAGTTTGACGTCGCTCGAACTAGGACTCTAGCTAAGTGCCTTTGCCATCAAAAT
Source organism: Nicotiana noctiflora (assembly GCA_032618575.1). Taxonomy (NCBI): domain Eukaryota; kingdom Viridiplantae; phylum Streptophyta; class Magnoliopsida; order Solanales; family Solanaceae; genus Nicotiana; species Nicotiana noctiflora. The sequence goes on from JASVEL010007604.1 coordinate 613,144, forward strand.
AATGCAGTTCGACCTCGCTGGAACTAGGACTCAAGCTAAGTGCCTTCGCCATCAAAATAGTGCATTTCGACCTCCCTCAAATCGGGACACAGGCTAAGTGCCTTTGCCATCAAAATTGTGATGTTCGATCTCAATCGAACTAGGACTCAGGATAAGTGCCTTCGCCATCAAAACAGTGGAGTGCGACCTTGCTCAAATCGGGACTATGGCTAAGTGCCTTCATCATCAATACAATGCAATTCGACCTCGCTCAAACTGGGACATAGGCTAAGTGCCTTTACCATCAAAATAGTGCAATTAAACCTTGCTGAAACATGGACTCAGGTTAAGTTCCTTGACCATCAAGAAAGTGCAGTTCGACCTTGCGTGAACTGGGACCTAGGCTAATTACCTTCATCATCAAGATAGAGCAGCTCGACCTCACTCGAACTAGGACTCAGGTTAAGTTCCTTCTCTATAAAAAGAGTGTAGTTCAACCTCACTCAAAATAGGACTCAGGCTAAGTGCCTTCACTATCAAATTGGTGCAATTTAACCTCGCTCTCACTAGACATAGGCTAAACGCATTCACTATCAAAATAGTGCAGTTTGACCTTGCTCGAACCGGTTCTCAGACTATTTGTCTTTGCCATCAAAATAGTACAGTTTGACATCGATCGAACTAGGACTTTGGTTAAGTGTCTTCGCCATCAAAAGAGCGCAGTTTGACATGGCTCCAACTGGGACTAAAGCTAGGTGCCTTCGCTACCAAAATAGTACTGTTTGACCTCGATCGAATAGGGACTCAGGCTAAGTGCCTTCGCTATCAAAACAATACAGTTCGACCTTGCTCGAAGCAGGACTCAAGCTAAGTGTCTTCACCATCAATATAGTGTTGTTCGACCTTGTTTGAACTAGGACTCAATCTAAGTGCATTCGCCATCAAAGTAGTGTAGTTCGACCTGGCTCGAACCAGGACTCAAGGTATGTGCCTTCACCATTAAAATAGTGCAGTTCGACCTCGCTCCTTCAGGGACTTAGTCTAAGTGTCTTTGCCATCAAAACAGTGTAGTTTGACCTTGCTCGAATCGGGACTCAAGCTAAGTTGCTTCGCTATCAAAACAATACAGTTTGAGCTTGCTCGAACCAAGACTCATACTAACTGCCTTCACCATCAAAATAGTGCAGTTTGACCTTGCTCGAACCAGGATGCAAGCTATGTGCCTTCACCATCAAAATAGTACAATTCCACATCACTTGAACATGGACTCAAGCTAAGTGCATTTTCCATCGAAATAGTGCAGTTCAACCTTACTCAAACTGGGACTCAAGCTATTTGCCTTCACCATCATAATATAGCAGTTTGACCTTGCTCGAACCGGGACTCAAGCTAAGTGACTTCGCTATCAAAACAGTGCTAGTTGACATCGCTCGAACTGGGAATCTAGGTAAGGGTCTTCGCCAACAAAACAATGTAGTTCAATCTTTCTCGAACTGGGAATCAGGCTAACTATCTATGCTACAAAAATAGTACACTTGAACCTCTCACAAAATGGGACTCAAGCTAAGCGTCTTCACCATCAATATTGTGCAGTTCAATCTCACTCGAACTGGGACTCAGTCTAAGTGCATTCGCCATCAAAACAGTACAGTTCGACCTTGCTCGAAATGGACTCAAGCTAAGTGCCTTTGCCATCAAAGTAGTGCAATTCATCCTTGCTCGAACTGGGAATCAAGCTAAGTGCATATGCCATAGAAATAGTGCCTTTCGACCTCTCTCGAACTGGGACTTCGACTAAGTGCATTCACTATCAAAAGTGTGCAGTTCTACCTTGCTTGAACCAGGACTTAATCTAAGTGTCTTTGCCATCAAACTAGTGCAATTCATCCTTTATCGAATTGGGACTCAGGCTAAGTGCCTTCGCCATCAAAATAGTGCACTTCGACCTTACTTGAACAGGGACTCAGGCAAAGTTCCTTCGCCTTCAAAATAGTGGAGCTCAACCTTGCTCGAAACGGGACTCAGGCTAAGTGACTTCACCATCAAAATGGTGTAGTTCGACCTCAATCTAAGCGAGACTCATGCTAAGTGCCTCGCAATAAAAAAATTGTATTTCAACCTCGCTTGAACTAGCACTCAAGGTAAGTTTTGTCGCCATCGAAACAATACAGTTTGACCTCTCTCGCAATGGGACTCAGGCTAAAGGATTTTTTCTCTAAAAATAGTGCAGTTCAACCTTGATCGAACTAGGACTCAAGCTAAGTGCCTTTACCATCAAAACATTGCAGTTTGACCTCGCTTGAACTGGGACTCTAGCTAAGTGCCTTTGCCATCAATATAGTGCAATTCGACCTCACTGGAACTAGGACTCAGGCTAAGTGCCTTCGCCATAAAAATAATGCATTTCGACCTCCTATGAATTGGGACTCAGGCTAAGCACATGTGCCGAGAAAATTGTGATGTTCGATCTCACTCGAACTAGGACTCAGTCTATGTGTTCTTGCCATCAAAACCATGGAGTTTGTCCTCGCTCATACCGGGACTCAGGCTAAGTGCCTTTGCCATCTAAATAGTGCAGTTCAACCTCGCTCGAACTAGGACATAGGCTAAGTGCCTTTTCTATCAAAATAGTGCAGTTCAACCTTGCTCGAACCGGGATTAGGCTAAGTGCCTTCGCCATCTAAATAGTAATGTTCATCATTTCTCGAACTAGGCTAAGTGCCATCTCCATAAATATTATACTGTTCAATGTCGCTCGTATAGGGACTTTGGCTAACTGTCTTCGCCATCAAAACAGTGAAATTCCACCTTGATTAAACTAGGTCTAAAGATAAGTGCATTCGCTATCAAAATAGTATAGTTGGATCTCGCTCGAACCAGGACTCAAGCTAAGTGCCTTCACCATCAATATAGTGCAGTTCGATCTCGTTCGAACTAGGACATAGGCTAAGTGCCTCCGGCATAAATAAAATGTAGTTCGACCTCGCTCAAACTGGGACACAGGCTAATTACCTTCACTATCAAGATAGTGCAGCTCGACCTCCCTCGAACTAGGACTCAGGCTTAGTTCCTTTGCCATAAAAATAGTGCAGTTCAACCTCTCTCGAAATAGTACTCAAGATAAGTGCCTTCGCCATCAAAATAGTGCAGTTCGACCTCGCTCGCTCTAGACTTAGGCTAAGTGACTTCACTATGAAATAGTGTAGTTCGACCTTGCTTGAATCGGTACTCTGACTAAGTGTCTTCACCATCAAAATAGTACAATTTTACCTTGCTCGAACTAGGACTCAAGCTAAGTGCTTTCACCATCAAAAGAGCATAGATTGTCCTGGCTCTAACCTTAACTCAAGCTAATCGCCTTCTCTATCAAAATAGTGCAACTCGATATCGCTCGAACGGGGACTCAGGCTAAGTGGCTTTGCCATCAAAACAGTATAGTTCAGCCTCGCTCGAAATAGGACTCAGGCTAACTACCTTCACTATCAAAATAGTGTAGTTCGACATCGCTTAACTAGGACTCAATGTAAGTGCCTTCACCATAAAAATAATGTAGTTTAACCTCGATCGAACAAGGATTCAGGCTATGTGCCTTCACTATCAAAATACTGCAGTTCAACCTCGCTCGAACATGGAATCAAGCTAAGTGACTTCGCCATCAAAAGAGTGCAGTCCAACTTCGCTCGAACATGGACTCAGGCTAAATGAATTTGCCATCAAAATAGTACAGTTCGACCTTGCTCAAACCTAGACTCAAGCTAAGTGCCTTCGCTATCAAACTAGTGCAGTTTGACCTTGCTCGAAATAGGACTCAAGCTAAGGGCCTTTGCCAGCAAAATTGTGCAGTTCAACCTCACTAGAAGTGGGACTTAGGCTAAGTGGCCTCGTCCGCAAAATAGTGCAGTTTGACTTTGCTCGAACTGGTTATCAGGCTAAGCGCCAACACCATCAAAATATTGCTTTTCGTCCTCTCTCAAACTGGGACTTATGTTAAGCGCCTTCACCATCAATATTGTGTAGTTCAATCTCGCTGAAACTGTGACTCAGGCTACATGTCTTTGCCATCCAAAAAGTGTTGTTCGACCATGCTCGAAAAGGGACTCAGGCTAAGTGCCTTTGCCATAAAAACAATGAATTTTGACCTCTCTCAAACTGGGGACTCCGACTAAGTGCCTTCACCATCAAAATTTAGCAGTTCGATCTCGCTTGAACTGGGATTCAGTCTAAGTGCCTTCGCCCTCAAACTACTGTAGTTTGACCTTTCTCGAATTGGGACTCAAGCTAAGTGTCTTCGCCATCAAAATCGTGCAATTCGACCTTTCTCAAATTAGGACTCAGGTTAAGTGCCTTTGCCATCAAAATGGTGGAGTTCAACCTTGCTCGAACTATGACTCAGACTATGTGCCTTCGCCATCAAAATTGTATAGTTTGACCTCGCTCGAACTGGGGCTCATGCTAAGTTCGTTCTACATGAAAATAGTTTAGTGCGACTTCACTTGAACTAAGACTCAAGCTAACATCCTTCACCATCACAATAGTGTAGTTCGACCTCACTTGAAATGGGACACAGGCTAAGTGCCTTTGCTATAAAAATAGTGCAGTTTGATCTTGCTCAAACTAGGACTCAAGCTAAGTGCCTTCACCAGTAAAACAGTTAAGTTTGACGTCGCTCGAACTAGGACTCTAGCTAAGTGCCTTTGCCATCAAAATAGTGCAGTTCCACCTCGCTGGAACTGGGACTCAGGCTAAGTGCCTTCGCCATCAAAATAGTGCATTTCGATCTCCCTCAAACCGGGACACATGCTAAGTGCCTTTGCCATCAAAATTGTGATGTTCAATCTCAATCGAACTAGGACTCAGGATAAGTGCCTTCGCAATCAAAACAGTGGAGTGCGACCTTGCTCAAATCGGGACTATGGCTAAGTGCCTTCGCCATCAATACAATGCAATTCGACCTCGCTCAAACTGGGACATAGGCTAAGTGCCTTTTCCATCAAAATAGTGCAATTAAACCTTGCTGAAACATGGACTCAGGTTAAGTTCCTTGACCATCAAGAAAGTGCAGTTCGACCTTGCGTGAACTGGGACCCAGGCTAATTACCTTCATCATCAAGATAGAGCAGCTCGACCTCGCTCGAACTAGGACTCAGTTTAAGTTCCTTCTCCATAAAAAGAGTGCAGTTCTACCTCACTCAAAATGGGACTCAGGCTAAGTGCCTTCACCATCAAACTGGTGCAATTTAACCTCGCTCTCACTAGACATAGGCTAAACGCATTCACTATCAAAATAGTGCAGTTTGACCTTGCTCGAACCGGTTCTCAGACTATTTGTCTTCGTCATCAAAATAGTACAGTTTGACATCGATCGAACTAGAACTTTGGTTAAGTGTCTACGCCATCAAAAGAGCGCAGTTTGACATGGCTCCAACTGGGACTAAAGCTAAGTGCATTCGCTACCAAAATAGTACAGTTTGACCTTGATCGAATAGGGACTCAGGCTAAGTGCCTTCGCTATCAAAACAATACAGTTTGACCTTGCTTGAAGTAGGACTCAAGCTAAGTGTCTTCACCATCAATATAGTGTTGTTCGACCTCATTTGAACTAGGACTCAATCTAAGTGCCTTCGCCATCAAAGTAGTGTAGTTCGACCTGGCTCGAACCAGGACTCAAGGTATGTGCCTTCACCATTAATATAGTGCAGTTCGACCTCGCTCCTTCAGGGACTTAGTTTAAGTGTCTTTGCCATCAAAACAGTGTAGTTTGACCTTGCTCGAACCGGGACTCAAGCTAAGTTCCTTCGCTATCAAAACAATGCAGTTTGACATCTCTCGAACTGGGACTCTAGCTAAGGGACTTCGCCAACAAAACTGTGCATTTTGACGTCACTGGAACTGGGACTCAGGCTAAGAGCATTCGCCATCAAAATAGTGCAGTTTGAGCTCGCTCGAACTGGGAATTAGGCTAAGTGCATACACAATCAAAATAGTGCATTCTGACCTTTCTCAAACTAGGACTCAGGCTAAGCGCCTTCACCATTAGTATTGTGCAGGTCAATCTTACTCGAACTGGGACTAGGGCTAAGTGCCTTAACCATCAAAATAGTGCAGTTAGACCTTGCTCAAAATGGGACACGGGCGAAGTGCCTTTGCCATCAAAATAGTGCAATTTGACCTCGCTCGAACTGGGAATCAATCTATGTTCCTATGCCATCAAAATAGTGCATTTAGACCTCTCTTATACTGGTACTCCGGCTAAGTTCCTTCGCAATCAAAATTTTGCAGTTGATCTTGCTTGAACCGAACTCAATTTAAGTGCCTTCACCATTAAACTTGCGCAGTTCGACATTTCTCAAATTGTGACTCAAGCTAAGTGCCTTCGCCGTGAAAATAATGTAATTCAACCATGTTCGAATTTTGACTTAGGCTAAGTTCCTTCGCCAAGAAAACAGTGTTGTTTGACCTTGCTCGGATTGGGACTCAGGCTAAGTGCCTTCGCCATCAAAATAATGCAGTTTGACCTCAGTTGAATCAAGACTTAGGCTAAGTGCCTTCACCATCAAAATATTGCACGTCTACCTTGCTTGAACCTGGACTCAAGTTAAGTACCTTCACCATCAAAAGAACATAGATTGACCTGGCTCTAACCTTGACTCAAGCTAATCGCCTTCGCTATCAAAATAATGCAACTCGACATCGCTCGAACGGGGACTCAGGCTAAGTGCCTTTGCCATCAAAACAGTACAGTTTAACCTCGCTCGAAATAGGACTCAGGCTAACTGCCTTCACTATAAAAATAGTGTAGTTCGAGCTCGCTTAACTAGGACTCAATATAAGTGCCGTCACCATCAAAATAATGTAGTTGAACCTTTATCGAACAAGGACTCAGGCTATGTGCCTTCACTATCAAAATACTACAGTTCGACCTCGCTCGAGCATGGACTCGAGCTAAGTGACTTCACCATCAAAAGAGTGCAGTTCAACTTCGCTCGAACATGGACTCTGGCTAAATGACTTTGCTATCAAAATAGTACAGTTCGATCTTGCTCTAACCTAGACTCAAAGTAAGTGCCTTCGCTACCGAAGCAGTGCAGTTTGACCTCGCTCAAAATGGTCAAGCTAAGGGCCTTCGCCAACAAAATGGTGCAGTTCAACCTCGCTGGAAGTGGGACTTAGGCTAAGTGCCCTCGTCCGCAAAATAGTGCAGTTTGAGTTTGCTCGAACTGGGAATCAGGCTAAGTGCCAACACCATCAAAATATTGCATTTTGACCTCTCTCAAACTGGGACTTATGTTAAGCACCTTCACCATCAATATTGTGTTGTTCAACCTTGCTCAAAAAGTGACTCAAGCTAAGTGCCTTTGCCATCAAAACAATGCATTTTGACCTCTCTCAAACTGGGACTCCGACTAAGTGCCTTCACCATCCAAATTTAGCAGTTCGATCTTGCTTGACCAGGGATTCAATCTAAGTGCCTTCGCCCTCAAACTAGTGTAGTTCATCCTTTCTCGAATTGGGACTCAAGCTAAGTGTCTTCGCCATCAAAATCGTGCAATTCGACCTTGCTCAAATTAGGACTCAGGCTAAGTTCCTTCGCCATCAAAATAGTGCATTCTGACCTCCCTCAAACTGGGACACAGGCTAAGTGCCTTTGCCATCAAAATTGTGATGTTCGATCTCAATCGAACTAGGACTCAGGATAAGTGCCTTCGCCATCAAAACAGTTGAGTGCGACCTTGCTCAAATCGGGACTCAGGCTAAGTGCCTTCACCATCAATACAGTACAGTTCGACCTCGCTCAAATTGGGACTTAAGCTAAGTGTCTTTGCAATAAAAATAGTACAATTTAACCTTGCGGAAACATGGACTCAGGTTAAGTTCCTTCACCATCAAGAAAGTGCAGTTCGACCTTGCTTGAACTGGGACCTAGGCTAATTACCTTCACAATCAAGATAGTGCAGCCCCACCTCTCTCGAAGTAGGACTTAGGCTAAGTTCCTTCTCCATAAAAATAGTGCACTTCAACCTCACTCGAAATGGGACTCAGGCGAAGTGCCTTCACCATCAAACTAGTGCAATTTAACCTCGCTCGCACTGGACATAGGTTAAATGCCTTCACTATCAAAATAATGCAGTTTGACATTGCTCGAACCGGTTCTCAGACTAGTTGTCTTTGTCATTAAAATAGTACAATTTGACCTCGCTCGAACTAGGACTTTGGTTAAGTGTCTTCGCTATCAAAAGAGCGCACCTTGGCATGACTCCAACTGGGACTAAAGCTAAGAGCCTTCGCTACCAAAATAGTGCAGTTTGACCTCGCTCAAATGAGGACTCGGGCTAAGTGCATTCGCCATCAAAACAGTACAGTTCGTCCTTGCTCGAAGCAGGACTCAAGCTAAGTGTTTTCACCATCAATATAGTGTTGTTCAACCTCGCTTGAACTAGGACTCAATCTAAGTGCCTTGGCCATCAAAATAGTGTAGTTCGACCTAGCTCGAACCAGGACTCAAGGTATGTGCCTTCACCATTGAAATAGTTCCGTTCGACCTTGCTCGTAGAGGGACTAAGTCTAAGTGCCTTCGCCATCAAAATAGTGTAGTTTGACCTTGCTCGAATCGGTACTCAAGCTAAGTTCCTTCGCTATCAAAACAATGCAGTTTGACCTTGCTGAACTGGGACTCTTCCTAAGGGACTTTGCCAACAAAACTGTGCATTTCGACCTCACTGGAACTGGGAATCAGGCTAAGAGCATTCGCCATCAAAATAGTGTAGTTTGAGCTAGCTCGAGCTGGGAATTAGGCTAGGTGCATACACATCAAAATAGTGCATTCTGACCTTTCTCAAACTGGGACTCAGGTTGAGTGCCTTCCCCATTAATATTGTGCAGGCCAATCTTACTCGAACTGGGACTCAGGCTAAGTGCCTTAACCATCAAAATAGTGTAGTTAGACCTTGCTCAAAACGGGACACGGGCGAAGTGCCTTTGCCATAAAAATAGTGCAATTTGACCTCACTCGAACTGGGAATCAAGCTATGTTCCTATGCCATCAAAATAGTGCATTTAGACCTCTCTTAAACTGGTACTCAGGCTAAGTGCCTTCGCCATCAAAATTTTGTAGTTCGATCTCGCTTGAACCGAATCCAATTTAAGTGCCTTCACCGTTAAACTTGTGCAGTTCGACATTTCTCAAATTGGGACTCAAGCTAAGTGCCTTCGCCGTGAAAATAGTGCAATTCCACCTTGTTCGAATTTTGACTCAGGCTATGTTCCTTCGCCAAGAGAAAAATCTTGTTTGACCTTGCTCGGATTGGGACTCAGGCTAAGTGCCTTCACCATCAAAATAAGGCAGTTCGACCTCACTTGAATCAAGACATAGGCTAAGTGCCTTCACTATCAAAATATTGCACTTCTACCTTGCTTGATCCTGTACTCAAGATAAGTACCGTCGCCATCTAAATGGCATAGTTCGAACTTGCTTCAACTAGGACTCAAGCTATGTTTCTTCCCCATCAAAACCTTGTAGTTCGATCTCGTTCGAAATTGGACTTAGGCTAAGTGCCTTTGCTATCAAAATAGAGCAGTTCCACCTTGCTCGAACTAGGACTCAAGCTAAGTGACTTTGCCGTCAAAAAAGTGTAGTTTGACCTCACTTGAACTGGGAATCTAGCTAAGTGCCTTTTCCATCAAAAAGTGTAGTTCCACATTGCTAGAAGTGGGACTCGAGCTATGTACCTTGAATTGGGACTCAGGATAAGCGCCTTCGCAATTAAAATAGTAGAGTTGGACCTCGCTCAAAGTAGGACTCAGGCTATGTGCCTTCACCATGAAAATAGTGCAGTTCGACCTCGCTCGAACTGGGACTTAGGCTTAATGCCTTTGCCATCAAAACAGTGCAGTTCAACCTTTCTCGAACTAGGACACAGGCTAAGTGCCATCGACATCAAGATAGTGCAGTTTGACAACGATCGAACCGGGCCTCAGGCTGAGTGCCTTCACCATAAAAATAATGTAGTTCGACCTTGCTCGAACTGGGACTCGGGCTAAGTTCCATCGTCATCAAAATAGTGTTGTTCGACTTTCCTAGGACAGACACTCAGGCTAAGTGCCTTCGCCATAAAATTGGCACAATTCGACCTTGCTCAAACTAGACTCTAGCTAAGTGCCTCAGCCATCAAAATAGTGTTGTTGGACCTTACTAGAAGTGGGGCTCAAGCTATGTGCCTTCGCCATCAAAATAGTGCAGTTTGACATTGCTCGAACTGGAATCAGGCTTAGTGCTTATGCCATCAAAATAGTGCATTTCGACCATACTCGAACTGGGACTCAGGTTAAGTGCCGTCAGCATCAAATTTGTATAGTTCGATCTTGAACAAATTGGGACTCAATCTAAGTGCATTCGCCATCAATATAGTGTAGATTGACCTTGCTCTAACATGGACTCGGGCTAAGTGCCTTTGCCATCAAAATAGGGCAGTTCAACCTTTCTTGAACTAGAACTCAAGCTAAGTGTCTTCACCATCAAAATAGTATTGTTTGACCTTGCTCGAAATGGGACTCAATCTAAGTGCCTTCATCATCAAAGCAATACAGCTTGACCTTTCTCAAATCGGGACTTTGGCGAAGTTGCTTTGCCATCAAAATAGTGGAGTTCAACCTTGCTCGAACTGGGACTGAGGCTAGGCACCTTTGCCATCACAATAGTGCAGTTCGACCTCGCTCGAATCGGGACACAGGCTAAGTGCCTTTTCTATCAAATAGTGCAGTTTGACCTCTCTAGAACTAAGACTCAAACTATGTGCCTTCGCCACCAAAATAGTGAAATTCGACCTTGATCGAACCGGGACTCCAGCCTTTGCCATCAAAATAGTGTATTTCGACCTTGCTCAAACTGGAACTCAAGTTATGTTCCTTTGCCATCAAAATAGTGCAGTACTACCTTTTTCAAATCGGGACTCAGGATAACTGCCTTCGCCAGCAATATAGGACTGTTCAACCTTGCTCAAACTGGGACTCAGGCTAATTGTCTTTGCCATCAAAATAGTGAAGTTCAAAATCGCTTGAACTATGACTCAAGCTAGGTGCCTTCGCCGTTAAAGTAGTGCAGTTCGACCTCGCTGGAAACGCGACTCAGGCTAAGTGCCTGTGCCATCAAAATACTGCAGTTCAACCTCGCTCGAAATGAGGCTCAGGCTAAGTGCCTTTGCCATCTAAATGGTGTAGTTTGACCTTGCTCGGACCAGTACTCATGCTAAGTTATTTCTCCATGAAAACATTGTAGTTTAAGCTTTCTCAAAATGGGACTCTACCTAAGTGCCTTAGCCATCAAAATAGTGAAGTTCGACCTTGTTGGAACTAGGACTAGGCTAGGTGCCTTCGTTATCAAAATAGTACAGTTCGACCTCACTCGAACTGGGAATCATGTGAACTACCTATGACATCAAAATAGTGTATTTCGACCTCTCTCTAACTAGGACTTAGGCTACGTACCTTCGCCATCAATATTATGCAGTTCGACGTCGCTCGAACTGGGACTTAGGCTAACTTCTTCGCCATCAAAACACTGCAGTTCGACCCCGCTCAAACCGGGACTCAAGCTACGTACCTTCACCATCAAAATAGCGTAGTTCAACCTCACTTGAACTAGGACTAAATATAAGTGCCTTTGCCATCAAAATAGTGTAGTTCGACCTCGCTAATACCAAGATTCAGGCTATGTCCCTACACCATCAAAATAGTGTAGTTCAACCTCTCTCGATCAGGGACTCAGGATAAGAACCTTTATCATCGAAACAGTGCAGTTCGACCTTGCTCAAACTGGGACTCAGGCTATGTGCATTCGCCATCAAAATAGTGCAGTTTGACTTTGCTCAATCCAAGACTCATCCAAAGAGCCTTCGCTATAAATATAGGGTAACTTGACCTCGCTCGAACTACGACTCTAGCTAAAGGCCTTTGCCAACAAAATAGTGCAGTTCGACCTTGCAAGAACTAGGACTTAGGCTAAGTTCCTTCGCCATCAAAATAGTGTAGCTCGACCTTGCTCGAACTGGGAGTCAGGCTAAGTCCCTTCACCATCTAAATTGTGGTGTTCGACCTTGCTCAAAATGGGAATCAGGCTAAGTGCCTTCACTATCAAAACAGTATTGTTCGACCTCGCTCAAAACGGGACTTAGGCCAAGTTCCTTTGCCATCAAAATAGTGTAGTGCAACCTTGCTCGAACTGTGTCTCAGGCTAATTGCCTTCGCCATCAAAATAGTGCAGTTTGACCTCGCACGAATCGGGACTATCGCTAAGTGCCTTTGCCATGAAATAGTGTAGTTCGACCTCTCTTGAAATAGGACTCAGACTAAGTGCCTTCACCATTAAAATAGTGCAATTTAGCCTCGCTCAAACTGGGACTCAAGCTAAGTACCTTCATCATCAAAATAGTGTAGTTCTACCTTGCACGGATCGGGACTCAAGCTATATGCCTTCGCCATCATAATAGTGCAGTGCGACCTCGCTCGAACTAGGACTCAGGCTAAGTGCCTTCACTATCAAAGCAGTGAAGTTCGACCTCGCTCGAAGTGGGACTCCAGCTAAGTTCTTCCGCCATCAAAATAGTGTAGTTCGACCTTGCCCGAACTGGGACTCAGGCTAATTGCCTTTGCCATCAAAATAGTGCAGTTCGAACTTGCTCGAACTAGGAATCAATCTAAGTGCCTTCACTGTCAAAGTGGTTTAGTTCAACCTCGCTTAAACTACAACTGAGGCTAAGTTCCTTCGCAATCAAAATGGTGCAGTTCGACCTTGCTCAAATCGGGACTCAAGCTAAGTGATTTCGCCATCAAAATAGTGCAGTTTTACCCCGCTCGAATTGGGACTCTACCTAAGTGCCTTCGCCATCGAAACAGTGAAGTTCGACCTTGCTAGAACTCCGACCAGGGTAAGTGCCTTCGCTATCAAAATAGTGCAGTTTTACCTTGCTCGAACTAGGAATCACGCTTAGTGCCTACACCATCAAAATAGTGTATTTCGATCTTTCTCAAACTGGGACTCAGGATAAGCGCGTTCGCCATAAATATTGGGCAGTTCGATCTCGCTCAAACTGGGAATGAGGCTAACTTTCTTTGCCAGTAAAATAGCAAAGTTTGACCTTGCTCAAACTAGGACTCAAGCTATGTGCCTTTGCCATCAAAATAGTACAGTTCGACCTTGCTCGAACCGGGACTCAGGCTAAGTGCCTTCGCCAACAAATAGTACTGTTCGACCTTGTTCTAAGGGGCCTCAAGATAAGTGATTTCACCATCAAAATAGTGTAGTTTGACCCAACTTGAATTGGGACTCTACCTAAGTGCCTTCGCCATTGAAATAGTGAAGTTTGACCTTGCTAGAGCTCGGACCAGGCTAATTGCCTTCGCTATCAAAATAGTATTGTTTGAACTTGCTCGAACTGGAAATCACGCTAAGTGCCTACACCATCAAAATAGTGTATTTCGACCTTTCTCAAACTGAGACTCGGGCTAAGCGCCTTCACCATAAATATTGTGCAGTTTGATCTTGCTCAAAATGGGACTGAGGCTAACTTCCTTTGCCATGAAAACAGTGTAGTTCGATCTTGCTCAAGTTGGGACTCAAGTTGTGTGCCTTTGCCATCAAAATAGTGCAGTTTGACCTTGCTCGAAGTGGGACTCAGGCTAAGTGCCTTCGCCAACAAAATAGTACTGTTCGACCTTGCTCAAACCGGTACTCAGGCCAATTGCCTTTGCCATCAAATTAGTCGCAGTTCAATCTCGCTTGAACTAGGACTCAAGCTAAGTGCCTTCACCATCAAAGTAGTGCAGTTCAACATCGCTAGAAATGCGACTCGGGCTAAGTGCATGCGCCATCAAAATAGTGCAGTTCGACCTCGCTCGAAATGGGACTCAAGCTAAGTGCCTTTGCCATCAAAATGGAGTAGTTTGACCTTGCTCGAACTGGTACTCAAGCTAAGTGATTTCTCCATCAAAATAGTGTAGTTTGACCTCTCTCAAAGTAGGACTCTACCTAAGTGCCTTAGCCAACAATATAGTGAATTTCGACCTTGCTGGAACTAAGACTAGGCTAAGTGCCTTCGCTATCAAAATAGTGCAGTTCGACCTCACTCGAACTAGGAATCATGTGAAGTGCCTACGCCATCAAAATAGTGTATTTCAACCTCTCTCGAATTGGGACATAGGCTACGTGCCTTAGCCATCAAAGTTGTGCACTTCGATCTCGCTCAAACTGGGACTTAGGCTAACTTCCTTCGCCATCCAAACAATGCAGTTTGACCTCTCTAACTGGGACTCAAGCTACGTGGCTTTACCATAAAAATAGTGCAGGTCAACCTCACTTGAATAAGGACTCAATCTAAGTGCCTTTGCCATCGAAACAGTGTAGTTCGACCTCGCTCGAACTGAGATTCAGGCTATGTCCCTTCACTATCAAAATATTGCAGTTCGACCTCGCTCGAATAGGGACTCAGGATAAGTGCCTTCGTCATTGAATTAGTGCAGTTTGACCTCGCTCAAACTGGGACTCAGGCTAAGCGCATTTGCCATCAAAACAGTGCAGTTTGACCTTGCTCAATCTGAGACTCATGCTAATGGCCATAGCTATTACAAGAGTTCAGCTTGACCTCGCTCGAACTAGAACTCTAGCTAAAGTCCTTAGCCAAAAAAATAGTGTAGTTCGACCTCGCTGGAACTAGGACTTAGGCTAAGTTCCTTCGCCATCAAAATAGTGTAGTTCGACATGGCTCGAAGTGGGAATCAGTCTAAGTGCCTACGCCATCAAAATCGTGTATTTCGATCTCTATCAAACTACCATCCTGCCTAAGCTCATTCACCATCAATATTGAGCAGTTCAATCTCGCTCGAGCTAGGACTCAGGCTAAGTGCCTTTGCCATCAAAACAATATAGTTCTGCCTTGCAGTTTGATATCGCTTGAACCAATACTCAATTTAAGTGCCTTCTCCATCAAAATATTGTAGTTCGACATTTCTCCAATGGGGTCTCAAGATAAGTGCCTTGTCCATCAAAGTACTGCAATTAGACCTTACTCGAACTGGGACTTCGGCTAAGTTCCTTCGCCATGAAAATAGCGTTTTTCAAACTTACTCAGACTGGGACTCAGGCTAAGCACTTTTTCCATCAAAATAACATAGTTCGACCTCGCTCAAATAAAGATTTTGGCTAAGTGCCTTTGCCATCAAAATAGTGCAGTTCGACTTTGATCGAACTGAGACTCATGCGAAGTTCCTTCGTCATCAAAATGGTACAGTTTAACATCGCTAGAACTGAGACTCCGGCTATATGCCTTCGCCATAAAACAATGTAGTTTGACCTTCCTTCAACTAGGACTCAAGTTAAGTTCCTTCTCTATCAATATTGTGCAGTTCGACCTCACTCGAAATAGGACTAAGGTTAAGTGCCCTCACTATCAAAGTAGTATAGTTTGACCTTGCTCGAACTAGGATTCAAGCCAAGCAGCTTTGCCATCAAAATAGTACAGTTTCACCTTGCTAGAACTAGGACTCTAGCTAAGTGCCTTTGCCATCAAAATAGTGCAGTTCAACCTCCCTAGAACTGGGACTCAGGCTAAGTGCATGTGGCATCAAAATAGTGAATTTTGACCTCCCTTGAACTGGGACTCAAGCTAAGCGCCTTCACCATAAAATTTGTTCAACTCGATCTCACTCGATCTAGTACACCAGCTAAGTGCCTTCGCGATCAAAACATTGAAGTTTGAACTCGCTCAAACAGGGACTCACACTATGTGCTTTCACCATCAAAATAGTGCAGTTCGACTTCACTTGATCTAGGACTCAAGATATATTCTTTCACCATCAAAATAGTGTAGTTCAACCTCGCTCGAACCGGGCCACAGGCTAAGTGCCTTCTATCAAAATAGTGCAGTTCGACCTTACTCGAACTAGGATTCATGCTAAGTGCCTTCGCCATCTAAACAACACAGTTTGACCTCGCTCGAACCGGGACTTGGGCTAAGTGCCTTTCCTATCAAAATAGTGCAGTTCAACCTTGCTCAAACTAGGACTTAGTCTAAGTGCCTTCGACATCAAAATAATGTAGTATGACCTCGCTAGAAATGGGACTCAGGCTAAGTGCCTTCACATCAAAATAGTATTGTTACGACCTTGCTCGGACTGGGACTTAGGCTAAGTGCCTTCCACATCCAAATGGACCAGTTCGACCTCACTCGAACTGGACTCTAGCTAAATGACTTTGCCATGAAAATAGTGCAGTTTGACCTTGCTCGAACTGGGAATCACGCTAAGTGCCTACACCATCAAAATAGTGTATTTCGACCTTTCTCAAACTAGGACTCAAGCTAAGTGCCTTCGCCATTAATATTGTGTAGTTCGATCTCGCTCACAATAGGATTGAGGCTAACTTACTTTGCCATCAAAACAGTATAGTTTGACCTTACTCAATCTGTGTGTCTTTGCCATCAAAAAAGTGTAGTTCGACCTTGCTCGAACCAGGACTCAAGCTAAGTGCCTTCGCCAGCAAAATTGTACAGTTCGACCTTGCTCAAACCTGGACTCACGCTAAGTGATTTTGCCATTATAACAATGCAGTTTGACAACGCTCGAATTGGGACTCTACCTAAGTTCCTTCGCCATCGAAATAGTGAATTTCGACCTTGCTAGAACTCGGACCAAGCTTGGTTTTGCCTTCAAAATAGTGCAGTTTGACCTTGCTCGAATTGGGAATCATGCTAAGTGCCTACACCATCAATATAGTGTATTTCGACCTTTCTCAAACTAGGACTCAGGCTAAGTACCTTCACCATAAATATTGTGCAATTCGATCTCCCTCGAACTGGGAATCAAGCTATGTGCCTTTGCCATCAAAATAGTGTAGTTCGACCTTGCTCGAACCGGGACTCAGGCTAAGTGCCTTCGCCAGCAAAATAGTATTACTTGACCTTGCTCAAACCGGGAGTCAGGCTAATTACCTTCGCCATCAAAATTGTGCTGGTCAAACTCGCTTGAACTAGGACTCAATCTAAGTTCCTTCACTATCAAAGTACTGCAGTTCATCCTCGCTGGAAATGCGACTCAGGTTAAGTGCCTACGCCATCAAAATAGTGCAGTTCGACCTCGCTCGTAATGGGACTCAGGCTAAGTGCCTTCGCCATCAAAATGGTGCAGTTCGACCTTGCTCGAACTGGTACTCAAGTTAAGTGTTTTCTCCATCAAATGAGTACAACTTGACCTCTCTCAAACTGTGACTCTACCGAAGTGCCTTAGCCATATAAATAGTGAAGTTCGACCTCACTCGAACTAGAAATCATGTTAAGTGCCTAGGCTATCAAAATAGTGTATTTTGACCTCTCTCGAGCTGGGACTTAGGCTACGTAACTTAGCCATCAATGTTTTTTGTTTGATCTCGCTCGAACTGGGACTTAGGATAACTTCCTTCGCCATCAAAACACTGCAATTCGACCTCGCTCAAACCGTGACTCAAGCTATGTGACTTCACCGTAAAAATTGTGCAGTTCGACCTTGCTTGAAATAGGACTCAATCTAAGTGCCTTAACATCAAAATAGTGTAGTTCAACCTCGCTCGAACCGAGACTCAGCCTATGTCCCTTCCTCATCAAAATATTACAGTTCGACCTTGCTCGAACAAGGACTCATGATAAGTTCCTTCGTTATTGAAATAGTTCAGTTTGACCTCCCTACAGCTGGAACTCAGGCTATGTGCCTTCACCATCAAAACAGTGTAGTTCGACCATGTCACGCCCCAAATCGAGGAACATGACCGGCGCCTGACCGGGTTGCCCCAGTCAAGCGGACCTGGGTGCCTTTCATTCCCACGTGTTACCCCTGTGTTGACTGTTTCTCATTAATCAAGTATCTTACTAACCATGAATGATTTCACATTAAAAAAATAAAACCATACGAGTGATTCATTAACAAGTTTGCAATTTTTACAACGCCCGACATAACATAATGTATACATAATACTGGAGTCCCACAGTTTACATGTCTACAGAGCCTCTAGGATACAAAAGGGAAATACAATACTTGCCGGTAACAAGGCTCCGGCTATACCTTACAAAACCAAAATGAAATTCAAACAGAAGTGGCATGAACCACACAAGGCCCCAAGGAAGAAAGGGGCTCACCAAAACGGGCAGTGGAAGGAGAAGGATACTACTGCCGATGAGCTGAAGTGCCTGCTACTGATCCACCTACAATCATAACACGAATGTAGCGCCCCCGGCAAAAGGGACGTCGGTACACTTGAATTGTACTGGTATGTATGGACAAACTTTGTCCCAAGTAAACTCAAGCCATTAAATTACATCAACAATTAATTAAGCCAGCCAACCATGTTTCCACATTTTCCTCATTTCAAATAATTCTCACACAAAGCACTTTGTACAATCAACCAATTTAACAATAACCAATCAATCACGTAAAGCACAAGTAGTCAAACAAAGGGGAAATCAGTGCCCCACAGGTTGCAAACTCTCCTGTTGTCTCCTTTCACAATTTCACATTATTGATTTATGTATCAATTTTTAATAGCGATTTCGATCGCTTTCCATCCTTATTGCCCCTGACCACCCTTATTACCTCGGCCACCCTTATCACCCCAACCCACACCTTATTTCACCACGTTGCAGCGCGCAACATGACCCCGCCTTACAGTTGAAAACACAACAATTTCAAACAAGCAGATAAGGTACTACACACAATTTCAACAAGTTCAAATAAGCAACTTACACATTGGTTCATGTTCTCAATTTATTCTCAATGCAATATCACAACCATGTTACAATATTTCCACAATTCAAGTGTTTCATCTCTTTCCACAATAAACCAATTCTCAAGTGTTTCGTTTGTTTTCCACAAGGTGCCATATAGGCCATCATAGTCATTATTCACAATTATTTTGCCAAATTAAACTCTCATTTTACATCACTCATAGCTCAACAACAAACTTTGAATATTCAACAACAACATCAAGAATCTCACCATTTGTCAATTTAACACGAAACAAACAAACTTCACACATATAGGCGATTTCACAAGAATCAAAATTAGCCATACATACCTGGTGATGATTTTTCCTCCTACTTTATGCTTACCCAAGATATCTAACTCTTGCCAACCTTGTTCTTGAAGACGCTTACTTCTACTCACTTCTTTTTACTAGAAATCAAGTTTAATAATCATGCATGAGTGTAAAAATTCTATTTTCAAAAGCTATTATATGCAAACCTCTCTTTACCCAATTAAAACTGAAAATCAAAGAAAATAGTTAGGGTTTTTACCTTGAAAATATTGGGGAAGTTGAATCCTTGCCCTAGAATCCCTTGGAATTAAGTAGTTGGAAAAATCTTTGAAGATGAAGAACTTCTCTCTCTAAAAACCCTCTCTTCTCTCTCTAATTTTGGTGAGATGATATGATAAAATGAAGAAGAAAGGTGTTATATTAAAGAAGAGATCGGGTCAAAATGTTACAAAAATCTGGGCCGGGGTCAATTATGCGGTCACTATGCGACCGCAGAATCCACATGCGGTCCGCAAAGTGACCGCAAAATGGCCTCAAAGTTATGCAGGTTCTGTTAAGGAATGCGGTCACTATGCGGACCGCATGTTGATTCTGCGGTCGCAAAAGTGCACCGCAGATTTGACATGCGATCGCATATTGACCGCACTTTTGACACGATTTTGGGCAACTCTCTGGAACGATTTGCGGTCAGAATGCGGTCCGCATGTCAGGTTTGCGGTCGCATTCTTGACCGCATATTTGACATTTTTCGGAAAAATTAATTCTCTACATTTTTGAAACTTAAATCACTACCAAGGGTCCGAACCGCGGCGAGCTTGCTCGCCGCGAACAATTCTACGCATTCCTAATACATTATTCGGACCATGACACCACAGCTACTAGGTTTTATGCACAAAAATTTTACGGGGCCTTACATCCTCCCCCTTAAGATCATTCGTCCTCGAATGAGGATTTTGAAATAAATGAGTTGGTTTTGAAAGACATGATATGCAACTATCAAAATTTTGACTAACTCTTATATTTTAGAAAAATTTCGCTAGAGTTTCCTTTGTATTATGGACATATCCACCTGTCAGTCAGAGGGCCCCCGAAACACATTACCAAACAACAATATACAACTACAACACTTTCCACAACTGGTATACACTTTCTTACCTCAACGAATGCACATATTCTATCACATTGTTACAATTGCACATAGACTAGTCACTTCAATGAATTCTTACCTTATTTAACCATTTTAACCCACCATGTACACTTAACAAACCATTACCAATCTACACTTACTATTAGTCATTTATTTAACACATAAATCTCGTTACAAAACAAAGGAGACTTTACTAATACTAAGAGAGAAACAACTTAGACAAGATGACAGTTACTAAGAGTAGGAGGGTCACCTAATTTCTTCTAGGCTTGATCAAACAAATGGGGGTACTTTTCTTTCATCTCTTTTTCCGCTTCCCATGTGGCCTCCTCAACTTGTTGACTTCGCCACAATACTTTAACAGAGGCGACTTCCTTATTTCTCAACTTACGGACTTGCCTATCAAGAATGGCAACTGGAACTTCTTCATATGACAAATCTTCATTAACCTCTATAGCTTCGACTGGCATGATGGTGGATGGATCTCCAATCACTTTCTTCAACATGGACACATGGAATACCGGATGCACCGATGACATCTCAGGAGGCAACTCTAGCCTATAAGCAACTTGACCAATCCTTTGAACGATCCGATATGGCCCGACATACCTAGGACTCAATTTCCCTTTCTTTCCGAATCGCATGACTCCCTTCATAGGAGATACCCTCAAGAACACCCAATCATCGACTTGAAACTCCAAATCCCTTCGACGAATGTCTGCATAGGACTTTTGACGACTCTGTGCTGTTTTCATTCTCTCCTGAATAACCTTGACCTTTTCCATCGCTTCGTACACCATATCCGGCCCTAGCAATTCCGCTTCACCTACCTCAAACCACCCGATTGGCGATCTACATCTTCTCCCGTACAATGCCTCAAACGGGGCCATTTGAATGCTAGCATGATAGCTGTTATTGTAAGCAAATTCTATCAGTGGCAAGTGTTCATCCCAATTACCTTTAAAATCTAAGACACAAGCCCGCAACATATCTTCAAGCGTCTGAATGGTCCGCTCGGCCTGTCCATCGGTCTGTGGATGGAAAGCTGTGCTGAGATTCACCCGAGTTCCCAAACCTTGCTGAAACTTCTTCCAAAAGTTAGCGGTGAACTGAGCCCCGCGATCTGAGATGATAGAAAGTGGAGTGCCATGAAGCCTTACTATCTCTTTGATGTACAATCTTGCATATTGCTCGGCAGTATCAGTGGACTTGACAGGCAGGAAGTGAGCTGATTTGGTGAGTCGATCTACTATCACCCATATTGAGTCAAACTTACGCCGAGTGCGAGGTAACCCCACCACGAAATCCATATTGATCATCTCCCATTTCCACCTTGGTATTTCTATAAGCTGAGTTAATCCACCGGGCCGTTGATGCTCGGCCTTCACTTGTTGACAGTTCGGACATTTAGCTACAAAGCCTGCCACATCCCTTTTCATACCGTTCCACCAATAAATCTCCTTGAGATCGTGATACATTTTCGTTGAACCGGGGTGCACAGAATACCTGGAAGTATGAGCCTCTGCCATCACTCTTTCCCGAAGCTCGTCCACATCCGGAACACATAGCCTATCTTGACACCGCAATACACCATCTTCGCTGCTGAGTACAAATGCCTGAGGTCTTGTCATTCATGACTACTTCCTTCACCCGAACCAATGCTGGATCTATGAACTGTTTTTCCTTGATTTCCGCGACTAATGATGATTCTGCTCCATTATGCACCAAAATATCCCCCTCGTCTGACGCCGATATATGAACCCCCAAACTGGCTAATTGGTAAACCTCTCGAGCCAAGTGTCTCTGATCAACACCCAAATAAGCCAAACTACCCATGGATTTCCGACTAAGAGCGTCGGCTACCACATTTGCCTTCCCTGGATGGTACAATATGTCCATATCATAGTCCTTGAGTAGTTCTAACCACCGCCGCTGTCTCAGATTCAGCTCTTTCTGCTTGAACAAATACTGGAGGCTCTTGTGGTCTGAAAACACATCTACATGAACCCCATAAAGATAGTGTCGCCATATTTTCAAGGCAAACACCACAGCTGCAAGTTCCAAATCATGCGTCGGATAATTCTTCTCATGGTTCTTGAGTTGTCTGGAGGCATAAGCTATAACCTTTCCGTGCTGCATCAATACACGTCCCAAACCGACTCTGGAAGCATCACAATAGACTACAAATCCCTCTGTGCCTTCTGGCAAGGCCAATACTGGTGCCGAGGTCAACCTTGACTTCAATTCCTGGAAACTTTTCTCACATGCTTCGGACCACTGGAACTTAACTGCTTTCCTGCGTCAATTTAGTCAATGGGGAGGCGAGGGTTGAGAATCCCTCTACAAACCTCCGATAGTACCCTGCCAAACCCAAGAAGCTACGAATCTCTGTTGGGGTCGTGGGTCTAGGCCAATCTTTCACTGCCGCAATCTTCTGAGGATCCACCATAATTCCCTCACTGGAAATAACATGCCCTAGAAAAGCTACGGACTCCAACCAAAACTCACATTTTGAGAACTTGGCATACAATTGATGTTGAAGAAGGGTCTGCAATCTTCTTGACCGCATATTTGACACTTTTTCGGAAAAATTATTTCTCTACATTCACAAAGGAATCTAGGAATGGCTTGAAAACCCGATTCATAAGGTCCATGAAAGCTGCTGGGGCATTGGTTAGCCCAAAAGACATGACCAAAAACTCGAAGTGACCATAACGAGTTCCGAAGGCGGTCTTAGGAATATCCTGCTCCCTGATTTTCAACTGGTGGTACCCAGACCGTAAATCAATCTTTGAGAAGAACTTCGCTCCCTGCAATTGGTCAAACGGATCATCCACTCGAGGCAAAGGATATTTATTCTTGATGGTGACTTTGTTGAGCTGCCGATAATCAATACACATTCGAAGTGACCCATCCTTCTTTCTGACAAAGAGAACCGGAGCACCCCACGGCGACACACTTGGTCGTATGAACCCTTTCTCTAATAAATCCCTCAGCTGCTCCTTTAACTCCCTTAACTCTGCTGGCGCCATTCTGTATGGTGGAATGGATATTGGCTGAGTATCCGGCATTACATCGATCCCGAAATCAATCTCCCTATCCGGCGGGATGCCTGGAAGCTCATCTGGAAACACTTCAGGAAATTCATTCACAATTGGCACGGACTCGAGGGTAGGCACATCTGAGGTGGTGTCCGTTACCCGAACCGGGTGATAGATACACCCTTTCTTAATCATCTTCGAAGCCTTAAGGTAGGAAATAAACCTACCCCTTGGCACTACACCATTTCCTCTCCATTCAATAATTGGCTCGTTAGGGAACTCGAGCCTCATAACTCTCGTTCGACAGTCAAGTTTGGCAAAGCACGAATAGAGCCAATCCATGCCCATAATTACATCAAAATCTACCATCCCTAGCTCAATAAGATCGGCTGTGGTATCACGACCACCCATCATAACAACACAATTCCTATAGACTCGTGAGGCTGTAATAGAATCACCAATAGGAGTCGACACAGAGAACGGCTCATGAAGCTGTTCGGGTTCTATCCCAAAACTTGAAGCAATGAATGGAGTAACATAAGACAAGGAGGACCCTGGATCAATAAGGGCATAGCAATCAATAGTCCGAACAGACATGATACCTGTAACAACATCTGGAGAAGCCTCGGCATTTTGGCGGCCACTCAATGCATAGAATCGGCTAGGTCCACCCCTACCCTGAGCTCCACCCCTAGCTGCACCACGCCCCGCTGATGCTGGAGTGCGCGCTGATGATGTAGCAGCCGAAGAACCAGATGACTGAGCAGATCCCCTACCTATACCCTGACGGGGTGCACGACAGTCCCGCTGAATGTGACCTCTCACCCCGCACCCGAAGCACACCTGGAAGGTCAAGGTAGCAAGTCTCTGTATGAAATCTCCCACACTTGGGGCATGTAGGTCTCCCCTGCTGCTGGGATCTCACCCCGGGATGACCAGACTGACGAGACCTCCTGCTGTCTGAACCAGGTCTCGAGTAACTGCCCTGCTGATGACTGTGCACGGATGGCGGTGCACTCGCGGAGGATCGAGCATATGACTGGGATGGCCCTGATGACCCCTTCCCTGGAAGTGATCTCCCTGAACGACCCATTGACCGGGCCCTGCTGCTACTTTCTCTTTCTGCACGAATCTTCAATTTCCTGGCCTCTGTGGCCCGAGCAAACCCCACGATCCTCCCATAATTCATATCTGAGTGCAAAGCTACTGTGGCAGCCTCATTCACTACCAAAGGGCTAAGGCCCTGAACAAACCGTCGAACCCGGGCATCCATGGTCGACACTAAATGAGGAGCATACTTGGACAACCTTACGAACTCCATGTGATACTCCCAAACACTCATACTGCCCTGTTTGAGAACCTCGAACTCAGTGGCGCGGGCTGCCATCACCTCGGCAGGCAAGAAGTGGTCCATAAATGCATCTACGAACTCATCCCATCCGGCCGGAGGGCTCCCTTCCTCGCGAGAATCCTCCCACATTTCGAACCATGAACGTGCCGCTCCCTTCGGCCTGCAAGAGGCCAACTCTACCCCTCTATATCCGTAGCCTTCATCACTCGAGGGTCTTGTATATCCGATCAAGGAATTCTCGTGGGTCGACCTCGGATCGGTACCGAAAATTCCGGAGGGGCCAATCGCAAGAACTGGTGGACTCTGGAGCCAAAGGAATCTCCCTGTCCGCTGGAGGATGCAGGGGCATCATGGGATCTCTGGGCCTGGGCGGCCACTAGCTGTGTTAACATATGGATGGCTCCCCTAAGTTCTTCATTAGAGATACCAGAGCCCGAAGCGGGAACTGTGTCTGAGTCAGGAACACCAGCAGGAGGAATGGTAGCATCCTCTGCCGCAGCTGGAATAGGGACACTTGGGTTTTGAACAGATGGGCCAGGCAAATTCGGGACTGGTGGGTCATTCTCTCCCACGGCATCGGGTACATGATTAACAGCTGCACTTGGGCCCGCATTGGCCCTAAGGCCGAGTCTAGCCTTCTTCTTAGGTGCCATATTCTGAAAATTTGGGAACAAGGCACGAATTAGACACAGATATCTCCACATTGCACTTTACCGCACGATATAGATTAACAAAGAAGTAGGTAAATTCCTAAATGCTCGTGTAGCCCCCTACTTATATGATGTGGTCGACAACACACCTATAAGAAGGGCACTACTAGACACGGCTCCGAGACATCCTAGGACACTTTAAAACCTTAAGCTCTGATACCAAGTTTGTCACGCCCCAAATCGAGGAACATGACCGGCGCCTGACCGGGTTGCCCCGGTCAAGCGGACCTGGGTGCCTTTCATTCCCACGTGTTACCCCTGTGTTGACTGTTTCTCATTAATCAAATATCTTACTAACCATGAATGATTTCACATTAAACAAATAAAACCATACGAGTGATTCATTAACAAGTTTGCAATTTTTACAACGCCCGACATAACATAATGTATACATAATAGTGGAGTCCCACAGTTTACATGTCTACAGAGCCTCTAGGATACAAAAGGGAAATACAATACTTGCCGGTAACAAGGCTCCGGCTATACCTTACAAAACCAAAATGAAATTCAAACAGAAGTGGCATGAACCACACAAGGCCCCGAGGAAGAAAGGGGCTCACCAAAACGGGCAGTGGAAGGAGAAGGATACTACTGCCGATGAGCTGAAGTGCCTGCTACTGATCCACCTACAATCATAACACGAATGTAGCGCCCCCGGCAAAAGGGACGTCAGTACACTTGAATTGTACCGGTATGTATGGACAAACTTTGTCCCAAGTAAACTCAAGCCATTAAATTACATCAACAATTAATTAAGCCAGCCAACCATGTTTCCACATTTTCCTCATTTCAAATAATTCTCACACAAAGCACTTTCTACAATCAACCAATTTAACAATAACTAATCAATCACGTAAAGCACAAGTAGTCAAACAAAGGGGCAATCAGTGCCCCACAGGTTGCAAACTCTCCTGCTGTCTCCTTTCACAATTTCACATTATTGATTTATGTATCAATTTTTAATAGCGATTTCGATCGCTTTCCATCCTTATTGCCACTGACCACCTTTATTACCTCGGCCACCCTTATCACCCCAACCCACACCTTATTTCACCACGTTGCGGCGCGTAACACGACCCCGCCTTACAATTGAAAACACAACAATTTCAAATAGCAGATAAGGTACTACACACAATTTCAACAAGTTCAAATAAGCAACTTACACATTGGTTCATGTTCTCCATTTATTCTCAATGCAATATCACAACCATGTTACAATATTTCCACAATTCAAGTGTTTCATCTCTTTCCACAATAAACCAATTCTCTAGTGTTTCGTTTGTTTTCCACAAGGTGCCATATAGGCCATCATAGTCATTATTCACAATTATTTTGCCAAATTAAACTCTCATTTTACATCACTCATAGCTCAACAACAAACTTTGAATATTCAACAACAACATCAAGAATTTCACCATTTGTCAATTTAACACGAAACAAACAAACTTCACACATATAGGCGATTTCACAAGAATCAAAATTAGCCATACATACCTGGTGATGATTTTTCCTCCTACTTTATGCTTACCCAAGATATCTTACTCTTGCCAACCTTGTTCTTGAAGACTCTTACTTCTACTCACTTCTTTTTACTAGAAATCAAGTTTAATAATCATGCATGAGTGTAAAAATTCTATTTTCAAAAGCTATTATATGCAAACCTCTCTTTACCCAATTAAAACTGAAAATCAAAGAAAATAGTTAGGGTTTTTACCTTGAAAATATTGGGGAAGTTGAATCCTTGCCCTAGAATCCCTTGGAATTAAGTAGTTGGAAAAATCTTTGAAGATGAAGAACTTCTCTCTCTAAAAACCCTCTCTTCTCTCTCTAATTTTGGTGAGATGATATGATAAAATGAAGAAGAAAGGTGTTATATTAAAGAAGAGATCGGGTCAAAATGTTACAAAAATCTGGGCCGGGGTCAATTATGCGGTCACTATGCGACCGCAGAATCCACATGCGGTCCGCAGAGTGACCGCAAAATGGCCTCAAAGTTATGCGGGTTCTGTTAAGGAATGCGGTCACTATGCGGACCGCATGTTGATTCTGCGGTCGCAAAAGTGCACCGCAGATTTGACATACGATCGCATATCGACCGCACTTTTGACACGATTTTGGGCAACTCTCTAGAACGATTTGCGATCAGAATGCGGTCCGCATGTCAGGTTTGCGGTCGCATTCTTGACCGCATATTTGACATTTTTCGGAAAAATTAATTCTCTACATTTTTGAAACTTAAATCACTACCAAAGTTCCTTCGCCATCAAAATAGTGCAGTTCGACCTAACACAAAATGGGACTCAGGCTAAGTGCCTTCACTATCAAAGTAGTGCAGTTCGACCTTTCTCGAACTATTATTCAAGCCAAGCAGCTTTGGCATCTAAATAGTGCAGTTTGACAACGTTATAACTAGGACTCTAATTAAGTGCCTTTGCCAACAAACTAGTGCAGTTCGACCTCGCTGGAATTGGGACTCAGGCTAAGTGCATGTGCCATCAAAATATTGCATTTCGACCTCCCTCAAACTGGGACTCAGGCTAAGCGCCTTCGCCATAAAAATTGTGCAGTTGGACTTCACTCGATATAGGACACAAGCTAAGTGCCTTCGCCTTGAAAACATTGGAGTTTGACCTCGCTCAAATAGGGACTCAAGCTAAGTGCCTTCGCCATCAAAATAGTGTATCTCACTTGATCTTGGACTCAAGCTAGGTTCCTTCACCATCAAAATATTGTAGTTCAACCTTGCTCGAATCGGGCCACAGGATAAGTGCCTTCACCATAAAAATACTAAAGTTCGACCTTACTCAAACTGGGACTCATGCTAACTGGGACTTAAGGAAAGTGCAATTTGACCTCGCTCGAACTGGGACTTAAGGAAAGTGCCTTTGCTATCAAAATAGTGCAGTTCCACCTTGCTCGAACTAGGACTCATTCTAAGTTCCTTTGCCATCAAAATAGTGTAGTTTGACCTTGGTAGAACCTGCACTCAGGCATAGTGCCTTCACATCAAAATAGTGCAGTTCAAACTTGCTTGAACACGGACTTAGGTTACGTGTTTTCGCTATCAAAAGAGTGTAGTTGGACCTTGCTCGGATTGGGATTCAGGCTAAGTGCCATCAATATCAAAATAGTATTGTTTGACCTTGCTCGGACTGGCACTCAGGGTAAGTGTCATCGCTATCAAAATGGCGTAGTTTAACCTCGCCTGAACTGGACTCTACCCAAGTGCCTTTGCCATCAAAATAGTGCAGTTCGACCTTGCTGGAACTGGGACTCAAGCTTAGTGCCTTCGCCATCAATATACTGTAGTTCAAATTTTCTCGAACTGGGAATCAGGGTAAGTGCCTATGCCATAAAAAATTTGCATTTCGACCTCGCTTGAACTAGGACTTAGGCTAAGTGTTGTCGACGTCAAAATAGTGTAGTTCAATCTAGCACGAACCGGGACGCAGCTATGTGCCTTCACCAAAAAAATAGTGTAGTTCGAACTTACTCAAAAAGGGACTAAAGTTAAAAGAATTTGCCATCAAAATAGTGTGGTTTGACCTTGCTCAAACTGGGACTCAGGATAAGTCCCTTCACCATCGATATAGTGTTGTTCGACATTGCTCGAAATGGGAATCAGGCTAAGTGCCTTCGCCATCAAAATAGTGCAGTTTGACCTTGCTCGTACCGGGACTTAGGCTAAGTTTCATTTCCATCAAAATAGTGCAGTTCAACCTTGCTCGAACTATGACTCAGGCTAAGTGCCTTCGCCATCAAAATAGTGCACTTTGACCTCGCACGAATCGGGACTATGGCTAAGTGCCTTTTCCATCAAATAGTGTAGTTAGACCTCTCTTGAACTAGGACTTAGACTAAGTGCCTTTTCCATCAAAATAGTGTAATTCGACCTCGCTTGAACCAGCACTCAAGCTAAGTTCCTTCGCCATCAAAACAGTATAGTTCTACCTTGCTCGAATCAGGACTCACGCTATGTGCTTTTGCCATAAAAAAAGTGCAGTTTGACCTCGCTTGAACTGGGACTCGGTCTACGTGCCTTCACCATCAAAGCAGTGAAGTTCAAACTCGTTCGAAGTGGGACACAAGCTAAGTTCCTCCGCCATTAAAATAGGGCAGTTCGACCAAGCTCGAACTGCGACTCCGGCTACTTGCCTTTGCCATCAAAATATTGCAGTTTGAACTCGCTTGAATTAGGACTCAAGCTACGTGCCTTCACCATCAAAGTAGTTTTGTTTGACCTCACTCGAACTACAACTCGGGCGAAGTGCCTTCGCTATCAAAATGGTAAAGTTTGACATTGCTCAAACCAGGACTCAAGCTAAGTGATTTCTCCATCTCAACAATGTAGTTTCACCTCGCTCGAATTGGGAATCTACCTAAGTGCCTTCGCCATCAAAATAGTGAAGTTCGACCTCGCTCGAACTTGGAATCACACTAAGTGCCTACACCATCAAAATAGTGTATTTTGACCTTTCTCTAACTGGGACTCAAGCTAAGCGCCTTCACCACAAATATTGTGCAGTTCGATCTCGCTCAAACTTGGACTGAGGCTAACTTCCTTCGCCATAAAAAAAATGCAGTTAGACCTTGCTCAAACCGGGACACAAGCTAAATGTTGTTGCTATAAAAATAGTGTAGTTTGACCTCGCTCGTACCGAGACTCTAGCTATATGCCTTCGCCATAAAAATAGTGCAGTTCGACCTTGCTGGAACATGGACTCATACTAAGTGCCTTTTCCATCAAATAGTGCAGTTCAACCACACTCGAACTGGGATTAAAGCTAAGAGCCTACGTCATCAAAATAGTGCATTTCGACCTCTTTCCAATTGGGACATAGGCTAAGTAACTTCGCTATCTGAATTGTGCGGTTTGATCTCGCTCGAACCGGTACTCAATCTAAGTGCCTTCGCCATCCAAATAGTGTAGATTTACCTTGCTTGAATTGGGACTCAGATTAAGTGCCTTCGCAATCAAAATAGTGCAGTTCTACCTTACTCGAACTAGGACTCTGGCTTTGTGCCTTCGCCATCAAAATAGTACATTTCATCCTCGCTCGCACTAGGACTCAAGCTAAGTGCCTTTTCCATCAAAATAGTGTAGTTTAACCTCGCTTGAACTGGGACTCTAGCTAAATGCCTTTACCGCCAAAACCATGTAGTATGACCTTGCTCGAACTGGGACTTAGTCTAAGTGCCTTCAACATCAAAAGAGTGTTGTTCGACCTCGCTTGTGCTGGGACTCATGCTAAGTTTCTTCGACATCAAAACATTGCAGTTCAACCTTACTCGAACTGGGGCTCAGGATAAGTGCGTTCACTATCAAAATAGTGTAGTTTGACCTTGCTCGAACTCATACTCAGGCTAAGTTCCTTCCCCCATAAAAATAGTGCAGTTCTACCTCACTTGAACTCGGACTCAGTCTTAGAGCCTTCTCCATCAAAATAGTGCAGTTCGACCTAGCTCGAACCAGGACTCAGGCTAAATGCCTTCTCCATCAACACAATGCAGTTCAACCTCACTGGAATTAGGACTCAGGCTAAGTGCCTTAACCATCAAAATAGTACTGTTCAACGTCACTCGAACTGGGACTCAAGCTAAGTGCCTTTACCCTTAAAACAGTGAAGTTCAACCTCTATCGAACTTGCACTCTAACTAAGTACCTTAGCCATCAAAACAGTTCAGTTTCACTTCGCTCGAACTGCGACTCAGGCTAAGTGCCTTCACCATCAAAACAATGCATCTTGACCTTGCTCAAACTGGGACTCATGCTAAGTGCCTTCTCCATCAAAACAATGCAGTTCGAACTCGCTTAAACTAGGACTTATGCTAAGTGCCTTCACATTAAAATAGGGCAGCTCAAACTCACTTGAACTAGGACCCAAGCTTAGTCCATTCGCCATAAAAATACTGGTGTTCGACCTTGCTCGAACTGGGAGTCAAGCTAAGTGCATTCTCCATCAAAATAGTACAGTTCGACCACACTTGAACCGGGACTATATCTAAGTGCCTTTGCCTTCAAAATAGTGCAGTTTGACATCGCTTGAACTGGGACTCTAGCTAAGTGCCTTCACCATAAAAAATGTGCACTTCGACCTCGCTCGCACTAGGACTCATGCTAAGTTCTTTTGCCATTAAAATAGTATAGTTTGACCTCGCTTGAACCTGGACTCATTTTAACTGCCTTCACCATCAAAGTCGTGCAGTACAACCTCACTCGAACTAGGTCTCAGGCTAAGTGCCTTTGGCATCAAAATTGTGCAATTCGACCTCGTTCAAACAGGGACTCAGGCTAAGTGCCTTCACATTAAATAGAGCAGCTCGAGCATGCTCGAACTAGGCCCCATGCTTAGTGCCTTCGTTATTAGAATATTGTAATTCAGCCTTGCTCAAACTGGGACTCAAACTAAGTGCCTTCACCATCAAAATAGTACATTCTGATATTGCTTGAACTAGGACTCTGGCTAAATGCCTTCGCCATCAAAACTGTGTAGCTCGACCTCACTCGCACTGGGATTCAGGCTAAGTGCCTTTGCCATCAAAACAATGTAGTTTAACCTCGCTTGAACCGGGACTCAGGCTAACTGCCTTCGCCAAAAAAGCAACATAGTACGACGTTGCTTGAACTGGGTCTTAGACTAAGTGACTTTGCCATCAACACAATGCAGTCTGACCTTGCTCGAACTGGGACTCAGGCTAAGTGCCTTTGCCGTCAAAATAGTGCAGTTCAACCTCGCTCGAACATGGACTCAAGCTAAGTGCCTTTTCCATCGAAATAGTATAGTTTGACCTTGCTCGAAGCGGGACTCAAGCTAAGTACCTTTACTCTCAAAACAGTGCAGTTCGACCTCGCTCGAATTGGGACTCACGCTATGTCCCTTCGCTATAAAAAAGTGTAGTCCGAACTTGCTCGAACCGAGACTCCAGCTAAGTGACTTTGCCATCAATATAGTGCAGTTCGACCTCGGTTTAACTGGAGTCAGGCTAAGTGCCTTCGCCATCAAAATAATGCAGTTTGACTTCAATTATACTGGGACTCAAGCTAAGTGTCTTCGCCATCAAAACAGTGCAGTGCAACCTCACTTGAACTGGGACTCACACTTAGTGCCTTCGCCATCAAAATAGTGCAATTTGAAATCACTTGAACTGGGTCTCTTTCTAAGTGCTTTTGCCATCAATACAGTGCAGTTCAACCTCGCTCAAACTTGGACTTAAGCTAAGTTCCTTCGCCATCAAAATAGTCTAGTTCGAACTCGCTTGAACCCAGACTCATGATAATTGGCTTCGCAATTAAAACAATATAGTTCGACCTCACTCGAGTTGGGACACATGCTAAGTGGCTTCGCCATCAAAATAGTCCAGTTCGACCTCGCTCAAACTGGGACTCAGGCTAATTGCCTTCGCCATCAAAGTAGTACAGTTCGACCTCACACGAAGTAGCACTCAGGCTAAGTGCCTTCTCCATCAACATAGTGCAATTTGAAATTGCTCGATCTGGGACTCTGGCTAAGGTCCTTCGCCATCAAGACAATGCAGTTCTTCGTCGAGCTAACTGCATTTGCCATAAAAACATGGTTATTAGACCTTGCTTGAACTGAGACTCAAGCTAACTGCCTTAGCCACTAAAGCAGTGTAGTTCAATCTCAATCGAACTCGGAATCAGGCTAAGTGCCTTTAAAATCAAGACAGTTTAGTTCGACCTCGCTCGAACCGAGACTCAAGCTTAGTTCCTTTTCACTCAAAATAGTGCAGTTCAACCTTACTCGAAGTGGGACTCAGGCTAAGTGCCTTCGCCATCAAAATAGAGCAGTTCGACCACGCTCAAACTAGGACTCAAGCTAAGTGCATTCTCCATCAAAAAATATAGTCCAACCTCGCTTGAATCGAGACTCCAGCTAAGTGCCTTCACCATCAAAATAGTGCAGTTCAACCTCGATCAAACTGGGACTCAGGCTAAGTGTCTTCGCCATTAATATAGTATAGTACAACCTTGCTTGCACTGAGTCTCATGCTAAATGCATTCGGCATCAAAACAGTGCAGTTCGACCTCGCTCACACTAGGACTTAGGCTAAGTATCTTCGTCATCAAAATTGTGCATTTTCACATTGCTCGAATTAGGACTCAGGCTAAGTGCCTTCACCATCAAAATAGTGCAGTTTGAAATCCCTCGAACTGGGACTCTTGCTATGTGCCTTCGCTATCAAAATTTTGTAGTTTGATATCACTTGTACTGGGAGTCTACCTAAGTGCATTCACCATCAAAACAATGCAGTTCAACCTTACGCGCACTAGGAGTCAGGATAAGTGTTCCTTTGTCATCAGAACAGTGTAGTTTGACCTTGCTTGAACCGGGACTCAGGCTATCTTCCATCACCACCAAAGCAATGCTATTTGACCTCGCTCGAAATAGGTCTCGAGCTAAATTCCTTTGTCATAAAAAAGTGCAGTTCGACCTCTCTCAAACTGAGATTTAAGCTAAGCGCCTTTCCTTTAAAACAGTGCAGTTAAACCTTGCTTGTAGAGGGACTCAGGCTAAGTGCCTTAGCTATCAAAAAGTGTAGTCCGAACTCACTCCAATTGGGACTCCGGCTAACTGCCTTTTCCATCAAAATAGTAAAGTTCAACCTTGCTTGAACTGGTACTCAAGAGTATTTTATACACCATCAAAACAGTGTTGTACGACCTTGCTCGATTTAGTACTCAGACTAAGTGCCTTCGCCATCAAAACAGTGCAGTTCGACCTTGATCGAACTAGGACTCGGGGTAATTTCCCTAGTGATCAAAAAGTTTAGTCTGAACTCGCTCTAACTAAGACTCTAGCTAAGTGTCTTAGCCATCAAATAGTGTAGTTCGACGTCACTCGAACTGAAACTCATGCTAAGTGTCTTAAGCATCAAAATAGTGTAGTACAATTTTGCTCAAATTGGGACTCATGCTAAGTGCCTTCGCCATCAAAATAGTGCAGTTTGACCTCACACGTACTAGGACTCATGCTAAGTATCTTTTCCATTAAAATAATGCAGTTCCACCCCGCTCAAACTATGACTCAGGCTAAGTTCCTTCGCCATCAAAAAAGTGTAGTCCAAACTTGCTCGAACCGAGACTCTAGCTAAGTGCATTCACAATCAAAATAGTGCAGTTCGACCTCGCTTGAATTGGGACTCATGCTAAGTGTCTTCGCTATCAAAACAGTGTAGAACGACCTTGCTCGATCTAGGACTCATGCAAACTGCCTTCCCTATAAAACAGTGTAGTTTGATCTCACTCGAACTAGGACTGAGGCTAAGTGTCTTCACCACCAAAACGTGCAGTTCGAGCTCGCTCGAACTGGGACTCAAGCTAAGTGCCTTCACCATCAAAATAGTGCAGTTTAAAATCGCTCGAACTGGGACTCTTTCTAAGTTCCTTTGCCATCAAAACAGTGTAGTTCAACCTCGCTCAAACTGGGACTCAAGCTAAGTGCATTTTCCATCAAAATTGTGCAGTTCAACATTGCTCGAACCGGGACTCAAGCTAAGTGCCTTTGCCCTCAAAATAGTGCTATTCAACCTCGCTGGAATTGCGACTCAAGCTAAGTTCCTTCGCTACCAAAGTAGTGCAGTTCAACCTTGATCGAACCAGGACTTAAGCTAAGTGCCTTTTCCCTCAAAATAGTGCAGTTCGACCTCGCTCGAACTGTAACTCAAGCTAAGTACCTTTTCCCTCAAAACGATGCAATTCATCTTCGCACGAACCGGGACTCAGGATAAGTGCCTTCACAATCAAAATAGTGCATCTTGACCTGGCTTGAACTAGGACTCAGGCTAAGTGCCTTCGCCATCAAAACAGTGCAGCTCGACCTCACTCAAACTGGGAATCAGGCTAAGCACCTTCACATTAAAAATAGTATAGCTCAACCCCGCTCGAACTAGGACCCAGCCTAAGTGCCTTCGCCCTCAAAATAGTGTAGTTCGACGTTTCTCGAACTGGGACTCAAACTAAGTGCCTCACCATCAAAATAGTGTATTATGAAATCACTCAAACTGGGACTCTACCGAAGGGCCTTCACCATCAAAATAGTGCAGTTCAATATTGCTTGCACTGGAACTCAAGCAATTGTCTTTGCCATCAAAACATTATAGTTTGACCTTGCTTGACACGAGACTCATGCTAACTGCCTTCACCATATAAATAGTGCAGTTCGACCTCGCTCGAATTGAGACACGGGCCAAGTGCCTTTGCCATAAAATAGTGCAGTTCGAACTTGCTCAAACCATGACTCAAACTAAGTTGCTTTGCCCTCAAAATAGTGCAGTTCGACCTCCCTCGAACTGGAACTCAAGTTAAGTACCTTTGCTCTAAAAATGGTGCAGTTTGACTTCGATCGAACTATGACTCAGGCTAAGTGCCTAAACATAAAAATAGTGCATCTCGAACTCGCTCGTACTAGGACTCATGCTAAGTGCTTTTGCAATCAAAAAATTATAGTTTGACCTTGCTTTACTCGGGACTCACACTAACTGCATTCGCGATCAAAATAGTGCAGTTCGACCTCGCTCGAGTTGGGACACAGGCCAAGTGCCTTTGTCATCAAAATAGTGCAGTTCGACTTCGCTCGAACCCGGACTCAAGATAAGTTCCTTTTCCCTCAAAATAGTGTAGTTCGACGTCGCTCGAACTGGAACTCAAGTTAAGTACCTTTGACCTCAAAACGGTGCAGTTCGACTTCGGTCGAAACGGTACTCAGGCTAACTGCCTTAACCATCAAAATAGTGCATATTAACCTCGCTCGTACTGGGACTCATGCTAAGTGCTTTCGTCATCAAAACAGTGGTGTTCGACCTTTCTCAAATTGGAAATTAGGATAAGTGCCTTCATATTCAAACTAGTACAACTCAACCTCGCTCGAACTCGGACCCAAGGTAAGTGCCTTCGCTACCAAAATAATGTAGTTAGACCTTGCTCAAAATTGGAGTCAAGCTAAGGGCCTTCAATATCAAAATAGTCCAGTTTGACCTCGCTCAAACTCGGACTCAGGCTGAGTACATTCGCCATAAACATAGTGCAATCTTTTATTGCTCAAACAGGGACTTTAGCTAAGCACTTTTTCCATCAAAATAGTGCAGTTCTACCTCACTCGGACTAGGACTTAGGCTAAGTGCCATTGCCATCAAAATAGTATAGTTTCACCTCCCTTGAACCTGGACTCAAGCTAACTCCTTTCGCCATCAAAGTCCTGCAGTTCGACCTCGCTCTTACTAGGTCTCAGGCTAAGTGCCTTTGCCATCAAAATTGTGCAGTTCGACATCGCTCGAACTAGGACTCAAGCTAAGTGCCTTCTCCATAAAATATTATTGTCCGACCTCTCTTGTATCGATACTCCGACTATGTTCCTTCACTATTAAAATAGTACGGTTCAACCTCGCTTGAACTGGGTCTCAAACTAAGTGTCTTTGCCATCAAAATAGTATAGTACAACCTTACTCGAACTGGGACTCAAGCTAAGTGCCTTCGCCATCAAAATAATGCAGTTTGATCTCGCTCATAGTGGGAATCAAGTTCAATGTCTTTACAATTAAAATTGTACAGCACAATGTCGCTCGAACTAGGACTCATGCCAAGTGCCTTCACCATTAAAATAGTGCAGTTTGAAATTGCTCGAACTGGGACTCAGGCGACATGTCTTCACCATTAAAATAGTGAAGTTCGACCTTGATCGAACTATGACTCAGGCTAAGTGCCTTCAACATCAAAATAGTGCAATTTTATGTTACTTGAACACGGACTCATGCTATGTGGCTTCCCCTCAAAACAGTGCAGTTTGACCTCGCTCCTACTAGGACTCAGGATAAGTGTCTTCTCCATCAATATAGTGTTGTTCGACCTTGCTCGAACTGGGACCCAGGCTAAGTGCCTTCACGATCAAAAAGTGTAGTCTAAACTCACTTGAACCAAGACTACGACTAAGTGCCTTCGGCATCAAAGTAGTGCAGTTTGACCTAGCTTGAACTGGGAGTCAGGCTAAGTGTCTTCGCCATCAAAATAGTTTAGTACGACCTTGGATGAATTGGGACTCAGGCTAAGTGCCTTCTCCATCAAAATAGTGCACTTCGACCTTGCTCGTACTGTGACTCAGGCTATGTAAGGCCACGTAAAAAACATTTGTGCTTGAAACCTAGTAGTCGTGGTGTCACAGTCTGAATAATGTGTTAGGAATGCATAGAATTCTTCACGGCTCGCATGCTCGCTACGGTTCGGACCGTTGGTAGTGATTTAAGTTTCAAAAATTCAAAGAATAAATTTTCCAAAAAATGTATATTCTACGGCCAAGAATGCGATCGCAGATCTGCTCTGAGGACCGCATTCCTACCGCTGAGTTTAACATAATGTTTTCCAAAAATTGTATTGAAAATGCGGTCAAATATGCGATCGCATAATAGAAATGCGGACTGCAGATCCATCGCATAATTTCTTCAAATTTTTTGAGTGTCAAATCTGTGGTGCATTTTGCGACCGCAGAACACGAATGCGGACAACATTCTGGTCGCATATCGTAATAGAACATGTGCGTTTTAGGGGCCATTATGCGGTCCATTATGCAAACCGCATGTTGATTATACGATCGCAGATGCGAACACAGAATTCACTCGGCCCAGATTTTTATAAAAATTTTGACCCGACCCATTCTTTAATAAAATACCACCAACCTTCATTTTTCTCATATTTTCTTATCTAAACTAGAGAGAGGAAAGATGGGTTCTAGAGAGAGAAATCTAACTATCTTCAAAGATTGTTCCAATCGTTTGGTCTGGAAGATCCTAGGGCAAAAGTCATCTTCCCCAACTCTCTAAGAGGTAAAAACCCTAGTCATTTTCCCCTAATAATTTCAGTTTTCAAAGGTAAGGAAAGAATTGCATACAATAGCTTTTTAAAATAGAATGTGACACTCATGAATGTTATTTGAACTTGAATCTTAGTAAAAAGAAGTGGGTAGGAGCAAGAGTTTGCAAAAATAGAAGTTGACAACATAGAATAACTTATGTGAGCTTAAGTAAGAGATTGAAGGAAGTAAATTTGACTCCAGGTATGTATGCCTAACTTTGATTCTTGTGAAATTGCCCTTATGTGTACAATTCGTTGGTATGTGATAATTTTGAGGAATCGTTGTGAAATTCATTGATTTGGTTGTTGGGTATTCAATTGATGTTGAACTATGTGTATTGTGGTATGGAAGATGAACCGAAAGATAAAAAGGAAGCTGAGATTGGTAAATAATTGTGATAAATTGTTGAAAATGATGGTATGGGTACTCTTGAATTTGGAAACGTTGTAACTCGGTTGTGTTACTGGTTTGAATAGTAATTGAAAGCATGAACCAATTTGTAAATTGCTTATTTGCACTTGTTGTGATCTTGTGTAGTGCCTTGTTTGTTGTTTGTGATTGTTGTGATTGAAATTGTACGATGGGATTGAGTTACATGCCGCAACACGAATTAAAAAGGTTTGGGTAGTGGTGATAAGGGTGGCCGAGGTAATAAGGGTGTAAAGTGATCGAAATCGCCATTGAAATTGATATGAAATCATTAATGTGAAATTGTGAAATGAGACAGCAAGAGAGTTTGCAACCCGTGGGGCAC
The DNA here is from genome assembly GCA_032618575.1 of Nicotiana noctiflora. Lineage (NCBI taxonomy): Eukaryota > Viridiplantae > Streptophyta > Magnoliopsida > Solanales > Solanaceae > Nicotiana > Nicotiana noctiflora. Next base: position 652,037 of record JASVEL010007604.1, read on the forward strand.
TGATTGCCCCATTGTTTGACTTGATTGTGTTTTCCATGATTGTTTGGTTGTTGCCTTATTTGTTGATCTTTAGTTGTGCTTTGAGCTAAGAACTACTTGAAACTGAGTAATATGGGAACATAATTGGCTTTCTTTATTATTTCTTGGTGTAATCATTTGTTGTAACATCATCGAGATTTACTTGTTTAGTGGCTTGAGTTTACTTGGGACAAAGCTTGTCCATACATACCACTACAATTACAGTGTACTGACGTCCCTTTAGCCTGGGATGCTACATTCGTGTTATTATTGTAGGTGGATCAATAGCAGGTACTTCAGCTCATCGGCAGTAGCATCCGTCATCTTCCATTGCTCGTTTTGGTGAGCCCATTTCTTTTCGGGGCCCTGCGTGGCTCATGCCACTACTGCTTTAGAATTTATTTTGATTTTGTTAGCTGAAGACAGAGCCTTGTTACCGGCAAGTATTGTATCATCCTTGGTATCATAGAGGCTCCGTACATAGTAAATTGTGGGATTATAGTCTTATGTATATTTAATATCGGGCGTTGTGAAATGAAATTTGTTTGTAAGTTAATCGTGTGATTATGTTCGAAAATGTGAATTTAGTTATAATTGGTAAGATCTTTAGCTTATAAGCAATGAAAAATTCAGGAGTAACGCGCGGGTTAGGAAAGGCACACAGGTCTGCTCGACTGGGGCTACCCGGTCGGGCGCCGGTCATGTCCCTCGATTTGGGGCGTGACAAACTTGGTATCAAATCCTAAGATTTTTAAAGTGTCCTAGGAAGTCTTGGAGTCGTGTCTAATAGCGTACTTCTTATCGATGTGTGGTCGACCATATCTATAAGTGTGGGCCTCCACGGATATTTAGGAATTTACCAATTTCGTTGTTATTCTATATCGTGCGATAAAGTGCATAGTCGAAGTATTTTTGTCTAATTCGCGCCTTGTTCAAAAATATTCAGAGTATGGCGCATAAGAAGAAAAGTAAACTCGGCCTTGGGGCCAATGCCAGTCTAAGTGTGGCTGCACATCATGTACCCGATGCCTTGGGCGAGAATGACCCACCAGTTCTGAATTCTCATGGACCATCTATTCCAAACCTAAGTGTCCCTGTTTTGGCTGCGGCAGAGGGTGCCACCATCCCTCCTTCCAGTGTTTCTGACTCTGATACGGTTCCAGCTTTTGGTTCCGGTGTCTCTAAAGATGATCTTAGAGGATCCATTCACATGTTGACACAGTTAGTGGCTGCCTAGGCCCAGAGATCTCATAATGCCCCTACGTCCTACATTGGACAGGGAGATCACTCCGGTCCACCAGCTCATGCGGTTGGCCCCTCCAGAATTCTCAGGCACAGATCTCGAGGCTGATCCATAGGATTTTCTTGATGAAATATATTAGTATACAGATATAGAGGGGGTAGAGTTGGCTTCATATAGGCTAAAGGGAGCGGCGCGTTCATGGTTTGAGATATGGGAGGATTCTCGTGAGAAGGGGAGCCCTCCAGCCAGATGGGATGAGTTCGTAGATGATTTTATGGACAACTTCTTGCCTACCGAGACAATGGCAGCCTATGCCACTGAGTTTTAGGTTTTCAAATAGGGCAGTATGAATGTTTGGGAGTACCACATGGAATTGGTAAGACTTTCCAAGTATGCTCCTCAGCCAGTTCGACCGTGGATGCCCGGGTTGGACGATTTGTTCAGGGCCTTAGCCCTTTGGTAGTGAATGAGGCCGCCATAACAGCTTTGCACTCGGACATGAACTATAGGAGGATTATGGGGTTTGATCAGGCCATAGAGGCTAGGAAGTTGAAGATTCGTGCGGAGAGAGAGAGTAGCAGCAGGGCCCGGTCAATGGGTCATTCAGGGAGATCACTTCCAGGGAGAGGGTCATTAGGGCCATCCCAGTCATATGCCTTGTCCTCAATGAGTGCACCACCATCTGTGCACAGTCATCAGCAGGGTAGTCATTCGACCCCAGGTTTAGACAGCAGGAGGTCTCGCCAGTCTAGTCATACTAGAGTGAGGTCCCAATAGCAGGGGAGACCTACATGCCCCAAGTGTGGGAGATTTCATACAGAGTCCTGCTACCTCGATATCCCGATATGCTTCAGGTGCGGGGTGAGAGGTCACATTCAATGAGACTACCGTGCACCCCATCAGGGTATGGGTAGGGTATCTGCTCAGTCGTCCGGCTCTTCAGCTGCTACATCATCAGTGCATCCTCCAACTTCTGCAGCTAGGGGTGGAGCATATGGTAGGGGTGGACCTTGCCGATTCTATGCGTTGAGTGGCCGCCAGAGTGCTGAGGCTTCTCCACATGTTGTTACATGTATCTTTTCTGTTCAGACTATCGATTGCTATGATCTTATTGATCTGGGGTCCTCCTTGTCTTATGTCACCCCGTTCATTGCTTCATGTTTTAGGATAGAACTCGAAGAGCTTCATGAGCCATTCTCTGTATCGACTCGAGCTGGTGATTCTATTACAACTTCACATATTTATAGGAATTGTATTGTTACAGTGAGTGGTCGTGTGACCACAACCGATCTTATTAAGCTTGGGATGGTAGATTTTAATGTAATTATGCGAATGAATTGGATTTATTCGTCCTTTGCGAAGCTTGACTGTCGGACGAGAGTCTTGAGGCTCGAGTTCCCTAAAGAGCCAGTTATTGAATGGAGAGGAAATGGTGTGTTGCCAAGGGGTAGGTTTATTTCCTACCTTAAGGCTTCAAAAATGATCAAGAAGGGGTGTATCTATCATTTGGTCCGGGTAACGGACACCACCTCATATGTTCCTACCCTCGAGTCCGTGCCAATTGTAAATGAGTTTCCCAAGGCATTTACGGATAACCTTCCAAGGATCTCGCTAGATAGGGAGATCGATTTCGGGATTGATGTATTGCCGGATACTCAGCCAATATCCATTCCACCATATAGAATGGCGACAAAAGAGTTAAGGGAGTTCAAGGAGCAGCTGATGGATTTATTTGAGAAAGGGTTCATACGACCGAGTGTGTCGCTGTTGGGTGCTCTAGTTCTTATTGTCATAAAGAATGATGGGTCACTTCGAATCGGCCTTGATTATCGGCAGCTTAACAAAATCACCATCAAGAATAAATATCCTTTGCCTCGGGTGGATGATTTGTTTGACCAATTGCAATGAGCAAAGTTTTTCTCAAAACTTGATCTAGGGTCCGGGTACCACCAGTTGAAGATCAGAGAGCAAGATATTCCTAAGACCGCCTTCAGAAGTCGTTATGGTCACTTCGAGTTTTTGGTCATGTCTTTTGGATTAACCAATGCCCCGGCGACTTTCATGGACCATATGAATCTGGTTTTCAAGCCATTCCTAGATTCCTTGTGATTGTATTCATTGAAAACCTCCTCATAAACTCTCAGAGCATGGAGGATCATGCCATTCACCTCAAAAAAGCATTGCAGACCCTTCATCAGCACCAATTGTACGCCAAGTTCTCAAAATGTGAGTTTTGGTTGGAGTCCGTAGCCTTTCTAGGACATGTTATTTCCAGTGAAGGGATTCAGGTGGATCATTAGAAGATTGCAGCAGTTAAAGCGTGGCCTAGACCCAGGACCCCGACAGAGATTCGTAGCTTTTTGTGTCTAGAAGGGTACTATTGGAGGTTTGTGGAGGGATTCTCAGCCTTCACCTCCCCGTTGACTAAATTGACGCAAAAGGCAGTGGACTTCTAGTGGTTTGACGCATGTGAGAAAAGTTTCTGGGAATTGAAGTCAAGGTTGACCTCGACACCAGTATTGGCCTTGCCAGAAGGCACAGAGGGATTTGTGGTTTATTGTGATGCCTCTATGGTTTATTTGGGGTGTGTATTGATGCAGCGCATAAAGTTCATAGCTTATTCTGCAAGGCGAATGAAGAATCATGAGAAGAATTATCGGACGCATGATTTGGAGCTCGCAGTAGTTGTGTTTGCTTTGAAAATATAGCGGCACTATCTTTATAGAGTTCATGTAGATGTCTTTTCATACCACAAGAGCTTCCAGTATTTGTTCAAACAGAAGGAGATGAAGCTGAGGCAACGACGGTGGTTAGAATTACTTAAAGACTATGATATGAACATATTGTACCATCCAGGGAAGGAAAATATCGTGGCGGATGCTCTTAGCCGAAAATCCATGTGTAGTTTGGCTTATTTGGGTGTGGATCAGAGACACCTAGTTCGGGAGGTTTACCAATTGGCCAGATTGGGGGTTCGCATCTCGGCATCAGACGAGGGGAATGTTATGGGGCATAATGGAGAAGAATCATCATTGGTTGCGGAAATCAAGGAGAAGCAGTTTATGGATCCAGCATTGGTTCGAGTGAAGGAAGCAGTTATGAATAACAAGACCTCAGTATTTGTACCTAGCAGTAAGGATGGTTTATTACGGTATAAAGGTATACTATGTGTCTCGGACGTGGACGAGCTTCGGGAGAGAGTGTTGGCAGAGGCTCATATTTCAAGATATTCTGTGCACCCAGGTTCAACTAAAATGTATCATGATCTCAAGGAGATTTATTGGTGGAATGGTATGAAAAGGGATGTGGCGAGCTTTGTAGCTAAATGCCCAAACTGTCAGCAAGTGAAGGTCGAGCATCAACGACCTGGTAGATTAACTCAGCTTATAGAAATACCAAGGTGGAAATGGGAGATGATCAATATAGATTTCGTGGTGGGGTTACCTCGCACTGAGCATAAGTTGGACTCAATATGGGTGATAGTGGATCGACTCACCGAATCAGCTCACATCCTGCCAGTCAAGTCCACTGATAGTGCGGAGCAATATGCGAAGTTGTACATCAAGGAGCAATATGCGAAGTTGTACATCAAGGAGATAGTAAGGCTTCATGGCAATCCACTTTCTATTATCTCGGATTGCGGGTCTCAGTTCACAACTAATTTTTGGAAGAAGTATCAGCAAGGTTTGGGAATTCACGTGAATCTCAGCACAACTTTCCATCCACAGACCGACGGTTAGGCCGAGGGGACTAATTAGATACTTGATGAAATGTTACGGGTTTGTATCTTGGAATTCAAAGGTAATTGGGATGATCACTTTTCACTGATAGAATTTTCTTATAATAACAGATTTCATGCTAGCATTCAGATGGCCCCGTTTGAGGCATTGTACGGGGGGAGGTGTAGGTCGCCAATTGGATGGTTTGAGGTAGGTCAAGCGGAATTGCTAGGGCCAGACCTGGCGTACCAAGCTATGGAAAAAGTTAAGGTTATTCAGGAGAAGATGAAAACTGCACAGAGTCACCAAAAATCCTATGGAGACGTTCGCAAAAGAGATTTAGAGTTTCAAGTCAATGATTGGGTTTTCTTGAGGGTATCTCCTATGAAGGGAGTCATGCGATTCAAAAATAAAGGGAAATTAAGTCCTAGGTATGTCGGTCCATATCGGATCATTCAAAGGATTGGACAAGTTTCTTATAGGCTGGAGTTGCCTCCTGAAATTCCATCAGTGCATCCGGTGTTCCATTTGTCCATGTTGAAGAAAGTGATTGGAGATGCATCCACCATCATGCCAGTCAAGGCTATTGAGATTAATGAAGATTTGTCATATGAAAAAGTTCTGCTTGCCATCCTTGACAGGCAAGTGCGTAATCTGATAAATAAGGAAGTTGCCTCAGTCAAAGAATTGTGGTGAAGTCAACATGTTGAGGAGGACACATGGGAAGCAGAAAAAGAGAAGAACGAATAGTACTCCCATTTGTTTGATCAAGCTTAGAAGAAATTAGGCGACCCTTCTACTTTTAATAACTATCATCTTGTCCAAGTTGTTCCTTCTTAGTGTTAGTAAAGTTTCTTTCCTTTTCGCAAAAAAAGTTATATGTGTTGTTACCTTGGGTCACTTGAACATTTCCTTGATAAATGAAAGCCTTATAAAGACTCATGTGTTAAATAAACAACTAATAGTAAGTGTAAATTGATAATTGTTTGTTTATGTGTATATGGTGTACTGAGATGGTTAAATAAGGCAAGGACTCATTGAAGTAGCTACTTTATGTGCAAATATAACAATGTGATAGAATATGTGCAATCGTTGAGGTAAGAAAGTGTGTACAAGCTGTGGAAAATATTGTAATTGTGTATTGTTGTTTGGTAATGTGTTTCGGGGGCTCTCTAACAGGTGGATATGTCCATAATACAAAGGAAACTCTAGCGAAATATTTCTAAATTATATGAGTTAGTGAAAAGCTTGACAATTTCCATATCATGTCTTTCAAAACCAATAGATTTTCAAAATCCTCATTCGAGGATGAATGATTTTTAGAGGGGGGGCGATGTAAGGCCCCGTAAAAAACATTTGTGCTTGAAATCTAGTAGCCGTGGTGTCATGGTCCGAATAAGGTGTTGGTGGTGATTTAAGTTTCAAAAATTGAAAGAATAAATTTTCAAGAAAATGTCGATTCTGCGGTCAAGAATGCGATCGCAGATCTGCTATGTGGACCACATTCCTACCGCAGAGTTTAACAAAATATTTTGCAAAAATTGTGTTGAAAATGTGGTCAAATATGCGATCGCATAATGGAAATGCGAACCACAGATCCATCACATAATTTCTTGAGAATTCTTGAGTGTCAAATATGTGGTGCATTCTGCGACCACAGAACACGAATGCGGACCACATTCTGGTCCCATATCATAATAGAACATGTGCGTTTTTAGGGGCAATTCTGCGGTCCATTATGAAGACCGCATGTTGATTATGCGATCGTAGATGCGACTGCAGAATTGACTCGGCGCAGATTTTTATAAAAATTATGACTCGACCCCTTCTTTAATAAAATACCTCCAACCTTCATTTTTCTTATATTGTCATAGCAAAACTAGAGAGAGGAAAGAGGGGTTCTAGAGAGAGAAATCTAACTATCTTCAAAGATTGTTCCAATCGTTTGGTCAGGAAGATCCTAGTGCAAAAGTCATCTTCCCCAAATCTCTAACAGGTATAACCCTAGTCATTTTTCCTCTAATTTTTTCAGTTTTCAAAGGTAAAGAAAGAATTTCATACAATAGCTTTTGAAAATAGAATGTGACACTCATGCATGTTATTTGAACTTGAATCTTAGTAAAAAGAAGTGAGTGGGAGCAAGAGTTTGCAAAAATGGAAGTTGGCAACATAGGATAACTTAGGTGAGTTTAAGTAAGATATTGAATGAAGTAAATTCGACTCCAGGTAGGTATGGCTAACTTTGATTCTTGTGATATCACCCTTATGTGTAAAAATTCATTGGTATGTGATAATTTTGAGGAATCGTTGTGAAATTCTTTGATTTGGTTGTTGGGTATTCAATTGATGTTGAACAATGTGTAGTGTGGTATGGAAAATGAACTGAAAGATAAAAAGGAAGTTGAGTTTGGTAAAGAATTGTGATAAATTGTTGAACATAATGGTATGGGTACTCTCGAACAAGGAAACATTGTAACTAGGTTGTGATACTAGTTTTAAAAGTAATTTAAATCGTGAACCAATTTGTAAAATGCTTATTTGCACTTGTTGTGATCTTGTGTAGTGCCTTGTTTGCTGTTTGTCATTGTTGTGATTGAAACTGTACGGTGGGATCGGGTTGGGCACTGTAACATGAGGTAATAAGGTGTGGGTTAGGGTGATAAGGATGGCCGAGGTAAAAAGGGTGGCCGAGGTAATAAGGGTGGAAATCAATCGAAATCGCCATTGAAATTGATACGTATTCATTATTGTGAAATTGTGAAAGGAGACAATGGGAGAGTTTGCAACCTGTGGGGCACTCATTGCCCCTTTGTTTGACTTGATTGTGTTTTCCATGATTGTTTGGTTGTTGCCTTCTTTGTTGATATTTAGTTCTACTTTGAGCTTAGAACTACTTGAAACGGAGTAAATATGGGAAAATAATTGGCTGGTTTTATTATTTCTTGGTGTAATCATTTGTTGTCACGTCATCGTGATTTACTTGTTTAGTGGCTTGAGTTTACTTGGGACAAAGCTTGTCCATACATACCGGCACAATTTCAGTGTACAGACGTCCCTTTTGACGGGGACGCTACATTCATATTATGATTGTAGGTGGATCAGTAGCAGGTACTTCAGATCATCGGCAGTAGCATCCTTATCTTCCACTGCTCGTTTTGGTGAGCCTCTTTCTTTTCGCGACCCTGCGTGGCTCATGCCACTTTTGCTTTAGACTTTATTTTGATTATGTAAGGTATAGCCGGAGCCTTGTTACCGGAAAGTATTGTATCATCCTTTTATCCTAGAGGCTCCGTAGAAAGTAAACTGTGGGATTACAGACTTATGTATATATCATATTGGGCGTTGTAAAATGAAATTTGTTAGTATGTTAATCGTGTGGTTATGTTTGAAAAATGTGAGTTTAGTTATAATTGGTAAGATCTTTGGCTTATAAGCAATTAACAATTTAGGGGTACCGCGCGGGTTAGGAAAGGCACCCAGGTCCGCTTGAATAGGGCTACCCGGTCGGGCATCAGTCATGTCCCTCGATTTGGGGCGTGACAGGCTAAGTGTCTTTTTGCCATCAAAATAGTGCAGTTCGACCTCCATCAAACTTGGACTCAGGCTAAGTGCCTTCACCGTCAAATTAGTGAAATTTTAAATCGCACGAACTAGGACTCTTTCTAAGTGCCTTCACCATCAATATAGTGCAATTCAACCTCACACAAACTGGGACTCAAGCTAAGTGTCTTTACCATCGAAATAGTGCAGTTCAACCTCGCTTGAACTAGGACTCAAGCTAAGTGCCTTTGCCCTCAAAATAGTGCAGTTCGACCTTGCTCTAACTATGACTTAAGCTAAGTACCTTTGCCATCAAAATGGTGCAGTTCGACTTCGCTCGAAGTAAGACTTAGCCTCAGTGCCTTCGTAATCAAAATACTGTAGTTCGACCTTGCTCGAACTGGGACTCATGCTAAGTTCCTTCGCCATCAAAATAGTGTAGTTCGATATCACTCGAACTGGTACTCAACCTATGTGCCTAGCCATCAAAATAGTGCAGTTTGAATTCGCTCGATCTGGGACTCTAGGTAAGTGCCTTCGCCATAAAAAAATGCAGTATGACCTCGCCTGCACTTGTACTCAAGCTAAGTATCTTTTCCATCAAAACATTGTAAACCTTGCTTGAACCTGGACTCACGCTAACTGCCTTTGCTATCAAAGCAATGCAGTTTGACCTTGCTCAAACTGGGACTTAGGCCAAGTGTCTTTGCCCTCAAAATGGTATAGTTCAACTTCCCTTGATGCGAGACTCAGGATAAGTGCCTTGACCATCAAAATAGTGCATCTCGACCTCGCTCGAACTAGGACTTGGGGTAAGTGCCTTCGCCATCAAAGAACAGCACAATTTGACCTCGCCAAAATTGGAACTCAGGCTAAGTGTCTTCACATTAAAAATAGTGCATCTCGACCTCGCTCAAACTAGGACCTAGCCTACGTGCCTTCACAATCAAAATACTATAGTTCGACCTTACTCTAACTATGACTCAAGCTAAGTGCCTTCGCCATCAAAATAGTGTAGTTCAACGTCGCTCGTACTGGGACTCATGCTAAGTGCCATCATCATCAAAATAGTGGTATTCGACCTTTCTCAAATCGGGAATAAGGCTAAGTGCCTTCACATTCAAAATAGTATAGCTCGACATCGGTCGAACTAGGACTCAAGATAAGTGCCTTTGCCATCAAAATAATGTTGTTCGATCTTGCTCAAACTGGGACTCAAGCTAAGTGCCTTCAATTTCAATATGGTGCAATTTGACCTCGCTCGAACTGGGACTCAGGCTGAGTGGCTTCACCATAAAAATAGAGCAGTTTTTTATTGCTTGAACATAGACTCGAGCTAAGCACTTTTGCCATCAAAATAGTGCAGTTCCACCTCACTTGCACTAGGACTCAGGAAAAGTTCCATTACCATCAAAATAGTGTAGTTTCACCTCACTTAAACCTCGACTCAGGCTAACTGCCTTCACCATCAAAGTAGTGCAGTTCGACCTCACTTGAACTAGGTCTCAAGATAAGTGCCTTTGCTATAATAATTAGTGCAGTTCGACCACGCTTAAACTAGGACTTAAGCTAAGTGCCTTCGACATCAAAAGGTGTAGTCTAACCTCTCTCGTATCAAGACTCCGGCTAATTGCCTTTACCATTAAAATATTGCGGTTCAACCTCAATCGAACAGGGTCTTAGACTAAGTGTCTTTGCCATCAAAATAGTATAGTACAACATTGCTCGAACTGGGACTCAGGCTAAGTGCTTACGCCATCAAAATAGTGCAGTACGACCCCGCTCATGTTGGGACTCAATTTCAATGTCTTCACCATCAAAATAGTACAGTTCAATGTCGCTCGAACTAGGACTCATGCTAAGTGCCTTCCCTAACAAAATAGTGCAGTTTGAAATTGCTCGAACTAGGACTCAAGCTACGTGTGTTTGCCATTAAAATAGTGTAGTTCGACCTCGCTCGAACTATGACTCAAGCTAAGTGCTTTCAACATCAAAATAGTGCAATTTGATGTTTCTTGGACACAGACTCAGGCTATGTGCCATCCCCATCAAAACAATGCAGTTTGACCTCTCTCGTATTGGGAATCAGGATAAGTGTCTTCGCCATCAACATAGTGCAGTTCGACCTTGCTCAAACTGGGAGTCAGGCTAAGTTACTTCAGGATCAAAAACTGTAGTCCGAACTCACTCGAACCAATACTACGGCTAAGTGCCCTTGCCATCAAAATAGTGCAGTTCCACCTCGCTCGAACAGGGAGTCAGGCTAAGTGTCTTCGCCATTAAAATAGTGTAGTACAACCTTGCTCGAACTGGGACTCAAACTAAGTGCCTTCTCAATAAAAATAGTGCAGTTCGACCTCGCACGTACTGGGACTCAGGCTAAGTTTCTTTGCCATCAAAATAGTGTAGTTTGACCTCACTCGAACTAGGACTTTGGCTAAGTACCTTCACCATCCAAATACTCCAACTTGAAATCGCGCGAACTAGGACTCTTTCTAAGTGCTTTCACCATCAATACAGTGCATTTCAACCTTACACAAACTAGGACTCAAGCTAAGTGCCTTCACAATCGAAATAGTTCAGTTCAACCTCGGTCGAACCGGGACTCAAGCTAAGTTCCTTTGCCCTCAAAATAGTGCAGTTTAACCTCGCTCTAACTAGGACTCAAGATAAGTAGATTTGCCCTCAAAATGGTGCAGTTCCACTTTGCTCTAACCGGGACTAAGTCTAAGTGCCTTCACCATCAAAACAGTGCATCTCGACCTTGCTCGATGTGGGACTCAGCTAAGTGCCTTCACTATCAAAACAGTGCAGTTTGACCTTGCTCAAATTGGGATTCAGGTTAAGTGCCTTCATATTAAATATAGTACAGCTCGACCTCGCTTGAACTGGGACCTAGCATAAGTGCCTTCGCAATCAAAATACTGTAGTTCGACCTTGCTCGAACTAGGACTCAAGCTAAGTGGCTTCGCCATCAAAATAGTGCAGTTCGACGTTAGTCGAACAGGGGCACAACCTAAGTGCCTTGCTATCAAGATAGTGCAGTATGAATTCCCTCGAACTGGGAGTCTAGGTAAGTCCCTTCACCATCAAAACAATGCACTTTGACCTAACTCGCACTTGGACACAAGCTAAGTTCCTTTGCCATCAAAACAGTATAGTTTGACCTCGCTTGAACTGGGAATCACGCTAACTACCTTTGTCATCAAAGCAATGTAGTTCGACCTCGCTCGAGCTGGGACTTAGGCCAAGTGCCATTTCCCTCAAAATGGTGCTGTTCGATTTCCCTTGAACCGAGACTCAGGCTAAGTTCCTAGACCATTAACATAGTACATCTCGACCTTGCTCAAACTAGGACTCAGGCAAAGTGCCTTCGCCATCAAAACAACGTAGTTTGACCTCGCTCAAACTGGAACTCAGGCTAAGTGCCTTCACATTAAAAATAATGCAGCTCAACCTCCCTCAATCTAGGACCTAGCCTAAGTGCCTTCATAATCAAAATATTGTAGTTTGACCTTACTCGAACTACGACTCAGGCGAAGTCCCTTCGCCATCATAATAGTGTAGTTCAACATCACCCAAATTTGGACTCAAGATAAGTGCCTCGCCATCAAAATAGTGCAGTTTAAATTCACTCGAACTGGGACTCTAGGTAAGTGCCCTCGACATCAAAATAATGCAGTTTGACCTCTCTCGCACAAGGACTCAAGCTAAGTGCCTTTGCTATCAAAACATTGTTGTTTGACCTTGCTTTAACAAGGAGTCACGCTAATTTCCTTCGCCATCAAAGCAATGCAGTTCAATCTCGCTCGAAATGGGACTCAGGCCAAGTTCCTTTGCCATCAAAATAGTGCAATTTGACTTCGCTCATATCAGGACTCAGGGTATGTGATTTTGCCCTCAAAATAATGCAGTATAAACTCAATCGAATTGGGACTCAGGCTAAGTGCCTTCGCCGTGAAAATAGTGAAGTTGGACCTTGCTCGAATTGTGACTCAGGCTAAGTGACTTCGCCATCAAAACAGTGTAGTTCGGCCTTGCTCACATTGGGGCTCAGGCTAAGTGCCTTCACCATCAAAAAGGGTATTCCTACCTGGCTCGAACCGAGACTTCGGCTAAGTGCATTCGCTATCAATATAGTGCAGTCCAACATCGCTCAAACTGGGTCTCAGGTAAACTTGTTAATGAATCACTCATATGATTATGTTTGTTTATTATGAAATCATTTATGATTAGTAAGATATTTGGTAAATGAGAAACAGTCAACAAAGGGGTCACGCATGGGAATGAAAGGCACCCAGGTCCGCTTGATCGGGGCTACCAGGTCAGGCGCCGGTCTTGTCCCTTGATTTGGGGCTGACAAACTTGGTATCAGAGCCTAAGGTTTTAAAATGTCCTAGGATGTCTTGGAGCCGTGTCTAGTAGTGCCCTTCTTATCGGTGTGTTGTCGTCCACATCAGATAAGTTGGAGGCTACACAGGCATTAAGGAATTTACCTATTTCTTTGTTAATCTATATCATGCGGTAAAGTGCAATGTGGAAATATTTGTGTCTAATTCGCGCCTTGTTCCCAAATTTTCAGAATATGACGCCTAAGAAGAAGGCTAGACTCGGCCTTGGGGCCAATGCCGGCCCAAGTGCGGCTGCTAATCATGTACCCGATGTCGTGGGCGAGAATGACCCACCAGTCCTGAATTTGCCTGGCCCATCTGTTCAAAACCCAAGTGTCCCTTTTCCAGCTACGACAGAGGATGCCACCATTCCTCCTGCCAGTGTTCCTGACTCAGATACAGTTCCCGCTTCGGGTTCTAGTATCTCTAATGAGGATCTTAGGGGAGCCATTCATATGTTAACACAGTTAGTGGCCGCCCAGGCCCAGAGATCCCATGATGCCCCTGCATTCTCCAGCGGACAGGGAGATTCCTCCGGCTCCAGAGTCCAGCAGTTCTTGCGGTTGGCCCCTCCAAAATTCTCAAGCACCGATCCAGAGACTGACCCAGAGGATTTCCTTGATGAGATATACAAGACCCTCAGAGTGATGAAGGCTACAGATATAGAGGGAGTAGAGTTGGCCTCTTACAGGCTGAAGGGACCGGCACGTTCATGGTTTGAGATATAGGAGGATTCCCGTGAGGAAGGGAGCCCTCCGGCCAGATGGGATGTGTTTGTGGATGCATTCATAGACCACTTCTTGCCTGCTGAGACAATGGCAGCCCGTGCTACTGAGTTCGAGGTATGAGTGTTTGGGAGTAACACATGGAGTTCATGAGGTTGTCCAAGTACGCTCCTCATTTAGTGTCGACCATGGATGCCTGGGTTCGACGGTTTGTTCAGGGCCATAGCCATTTGGTAGTGAATGAGGCCGCCACAGCAGCTTTGAACTCAGATATGAAATATGGGAGGATCGTGGGGTTTGTTCAGGACACAGAGGCCAGGAAATTGAAGATTCGTGCAGAAAGTGAAAGTAGCAGCAGGGCCCGGTCAATGGGTCATTCAGGGAGATCACTTCTAGGGAGAGGGTCATCAGGGCCATCCCAGTCATATGCCCAGTCCTCAGTGAGTGCACCACCCTCTGTACACATCCATCAGTTGGGTAGTTATTCGAGACCCGATTCGGACAGCAGGAGGCCTCGTCAGTCTGGTTGTCCTGGAGTGAGGTCCCAGCCGTAGGGGAGACCTAAATTCCCCAAGTGTGGGAGATTTCATACAGAGGCCTGCTACCTCGACATCCCGATATGCTTCATGTACCGGGGTGAGAGGTCATATTCAGCGAGACTGCCGTGCACCCAGTCAGGGTATTGGTAGGGGATCCACTCAGTCATCCAGTTCTTCGGCTGCTACATCATCAGCGCGTACTCCAGCATCAGTAAGGCGTGGTGCAGCTAGGGGTGGAGCTCACGGTAGGGGTGGACTTAGCCGATTCTATGCATTGAGTGGCCGCCAAAAGCCCGAGGCTTCTCCAGATATTGTTAGAGGTATCATGTCTGTTCAGACTATTGATTGCTATGCCCTTATTGATCCGGGGTCGTCCTTGTCTTATGTTACTCCGTTCATTGCTTCAAGTTTCGGGATAGAACCCGAACAGCTTCATGAGCCGTTCTCTGTTTCGACTCCGGTTGGTGATTCTATTATACTCTCACGAGTCTATAGAAATTGTGTTGTTACGGTGAGTGGTCGTGTTACCACAGCCGATCTTATTGAACTTGGGATGGTTGATTTTGATGTAATTATGGGTATGGATTGGCTCTATTCATGATTTGCCAAGCTTAACTGTCGGACAAGAATTATGAGGCTCGAGTTCCCTAACGAGCCAGTTATTGAATGGAGAGGAAATGTTGTAGTGCCAAAAGGTAGGTTTATTTCCTACCTTACGGCTTCGAAGATGATTAAAAAGGGGTGTATCTATCACTTGTTCTGGGTAACGGACACCACCACAGAGGTGCCTACCCTCGAGTCCGTGCCAATTGTGAATGAATTTCCTGAAGTGTTTCCGGATGAGCTTCCAGGTATCCCTCTGGATAGGAATATTGATTTTGGGATCGATGTATTGCTAGATACTCATCCAATATCCATTCCACCATACAGAATGGCGCCAGCAGAGCTAAGGGGGTTAAAGGAGCAGTTGAGGGATTTATTAGAGAAAGGGTTCATACGACCGAGTGTGTCGCCGTGGGGTGCTCCGGTTCTCTTTGTCAGAAAGAAGGATGCGTCACTTCGAATGTGTATTGAATATTGGTAGCTCAACAAAGTCACCATCAAGAATAAATATCCTTTGCCTCGAGTGGATGATCTGTTTGACCAATTGCAGGGAGCGAAGTTCTTCTCAAAGATTGATTTACGGTCTGGGTACCACCAGTTGAAAATTAGGGAGCAGGATATTCCTAAGACCGCCTTCAGAACTCGTTAAGGTCACTTCGAGTTTTTGGTCATGTCTTTTGGGCTAACCAATGCCCCAGCAGCTTTCATGGACCTTATGAATCAGGTTTTCAAGCCATTCCTAGATTCCTTTGTGATTGTATTCATTGACTACATCCTCATCTACTCTCGCAGCAGGGAAGACTATTCCATTCACCTCAGAGCAGCATTACAGACCCTTCTTCAGCATTAATTATATGCCAAGTTCTCAAAATGTGAGTTTTGGTTGGAGTCCATAGCCTTTCTAGGGCATGTTATTTCCAGTGAGGGGATTCGGGTGGATCCTCAGAAGATTGCGGCAGTGAAAGATTGGCCTAGACCCACGACCCCGACAGAGATCTGTAGCTTCTGGGGTTTGGCAGGGTATTATCGGAGGTTTGTAGAGGGATTCTCAACCCTCGCCTCCCCATTGACTAAATTGACGTAAAAGGCAGCTAAGTTTCAGTGGTCCGAAGCATGTGATAAAAGTTTCCAAGAATTGAAGTCAAGATTGACCTCGGCACCAGTATTGGCCTTGCCATAAGGCACAGAGGGATTTGTGGTTTATTGTGATGCCTCCAGAGTCGGTGTGGGATGTGTATTGATGCACCACGGAAAGGTCATAGCTTATGCTTCCCAGCAACTCAAAAACCATGAGAAGAATTATCCGACGCATGATTTGGAACTTGCAGCTGTTGTGTTTGCCTTGAAAATATGGCGACACTATCTTTATGGGGTTCATGTAGATGTGTTTTCGGACCACAAGAGCCTCCAGTATTTGTTCAAGCAGAAAGAGCTGAATCCTGAGACAGCGGCGGTGGTTAGAATTGCTCAAGGACTATGATATGAACATATTGTACCATCCAGGGAAGGCAAATATGGTAGCCGATGCTCTTAGTCGAAAATCCAGGGGTAGTTTTGCTCATTTGGGTGTGGATCAGAGACGCCTGGCATGGGAGGTTTACCAATTGGCCAGTTTGGGGGTTCGTATCTCGGCGTCAGACGAGGGGGATGTTTTGGTGCATAACAGAGCAGAATCATCATTGGTCACGGAAATCAAGGAAAAATAGTTCACGGATCCAGCATTGGTTCGGGTGAAGGAAGCAGTTATGAATGACAAGACCTCAGCATTTGTACTCAGCAGCGAGGATAGTGTATTGCGGTGTCAAGGTAGATTATGTGTTCCGGACGTGAACGATCTTCGGGAAAGGGTAAGGGCAGAGGCTCATATATCTAGGTATTCGGTGCACCACGGTTCCACAAAGATGTATCATGATCTTAAGGAGATTTATTGGTGGAATGGTATGAAAAGGGATGTGGCAAGCTTTGTAGCTAAGTGCCCGAACTGCCAGCAAGTGAAGGCCGAGCATCAACGGCCCGGTGGATTAACTCAGCTTATAGAAATACCAAAGTGGAAATGGGAGATGATCAATATTGATTTCGTGGTGGGGTTACCTCGCACTCAGCGTAAGTTCGACTCAATATGGGTGATAGTGGATCGACTCACCAAATCAGCTCACTTCCTGCCAGTCAAGTCCACTGATACCGCGGAGCAATATGCAAGGTTGTACATCAAGGAGATAGTAAGGCTTCATGGAACTCCACTTTCTATTATCTCGGATCGCGGGGCTCAGTTCACAGCTAACTTTTGGAAGAAATTTTAGCAAGGTTTGGGAACTCAAGTGAATCTCAGCACAGCTTTCCATCCGCATACAGACGGTCAGGACGAACGAACCATTCAGACGCTTGAAGATATGTTCAGGGCTTGTATCATAGATTTTAAAGGTAATTGGGATGAACACTTGCCACTGATAGAATTTCCTTACAATAACAGCTATCACGCTAGAAATCAGATGGACCCGTTTGAGGCATTGTACAGTAGAAGGTGTAGGTCACCAATCGGGTGGTTTGAGGTTGGTGAAGCGGAATTGCTAGGGCCAGATATGGTGTACGAGTCTATGAAAAAAGTTAAGGTTATTCAGGAAAGGATGAAAACTGCAAAGAGTTGCCAAAAATCTTATGCAGACGTTCGCCGAAGGGATTTGGAGTTTCAAGTCGATGATTGGGTGTTCTTGAGGGTATCTCCTATGAAGGGAGTCATGCGATTCAGAAAGAAATGGAAATTGAGTTCGAGGTATGTTGGGCCATATCGGGTCGTCCAAAGGATTGGTCAAGTTGCTTATAGGCTGGAGTTGCCTCCCGAGATGTCATCAGTGCACCCGGTATTCCATGTGTCCATGTTGAAGAAAGTGATTGGAGATCCATCCACCATCATGCCAGTTGAGGCTATTGAGGTTAATGAAGATTTGTCATATGAAGAAGTTCCAGTTGCCATTCTTGATAGGCAAGTCCGTAAGTTTAGAAATAAGGAAGTTGCCTCCGTTAAAGTATTGTGGCAAAGTCAACAAGTTGAGGAGGCCACATGGGAAGTAGAAAAAGAGATGAAGGAAAAGTACCCCCATTTGTTTGATCAAGCTTAGAAGAAATTAGACGACCCTTCTACTCCTAGTAACTCTCATCTTGTCCAAGTTATTTCCCTCTTAGTATTAGTGAAGTCTCCTTCATTTTGTAATGAGTTAAATGTGTTGTTACCATGGGTCACTTGAACCTTTCTTGATAAATGAAAGCCTTATAAAGATTCATGTGTTAAATAGACAACTAATAGTAAGTGTAGATTCGTAATGGTTTGTTTGTGTGTACATGATGTATTAAGATGGTTAAATAAGGTAAGAACTCATTAAAGTAACTTGTTTATGTGCAATTGTAACAATGTGATAGACTATGTGCATTCGTTGAGGTAAGGAAGTATATACAAGTCGTTGAAAGTGTTGTATTTGTGTATTGTTGTTTGGTAATGTTATTCGGGGGCCCTCCGACAGGTAGATGTCCATAATATAAAGGAAACTGTGGCGAAATTTTTCTAAAATATAAGAGTTAGTTAAAATTTTGATAGTTTGAATATCATGTCTTTCAAAACCAACTCATTTTCAAAATCCTCATTCGAGGACGAATGATCTTAAGGGGGGGAGGATGTATGGCCCCGTAAAATATTTGTGCGTGAAACCTAGTACTTGTGGAGCCATGGTCCGAATAACGTGTTAGGAATGCGTAGAATTCTTTGTGGCGCGCATGCTCACCGTGGTTTGGACCCTTGGTAATGATTTAAGTTTCAAAAATGAAAAGAGTCAATTTTTCCAGAAAAGTGTCGATTCTGCGGTCAGGAATGCGACCGCAGATCTGTTATGCGGACCGCATTCTTGCCGCAGAGCTTAACATAAGGTTTGCAAAATATGGTGTTGAGAATGCGGTCAATATGCAATCACAGAATGGATCTGCGGACCGCAGATCTACCGCATAAATTCTCGAAGGTTTTTGAGTGTCAAATCTGCGGTGCACTATGCGACCGCAGATCAAGAATGCGGACCGCATTTTGGTCGCATTCCGTAACAGAACTTGTGTAAATTTTGAGGCAATTCCGTGGTCACTATGCGGACCGCATGTTGATTTTGCGATCGCAAATGCGACCGCAGAATTGACCCGGCCCAGGATTTTTATCAAATTCAACCCGACCTCTTCTTTAATATAACGCATTTCTCTTTCATTTTATCATATCATCTTACTAAAATTAGAGAGAGAAGAGAGGGATTTTAGAGAGAGAAGTCTTTCATCCTCAAAGATTGCTCCAACTACTTAGTTCAAAGGATTCTAGGACGATGATTCAACTTCCCCAAATAATTTCAAGGTACAAACCCTAGCTATTTTCTCTAATTTTCATTTTTAAATGGGTAAGGAGAGGTTTGCATACAATAGCTTTTGAAAATGGAATTTTACACTCATGCATGATTATTGAACTTGATTTTTAGTAAAGTGAAAGTGAATAGGCGTAAGAGTCTGCAAAACGAGGTCGGCAAAGATAGGGTAGCTTGGGTAAGCATAAAGTAGGAAGTTAACGGAAGAAAACTCGATACCAGGTATGTATGGTTAATTTTGATTCATGTAAAATCGCCCATATGTGTGAAATTTGTTTGGTTCGTGTTAATTTGACAAATTGTGTGAAATTCTTGATGTTGTTGTTGAATATTCAAATTTGCTGTTGAACTATGAGTGATGTTGTATGGGATATGAACCGGAAGACAAATGATAGTTGAATTTGGTAATGAATTGTGAATAATGGTTATGATGGTACATATGGTACCTTGTGGAAAAGAAACGAAACACTTGAGGTGTGGCAAGTTGTTGAACATAACAGTATGAACATTCTTGTTTTTGGAAACATTGTAATTGGGTTGTGTTATTGGTTCGAGAAGTAATTGAGAACATGAACCAATTTGTAAGTTGTTAATTTGAACTTGTTGTAATTGTGTGTCATGCCTTATCTGCTGTTTGTGATTGTTGTGTTTGAAACTATACGGTGGGATCGGGTTGCGAGCTGCAACATGAAGAAATAAGGTATGGGTTGGGGTGATAAGGGTGGCCGAGGTAATAAGGATGGACGAGGAAATAAGGATGGAAAGCGATCGAAATCGCAAATGAAATTGATACAAAATCATTCATATGAAATTGTGAAAGGAGACAGCAGGAGAGTTTGAAACCTGTGGGGCACTGATTGCCTCTTTGTTTGACTACTTGTGATTTATGTGGTTGATTTGTTCTTGTTCTACTTGTTGACCTTAAATGTGCTTCGTGTTGAGTCTTGTGTGAAATGAGTAAAAGGTAGAAAACATTGTTAGCTGGCTTAATTGATCCTTGATGTAATTTATTGGTTGTCTTGTCGTCATGATTCTTGTTTAACAACTTGAGTTTACTTGGGACAAAGTTTGTCCATACATACCAGTACAATTCAAGTGTACTGACGTCCCTTTTTGCCGGGGACGCTACATTCACGTTATGATTGTAGGTGGATAAGTTGCAGGCACTTCAGCTCATCGGCAATAGTATCCTTCATCCTCCACTGCGCGTTTTGGTGAGCCCCTTTCTTCCTCGGAGCCCTATGTGGTTCATGCCACTTTTGTTTAGATTTCATTTCGGTTTTGTAAGTTATAGTCGGAGCCTTGTTACCGACAAGTATTGCGCTCCCTTTTGTATCCTAGAGGCTCTGTAAACATGTAAACTGTGGTATTCCAGTCTTATGTATATATATTATGTTATGTCGGGCGTTGTAAAAAATGTAAACTTGTTAATGAATTACTCGTATGGTTATGTTTGTTTATTGTGAATTCATTTATGATTAGTAAGATATTTGGTAAATGAGAAACAATCAACACAGGGGTCACGTGTGGGAATGAAAAGGACCCAGGTTCGCTTGATCGGGGCTACCCGGTCAGGCGCCGGTCATGTCCCTCAATTTGGGGCGTGACACTCCCCCTCTGCTTATGTGAGTTTTACCCGCCTTTTACCCTACTTGCTTCTGACTCCCTATGAGCCCTTACTTTTTCGGGGGGTCGGCGGGACATGGGAGCCTCAGCTCATGCATCGGTTTACCGAAATAATGTCCGCTCTCCCACTTCCTTCTATTCAAAAGGCGAGCAGCCCTTAAACAAAAAGGCCTAAGAGGGTTCTTCTTTATATATTACATAAGCCCTAAAGTAGGTATCCCCGAAAGCCAAACTCAGCAGAGTGGGTTTTGGCTTGCCCATTTCTATCTTATTAGTCAAACCTAAACGTCCTTATTTCAAAAAACAGCGCTAACACCCTATCTATAGTAAGGGCCTTTTCAATTCAATCTCACACTTGATTTCGGACAGTCAAATATAAAGACTCTTTGTTAGCTCTTCGTGCCTCATTGACTTCTCAAACTCAACTAAGACTGTCCAACTAGAGTATAGCCGGAAGGAGCTCCTTTTGTATTGAAAGTGTTTTCAAATAGCAATCCATCGCGTCGGTAATAAGACTTAGAGTAAACGAACGATTCAAGCTCCATACAGAAGGCAGTTCAGCTTGATAACTCGATAAGCTGTATTGACAGAACAAAACCACTCTTTCAAGGGTGGGATCAATCCCAACCTATTCTTCTTAGCTTAACAGTCTATTCGTGGAAGTAAATTATCCAAAAAGTCTCCTTACTAGACCTAACATCCTGTCATCACTTTCAGATACAAGGAAGTTGGACTAGTTATTAGACCAACTATCTCACGCTCTCTCTCTCAAACCCAGCCAAAGGAGCACATCTAGTTGAAAGACTCTTATTCTTATTTAGAATGGGAAGATCTTTCAGTTTGTAAAAGCTTTGGCTTAAGAGCTTTATCCATATGTAATGAGAGGAGACTTTTTCAAAACCCTCATGCCTTCTCTGGAGACAGAGATCTTACTGCTACCTCCGAGTCTGACAATCTAGTCTTCTAGGCTTTTCGCTTTTAGAATCCTCTTTCTCTCTAATCCTTCATGCATTCTTTATCCTATTCCGATTCAATTTAACTTTCTTTTAGTTGCTATATCTTTATTTTGAATAAAGGTGGATCTTTAGGGGAAAGGATAAATATATAGTATCAATAAGAAGATAGTTTGATTTTCTTGTTTGCACATGTGTATTGTCTAATCTGTGAGAATCAAGCTTTTGCCCTTTCGTAAGCGCATATAGGGAAGTGGGCCCTCGGCTATTGAGAGGACTTCTATTGTCTTTCTTTTATTTACTGGAGTTTCTTGTTCCCGCGCCCCCTGCTACCGAGACCCCCGGTAATTTCTTGCAGGGCGCACAAGGCCCTTAGTCTTACGTCATGCTGTTTCTGCTTTCTTGTTGGCTTGGCGGTGCTTTCCTTACTCTGTGGAGAGAAGACAGAAAAACGATGTTTCCCCGCTTTCCATCCGTCGTGTATTCCCCCTTATGTCTTCTGTAAAGACGAGAGGGATGGGCTCACCGCTAACACTTTTTCAGATATTCCCCCTTCCAAGGATGCTTTCTCGAGCCTTTTTCCCTCATCCTTTTTGGTTTGGGGACGACAAGTACTTCGTCTCGAGTAGGACACCGATGATCTCTGCATTCACCTATGTAATTTATAAATCTGCTTTCAAGCAGCTCCGTTTTCTAAGGGAGAGTGGACTAAAAAAAGGAGAAGCGTCATGCGTCATGCTTTTGTAGACGAGCTAATTTATTAAAGAAAGTGGCTTCCTCAATTAAACTAGCTTCCTCATCTTCTCTCCCCCCCAACAACTTCACTCCGGAGGAATCGCATCTTCTCTTATTATTGAATTTCCATTGTTTGCACATAATAGCTCATTCTCTATATTGTTTTTATGCTCAATCTTTCGGTTTTCCTTTTTCAGTCTAAAAGGAAAGTGAAGTGACTATCATCGGATAGTCACGAGCGCTTAGAGGTATTAAGTTAAGCGAATCTTACTATCTGAAGAAGCTGAGCTTCTTAGAGGACTCTTAATAAAGAAAGCTTTTTTGAAGAAAGCAATTCAAGTAGGGCTTGAAAGAAGCCAGGTGATCCGATCAAAAGATAAAGAAGATAGACGAGAAGATAAGGGGCGAAGGACTTTTTTAAATCCGATCGGTGTAAACATGATATTAATTACTCTTTGTCCTTTCTTAAGAGACTCTGGACGCATTTTGTCCTAAGCCCCAGGCATCCGGTTACCTTTGCGGATTTCCGCCGCCTGCTTTTACGCTATTGTTACTTACGACGTCTCTTCTCTTACGCAATTCCTGACTAGTCATAGTTTTTCTAAGGACCGGAATAAGAGGTTTCGGCTTTTCGGGGTATTTAACATAACTAATAATTCTACATTGGAAAAGTTTAAAAATTTCAAACAATTTTGATCAGTATTCAACTAAGGGCCCCGTTAACTAAGATGGGAGCCAATACAAACCTATCAAGCGGCAACCCTGATCTAGACATAGTAGGATCAATTGAGTTAGCAAATCTAATGTGCGTACAAGCATCTTTTTCCTTTTATTTTTGAATTTGGTACTATTTAAATAAAAAAGAACCTATAATAATGTTTTCTTCCTTAAACACTAACCCGGCCAAGACTCACCAATAAGGTAACTCCGCCCTTCGTTTTTTGGATCAAATCCGGTGACAATTCTCCACTCATGTCCTTCCAGAGCTGGGTAAGTGATCTTTAAGGGCATCTCCCCAATCCATTCTTCACAGCGCTTCTCAATAAGATCCATAACTCCTGTTGCTTGTGCAGGAGTAACTGAAGAACTGAAAATTTCAATAAAGTTGTCAACTAAGAAAGACCGGGAGTCCTTGCGAGCCGGGCTGATATTAACCAAAAAGATACACTCCTCGAAAGTGCCTGAAATCAAAGACCCAGTCAGGTATAGAGTTGAGAATGACATTAAAATTGAACAACTGTTTAAGAGTACTAATAAGTTTTGTAAGGGTATAGTTTATTTAATTGAGTGAAATTAGGCCAGTAGTCTTTCTGAATGTGATAGCTGAGAATTGTGATTCTCCGCTCGATCACTTCTTGCCATCACTCTTTGGCTTTAGCATCTGTCGAGCACATCTAAATGAAAAATAGAAAAAACTAGATTTCAATTGGATACCCTTTTGTCTCTGTTCCAGGTACAAGTCAAGTTGAATTTACAAAATTTAATTCTGTGTTAGAAGTATTCAAATCCATAAATACACTACGAAACAAGGCCGGAACCAAGCCCTAAATTTGAGACTTTGGAAAACTGCAAATAGTAAACTTAAACTATCAATCATATTAATATTACATCCATCTCCACATAGAAGTGTTGGAGAAGAAAGCTATCTGTGAGGCAGAGGTTGACTATAAACTTCATCTCTCTCTGGACCTCAGGGAGTTTTTCCAGAGCTGAATTGCACGTGCACTTCTGCCAGAGCAGAATCACGTGTGTACTTGGTGTATAACCTCAGTAGTATCTTCCATCAGAACCCCAAATCGGCAACGAATATGTCCTTTAGACTTTGCTAGAAATGGCCGAACACTAAAAAATAGGTGGAAAACCAGCTTAAGCTGGTTGTACTTTTAAGTTCGTTCAATTCACACAGGCAGTGTGATTGAGGTGCGTGCTTCGCAAGTTTTTTACTTTCTTCACACAACAAAATAAAGGCATGATAGTACTGTACTCAACTGCTTGTGCCGTATGGCACTTCTACATTGTATAATCTAGAATATGTTCATTCATACCAATATACCTGCTAAAAACAAGCAATAAATTTTCAAACCCCACTCACAGTCATCAAACCTGCAACACCGAATTCCTCTCTGCCCTCTACTTGGCAACGCAATTCCCATGCTCACAGCCAGTTAGAGCAAAAAAATCCACCCCCGTCTTTCTCTTAAAACTGACCTCAGTCTCGTAAATGTCCTTCCCAAATCCTAGCGTAAGGAGTATGATCCGCCGAATCCATTGCTGACTTCACCACGATTGATTAGGTGAAAGGGTGATACACTCAAATTACACTTTTACAATTAGTGTAAGGCGGTCGGTGTCAAATATAGTAACCCAACTAGGTTGGGGTCGAATACCACAGGGAATAGGTGTGAAATGATCACTTGACTTAGTGTGTTACCCGACTAGAATCTTGAATCTATTCCGTTAGAAGTAACATAGAATAGTGTAAGAGTGATAGTATGAGTGAAGGTTGATTTAGAATATTTAACTAGTGAAAATGCTTAAAGTAATAATTCATAGAACTAGCTGTTCACTTGTTGATCGCGTGACCATTTTGCAGTCTGCATGTTGATTGTGCGACCGCAGAAAGCACCGCAGATTTGCCTCTTAGGTTTCCTTTGTGTTCATTATGCGGCAGAAGTGCGGACCGCATATTGAATGTGCGATCATAAAACACATCGCATTCTTGCCATGCATTTCAGCTCCATTCACTATTTAGTTCTGCAATTTGGTTGCTTATTTGCGGTCCGCACATGAAGTATGCGACCGCATATTAGTCCGCAGAATTGCTCTTTTGCACAACTTGCGTCCTTTTTTGTGTCCTTGGTCTTTTCTTCCTCTTTATCTGTAAAACCACAAATCACATAACTATGAACTACATTTTGCAATGAAACAAGCTAATATAATAGAAATTAGTATGTAAATGTGCCGAATCTCTCCGGCACATCAACACCCCCAACTTAAGCTCTTGCTTGTCCCCAAGCAAGCAGAACATACCTGCGCCACACTTATTTCTAACAATTAACACAATAATGACACAAGATTTGTGCTAATGTTCAGTTCTTCAAGCATTTATTGGAACAATCGCTCCACTCTTCCATGACTAAGAGAAAACATGCAGAGACAGACCAATCATGCAAGCTTTGAGCCTCACATTGTGACTAAATGTTACCCTCAGCTGACTACATTTGCACTAGACTCTAAATGCTCAACGTAAGTAAATTCTGCAGTTCAAGCACTCTCACCAGAAATGATGTCCTATACTCACCATATTTAAAATATTCACAAGAACAAGTTAAAAAAAAAAAGAACACTCACTCTCATAAGGAACTTCAAGTGCCACTACATGTCATACTATGGGCTTTGTCACGCCCCAAATTGAGGGACATGACCGGCGCCTGACCGGGTTGCCCCAGTCAAGCGGACCTGGGTGCCTTTCATTCCCACGCGTTACCCCTGTGTTGACTGTTTCTCATTAACCAAATATATTACTAATCATAAATGATTTCACATTAAACAAATAAAATGATACGAGTGATTCATTAACAAGATTTCAATTTTTACAACGCCCGACATAACATAATATATATACATAAGACTGGAGTCCCACAGTTTACATGTCTACAGAGCCTCTAGGATACAAAATGGGGAATACAATACTTGCCGGTAACAAGGCTCCGGCTATACCTTGCAAAAGAAACCAAAATGAAATCTAAACAAAAGTGGAGTGAACCACACAGGGCCCCGAGGAAGAAAGGGGCTCACCAAAACGGGCAGTGGAAGGTGAAGAATACTACTGCCGATGCGCTGAAGTGCCTGCTACAGAACCACCTACAACCATAACACGAATGTAGCGTCCCCGGCAAAAGGGACGTCAGTAGACTTGAATTGTACTGGTATGTGTGGACAAACTTTGTCCCAAGTAAACTCAAGCCATTGAATTACATCAACAATTAATTAAGCCAGCTAACCATGTTTTCCACATTTTTCCTCATTTCAAATAATTCTCAACACAAAGCACTTTCGAAGATCAACAATTTAACAATAACCAATCAATCACGTATATCACAAGTAGTCAAACAAAGGGGCAATCAGTGCCCCACAGGTTGCAAACTCTCCTGCTGTCTCCTTTCACAATTTCACATTATTGATTTTTATATCAGTTTTCAATAGCGATTTCGATCGCTTTCCATCCTTATTGCCCCCTGACCACCCTTATTACCTCGGCCACCCTTATCACCCCAACCCACACCTTATTTCCTCACGTTGCGGCGCGCAACACGACCCCGCCTTACAGTTTAAAACACAAAAATTTCAAACAGCAGATAAGGTACTACACACAATTTCAACAAGTTCAAATAAGCAACTTGCACATTGTTTCATGTAGTCAATTATTTTTCAAACCAATATCACAACCATGTTACAATATTTCCACAATTCAAGTGTTTCATCTCTTTCCAAATAAACCAATTCTCAAGTGTTTCGTTTGTTTTCCACAAAGTGCCATATAGGCCATCATAATCATTATTCACAATTCTTTACCCAATTCAACTCTCATTTAACTTTCAGTTCATAATCCATACCACATCACTCATATTTCAACAACAACTTTGAATATCCAAACAACAACATCGAGAATTTCACACAATTTGTCAAATTAACATTAACCAAGCAATTTTCACACATATAGGCGATTTCACAAGAATCAAAATTAGCCATACATACCTGGTGATGAGTTTCCTTCCTTTAACTTCCTACTTTATGCTTACCCAAGGTATCCTACTCTTGCCAACCTTGTTCTTGAAGACTCTTACTTCTACTCACTTCTTTTTACTAGAAATCAAGTTCAATAATCATGCATGAGTGTAAAAATTCTATTTTCAAAAGCTATTATATGCAAACCTCTCTTTACCCAATTTGAAACTGAAAATCAAAGAAAATTGTTAGGGTTTTGACCTTGAAAAGATTGGGGAAGTTGAATCCTTGCCCTAGGATCCCTTGGAATTAAGTGGTTGGAACAATCTTTGAAGATGAAGAACTTCTCTCTCTAAAACCCCTCTCTTCTCTCTCTATTATATGCAAACCTCTCTTTACCCAATCACAGATTCACTATGCGATTGCATATCGACCGCATTTTCAACACGATTTTTGGGAGACTTCTGTTAAGCTCTGCGGCAAGAATGCGGTCCGCATAGCAGATCTGCGGTCGCATTCTTGACCGCAAATTTGACATTTTTCGGAAAAATTAATTCTCTACATTTTTGAAACTTAAATCATTACCAAGGGTCCTAACACATTATTCGGACCATGACACTATAGCTACTAGGTTTATGCACAAAAATGTTTACGGGGCCTTACATCCTCCCCCCCTTAAGATCATTCGTCCTCGAATGAGGATTTTGAAATAAATGAGTTGGTTTTGAACGACATGATATGCAACTATCAAAATTTTGACTAACTCTTATATTTTAGAAACATTTCGCCGGAGTTTCCTTTGTATTATGGACATATCCACCTGTCAGAGGGCCCCCGAAACACGTTACCAAACAACAATACACAAATACAACACTTTTCACAACTGGTATACACTTTCTTACCTCAACGAATGCACATAATGAGTTCTTACCTTGTTTGACCATCTTAATACACTATGTACATACCAACAAACCATTACCAATCTACACTTACTATTAGTTGCTTATTTAACACATAAATGTTTTATAAGGCAATCATTTATCAAGAAAGGTTCAAGTGACCCATGGCAACAACACATTTATCTCATTACAAAACGAAGGAGAGTTTACTACTACTAAGAGGGAAACACCTTGGACAAGATGGCAGTTACTAGGAGTAGAAGGGTCACCTAATTTCTTCTAGGCTTGATAAAACAAATGGGGGTACTTTTCCTTCATCTCGTTTTCTACTTCCCATGTGGCATCCTCAACTTGTTGACTTTGCCACAATACTTTAACAGAGGCAACTTCCTTATTTCTCAACTTACGGACTTGCCTATCAAGAATGGCAACTGGAACTTCTTCATATGACAAATCTTCATTAATCTCTATAGCCTCGACTGGCATGATGGTGGATGGATCTCCAATCACTTTCTTCAACATGGACACATGGAATACCGGATGCACTGATGACATCTCGGGAGGCAACTCTAGCCTATAAGCAACTTGACCAATCCTTTGAACGATCCGATATGGCCCGACATACCTAGGACTCAATTTTCCTTTCTTTCCGAATCGCATGACTCCCTTCATAGGAGATACCCTTAAGAACACCCAATCATCGACTTGAAACTCCAAATCCCTTCGACGAACATCTGCATAGGACTTTTGACGACTCTGTGCTGTTTTCATCCTCTCCTGAATAACCTTAACTTTTTCCATGGCTTCGTACACCATATCCGGCCCTAGCAATTCTGCTTCACCTGCTTCAAACCACCCGATTGGCGATCTACATCTTCTCCCGTATAATGCCTCAAACGGGGCCATCTGAATGCTAGCATGATAGCTGTTATTGTAAGCAAATTCTATCGGTGGCAAGTGTTCATCCCAATTACCTTTAAAATCTAAGACACAAGCCCGCAACATATCTTCAAGCGTCTGAATGGTCCGCTCGGCCTGACCGTTGGTTTGTGGATGGAAAGCTGTGCTGAGATTCACCCGAGTTCCCAAACCTTGCTGAAACTTCTTCCAAAAGTTAGCTGTGAACTGAGCCCCGCGATCCGAGATAATAGAAAGTGGAGTGCCATGAAGCCTTACTATCTCCTTGATGTATAATCTTGCATATTGTTCCGCAGTATCAGTGGACTTGACAGGCAGGAAGTGAGCTGATTTGGTGAGTCGATCCAATATCACCCATATTGAGTCGAACTTATGCTGAGTGCGAGGTAACCCAACTACGAAATCCATATTGATCATCTCTCATTTCCACCTTGGTATTTCTATACGCTGAGTTAATCCACCGGGCCGTTGATGCTCGGCCTTCACTTGTTGACAGTTCGTACATCTATCTACAAAGCTTG
The DNA here is from genome assembly GCA_032618575.1 of Nicotiana noctiflora. Classification (NCBI taxonomy): domain Eukaryota; kingdom Viridiplantae; phylum Streptophyta; class Magnoliopsida; order Solanales; family Solanaceae; genus Nicotiana; species Nicotiana noctiflora. The sequence goes on from JASVEL010007604.1 coordinate 681,580, forward strand.
CCACATCCCTTTTCATACCGTTCCACCAATAAACCTCCTTAAGGTCATGATACATTTTCGTGGGACCTGGGTGTACCGAATACCTGGAAATATGAGCCTCTCCCATCACTCTTTCCCGAAGCTCGTTCACATCTGGAAGACATAGTCTACCTTGACACCGCAATACACCATCCTCGCTGTTGAGTACAAATGCTGAGGTCTTGTCATTCATAACTGCTTCCTTCACCCGAACCAATGCTGGATCCATGAACTGTTTTTCCTTGATTTCCGCAACCAATGATGATTCTGCTCCATTATGCACCAAAACATTCCCCTCGTCTGACGCCGAAATACGAACCCCTAAATTGGCCAATTGGTAAACCTCCCGAGCCAGGGATCTCTCATCCACACCCAAATGAGCAAAACTACCCATGGATTTTCGACTTAGTGCGTCGGCTACCATATTTGCCTTTCCTGGATGGTACAATATGTTCATATCATAGTCCTTGAGCAATTCTAACCACCGCCGCTGTCTCATATTTAGCTCCTTCTGCTTGAACAAATACTGGAGGCTCTTGTGGTCTGAAAACACATCTACATGAACTCCATAAAGTTAGTGCCGCCATATTTTCAAAGCAAACACAACAGCTGCAAGCTCCAAATCATGCGTCGGATAATTCTTCTCGTGATTCTTGAGTTGCCCGGAAGCGTAAGCTATAACCTTTCCGTGCTGCATCAATACACATCCCAAACCGACTCTGGAGGCATCACAATAGACTACAAATCCCTCTGTGCCTTCTGGCAAGGCCAATACTGGTGCCGAGGTCAATTTTGACTTCAATTCCTGGAAACTTTTCTCACATGCTTCGGACCACTGGAACTTAAATGCCTTTTGCATCAATTTAGTCAATGGGGAGGCGAGGGTCGAGAACCCCTCTACAAACCTCCGATAGTACCCTGCTAAACCCAAGAAGCTACGAATCTCTGTCGGGGTCGTGGGTCTAGGCCAATCTTTCACTGCCGTAATCTTCTGAGGATCCACCTTAATCCCCTCACTGGAAATAACATGCCCTAGAAAGGCTATGGACTCCAACCAAAACTCATATTTTGAGAACTCGGCGTATAATTGATGCTGATGAAGGGTCTGCAATGCTGCTCTGAGGTGAACTGCATGATCTTCCCTGCTCCGAGAGTAGATGAGGATATCGTCAATGAATACAATCACAAAGGAATCTAGGAATGGCTTGAATACTCGATTCATAAGGTTCATGAAAGCTGCTGGGGCTTTGGTTAGCCCAAAAACATGACCAAAAACTCGAAGTGACCATAACGAGTCTGGAGTCTTTCTTCTAGTTCCCGAATTCTTTGACGGTTCCTCACCCTCCTTCCAATCAAATCTATTCTAAGGTGTCCGGAGGCAGGGGAAAGAAAGCGGTCTTAGGAATATCCTACTCCCTGATTTTCAACTGATGCTACCCAGACCGTAAATCAATCTTTGAGAAGAACTTTGCTCCATGCAATTGGTCAAACAGATCATACACTCGAGGCAAAGGATATTTATTCTTGATGGTGACTTTGTTGAGCTGCCGATAATCAATACACATTCGAAGTGACCCATCCTTCTTTCGGACAAAGAGAACCGGAGCACCCCACGGCGACACACTCGGTCGTATGAACCCTTTCTCTAATAAATCCCTCAGCTGCTCCTTTAACTCCCATAACTCTGCTGGCGCCATTCTGTAAGGTGGAATGGATATTGGCTGAGTATCTGGCAATACATCAATCCCGAAATCAATCTCCCTATCCGACGGAATGCCTGGAAGATCATCCGGAAACACTTCAGAAAATTCATTCACAATTGGCACGGACTCGAGGGTAGGCCGTTACCCGAACCAAGTGATAGATACACCCCTTCTTAATCATCTTCGAATCCTTAAGGTAGGAAATAAACCTACCCCTTGGCACTACACCATTTCCTCTCCATTCAATAACTGGCTCGTTAGGGAACTCGAGCCTCATAACTCTCGTCCGACAGTCAAGCTTGGCAAAGCACGAATAGAGCCAATCCATCCCCATAATTACATCAAAATCTACCATCCCAAGCTCAATAAGATCGGATGTGGTATCACGACCACCCACCGTGACAACACAATTTCTATAGACTCGTGAGGCAGTAATAGAATCACCCACTGGAGTCGACACAGAGAACGGCTCATGAAGCTGTTCGGGTTCTACCCCAAAACTTGAAGCAATGAATGGAGTAACATAAGACAAGGAGGACCCCGGATCAATAAGGGCATAGCAATCAATAGTATGAACAGACAGGATACCTGTAATAACATCTGGAGAAGCCTCGGCACTCTGGCGGCCACTCAACGCATAGAATCGGCTAGGTCCACCCCTACCATGAGCTCCACCCCTAGCCGCACCACGTCCTGATGATGTTGGAGGACACGCTGATGATGTAGTAGCCGAAGAACCAGACGACTGAGTAGATCCCCTACCCATACCCTAACTGGGTGCACGGCAGTCCCGCTGAATGTGACCTCTCACCCCGCACCCGAAGCACACTGGAAGGTCAAGGTAGCAAGTCTCTGTATGAAATCTCCCATACTTGGGGCATGTAGGTTTCCCCTGCTGCTGGGATCTCACCCCAGGACGACCAGACTGACGAGACCTCCTGCTGTCCTGAACCGGGTCTCGAGTAACTGCCCTGCTGATGACTGTGCACGGATGGCGGTGCACTTGCGGAGGACTGAGCATATTACTGGAATGGCCCTGATGACCTTCTCCGCGGAAGTGATCTCCCTGAATGACCCATTGACCGGGCCCTAGTGCTACTTTCTCTTTCTGCACGAATCTTCAATTTCCTGGCCTCTGTGGCCTGAGCAAACCCCACGATCCTCCCATAGTTCATATCCGAGTGCAAAGCTGCTGTGGCGGCCTCATTCACTACCAAAGGGCTGAGGCCCTGAACAAACCATCGAACCCGGGGATCCATGGTCGACACTAAATGAGGAGCGTACTTGGACAATCTTACGAACTCCATGTGATACTCCCAAACACTCATACTCCCCTGTTTGAGGACCTCGAACTCTGTGGCACGGGCTGCCATCACCTCGGCAGGCAAGAAGTGGTCCATAAATGCATCTACGAACTTATCCCATCTGGCCGGAGGGCTCACCTCCTCACGGGAATCCTCCCACATCTCGAACCATGAACGTGCCGCTCCCTTCAGCCTGTAAGAGGCCAACTCTACCCCCTCTATATCTGTAGCCTTCATCACTCTGAGGGTCTTGTATATCTCATCAAGGAAATCCTGTGGATCAGCCTCTGGATCGGTACCTGAGAATTCGGAGGGGCCAACCGCAAGAACTGGTGGACTCTGGAGCCGGAGGAATCTCCCTGTCCGCTGGAGGATGCAGGGGCATCATGGGATCTCTGGGACTGGGCGGCCACTAACTGTGTTAACATATGAATGGCTCCCCTGAGATCCTCATTAGATATACCAGAACCCGAAGCGGGAACTGTATCTGAGTCAAGAACACTGGCAGGAGGAATGGTGGCATCCTCTGCCGCAGCTGGAATAGGGACACTTGGGTTTTGAGCAGATGGGACAGGCAAATTTAGGACCGGTGGGTCATTCTCGCCCACGGCATCGGGTACATGATTAGCAGCCGCACTCAGGCTGGCATTGGCCCCAAGGCCGAGTCTAGCCTTCTTCTTAGGCGCCATATTCTGAAAATCCGGGAACAAGGCGCGAATTAGACACGGATATTTCCACATTGCACTTTACCGCACGATATAGATTAACAAAGAAATAGGTAAATTCCTAAATGCCCGTGTAGCCCCCTACTTATATGATGTGGTCGACAACACACCTCTAAGAAGGGCACCACTAGACACGGCTCCGAGACATCCTAGGACACTTTAAAAACCTTAGGCTCTGATACCAAGTTTGTCACGCCCCAAATTGAGGGACATGACCGGCGCCTGACCGGGTTGCCCCAGTCAAGCGGAACTGGGTGCCTTTCATTCCCACGCGTTACCCCTGTGTTGACTGTTTCTCATTAACCAAATATATTACTAATCATAAATGCTTTCACATTAAACAAATAAAACGATACGAGTGATTCATTAACAAGATTTCAATTTTTACAACGCCCGACATAACACAATATATATACATAAGACTGGAGTCCCATAGTTTACATGTCTACAGAGCCTCTAGGATTCAAAATGGGGAATACAATACTTGCCGGTAACAAGGCTTCGGCTATACCTTGCAAAAGAAACCAAAATGAAATCTAAACAAAAGTGGAGTGAACCACACAGGGCCCCGAGGAAGAAAGGGGCTCACCAAAACGGGCAGTGGAAGGTGAAGAATACTACTGCCGATGCGCTGAAGTGCCTGCTACAGAACCACCTACAATCATAACACGAATGTAGCGTCCCCAGCAAAAGGGACGTCAGTACACTTGAATTGTACTGGTTTGTATGGACAAACTTTGTCCCAAGTAAACTCAAGCCATTGAATTACATCAACAATTAATTAAGCCAGCTAACCATGTTTTCCACATTTTTCCTCATTTCAAATAATTCTCAACACAAAGCACTTTCTAAGATCAACAATTTAACAATAACCAATCAATCACGTATATCACAAGTAGTCAAACAAAGGGGCAATCAGTGCCCCACAGGTTGCAAACTCTCCTGTTGTCTCCTTTCACAATTTCACATTATTGATTTTTATATCAATTTTCAATAGCAATTTCGATCGCTTTCCATCCTTATTACCCCTGACCACCCTTATTACCTCGGCCACCCTTATCACCCCAACCCACACCTTATTTCCTCACGTTGCGGCGCGCAACACGACCCCGCCTTACAGTTTAAAACACAATAATTTCAAACAGCAGATAAGGTACTACACACAATTTCAACAAGTTCAAATAAGCAACTTGCACATTCTTTCATGTTGTCAATTATTTTTCAAACCAATATCACAACAATGTTACAATATTTCCACAATTAAAGTGTTTCATCTCTTTCCACAATAAACCAATTCTCAAGTGTTTCGTTTGTTTTCCACAAAGTGCCATATAGGCCATCATAATCATTATTCACAATTCTTTACCCAATTCAAATCTCATTTAACTTTCGGTTCATAATCCATACCACATCACTCATATTTCAACAACAACTTTGAATATCCAAACAACAACATCGAGAATTTTACACAATTTGTCAAATTAACATTAACCAAGCAATTTTCACACATATAGGCGATTTCACAAGAATCAAAATTAGCCATACATACCTGGTGATGAGTTTCCTTCCTTTAACTTCCTACTTTATGCTTACCCAAGGTATCCTACTCTTGCCAACCTTGTTCTTGAAGACTCTTACTTCTACTCACTTCTTTTTACTAGAAATCAAGTTCAATAATCATGCATGAGTGTGAAAATTTTATTTTCAAAAGCTATTATATGCAAACCTCTCTTTACCCAATTTGAAACTGAAAATCAAAGAAAATAGTTAGGGTTTTTACCTTGAAAAGATTGGGGAAGTTGAATCCTTTCCCTAGGATCCCTTGGAATTAAGTGGTTGGAACAATCTTTGAAGATGAAGAACTTCTCTCTCTAAAACCCCTCTCTTCTCTCTCTAATTTTGGTAAGATGATATGAGAAAATGAGGGTGAAAGGTGTTATATTAAAGAAGAGATCGGGTCAAAATGTAACAAAAATCTGGGCCGGGGTCAATTCTGCGGTGCACTTTGCGACCGCAGAATCAACATGCGGTCCGCATAGTGACCGCGGAATGGCCTCAAAGTTACACAAGTTCTGTTACAGAATGCGGCCATTATGCGGTCCGCATCCTTGATCTGCGGTCGCAAAGTGCACCGCAGATTCACTATGCGATCGCATATCGACCGCATTTTCAACACGATTTTTGGGAGACTTCTGTTAAGCTTTGCGGCAAGAATGCGGTCCGCATAGCAGATCTGCGGTCGCATTCTTGACCGCAAATTTGACATTTTTCGGAAAAATTAATTCTCTACATTTTTGAAACTTAAATCATTACCAAGGGTCCGAACCGCGGCGAGCTTGCTCGCCACGAAGAATTCTACGCATTCCTAACACATTATTCGGACCATGACACTATAGCTACTAGGTTTATGCACAAAACTTTTTACGGGGCCTTACAGGCTTGCCCTTATTTTAATTCGCCACTTCTTCAAGAATGATCGGTTGGAGGTCCCATAAGGACTTTTTAGGCTCGTAATGTAGGTTTAGGGAAGGTTAGGTAAGCATTTGGGTGCATATTACTTCATCCTCCTTGAACACTACTTACAAGCTTCATTCTGTTGCATTTTGGTTTTCTTTAACTCACAAAGCCTCATTAGCATCTAGTCCCTGATTATAGAACCACCTTGCATACCTCTCCCAATTTTTATTCAAGTCTCCACAATGTATATCTATATTTTTTTTTATTGGAGCTTGAATACATTAATACGCACTATGAGGTATGTGGCCTTAGACTCAATATATAACCTTGCCTATCTCCCTTTGACACCACCCCCAACTTAGGGTTTTAGCCTCATTTTCAATGTTCAATAAGGGACGGGTTCAAAAGCGGGGATCATTTTGCAAAAAGGGAATGGTTTGTACTGGGTTGGCCAAAGAAAGGTTTGAAGGCTCAAAGAGGGGTACTAGTTATATTATTTACTCAATGGTAGGTTTGAAAAGCTAGAGAGATGTTTCAAACTAACACAACGAATGCCTAAGATCATTCCTCCAATCGGACATACTATCATTAGTATTGAAAGACCAACCAGGAAAGTTCTAGATGACAGAAGTGGACACAAGAACTATATACAAGTAGAAAATATCACTTACACACATTGTACTTGAACTGCTTAATTCACATTGTTTAGCACTTTCGAGCAACTACTTTGCAATTTCAAGGATTTATGGGTCGCTATAGAGTTACAAAGTGAGCCTTAAATTTACAATATTGGTCATAAAGACAAGTTCCCTTAAGACAGTCGTCGATCTATCTATCATTGGGACGAGTCGAGAAAAATGACTATAGGAGGATATGTGCTATGTACAGGTATGCATGCTTGGCACTGAACAATTTCACTAAACTGGTCACATTGATTTACACATGAGGTTCTGATTCTACTATTACGCTGTTGGAAAAGAATCTGACAAAGAAAAACCAAGAGGGATTGATTGGCTAACTAATCATAAACAAATATTGACAGATCAAAACATTGTATATACACTGCTTTATAGATCAAAGTTGTACAAGTTTGATACACAAAAGACAAAAATGGCAATATCAAATCTAAACACTAAAAGTATACTCCCACCCCTAACTTAGAATGATGCATTGTCCCCAATGGAGATAATAAAAGTGAAAAGTGTGAGGAGAGACTCCCTGAGGCACACTAAGTGCTATGGGAGTTGGCAACTGGCTGTGTGCCGGGGTGATCACCCTCCTGTGTATCTGGCATGGGCACAGTCGAGGGTGTGACCTCTGCTGCCGGTGGAAGATCTGGTGTAGAAAGCAGGTCTGGCACTGGAGCTGATGGTGGGGCTGCTATGACCACAGCCGGCATCTGAGAGCTGCTAGCTGCCTCAGCTGATATATGAACTGTGGAGCCTCCTCGGTCAATCAATGATCTCTTTAAGGCCACCTCAAGCTGAGCGCGCTCATCCTCATCCACAGCATCATCCTCCTGAGGTGAAACCGGAGCTGCTGCCTTCACCTTGTCTACAGGCTGCGGAGCATCATCGCTGGAGAATCCTGAGTCATCCTCATCTTCATCAATGTCACTACCTCCCTCAGCTTCCTCATTAGAGGCAATATCATTACGGCTAGGAGGAGCTGGGGCCTGTGAGTCTCCGGGAGTAGGAGCGACAGGGTCGGCCATTAGGTTGGTGAAATCAAGGCATAAATCAGGCACCTCATCAGCACTCTTGTCACCTGCTCCCGGAAAGAAGGATGAAATGTCGAAGTCCAGGTTTTTCATCTTTTGAAATTGACCTTCATCGAGGCCACCTCTGTCTTGAGATCATGCAAACCGGGCATTTCTCCCCTTTCTAGCTTCTCCACCCTCAACTCAAGCCCTTGCAGTCGCTCAGTATATGCTATCTATTTTTGCTGAATCTCTGCTATGGCGAACTGCATGGGAGTGAGAGCTTGCTTGATTAAGTTAGGCAACGCCTTAACAAGTTGGTTAACTTTGGAGTTTGCACGCTTGGCTAAACGACCAAGCTATGAGACTGTCGGAGTGGTTGGATGAGGCTGAGCAGTAGCAATGGTAGTTTGAGCTGCGGTGGAAGGAGTGGAAGACTGTGCCGCATCATCATGAGCAATAGGGGGCTGGGAGGAGAGTAGGTCTTCCTCAACAACTGCTGGAGGAGGTATCACCGCATCAGTAAGGCGATTGATGTCTATAATACCTTGCTCCTGACCTGTCGCATCCCGGAGGTCAACAGGAACATGGTCCTCATGGCACAAAGCAGTGATCAACGACGGGAACAGAAGAGAAGTGGCATGTTGCATTGCTCTTCTACCCATTTCTTGGAAAATTATTTCTCCCACATTCACTTTAACGGCCTGCATGATACAAGCAATGAGGAGGGCCTTCTCGATGGCGATGTCTATCTCATGATTCGTTTGGATCAATCTGGATGCGAGAAATGCAAGCGAGTATCACCCTTCCCTTGAGAAGCTCTCCTTATAAATCTTTTTCCCCAGTTGTATCTATGCAGGGGTTCCAGTTGCGATGACGGAAGCAATCCAGCTTCTTTCACTCTCTCTGTTGGCAAATTTGACTTTATACTCAGATGTGTAGGTGTCCTCGTCCCAGTCTGGGATCAACAACTTCTTTATGGCTTTTGCACTGCATTTGACTAGGATACCTCGAACTTCCACCTTGTCGAGGTACATCTTTTGCCTTTTATGCTGTTTGGTCCGGGAAGCTCCATAATTCGCATAGAACTCCCGAACAATGGATTCACTGTATTTGGCCGGAGGGTCAGTGAATCTCATCCATTTTCTCCGCTTGATGTTGGTAAGGATTTGGGGGTACTTTTCTTTAAGCCCATTTAGGCTCAATTGCTTCTCAGGGGGAGCTTTCTCATTTCAAGCCCGGCTTTATATTTATCCCTCGACCCTTCAATACCCCAGCGGAGATGATATGAAAGTCCCTCCGCAGCCTGCTTTCTCCTTGCCTCGGCATGTATGTCCACTGCAGGCTGGGTGTCTACTTCCTCAGGTTGGTCATTTCCTTCTCGTGGCGAGTCCACTCGTTGTCTTTTAGAAGCACGGGGCCTATTTGCAAGTCGCTTTTGAGCCTTGTTTGCAAAAGGAGAATTGTTAGTATAGCTAGGAGGGTTGAGAATAGGAAACATTTAACTGAGAGCAAGGATCTTATGCACTCTACGATCGTAGAACAGGACTGCGGACCGCATAGTCGTCGCAAAAGATTTTCTGCTGAAATGTCATTCCATTCTGCGATGATATATGCGATCGCATAAATTTTATGCGGACCGCATACTCATCGCAGAATGGCTCCTTGCGAACTCCAAATTTCCCAGTTCACTATTTTACTCTGCGTTGAGTTTGCGGACCGTAGATCAATTCTGTGGCCGCATACTCGATCGCACATTTCAATGCTTTAGAAGGCTACCAAGGCGACAGCTATGCGGTCACTTTGCGGACTGCAAAGTGATAATACGATCGCATACTGACCGCATAAGTTGTTTTCTTCATCTGACCTAGGGTTAGGTCTGCGACAACAATGCGATTCGCATTTTAGACATGCGGACCGCATAACTGAGCAACTTAATGCAACAGTTTAACTGTTCAACCATGGGTGCCCAATCTTCAACCAATTCCTACCCCAATGTCTAATTCATTACTACCCTAGCCATGCTATTAAGCCCATAACAATTTCCCACAACTTTTTTTCTCAAACTATTCAAATAATGGAGATGGGGGAAACAGTATACATACCAGATGTTGAGAATGCTATTGATTTACAGGAGGATGCTTGGAGTGCCGATTCGAACTTGCCTCTGTTCGTTCTTTTTCTTTTTGTTTTTCTCCTCTTTGTCTTTTTTTTGTTCTTTTTCTCTCTTTTTTTTTTGTTTTGTCGTGTAGGGCATTTAGGAAAGTACCTGGGGGAAGTTACACACTTTTGCAACGCCAATTCTGCGGACTATTAGGCGATCGTAGAGCTGATTTGCAGTCCGCATAATGGTCACATATTGCTGCGACGCGTAGGTTTCTCAGAGTCATTTTTGCGGTCCATTCTATGATCGCACAACTAATATGCGAACCGCATAATGGACGCATTGCAACTTCCAACTTAGAGGGCTCACTGGATAGGTCTACGGTAGATTTGCGGTTCGTAAATCAATTATGCGATCGCATTTCTACCGCATTTCTACCCTCATTCTTCCGCATATCTTTCCACGGGTGCATCAACCAAATATCATCACTGTTTGGGTTCCCTACACTTCACAGATGTTAAGGAAATAAATGAACAAAGAAAGTTCAAAATTCAAAAACGGTGTTACCACCCACGGGTTGCCTCCCATGCAGCGCTTGATTTAACGTCGCGGCACGACGGGACTGATTTCTCCAATTTCATCCTTTTGACGGGCAAGGTCCATCTTGTTGAGCCAGCTTCTCTATCACCTTCTTCTCACCATCAACACCCAAGTAGTTGGCCATTTACTTTAAATGTCCGAGACCCGTCAGTAGATTCTAACTCTACAGCTTCGTATGGGGATACACTCACCACTTTGCCCGGGAACAATTTTAATCTTGAGTTGAAGAGTAAGACGAGGTCACCCGTCTTGAACTCTCTTTTCAAGATCTTTTTGTCATGAACAAATTTTATCCGCTCCTTGTATACCGCTGCGCTCTCATATGCATGGAATCAAAATTCCTCTAGTTCATTTAGTTGCATCAGTCTCAAGTTTGCAACTTCCGCCGATTCTAAATTTAGCTTCTGGAGTGCCTACATGGCCTTGTGCTCCAGCTCAACCGGTAAATGGCATGCCTTCCCAAAAATGAGTCGGTAGGGAGAAGTACTAATAGGAGTCTTGAAGGCCGTGCGGTAGGCCCACAATGCATCATCTAATCTTGTGGACCAGTCAGATCTGTTGGTGTTCATAGTCTTGGCTAGGATACTCTTTATCTCTCGATTTGAGACCTCAACTTGACCACTCGACTACGGATGGTATGGTGTAGCCACCTTGTGTTTCACCCCATATTTTTCAAGTAACCCTGTGAATGCTTTGTTGCAGAAGTGCGATCCCCCATCACTAATAATGGCTCTAGGAGTGCCAAACCGAGGGAATATATTCTTCTTCAAAAAGGCGGTCACACTCCTCGCCTCATTGTTTGGTAAGGCAACGACGTCAACCTATTTTGAGACGTAGTCCACATCCACCAAAATATACTTCATCCCATAAGAACTCACAAAGGGGCCCATGAAATCAACTCCCCAAACATCAAAGATTTCTATCTCCAACACATATTGCATAGACATTTCATGCCTTTTGGAGATTGAACCTTGCCGTTGGCACTCCTCACAAGCTTTTGCAAATTTGTTTGCATCATGATAGCTGGAAGGCCAATAGTAGCCACATTCAAGAATCTTTGTTGCAGATCTATTGCCTCCATGATGGCCTCTAACCGGTGAGTCATGACATGCCTTTAGGATTGGCATGATTTCTTCCTTTGGTACGCACCTCTGGATGATGTTGTCAGCACACACTCAAAAAAAAATAAGGCTCCTCCCAGTAGTATTGCCGACAATCCCTCAAGAATTTTTTCTTTTGATGAGGTTCTAACCCTTACGGCATGACCTCGCTTACCAAGTAATTTGCAATATCGGCATACCAAGGAGCAAAGGTGTTGGAAAGTGCCAATATATGTTAATCGGGGAAAGCATCATTTATGCCAAGCTCTTCTTTAGGCCTCCCTGCTTCCTCAAGCCTTGACAAGTGGTCTGCAACATGATTTTGAGTACCTTTGCGATCTTTTACTTCAAAGTCAAATTCCTGCAACAAAAGAACCCACCGAATTAGTCGAGGCTTTGCATATTTCTTTGCCATGAGGTATCCAAGAGCCGCATGATCCGTTTAGACTACCACCTTGGACCCCAACAAATAGGCCCGGAATTTTTCAAAAGCATACACAATGGCAAGAAGCTCTTGCTCAGTGACAGTGTAATTCATTTGTGCCCCATTGAGAGTTTTACTTGCATAATAGACCGGATGAAGTATCTTGTTGTGGCGTTGACCTAGCATTGCTCCAATAGCTACACTACTGGCGTCACACATGAGTTCAAAAGGAAGAGTCCAATCGGGAGTGACAATAACGGGTGCCGTGGTAAGCCTCAACTTTAATTCCTCAAATGCTTTGAGGCAGTTGTCATCAAACATGAATTTTGCATCCCTTTCAAGAAGTTTGCACATTGGGTGTGCAATTTTGGAAAAATCCTTGATGAATCTCCGATAGAATCCGGCGTGGCCCATAAAGCTTCGAAAACCTTTCACTGAATTTGGTGGAGGAAGTTTAGAAATGATTTCGATCTTTGCCCGATCAACTTCAATGCCATGTTTAGAAATCTTGTGCCCCAACACAATACCTTCATCCACCATGAAGTGGCATTTTTCCCAATTTAGCACAAGATTCGTTTCTTCGCATATCTTGAGCACTTGTATAAGATTTGCAAGACAATGCTCAAAGTAATCACCAACAACAGAGAAGTCATCCATGAAAACCTCTAGAAACTTCCACCATATCGGAAAATATTGACATCATGCATCTTTGAAAGGTCACCGGAGCATTACACAACCTAAATGGCATCCGGCTAAACGGAAATGTCCCATAAGGACAAGTGAAAGTTGTTTTCTCTTAATCTTCCAAAGCAATGTTGATTTGGTTGTAGCCGGAGTATCCGTCAAGAAAGCAATAAAAGGCTCTTCCCGCTAGCCGATCAAGCATTTGATCAATAAAAGGCATAGGGAAATGATCCTTGCAAGTTGCATTGTTGAGTTTCCGATAATCCATGCACACTCTCCACTCGGTCACCGTTCAAGTAGGGATGAGCTCATTTTTTTCATTTTGAATCACGGTTATGCCCCCCTTCTTTGGAACACAATGTACTGGGCTCACCCAAGAACTATCACCGATTGGGTAGACAACTCCGGCATCTAACCACTTGATAATTTCCTTTTTCACCACCTCTTGCATTGAAAGATTTAGTCGCCTTTGATGCTCCACACTTGGCTTGGTGTCATTCTCCAATTGGATTTTGTGTTCATAAATACCCGCAGGAATGCCACGAATGTCGGCAATTGTCCACCCAATTGCTTGCCTGTGCTCCCTTAGGACTTCCAATAATTGCTCTACCTCCACATTATTCAACAAAGAAGACACAATTATGTGTAAAGTATCATTAGAGCCAATAAATTTATACCTTAAATGCGAAGGGAGTGGTTTGAGCTCTAGTTGTGGTGGCTCAATGATTGATGGCTTGGCGGGGGGAGTAGATCTATTCTCTAAGTCAAGATAGAGCTTTGCCGGCTTGTACGTATAGGATCCAAGACCCTCAAATGCATTCACCGATTCTATGTACCCATCCATGTTTTCCCCATCAAAATTTACTAGGATTGCCACTAATGCCTCACCAAGGCATTGTTCTTCCATTTTCAATTCAACGGCATCCTCTACCTCATCAACCGCTTCTATCATTGAGATGCTCTCATATTCGTGGGGTAGCTTCATGCCCTTGCTAGCTTGAAAAGTGACTTCTTCATCATTCACCCTGAACTTTATCTCATTTCTCTCAGAATCCATGAGGCTCGGCCCGTAGCCAAGAATGGTCTTCCCAAAATGATAGGGATCTCTTTATCCACAGCACAATCAAGAATCACAAAGTCCGCGGGTAAATGGAACTTCCCCACATTCACTAGTACATCATCCACAATTCCTACCGGTCGCTTGATGGAACGATCGGCCATTTGCAATCTAATACTTGTTGGTCTAGGCATACCCAATCCTGCTTGCTTATAGATGACTAGTAGCATTAAGTTGACGCTAGCTCCATTGTCACATAAGGCTCTTGCAAATTCACGTGCCCCAATAGTACAAGGTATTATGAACCGGGGTTGTAGCAATGATAGAGCTTACCCTGTGAGTCATGCTTACCACCTCATGCTTTGAGGTCTTCTTTTTAGTGATCAAATCTTTCAAGTACTTAGTGAACCCTGGCATTTCTTGAAAACCTTCTACAAAAGGTATGTTCACAGTCAATTGTTTGAGTATATCGTAGAACTTTTCAAGCTTGCTATCATCAATCTTCCTTGCTAGCCTTTGAGGGAAAGGAGGAGGAGGTCTAGGAATAGGCGGAAGAGGTTGTGATTACTCGTTCACCTTTTCCTTTTCCTCTTCTCGATTTTCTTGTTGTGCTCTAGCCTTTTCCGGAATTCTTTCAAGTTCAACAACTTTTGGTTTATCAACCACAACAACCTTAGGCTTTTCAACTTCAATGACCTCTTGTTCTTCACCCTCAACCGTTTGTTTGGTCTCCACATGTTACAACCCATATCCACACACATTAGTTCATTCCATAAGTTAGATAACACAAATCCAAGAAGGAATTATCCTTGAGATGATAAGAAGTTAATTCGATTAATCTTAAGTGATACAAGGGTGCATAAGGGTGATTAACAAGTATTAGAAGTTAAACGAATCAAGGATGCTGTAACTCGTACGTTTGGGTAAACCTATAGATGCTTAGTATATTTAGGAGGTCATTATTTAAGGTATTTGAATCATATAATATCCGTATCATAATTCTTGAAGTCAAACGAGTTATGAAACAAAAGTCGACAAAAGTTGTTGCAACTTAGGTTCATAGTTTTACCTAAACTTTAGGTCAAATATTATTAAGTATTTATCCCAATATACTTGGTATTACGGGGTGATCTACCCACCTAATTGAAGATCTATGAGTCTAGTTTCCAACGCAATAAACGGTTTATCAATACGACATTGGAATAGAGAGATATAGACATTTTCGTGAGACTGCACAAGCTGCTAGGTGCAAGTAGGTGGGTCAGCTACTTGGTTAAATGTCGGCCCAAAAGAGGGAATTTCGGGTCATAAAAGGATCCCATTAAAAGTCTTATCTTCTGCAATATATCCCTCTTTATATTTCACAAATAACCAGACCTAAAACCCTGCAAACTTCCTCCCAAATATTATCCACAAACCCTAATTGATTTTCCCTCTCTTTCAAGTTCAAATTGGGGGTAAACACTAGAGTTTGAAGAACCAAGTTAAAGGCTGAGTTATCCAACAATTAAGGTAAGTTTACTGCTATATTTCATACATTTATTCTGCTGTGAATTCATGGTAATTCGTTATATACATGTAAGAACTCACGGGACGGTGATCGGAAGCCGTGAGTGCAAGTTATTCACTTGTAGCGGACTGTTTTGTGGACTGTTTTGTGTTGCTGTTGGGCTGCATTTTATATTACTGTTTTGTGGAGTTTTGGAGGAGGCAGGGTGTGGATAAACACCATATATATGTTGGGTTGTGATCTGCTAGTTCTTCGTAATATTTTTGGGTCGTTTGATACGACTATAGTGGCTGTCATATGTATGATGTGATTAGGTTGTGTGTGGACTGTTTTGGGAGGCTCAATATGTTTATTATTGATGTTGTTTAGGCTGTTTGGTGATTGTTTTGAATGGTGTGAAGTCATATATATAGGGGAGGTGCTGTCCGTTTCATCACAAAATAGGTTGTGATTGGTACATAATAGTTGCTACGCTTAAATGTTAACGATAGTGTCATTTCTACTATTGTAGACTAAGGAGTCGTTACGTTTGCATAGCTTGAGGTTGTGGCAGTATATACAAGGTATGTGTGGCTATCCCTTTCCTTCTTTTGCACGACTCCGATTAACATAATGTAATGAACGAGCTTCCAAAGATACTCTATTCTTAGAAGCTAAGCAATACTTACATTGTTTCCCCTCTTATGGAACGATTGATGTTGATGTTGCTTCTCTTATTCTTATGTTATCAATCTTGTTGGTACTTCCTGATTCCTATAAGGTTCATAGTGAAGAGTTACTCCTAATAAGTTGTACATAGGATACCGACCTTACGTCACTCCGAAATGTCTACAAGGTGTTTCCAGGAGTCGAACATGCATTATATATATGTATTTATTTTACTCTACCGAGCCGCGCTATAGTCGGCCGGGTACGGCACCTATTGTGCAACCACTGAGCAGTTGGGTTTTACCGAGCTCCACATGGCCGGGTACGATTCTACCGAGCCTTATAATGGCCGGGTATGTTTTTACCGAGCCTATTATGGCCGGGTACGATATGATGATGATGATGCCCACAGAGGCGTATGTTTTAAAGATTATGTATTTATACATATGTATCATGCATTTTATGTCAGTAGCCCTCAGAGGTACTCAGATGTTACAGGTTGTATATTCTCTATCCTTGCTTACATTACTATTCATATTTATGGTGCTCTACCTTACATACTCAGTACTTTATTCGTACTGACGACCTTTTGTTTGTGGACGCTGCATGTCGTGCTGCAGGTCCTGATAGACAGGTAGGTGTAGCTCCCCCATCACAGTAGGTTGTCCAGTTCAGAGGTGATTGGCAAGATCCCTTCTCCGGACTTGCCTTGTCTTGGTATGCATTTTTGTTATAGACATTATGGGTATGTCGGGGTCCTCTGTTCCGGCTATGTTGCAGCACTTATGTTCCTTTAGAGGCTCATAGATAAGTGTCGACTCATGTATAGTTTGGTATGCCTTGTCGGCTGGTTTTTGATGTATAGTCTTTCATTTTAGCGTGGTAGCTTCTACCATATGTATATAGTTTCCTGATTGTCCGGTCATCCCATGTTATGTAGGTTCATGCAATCATATTTTATTGTTGGTTGTCCATGATCCATGTCTACCATTTATATTGGTCTCGTTAGCCCTAAAAGATAATAAAGAAGGTTAGATAAAATGTACGTTGGTGCTCGGCAAGTATGGTCGGGTGCTAGTCATGGTCCTCCAATTTGGGTCGTGACAAACTTGGTATCAGAGCAAGTCTGTCCTAGGGATTGTCTATGAGCCATGTCTAGTAGAGTCTTGATTATGGATGTGTAACGCGCCACATTTATAATCAGGAGGCTACATGACATCTAGGGTTGTTACCTTCTTCCAGAATCTAGATCGTGCATAGAGTTGAGTCGTAAGTGTTCGTCTCTAATATTCACCTTGTTTTCTTTCAGAAATGCCTTCGACTAGGAAACAAACTATTAGTAGACGGCTTGATACAGCTGCGGGAGAGGGTACCAGTCAGGTGCCCCAAGCCAGAGCAGGCCAAAGTGAGGCTCAGAGTGAGATGCCATCTCATACCTCATCTACTCCGTCTCCTCCAGAGGATATTAGGTGGCACCCAGCACCTCCAGCTCCCCCGTCTGGCACTACAGACTAGTAAATGCGGAGTGATTTGCAGTTATTGACTAGCTTGGTAGCTGCTCAGGCTCAGAGGCAGAATACACGTACTGCTGATAAACCAGTTAGCACAAGAGTTCGTGATTTTATTAATTTAGACCCTCCAGTGTTTACCAGATCTGACCGCAAGGAGGATCCGCACGCTCCCAAAGAGGCAGAATACACGTACTGCTGATAAACCAGTTTGGTATGATAGTTGGGAGAGATCCATGGGTCCGAACGCTCCTCCAGCTGTGTGGAAGGATTTTTCTGAGGCCTTTCTTCGTCACTATTTGCCAGTTGAGATACGACGAGCTAGAGCTGATAAGTTCTTGAACCTTAGACAAGGTAATATGAGTGTGCGAGAGTATAGTATGCAGCTTGATTCTTTAGCAAGGTATGCTCCCCATATGGTGGCCGAGATGAGTGATAGGGTGCATTTGTTCGTGAACGGGTTGGGACTCCATCTGATTAATGAGTGTATGACAGCCTCCTTGGTAGAAGGCATGGATATTCCCGTATTCAAGCTTATGCCCAGACCTTAGAGGATCGTAAGCGCCAGCAGAGGGCGGATAGGGAGCACGATAGGGGCCAGCATAAGAGGGCGAGATTTGCAAGGTATTCTGATGACTTCAGAGGCAGCGCCAGGCCCCAGTCTTCGAGGAGTTCGGCGCCATCTGTAGCTAGTGCTCCTCCACAGTTTCAGAGGCCTCGATATGATCAATCCTATTCTAGTCCAGGTCAGAGTTCGCAGGCATCTGGATCGCAACATCACAGGGATACTAGTCAGACGAAACCCCCAACACCACGTTGTGATCAGTGCGGCAAGGCCCACTTTGGACTGTGCCGTCGAGGTTCTGATGCATGTTATTCTTGCGGACAGCCTGGCCATATGATGAGGGATTGTCCTAACAGGGGAGGTGATGGTATGGCTCAACCGACTAGATCTGTGTCTGGTTCTTCCTCATCGGTTCGACCTCCAGCACGGGGTTTTCAGCAGTCGACAGGTCGTGGTAGAGGTAGAGGTGCAGGACCGAGTTCGAGTGGGTCTCAAAATCGAACATATGCTCTAGTAGGTCGACAGGATCTCGAGTCGTCTCCAGATGTTGTTACAGGTATATTATCTATGTTTTCTTATGATGTATATGCGTTGATTGATCCGGGATCTACATTATCATATGTTACACCCTTTGTGGCTAATAAGTCTGGCATTGAACCTGAATTGATAAGTAAACCCCTTGCGGTATCTACTCCAATAGGAGATTCTGTGATTGCTAGAAGGGTATATAGAGGTTACACTGTGATGATTTGTAGTCGTCAAACCTCGGCAGATTTATTTGAGTTAGAAATGGTTTATTTTGATGTGATACTGGGAATGGACTGGTTGGCCTCACGCTATGAAAATGTTGACCGTCGTATGAAGATGGTTAAGTTTCAATTTCCTGGTGAACCCGTCATTGAATGGAAGGGGAACATTGCTACATCGAAAGGTAGGTTTATTTCCTATCTTAAGGCAAGGAAAATGATCTCAAAAGGTTACATTTATCATCTTGTTCGCGTTAGGGATGTAGAGGCGAAGCTTCCTACTCTACAATATATCCCCGTGGTCAATGAATTTCCAGATGTTTTCCCAAATGAACTCCCAGGCCTTCCTCCAGAAAGGGAGATTGAGTTTAACATTGATGTGTTGCCTGACACTCAACCGATCTCTATCCTTCCATATAGAATGGCCCCGGCAGAGCTGCGAGAGTTAAAGGCGCAGTTAAAGGACTTGCTGGATAAGGGCTTCATTAGGCCTAACACTTCACCTTGGGGTGCGCCAGTCCTATTCGTGCGGAAGAAAGATGGGTCATTACGGATGTGTATCGACTATCGGCAGTTGAATAAGTTTACTATAAAGAACAAGTATCCACTTCCAAGAATTGACGACCTGTTTGACCAACTCCAGGGTGCCAAGTATTTCTCCAAGATTGACTTACGTTCAAGGTATCATCAGGTGAGGGTTAAGGAGAAGGATATTCCAAAGACGGCCTTTCGGACAAGATATGGACACTTTCAGTTCTTGGTGATGTCTTTCGGGCTAACAAATGCCCCAGCAGCTTTTATAGATCTCATGAATACTGTATTCAGGCCCTATCTTGATGTGTTCGTGATTGTATTCATTGATGACATTCTGGTGTATTCTCGTTCGGAGGAGGAACATGCAAGCCACTTGCGGATAGTATTACAGATGCTTCAGGATCATAAGTTATATGCTAAGCTCGCCAAATGTGAATTTTGGCTGAACTCAGTAGCATTCCTTGGCCATGTGATATCTGACGAGGGTATTAGTGTCGACACTCGGAAGATTGATGCAGTAAAGAATTGGCCGAGACCTACAACACCATCAGAAGTTCGTAGCTTCCTAGGGCTAGCAGGATATTATAGGCGATTTGTAGAAGGGTTTTCCTCTATATCAGCACCATTGACTAAGTTAACACAGAAAGCTACCAAGTTCCAGTGGTCTAACACTTGTGAACGTAGTTTTCAGGAGCTGAAGGATCGATTGACATCCGCACCGGTGCTTACTCTCCCTGAAGGAACAGAAGGATATGTGGTATATTGTGATGCCTCAGGTATAGGTTTGGGGTGCGTGTTGATGCAGCATGGGAAGGTGATTTCATATGCATCAAGACAATTGAAGAAGCATGAAAAGAATTATCCAACCCATGATTTGGAATTGGATGCAGTAATATATGCTTTGAAGATATGGCGGCACTACTTATACGGCGTCCATGTTGACATCTACCCATATCACAAGAGTCTACAATACATCTTCAAGCAGAAAGAGTTGAATTTGAGGCAGCGTAGGTGGCTTGAATTACTGAAACACTACGACGTCGAGATATTGTATCATCCCAGTAAAGCCAATGTTGTGGCAGATGCTCTCAGCCGTAAGTCAATGGGAAGCTTAGTACATATTGATGCAGGTAGATGGGGGTTGACTAAAGAGCTTCATCAGCTAGCCAATATGAGAATCAGATTGTTAAACTCTGATGACGGAAGTGTTACTGTACAGAATACTTCAAAATCATCTTTGGTAGCCGAGGTAAAAGCACGGTAATATGAAGATCCTATCTTACTACGATTGAGAGAGAACATTCAGCAGTGTAAAATTATGGCTTTTGAGATCGGAGGAGATGGGGTACTGAGATACCAGGGCCGATTATGTGTGCCGAATGTAGTAGGTTTGCGAGAAAAGATTATGAATGAAATTCATCAACCCCGATATTCCATCCATCCTGGCTCAACAAAGATGTATCATGATGTCAAGGAGCAATATTGGTGGGATAACATGAAAAAGTCTATTGCAGAATTTGTAGCCCAGTGTCCCAATTGTCAACAAGTAAAGATAGAACATCGGAAACCCGGTGGATTGCTTCAGAATATAGAAATTCCGACCTGGAAATGGGAGGTGATTAATATGGACTTCGTTATTGGATTACCTCGATCTTATCATATGTTTGACTCTATCTGGGTGATAGTTGATCGACTTACAAAATGTGCTCATTTTCTGCCAGTTAAGACAACTTACTCGGCTGAAGATTATGCGAAGTTGTATATCAAGGAGATTGTTAGGCTTCATGGTGTGCCGGTATCTATTATATCGGATCGAGGAGCTCAATTTACGGCTAACTTTTGGAGGTCTTTTCAGAAAGGTTTAGGCACACAGGTGAATCTCAGCACTGCATTTCATCCGCAGACTGACGGACAGGCTGAACGTACCATTCGGACATTGGAAGATATGCTACGAGCATGTGTTCTAGATTTTAAGGGAAATTGGGATGACCATCTTCCACTCATAGAATTTTCCTACAATAATAGCTACCATTCCAGTATTAAAATGGCCCCATATGAGGCACTATATGGGAGGAGATGTAGATCACCAGTTGGATGGTTTGAAGTCGGTGAAACAGAATTATATGGGCCCGATTTGATTCACCAAGCCATTGAGAAGGTGAAAGTGATACAGGAACGATTGAGGACGGCACAAAGCAGGCAAAAGTCTTATTCCGATGTCCGACGTCGTGATCTAGAATTTGAGGTTGGTGATTGGGTTTTCCTGAGGATTTCACCAATGAAGTGTGTTATGCGTTTTGGGAAGAAAGGTAAGCTGAGTCCAAGGTATATGTAAAGCCCCGTAAAATATTTGTGCATAAAACCTAGTAGCTATACTGTCATGGTCCGAATAATGTGTTCGGACCCTTGATAGTGATTTAAGTTTCAAAAATGTAGAGAATTAATTTTTCTGAAAAGTGTCAATTTTGCGGTCAAGAATGCGACCGCAAATCTGCTATGCGGACCGCATTCTTGCCGCAAAGCTTAACAGCAGCCTCCCAAAAATCATGTTGAAAATGCGGTCGATATGCGATCGCATAGTGAATCTACGATGCACTTTGCGACCGCAGATCAAGAATGCGGACCGCATATTGGTCGCATTCTGTAACAGAACTTGTGTCATTTTGAGGCCATTCTGTGGTCACTATGCGGACCGCATGTTGATTCTGCGGTCGCAAAGTGCACCGCATAATTGACCCGGTCCAGATTTTTGTAACATTTTGACCCGATCTCTTCTTTAATATAACACCTTTCACCCTCATTTTCTCATATCATCTTACAGAAAAATTAGAGAGAGAAGAGAGGGTTCTTAGAGAGAGAAATCTTTCATCTTCAAAGATTGTTCCAACCATCTTAGTTCAAAGGATTCTAGGGCAAAGATTCAACTTCCCCAAATCTTTTCAAGGTAAAAACCCTAACTATTTTCTTTTATTTTCAGTTTTAAATTGGGTAAAGAGAGGTTTGCATATAATAGCTTTTGAAAATAGAATTTTTACACTCATGCATGATTATTGAACTTGATTTCTAGTAAAAAGAAGTGAGTAGAAGTAAGAGTCTTCAAGAACAAGGTTGGCAAGAGTAGGATATCTTGGGTAAGCATAAAGTAGGAAGAATAACTCATCACCAGGTATGTATGGCTAATTTTGATTCTTGTGAAATCGCCTATATGTGTGAAATTTGTTTGGTTAGTGTTAATTTGACAAATTGTGTGAAATTCTCAAAGTTGTTGTTGAAATATGAGTGATGTGGTATAGAATATGAACCGAAAATTAAATGAGAGTCGAAATGGGTAAAGAATTGTGAATAATGATTATGATGGCCTATATGGCACCTTGTGTAAAACAAATGAAACGCTTGAGAATTTGTTTATTGTGGAAAGAGATGAAACACTTGAATTGTGGAAATATTGTAACATGGTTGTGATATTGATTTGAAAAATAATTGAGAACATGAAACAATGTGCAAGTTGCTTATTTGAACTTGTTGAAACTGTGTGTAGTACCTTATCTGCTGTTTGAAATTGTTGTGTTTTAAACCTGTAAGGCGGGGTCGTGTTGCACGCCGCAACGTGAGGAAATAAAGTGTGGGTTGGGGTGATAAGGGTGGCCGAGGTAATAAGGGTGGTCAGGGGCAATAAGGATGGCAAGCGATCGAAATCACTATTGAAAATTGATACAAAAATCAATAATGTGAAATTGTGAAAGGAGACAGCAGGAGAGTTTGCAACCTGTGGGGCACCGATTGCCCCTTTGTTTGACTACTTGTGCTTTACGTGATTGATTGGTTATTGTTAAATTGGTTGATCGTAGAAAGTGCTTTGTGTTGAGAATTATTTGAAATGAGGAAAATGTGGAAACATGGTTGGCTAGCTTAATTAATTGTTGATGTAATTCAATGGCTTGAGTTTACTTGGGACAAAGTTTGTCCATACATGCCAGTACAATTCAAGTGTACCGACGTCCCTTTTGCCGGGGACGCTACATTCGTGTTATGATTGTAGGTGGATCAGTAGCAGGCACTTCAGCTCATCGGCAGTAGTATCCTTCTCATTCCACTGCCCGTTTTGGTGAGCCCCTTTCTTCCTTGGGTCCCTGTGTGGTTCATGCCACTTTTGTTTAGATTTCATTTGGTTTTGTAAGGTATAGCCGGAGCCTTGTTACCGGCAAGTATTGTATCCCCTTTTTTGTATCCTAGAGGCTCTGTAGACATGTAAATTGTGGGACTCCAGTATTATGTATACATTATGTTATGTCGGGCGTTGTAAAAACCGCAAACTTGTTAATGAATCACTCGTATGGTTTTATTTGTTTAATGTGAAATCATTCATGGTTAGTAAGATATTTGGTTAATGAGAAACAATCAACACAGGGGTAACGCGTGGGAGTGAAAGGCACCCAGGTCCGCTTGACTGGGGCAACCCGGTCAGGCGCCGGTCATGTTCCCCGATTTGGGGCATGACAAAAAGGCATATAAGGTAGAACATATTTTGAAATCGGATAGAATCAAATACATGTCTAGTAGTGCCCTTCTTATAGGTGTGTTGTCGACCACATCGTATAAGTAGGGGGCTACACGGGCATTTAGGAATTTACCTATTTCTTTGTTAATCTATATCGTGTGGTAAAGTGCAATGTGGAAATATCTGTTTCTAATTCGCGCTTTGTTCCTAATTTTTCAGAATATGGCACCTAAGAAGAAGGCTAGACTCGGCCTTAGGGCCAATGCCGGCCCAAGTGCGGCTGTTAATCATGTACCCGATGCCGTGGGAGAGAATGACCCACCAGTCCCGAATTTGCCTGACCCATCTGTTCAAAACCCAAGTGTCCCTATTCCAGCCGCGGCAGAGGATGCCACCATTCCTCCTGCCGGTGTTCCTGACTCAGATACAGTTCCCGCTTCGGGCTCTGGTATCTCTAATGAAGATCTTAGGGGAGCCATTCATATGTTAACACGGTTAGTGGCCGCCCAGGCCCAGAGATCCCATGATGCCCCTGCATCCTCCAGCGGACAGGGAGATTCCTTTTGCTTTAGAGTCCATCAATTCTTGCGGTTGGCCCCTCAAGAATTTTCAGGCACCGATCCAGAGGCTGATCCACAGGAATTCCTTGATGAGATATACAAGACCCTCAGAGTGATGAAGGCTACAGATATAGAGGGGGTAGAGTTGGCCTCTTACAGGCTGAAGGGAGCGACACGTTCATGGTTCGAAATGTGGGAGGATTTCCGTGAGGAAGGGAGCCCTCCGGTCAGATGGGATGAGTTCGTGGATGCATTTATGGACCACTTCTTACCTGCTGAGGCAATGGCAGCCCGTGCCACTGAGTTCGAGGTTCTCAAAAAGGGCAGTATGAGTGTTTGGGAGTATCACATGGAGTTCGTAAGGTTGTCCAAGTACGCTCCTCATTTAGTGTCGACCATGGATGCCCGGGTTCGACGGTTTGTTCGGGGCCTTAGCCCTTTGGTAGCGAATGAGGCCGCCACGGCAGCTTTGCACTCGTAATATGAACTATGGGAGGATCATGGGGTTTGCTCGGGCCACGGAGGCCGGGAAATTGAAGATTCGTGCGTAAAGAGAAAGTAGCAGGAGGGCCCGGTCAATGGGTCATTCGGGGAGATCACTTCCAGGCCAGTCATATGCTCGGTCCTCCGCGAGTGCACCGCCATCCATGCACGGTCATCGGCGAGGCGCTTACTCGAGACTCGGTTCGGATAGCGAGGAGGTCTCGTCGGTCCGGTCGTATCGGGGTGAGATCCCGGCAGCGAGGGAGACCTACATGCCCCAAGTGTGGGGAGATTTCATACAAAGACTTGCTACCTTGACCTTCCGAGTGTGCTTCGGGTGCGGGGTGAGAGGTCACATTCAACGAGATTGTCGTGCACCCCGTCGGGGTATAGGTAGGGGATCTGCTCGGTCATCCGGTTCTTCGGCTGCTACATCATCGGCGCGTACTCCAGCATCAGCGGGGCGTGGTGCGGCTAGGGGTGGAGCTCGGGGTAGGGGTGGACCTAGCCGATTCTATGCATCGAGTGGCCGCCAAAATGCCGAGGTTTCTCTAGATGTTGTTACAGGAATCCTGTCTGTTCAGACTATTGATTCCTAGGTCCTCCTTGTCTTATGTTACTCCATTCATCGCTTCAAGTTTTCGGATAGTACCCGAACAGCTTCATGAGCCGTTCTTTGTGTCGACTCCAATCGGTGATTCTATTACAGCCTCACGAGTCTATAGGAATTGTGTTGTTACGGTGGGTGGTCGTGATACCACATCTGATCTTATTGAGCTTGGGATGGTAGAATTTGATGTAATTATGGGGATGGATTGGCTCTATTCGTGCTTTGCCAAACTTGATTGTCGAACGAGAGTTATGAGGCTCGAGTTCCCTAACGAGCCAGTTATTGAATGGAGAGGAAATGGTGTAGTGCCAAGGGGTAGGTTTATTTCCTACCTTAAGGCTTCGAAGATGATTAAGAAATGGTGTATCTATCACCTGGTTCGGGTAACGGACACAACCTCAGATGTGCCTACCGTCGAGTCCGTGCCAATTGTGAATGAATTTCCTGAAGTGTTTCCAGATGAGCTTCCAGGCATCCCGCCGGATAGGGAGATTGACTTTGGGATCGATGTATTGCCGGATACTCAGCCAATATCCATTCCACCATACAGAATGGTGCCAGCAGAGTTAAGGGAGTTAAAGGAGCAACTGAGGGATTTATTAGAGAAAGGGTTCATACGACCGAGTGTGTCGCCGTGGGGTGCTCCGGTTCTCTTTGTCAGAAAGAAGGATGGGTCACTTCGAATGTGTATTGATTATCGGCAGCTCAACAAAGTCACCATCAAGAATAAATATCCTTTGCCTCGAGTGGATGATCCGTTTGACCAATTGCAGGGAGCGAAGTTCTTCTCAAAGATTGATTTACGGTCTGGGTACCACCAGTTAAAAATCAGGGAGCAGGATATTCCTAAGACCGCCTTCGGAACTCGTTATGGTCACTTCGAGTTTTTGGTCATGTCTTTTGGGCTAACCAATGCCCCAGCAGCTTTCATGGACCTTATGAATCGTGTTTTCAAGCCATTCCTAGATTCCTTTGTAATTGTATGCATTGACGACATCCTCATCTACTCTCGGAGCAGGGAAGATCATGCCATTCACCTCAGAGCAGCATTGCAAACCCTTCATCAGCATCAATTATATGCCAAGTTCTCAAAATGTGAGTTTTGGTTGGAGTCCGTAGCCTTTCTAGGGCATGTTATTTCCAGTGAGGGAATTCAGGTGGATCCTCAAAAGATTGCGGCAGTGAAAGATTGGCCTAGACCCACGACCCCGACAGAGATTTGTAGCTTCTTGGGTTTAGCAGGGTACTATCGGAGGTTTGTAGAGGGGTTCTCAACCCTCGCTTCCCCATTGACAAAACTGACGCAGAAGGCAGTTAAGTTCCAGTGGTCCGAAGCATGTGAGAAAAGTTTCGAGGAATTGAAGTCAAGATTGACCTCGGCACCAGTATTGGCCTTGCCAGAAGGCACAGAGGGATTTGTGGTTTATTGTGATGCCTCCAGGGTTGGTTTGGGATGTGTATTGATGCAGCACGGGAAAGTCATAGCTTATGCTTCCAGGCAACTCAAGAATCACGAGAAGAATTACCCGACACATGATTTAGAGCTTGCATCTGTTGTGTTTGCTTTGAAAATATGGCGGCACTATCTTTATGGAGTTCATGTAGATGTGTTTTCGGACCACAAGAGCCTCCAGTATTTGTTCAAACAGAAGGACCTGAATCTGAGATAGCGGCGATGGTTGGAATCGCTTAAGGACTATGATATGAACATATTGTACCATCCGGGAAAGGCAAATGTGGTAGCCGACGCTCTTAGTCGAAAATCCATGGGTAGTTTGGCTCATTTGGGTGTGGATCGGAGACCCCTGGCTCGAGAGGTTTACCAATTAGCCAGTTTGGGGGTTCGTATCTCGGCGTCAGACGAGGGGGATATTTTGGTGCATAATGGAGCAGAATCATCATTGGTCGCGGAAATCAAGGAAAAACAGTTCATGGATCTAGCATTGGTTCGGGTAAAGGAAGCAGTCATGAATAACAAGACCTCAGCATTTGTACTCAGCAACGAAGATGGTGTATTGCGATGTCAAGATAGGCTATGTGTTCCGGATGTGGACGAGCTTCGGGAAAGGGTAATGGCAAAGGCTCATATTTCCAGGTATTCGGTACACCCAGGTTCCACGAAAATGTATCATGACCTTAAGGAGATTTATTGGTGGAACGGTATGAAAAGGGATGTAGCATGCTTTGTAGCTAAATGTCCGAACTGTCAACAAGTGAAGGTCGAGCATCAACGGCCCGGTGGATTAACTCAGCTTATAGAAATACCAAGGTGGAAATGGGAGATGATCAATATGGATTTCGTGGTAGGGTTACCTCGCACTCAGCGTAAGTTTGACTCAATATGGGTGATAGTGGATCGACTCACCAAGTCAGCTCACTTCCTGCCTGTCAAGTCCACTGATACTGCGGAGCAATATGCAAGATTGGACATCAAGGAGATAGTAAGACTTCATGGCACTCCTCTTTCTATTATCTCGGATCGCGGGGCTCAGTTCACAGCTAACTTTTGGAAGAAGTTTCAGCAAGGTTTGGGGACTCAGGTGAATCTCAGCACAGCTTTCCATCCGCAGACCGACGGCAAGGCCGAGCGGACCATTCGGACGCTTGAAGATATGTTACGGGCTTGTGTCTTAGATTTTAAAGGTAATTGGGATGAACACTTGCCACCTGATAGAATTTGCTTACAAAAATAGCTATCATGCTAGCATTCAGATGGCCCCATTTGAGGCATTCTACGGGAGAAGATGTAGGTCGCCAATCGGGTGGTTTGAGGTTGGTGAAGCGGAATTGCTAGGGCCAGATATGGTGTACGAAGCTATGGAAAAGGTCAAGGTTATTCAGGAGAGAATGAAAACAGCACAGAGTCGTCAAAAATCCTATGCATACGTTCGCCGAAGGGATTTGGAGTTTCAAGTCGATGATTGGGTGTTCTTGAGGGTATCTCCCATGAAGGGAGTCATGCGATTTGGAAAGAAAGGGAAATTGAGTCCTAGGTATGTCGGGCCATATCGGATCGTTCAAAGGATTGGTCAAGTTGCTTATAGGCTAGAGTTGCCTCCTGAGATGTCATCAGTGCACCCGATATTCCATGTGTCCATGTTGAAGAAAGTGATTGGAGATCCATCCACCATCATGCCGGTCGAAGCTATAGAGGTTAATGAAGATTTGTCATATGAAGAAGTTCCAGTTGCCATTCTTGATAGGCAAGTCCGTAAGTTGAGAAATAAGGAAGTTGCCTCTGTTAAAGTATTGTGGCAAAGTCAACAAGTTGAGGAGGCCACATGGGAAGCGGAAAAAGAGATGAAGGAAAAGTACCCACATTTGTTCGATCAAGCCTAGAAGAAATTAGGTGACCCTCCTACTCCTAGTAACTGTCATCTCGTCTAAGTTGTTTCCCTCTTAGTATTAGTAAAGTCCCCTTCATTTTGTAATGAGTTAAATGTGTTGTTACCTTGGGTCACTTGAACCGTTCTTGATAAATGAAAGCCTTATAAAGATTTATGTGTTAAATAAACAACTAATAGTAAGTGTAGATTGGTAATGGTTTGTTAAGTGTACATGGTGTGTTAAAATGGTTAAATAAGGTAAGAATTCATTGAAGTGACTAATATTTGTGCAATTGTAACAATGTGATAGAATATGTGCATTCGTTGAGGTAAGAAAGTGTATACCAGTTGTGGGAAATGTTGTATTTGTGTATTGTTGTTTGGTAATGTGTTTCGGGGGCCCTCTGACAGGTGGATATGTCCATAATACAAAGGAAACTCTGGCGAAATTTTTCTAAAATATAAGAGTTAGTCAAAATTTTGATGGTTGCATATCATGTATTTCAAAACCAACTCATTTATTTCAAAATCCTCATTCGAGGACGAATGATCTTAAGGGGGGGAGGATGTAAGGCCCCGTAAAATATTTGTGCATAAAACCTAATAGCTTGCTCGCCGCGGTTCGGACCCTTGATAGTGATTTAAGTTTCAAAAATGTAGAGAATTAATTTTTCCGAAAAGTGTCAATTTTGCGGTCAAGAATGCGACTGGAAATCTACTATGCGGACCGCATTCTTGCCGCAAAGCTTAACAGAAGCCTCCCAAAAATCATGTTGAAAATGCGGTCGATATGCGATCGCATAGTGAATCTGCGGTGCACTTTGCCACCGCAGATCAAGACTGCGGACCGCATATTGGTCGCATTCTGTAACAGAACTTGTGTCATTTTGAGGCCATTCTGCGGTCACTATGCGGACCGCATGTTGATTCTGCGGTCGCAAAGTGCACCGCATAATTGACCCGGTCCAGATTTTTGTAACATTTTGACCCGATCTCTTCTTTAATATAACACCTTTCACCCTCATTTTCTCATATCATCTTACAAAAAAATTAGAGATAGAAGAGAGGGTTAGAGAAATCTTTCATCTTTAAAGATTGTTCCAACCATCTTAGTTCAAAGGATTCTAGGGCAACGATTCAACTTCCCCAAATCTTTTCAAGGTAAAAACCCTAACTATTTTCTTTGATTTTCATTTTTAAATTGGGTAAAGAGAGGTTTGCATATAATAGCTTTTGAAAATAGTATTTTTACACTCATGCATGATTATTGAACTTGATTTCTAGTAAAAAGAAGTGAGTAGAAGTAAGAGTCTTCAAGAACAAGGTTGGCAAGAGTAGGATATCTTGGGTAAGCATAAAGTAGGAAGAAAAACTCATCACCAGGTATGTATGGCTAATTTTGATTCTTGTGAAATCGCCTATATGTGTGAAATTTGTTTGGTTAGTGTTAATTTGACAAATTGTGTGAAATTCTCAAAGTTGTTGTTGAAATATGAGTGATGTGGTATAGAATATGAACTGAAAATTAAATGAGAGTCGAAATGGGTAAAGAATTGTGAATAATGATTATGATGGCCTATATGGCACCTTGTGTAAAACAAACGAAATGCTTGAGAATTTGTTTATTGGGGAGAGAGATGAAACACTTGAATTGTGGAAATATTGTAACATGGTTGTGATATTGATTTGAAAAATAATTGAGAACATGAAACAATGTGCAAGTTGCTTATTTGAACTTGTTGAAACTGTGTGTAGTACCTTATCTGCTGTTTGAAATTATTGTGTTATAAACTGTAAGGCATGGTCGTGTTGCGCGCCGCAACGTGAGGAAATAAGGTGTGGGTTGGGGTTATAAGGGTGGCCGAGGTAATAAGGGTGGTCAGGGGCAATAAGGATGGCAAGCGATCGAAATCGCTATTGAAAATTGATACAAAAATCAATAATGTGAAATTGTGAAAGGAGACAACATGAGAGTTTGAAACCTGTGGGGCACTGATTGCCCTTTTGTTTGACTACTTGTGCTTTACGTGATTGATTGGTTATTGTTAAATTGGTTGATCGTAGAAAGTGCTTTGTGTTGAGAATTATTTGAAATGAGGAAAATGTGGAAACATGGTTGGCTGGCTTAATTAATTGTTGATGTAATTCAATGGCTTGAGTTTACTTGGGACAAAGTTTGTCCATACATGCCAGTACAATTCAAGTGTACTAACGTCCCTTTTGCCGGGGACGCTACATTCGTGTTATGATTGTAGGTGGATCACTAGCAGGCACTTCAGCTCATCGGCAGTAGTATCCTTCTCATTCCACTGCCCGTTTTGGTGAGCCCCTTTCTTCCTTGGGGCCCTGTGTGGTTCATGCCACTTTTGTTTAGATTTCATTTGGTTTTGTAAGGTATAGCCGGAGCCTTGTTACCGGCAAGTATTGTATTCCCTTTTTTGTATCCTAGAGGCTCTGTAGACATGTAAACTGTGGGACTCCAGTATTATGTATACATTATGTTATGTCGGGCGTTGTAAAAACCGCAAACTTGTTAATGAATCACTCGTATGGTTTTATTTGTTTAATGTGAAATCATTCATGGTTAGTAAGATATTTGGTTAATGAGAAACAATCAACACAGGGGTAACGCGTGGGAATGAAAGGCACCTAGGTCCGCTTGACTGGGGCAACCCGGTCAGGCGCCGATCATGTTCCCCGATTTGGGGCGTGACAATATCGGTCCGTATAAAATTCTTCAACGAATTGGACAAGTTGCTTATGAGTTAGAATTGCCATCTGAATTAGAATTTGTCCACCCGGTATTCCATGTATCTATGTTGAGGAAATGTATTGGAGACCTTGCTCGAGTTGTCCCTATCAATGATGGTTAAGTTACAGAGGATCTATCATACGAAGAAGTGCCAGTGGCCATATTAGATCGACAAGTCCGCAAGCCGAGAACAAAAGATGTAGCTTCCGTCAAAGTATTGTGGAGGAACAAGAATATGAAAGAAATGACATGGGAAGCGGAAGAAGAGATGAAGTCTAAATACCCTTACCTATTCCAGAATGATGATAATAAGGATGTTGGTGGAACGCAAGATACATTATAAAGGTGAAATGGCTTTATGAGGTAAGCAATAACTTGAGAACTCTCTTCCTTAATACAAAGTAGTGATATGTAAATAATGTCCATGTCCATAATGCTTTGTGTAGCCTTGTGAGGCCATACTTTGAGCTTCACTGCTTGCAAATCTTGCTAGTGACCATTTTATAGGGAAAAATTCACCAAATATTTCCTGTTGGAATCCACGATGATTTGGACTCCCCATAAACCCTTACATTCGAGGACGAATGTTCCTAAGGGAGGGAGGGTGTTACAACCCATATCCACACACATTAGTTCATTCCATAAGTTAGATAACACAAATCCAAGAAGGAATTATCCTTTAGATGATAAGAAGTTAATCCGATTAATCTTAAGTGATACAAGGGTGCATAAGGGTGATTAACAAGTATTAGAAGTTAAACGAATCAAGGATGCTGTAACTCGTACGTTTGGGTAAACCTATAGATGCTTAGTATACTTAGGAGGTCATGATTTAAGGTATTTGAATCATATAATATCCGTATCATAATTCTTGAAGTCAAACGAGTTATGAAACAAAAGTCGACAAAAGTTGTTGCAACTTAGGTTCATAGTTTTACCTAAACTTTAGGTCAAATTTTATTAAATATTTCTCCCAATATACTTGGTATTACGGGGTGATCTACCCACCAAATTGAAGATCTATGAGTCTAGTTTCCAACGCATTAAACGGTTTATCAATACGACATTGGAATAGAGAGATATAGACATTTTCGTGAGACTGCACAAGCTGCTAGGTGCAAGTAGGTGGGTCAGCTACTTGGTTAAATATCGGCCCAAAAGAGGGAATTTCGGGTCATAAAAGGAGCCCATTAAAAGTCTTATCTTCTGCAATATATCCCTCTTTATATTTCACAAATAACCAGACCTAAAACCCTGCAAACTTCCTCCCAAATATTATCCACAAACCCTAATTGATTTTCCCTCTCTTTCAAGTTCAAATTGGGGGTAAACACTAGAGTTTGAAGAACCAAGTTAAAGGCTGAGTTATCCAACAATTAAGGTAAGTTTACTGCTATATTTCATACATTTATTCTGCTGTGAATTCATGGTAATTCGTTATATACATGTAAGAACTCACGGGACGGTGATCGGAAGCCTTCAAGTTATTCACTTGTAGCGGACTGTTTTGTGGACTGTTTTGTGTTGCTGTTGGGCTGCGTTTTATATTACTGTTTTGTGGAGTTTTGGAGGAGGCAGAGTGTGGAGAAACACCATATATATGTTGGTTTGTGGTCTGCTAGTTCTTCGTAATATTTTTGGGTCGTTTGATACGACTATAGTGGCCGTCATATGTATGATGTGATTAGGTTGTGTGTGTACTGTTTTGGGAGGCTCAATATGTTTATTATTGATGTTGTTTAGGCTGTTTGGTGATTGTTTTGAATGGTGTGAAGTCATATATATAGGGGAAGTTCTGTCCGTTTCATCACAAAATAGGTTGTGATTGGTACATAATAGTTGCGACGCTTAAATGTTAACGATAGTGTCATTTCTACTATTGTAGACTAAGGAGTCGTGACGTTTGCATAGCTTGAGGTTGTGGCAGTATATACAAGGTATGTATGGCTATCCCTTTCCTTCTTTTGCACGAGTCCGATTAACATAATGTAATGAACGAGCTTCCAAAGATACTTTATTCTAAGAAGCTAAGCAGTACTTACATTGTTTCCCCTCTTATTGAACGATTGATGTTGATGTTGCTTCTCTTATTCTTATGTTATCAATCTTGTTGGTACTTCCTGATTCCTATAAGGTTCATAGTGAAGAGTTAGTCCTAATAAGTTGTACATAGGATACCGACCTTACGTCACTCCGAAATGTCCACAAGGTGTTTCCAGGAGTCGAACATGCATTATATATATGTATCTATTTTACTCTACCGAGCCGTGCAACAGTCGGCCGGGTACGGCACCTATTGTGCAACCACTGATCAGTTGGGTTTTACCGAGCTCCACGTGGCCGGGTACGATTCTACCGAGCCTTATAATGGCCGGGTATGTTTTTACCGAGCCTATTACGGCCGGGTACGATATGATGATGATGATGCCCATAGAGGCGTATGTTTTAAAGATTATGTATTTATACATATGTATCATGCATTTCATGTCAGTAGCCCTTCATGCATTTCATGTCAGTAGCCCTCAAAGGTACTCAGATGTTACTGGTTGTATATTCTCTATCCCTGCTTACATTACTATTCGTATTTATGGTTCTATGCCTTACATTCTCAGTACTTTATTCGTACTGATGTCCTTTTGTTTGTGGACACTGCATGTCGTGTTGCAGGTCCTGATAGACAGGCAGGTGCAGCTCCCCCATCACAGTAGGTTGTCCAGTTCAGCGGTGATTGGCGAGATCCCTTCTCCGGACTTGCCTTGGTCTTGGTATGCATTTTTGTTATAGACATTATGGGTATGTCGGGGCCCTGTTCTGGCTATGTTGCAGCACTTATGTTCCTTTAGAGGCTCATAGATAAGTGTCGACTCATGTATAGTTTGGTATGCCTTGTCGGCTGGTTTTTTGTTGATTAGTCTTTCATTTTAGCGTGGTATCTTGTACCATATGTATATAGTTTCTTGATTGTCTGGTCATCCCATGTTATGTAGGTTCATACAATCATATTTTATTGTTGGTTGTCCATGATCCATGTCTACCATTTATATTGGTCTCGTTAGCCCTAAAAGATAATAAAGAAGGCTAGATAAAATGTACGTTGGTGCTCGACAAGTGTGGTCGGGTGCTAGTCATGGTCCTCCAGTTTGGGTCGTGACACCACATCTTCAACTATGTGTTCATTCTCTCCAAGTAGCACTTTTCCACTCCTAGTGGTGATTGCCATGACATGAGAGGTTGGACCACTTCCACTACCTCTTGGGTTTGCAATCATGTCACTAGGTAGTGTTCCCTTTTGCTTGGGGTTTTGTTCCTTGGAAAGATCTCTCATTTGCATTTCCAACTTTTGGATGGAAGTGGTATGAGAGCCAACGACCTCGGTCATGTTCCTCAATGAAGCATCAGACTTTTCTTAATTTTGTATCACTATCTCTAGCATAGCTTCCAATTTTGAATCACTTGAGGACCCTTGGTTCGAATGTTGTCCTTTTGGAGGAACATAAGGATTTTCACTCCGATTAGAAAAATTGTTGTTGTTGTTGCCCCAATTTCTTTGTTGTGAACTACCTTGGTCATACCTCCAATGTTGGTTTCCTTGCCCTTGCGGGTTTGGCCTCCATTGGTTTTGTGCTCCTTGACCTTGATAGTATTGCCTCTGATACCCTCCTCCTTGGGGGTTGTTGATAAAATTTGCCTCTTCAAAATCTTCTTTCGAATTGGATGGCATGTCCTCGACAACGTTGACGTTCTTTGTTTCATTTTTTGTAAACATAGTGGTCAACACATTGACATTAGTGGCCAACCCAGCAATGATTTGGTCTCTCTCTTGGTTTTCCTTGATCAAATTTGTCAAAGAAGGAGACCCATAAGCTATTCCACCTGATGAATCCTCAGAATGCCATGCTTGATTATGTTTCGCCATCTTGTCGAGGATTTGAGTCACTCTAGCAAAAGACATGTCCATAAAAGATCCATCCGATGCATTCTTTGCAATGGCTTGGTTCATGGGATCAAGACTCATGTAAAACTTCGCAAGCAAAATTGAGTCAGGGAATCCATGATTTGGCGATCTCACCAAATATAGTTTAAAGCGATCCCACACCTCATGTAAGTGTTCCCCTTGTTGTTGCTTAAAGAAAAAGATTTTATCACTAAGCTCAGATTTCTTGCTTTGAGGGAACCATTTTGCTAGGAATGCCCAGATGAGTTCAGGCCATGATCGAATTGAATTTGGAGGCAAGTTTTGAAGCCACTTTCTAGCATCACCGGCTAAGGAGTACTTGAAAACTCTCAACCTTAAGGCATCTTCTGAGACATTGGTTTGTTTGTGCATAGCACACACTCCCAGAAAATTCCTTAAGTGTTGAGTTGGGTCGTCATCGGTGGAATTCCTGAAAAACCCTTCCGCTTCGAGCATGAGGATTAGACCATGATCCACCTTAAATGTTGAGGCACTAATAGTAGGGGGTACAATAGCATTTGTGTCATCGATATATTCATCGATATCTACAAAAGGATTCTCTTCCCCTTCGTCCTCGAAATCAGACATTGCAACCTAGCACACCAAGCAAAGTGTAATAGAATATAATTAGATATCAAGTAGAGTACACACTAATGAGTAATTTCAAAACCGTATTCCCCAGCAATGGCGCCAAAATTTGATATGCTCAAATTACACTTTTATAATTAGTGTAAGGCGGTCGGTGTCAAATATATTAACCCAACTAGGTTGGGGTCGAATCCCACAGGGAATAGGTGTGAAATGATCACTTGACTTAGTGTGTTACCCGACTAGAATGTTGAATCTATTCAGTTAGAAGTAACATAGAAATGGTGTAAGAGTGATAGTATGAGTAAAGGTTTACTTACAATATTTAACTAGTGAAAATGCTTAAATTAATAATTTATAGAATGGATTAGACCAAGGTTGTGTTCCTATAAATGTAGCGTACTGCCATCGGTTTTAATATGATATATTTCTAATGGTTGATTATTGATATGCAATTGATTTCTAAGCAACTACCCAATATTTCCCAACACTTCAGTAGTATTTCTTCTCTTACTTTTTCCCAAAAGTATAAGAGTCACAATGTATACCAATCAATAAATGCCAAATAAAACTCACTTATCCCTAAGCGATTCTATTAAACGGGGTGTAAGGCCTCGAGTTTTTGTTCTTTACTTCTTCCAAAATCTAACCCACTTTCCCAAGCAAGGTAGGACTTTAATGGCTTTAATTAATGTTTGCAACCACCAATAATAAATGAAGAATGAGAAGTGAAGAAATATCAACCAACCATTATGCATATATTCAATGTTAAACACCCATTTACATAACACCCATTTAGGGTTCACAACCTTAGTATTTAAGTTTAACCACACATGTTAAAATATAAAACACAAGGTGTAATAAATGTCATAAATGCTTACAAAGTAAAAGATTCTTCAACCAAAAGCTTCCAAAAAGATGAAGTAATAAAGTCTTGGAGTGTAGTATAAAGTCCGCACAAGATGCCCTTACACAAAAT
Organism: Nicotiana noctiflora; assembly: GCA_032618575.1. NCBI lineage: Eukaryota > Viridiplantae > Streptophyta > Magnoliopsida > Solanales > Solanaceae > Nicotiana > Nicotiana noctiflora. Next base: position 718,717 of record JASVEL010007604.1, read on the forward strand.
TCTAAAAAGCCATTTATAGAGGGACCAAGATCTGACAAAAAGCGGACAAGTTTGCCCTTCCAGGTCACGTATGCGACCGTAGATCTGTCGCATAATAGGTCTGCGATCCGCAATCTTGAGAGGCGGCGTCGCAGATAGGAACCCTAGCTGTTCACTTGTTGATCACATAAACATTCTGCGGTCCGCATGTTGATTGTGCGACCGCAGAAAGCACCGCAGATTCGCCTCTTAGGTTTCCTTTGTGTTCATTATGCGGCAGAAGTGCCGACCGCATATTGAATGTGTGATCGTAAAAGACATCGCATTCTTGCCATGCATTTCAGCTCCATTCACTGCTTAGTTCTGCGATTTGGTTGCTTATTTGCGGTCCGCACATGAAGTATGCGACCGCATATTGGTCCGCAGAATTGCTCTTTTGCACAACTTGCCCTCATTCTTATCTTTTTGCATCCATTTTTGTGTCCTTGGTCTTTTCTTCCTCATTATCTGTAAAACCACAAAATCACATAAGTATGAACTACATTTTACAATGAAACAAGCTAATATAATAGAAATTAGTATGTAAATGTGCCGAATCTCTCCGGCACATCAAAGGGTTCTGCAAAGTTTGTTTTTTCATACTGGCAGCGTGGTTATAGTACTCATATTGTGCCAGCCATGCAATTCGTACTGCATTGGCCGAATTGCTATACACTCTATAAAATGAGGCTCGGTAAGCCTTCGTACTCTACAAAAAAAACTGAAAACAAAAATTTTCTAGCAATGTATATCGAGAAGCCATGGCCCTCCATGCTCAAATTCTTGTTATTCCTCAGCGACTTGATGAAATTAACGTTGAAATACAAAAGGTATAAAATTTTCTTCGAAAGACTCGAATAATGTTAAATGTTTTCTTGAGACATCTTCGCTCCGTGAACCCGGCTGCTATTGAAGCCCAAATGCCAAACCACTCTAGTATCTTCACCCGTGCACACCCTATGCTATTATACTTGGACTAGGGGCCTCCTTCCCTTGTGCTTTTATACACATGGAAGTAACTTTTCTTATCAATTCGCCTTCATAAAAAAAAATAGTCAAATTTGGTGACTACTATTTTAGTGTTCACCCTCTCATCCAGTACTTACCCTTTTTCCATGGAAGCCCTCCCCTCACTTTTTTGTTCTACATGAGTGGGAAGGAAGCAAAATCTTTCTTATCCAATACCAATCCGGGAATACTAGGCTAAGCATGTAGCCTAGCCGCTTCACTCAAAACAGGCTTAGTTGAATGGTACTAACTAAGAATGCTATTGGATGAGGAAATTTTGACTCCGGAAGACCTGGAAAGACGGAACTACTTTCGGCGGGTCCTTTTATTATCTCCTTCATGCTACCCAATCCGAACTAATGAGTGCCTGTAGCAGCATTGAGTGATCCCCTTCTCCGACACTGATACCCTAGGGATTATATATTGTGCCAACTCCTCTCTGCTGCCTCGCTCTACAACCGGATACATTTCTTGGAATTGGTTGAATTACTTGGAACCCTAAGAAAGGATCGACTGTCTCTCGCTTTACTTTATCGGTAAAGAATTTCATGCTAGATCGGATTGAGAGTGACTTCTTCCGCTGACTAAGGTGTTCCATTTGTGCGTTTGTAACATCCGAAAGGAAAGCCGTCTCTCTTCCATTCGGAGCAAGCATCGTAATCATACCGCTATAAAACAATCCATAGGAAGCGGAGCAACCTCTACGTATTGCCCATTCGCCATCCTTGGTGAGTCCGGTTTTCTGTGCTATGTTATTCTTAGATCTAGCAAAATCATTGGTATTTGTTTCAGAGTCCACTGGCTGTCTAGAAAGCCGATTGTCAACTTCAATGTTTACACAAGAATCTCCAATCCAAGCCTCTTTTGTCAATCCGGGGCAATAATAGTGGCATAAGTTATTTCTTATAAACAGGATTTCGAGAAGAAATTGGAGGACTACCGATTGATTTACCCCGAAAGTAAAGAATGACGGTTCGAGGAGCTCTTATTCGCTCTTGGCGGACCTATATACTTTTGTCCTGTTGGGTATAAAGGACACGGGGAGCTGCTTGGGTATCTCCAAGGACTTGAGCTAAGGGATTGTTTACTGAACGTCCCATACTTTACCTATTATTTGGTGAAGTGCCCCATTCAACTTCTTAGGTTAGAGGAATCAACCCGTAATGCGTGAACCAGTGCCCTTTTCTTTTGTACTAATCAACTACATGAAATATAGAAAAAAGGTCATCAATCTTCACACTTATGCGTGTTTGGAACATTTTGAGGTCAGCTTTGAGTGGTTTATTTTTTCCAACTTCCATATCAATTATGGAGAGATAGATCGAAGGTCTTGTCATGCGTCTTGGAGCGAATAATTCCTTAAAATAAATGCCGTTAAGGTCACATTGACATAGAATAATACGGATTAGCTTGCCCAGTGAGAAAGGCCCTGACCGTGCCAACCAAGTATCAAAAAGAAAGAGAGAAAAATCGGATATGAATGAGGGATAGGCAAGTCCCATTCAATCGATTCCTAATTCAAAAGGGAAAGAAAACATTTAACTATTTACGATGTCTCCCACGGGGACGGAAATAAAAATCGGGCAGGATTCGCTCAATCAAAGACAGTTCAATTCGATCTTAGCCGATCTAAGGTTTACCGTCTCTCCGGCCCCGTTTCGGTGCACTATTGGAGAGCTCACTGGGCCCGCCGCTTTCTCAATCGACAATGGAAACTAGCCTACTGAACGATTCCATCTAACACTTACGTTATTTCTCAAGGTCAGAAATCTCAAATTTAGAATTTAAGCATGAAGTCATCGTTCTGTCATCCAACATCCTTCTATCTAAGTGATTTCATACCTTACTACTCCCCTCTGTCACCCTTCTAAGCTCCTTTGCCTTATTCTTTTAGTCAGCTTTAAATGATCATTTCACTCTTCGAAGGTGAGCGAAGTACTTCGAGGGATTATATGGAAGGAACCTCTGCTAAGAATGGAATACATTGATTTGGGGCACTTCTTCTCCTTATTTAGCTTTCAAGTGGGAGAGGACTTCCATAGAGTCATTTATGTTAACCCCTGCTTTGTGGTACTATCTCAGTCTAAGGCTTTGGGAGCATGCATTTGTGGGAGCTGAGGCCACATTCACTACCATCGCAGTCTGGGTCCAACTAGGAGGTCTTTCCATTGAATTCTATTACATACATGACCACATTGAATAGGCTTGGAAAGGAAAGGAATGGAATCTTCGCGTGGACAAAGAGAGAGAAGAGAGGGCTAGGTCAACCTTATGGATAGCGTAGCGTAAGGACGGGATATGAAAGAGAAATTCTCAATGAAGCGCTCAAGAGAAGGGTGTAGGGTATTGAGCAGGGCTAGTCAGCGCCGCGAAGTACACAAAATACCGGCTGGTAAAAAGTAGGTCAAGAAGCTTGACATGACAGAAATTCGAGTCGAACCAGACTAGCAGATAGTAGGGCGATTGGTAGTTTGGGCAGCGGAAGGGCTTGGAAGGCAACTGTAAGAGATTGAAAGTGCGTAGTCCCTCGATTCAGGGATCGGTAGCGTCTTCCTCGGTCGGTAGGTGGGCATGAATGGAGCTTCCAAGAGTTAGTGCATTGGATTCCTGGGTAACTGCATCTAGTAGAGCTGACTGAAGACCAAAGAAATCTCATTTATAGTCTAGTCTAGGCTTCTAGCCTTGGAAATGAGTCCTTAAACTCCCCTAGCTGCATTAGTGGTCTTATCACTTTCCCTCTTTTTTCGGACGAGACAAGTAAGTCCAGGAAGAGTGAATCGTCGAATAGGGGGGAGTAATATCACGGCAAAAGCCTTTTGGGTCGGAAGAGCAAGCTTCTTCTTTTCGATCTGGTAGGAGGGGAAGGAGGACAAAGCTTTCGATTAAGCATTTGTGTGGGTCTAGCTATGCTTTCTAAGGGCTTCTTTTCTTAGCTTCACCGACTGGAAAGATAATTCATGTGCATCAACAAAGGTCTAACAGTTTCATTGTAGGCACATCTTTCTCTTAGTGAAAGCCGCGTTCACACAGCCCTACGCCCCCTCTTTGCGGTATTTATCCGGATTTCTCTGTCCCAAGCCGGTCTGTTCACAAATCTCGGATGTTACTTTTTTGCACGAATCCGACCTTTTTGGGGTTGAAGGCGTAAGTGCAGCTATTAAATAAAATCCGCATCTGCTATTGACTCGTCCCGCTTGAGGTTTGTCGAAGATAAGTATCAAATCCTCTATGGCTGAACTAGACTGGATTTCGATGATGAGTAGTGGATAAAAAGTGATCCCGAGGTATACTCACAAACTCTTTCACAAGCTGGACTCGAACCAGCATCTCTGGGAGCAAAAGACAGGACCAGAGAACAACCTTTCATTTGGAACGTGACAAAAAATAGAAATAAGAGAGGGAACTTGGAGTTGGCGCCTACATAATGGATTGCTTGTTTACCAAGCCATCCTAGCTTTCCCTCCTCCAGTTAGATTATTCTGCTTTGTCTCACCCAGGCGTCCTACCCGCTTTCCTTTCGTTCAGCTGCCCTCAACCGCGCCATAGGGACTTCTCAGTGCAAATCCAATTCATTATCATCCACCGAGTATTCTATTTATATATGCTGAGTTTTGGCCGTGTGTTCGTATATCGCGAGATAGTAGATTCAAAAATTAGAGTTCTCTCTAGTCCTTTACTAATACATTCCCGCCTTTTTGGTCAAGTTCACTTTGTTTCTCATCCAAAAAGTCACAAAAGGCTTCTTGAGGGGTGTAGGCGGCATTTTCGGCCAATGCAGGATGTGAAATAAGAATTTGTAGAAAAAGAGAATAGCGTGAATGCTTTTTCTCACGGATCCGAAGATCCCTATTCTAGAATTTGATCAATTGGTTATATTCCTTTAGCGAGGAACAATTGTTGAGTGAATGTTTTACTTCTGCCCAATAGACCCCACTATCCTTATCCATCAAAAAAATGCTATTGGTATTTTCCATTGCCAATATCCTATTTATCATCGATGACTCCAAGGTTATATTGTGAGTCCCCGCCAAGGCTCCGACAGGACCTGGAGCCCGAATAAATCTTTCGATGAGGAGTTTGAAGGGAACGGAAGAGGAAGTCCTTGCCCTCCCCCTACACTCAAAACCAAAACAAAAGAGAAAAATCATCCAAAAGAACATTTAAGCGAGAAAGTAAGTAGATCCGGAGAAAATAGAAAAAAGAAAGAGATGAAAAATATTTGGAATAAAAGAATCACACTCCCTTATCTTTTTATTGAATGAGAAACTAGAGTCATACTTAGTAAAAGTAAGAAGAAAAGAAGGATCAATTCTGGGGTGGTGCTTCTATCTGATCCTAGAAAACGTACGAAACAAACTGCTACAGAACTACCGATAAGGGGCAAAAATACTTTACTTAGTCGAGGCATCATGTCTTTACTTTATACTTTGCGTTGTTTGCCTTACTGTCTGACCACGGAGAAGGCTACCACATCAAGATGACAGGATTTGAACCTATGGCCCTCTGTACCCAAAACAGATGCGCTGACCAGACTGCGCTACACCTCGTCTCACCACCCCGAAGCATATAGATCCACCCGATTGATGAACACACAAACCGAACTCGCCCATCCATTTGGGCACAAGTATGCGAGAACCAATCCGAGTAATCAACCATTTTTTTTAATCTGCCTCAATCAAGCCACCCCAACCCTACCGCCAAAAAGTTGTCCGTATAGTGCAGGAGCGCTCACATTTTATTGCTTACACTTTCACTTTCATTTCTAAATCCGGCTCGCTCCCGGCTACGATTTGGACCTTTCGCCTGCTTAGAAGTGGATTCGAACCACTAACACAAGGATTTTCAGTCCTTTGCTCTAACCAGCTAAGCTACCCGAACCACTTTCCTAAAGTCTGTTTTCTTCATCGAATACCCCTACCTTACCACTTGACTAGTAAGGGAAAAGCCATTTACTAAACTAAGAAAATAGAACAGATAGGCTTTTTTTGCTTGTTCGTCAAGATTCTGAGCAGCTCTTTCAACTGCCGCCTATTCCCCCAACATGCTAAAGAACCGAGAGTCGTCTAGGGACTGGACGGCCGGAGGGAGCTTGCTTATAGAAAGAAGATAGGCCGATCAAATAAAAACAAGGTGCAATTGGCTCTCCGCTCCTAGTCACTTCCGGGGGACTGGACTCCACCAAGAGGTTCTTTCTCTCACGTAATTTCGCCCGCCCCTTTCATTTCCGTATCGGAGAAAATGGGATTCGAAACCATGAAACAATCTTCTTGTATGTCGATTTGGCAAACCAATGCCTTAAGCCACACAGCCATACCTCCAAGTTGTTGATCAGAATAGACATGGATGTGCTGGGTTTTGTTGCTTGCCCGAAGGAAGGGCTATCTGATCCGATCAACTACGTAAGCCATAGCGCGCTAGCGTGCCTACTCTTCCTCTATGAGCGAGACTCTATCCAGATCTATGGATCTCATCTCCCCAGCATCAAAGCGAGACTCCATCCAAATCTGCCACTCCTTAGGCGAGGCCTTCTATTCTATGAAGACCCAACCACTAAATGATTCACTTTCAAGTTTTCACCTCCGACTCGTGAGAACACAGGGTCAAGCCAAGCCCTGACCCACCTAAATGGAATTCATATCTCATTCGTCTGGTCGAGAAGGGAGGGGAACTGGACTCTGCCTCTTCTATTACATTTACATTACATTACGGAGAAGTCCATTCTCCTCATGATCGATCCACGTCCTAGCATAGTGCCCAGCTTGCTTAGCAACCAAAGCTAGCTTACTAAGGTAGTTTACTTTTTCATTTTGAAAAAATAAGGCGAAGGCATTTTCCTTGATTGCACCAGCTAGCCAGCAAGACAGCAAACCCCCCCCCCCCCTTACTCACCTCAACATCTATAAAAAGAGCTCTTTCTCCTTTTCATAATAATAAGGTAAGCATCCAGCTCTCGATCTAGAGCTACTGCTTCAAGAATCAATTGAGATCAAGAAGTCAGGTTAAGACGTCGACTTTGACAGGGGAGATGAAAAAGAATTCCTGTCTTTAGAAATATATCCCACTAAACTAGACACCTACGCTTGACTTCATTTTTTAAGGACACACATGTGCATTTTCTCTGTTCTGTGCTCGCTACGCCCTTGTGCCTTTAGTTGAAGTATAGGTCGTCGATTCAATCTATCTTGATGTGATTTTTCTAGTAGGTAGCGAGAAGACTAGTAGTATCGACAAGAGGCTACATCAATAGCTGAAACTTTTTTTCGGGTAGGGAAGGTTTGGAGTCAGAAGTCCTATTCTTCCCAACCAAATAAGCACTTTTGCAAAGTTCACCTTCTCGCGGTCAAAACAAGACTTACGGATAACAATCAGACCTTACCAGGGACAGGGAGCAGACTATAGAGCCTAATTAAAAAGAATTCGGGCTTGCTTTTTCAATTGACATCTATGAGTGAGGATTCCTCTATCTCTTACTCGCTTCGATCGGACTATGACAGCTTAGGGAAGAATGATGGGTCGCTAACGAGGCCCCTAAATGACCGCTCAGAAGGCCTACCTATTTTTTTCCCAATCCGTCACTTGCTCGTCCCTCTCTCATGAAAATGGGCTCTCCTCTCCCGGCAGCTTAGACTCATGTCTATAGTCAGTTGCTAAGATGATTCCCATTCAAGCATTCTCGTTCAATGTCAATGCTGCCTTTTTTTTAATTCCTTTATTTCTACTAGTTCTTACATAAGCAATTTGCAGGAAGTAAATGAAGTCTTTCCTTACGAAATCCACTCCTGAAGTCACGTCTTTCAGTACTGGGACTGAAGTAAAGTACTTTGAGTTGCTCTTTGCCCAAAGCCTTCATTCCGACTTAGTTAGAAATACCAACTCTAAATAGCTTTAGCATTTTCTTGAGTTGAAAAGGTATTTATAGATTCTAGAGCTCATGGGAAGGTTTGGAACCCTAGTAGCTGAATGGAATCAGTTTACCGGGCTGACTTCCATGCCAACACAAGTAGTTTAACTCATCACTACCTCGTAAGGACGTTGAGAATTATTTTTTCTTTTTTTGCTAAAAACTTTTTCAAAAGTATTCAATGAGCCTTTGCATACTTTACGAATTATGCTTAGTAGGGACCTAAACACAAGAATTTTTTTTCTCAGAGTCAGACCACGCCTTATGACGAAGGGGGAGAAAGGACAGATCACCTGTCGATCTGTGATCAAAGAAAACTATACCTGAAAAATGGGATACAGATTGACAACCACAAAAGGGTAGGCTTGGCTATTAATCTATGCTCATTGATGAGACGGCGACATAGAGAAGAAAGTATACCCTTTGTCACCCCTTGTCACTTAAAAGTAAAGAAGAAATACACAATTTGGAATAAAAATTTAGTGGGATTTAGGATGGAATCGAATAGCGAATGCACTTGCGGTTAAGAAAGGTCCTGCATCTCCTACCTAATGCAATTGACCGACCCGCCATTTCTTTCCTTCAATAATACCTGCGCTTCACTTCAAGAAGCTATTTACCAAGGAAAGTCTACTTTTTTTTGAATGGAAGAACCTGAAGGGGTGAACGAGCACTGCGGTAATGAGCCGTAAGAAAGATGAGCAGAGCATTCCTTTTGCCGACCTTTATAGGAGTAGGGGAGCATGGTGAGATAGATAGACGTCCAATCCTGCAGCAGCTAGTTGCTCGGCCTTAGTCTTGGGCTGATCTCATACTTCAATCAACCCCTTCGTACTTCGATCCAATCAATCGATCGATCAGGAGGCTAATCGCTTTTGTTTGGGCCGGTAGCTAAAAGAATTTCCTCGCTTTCTCTAGAATAAGGGAAGGGCAGCATAGCATTAGCTTCAATTGAACAAGCTCAACCTTGAAAAAAAAGGTGGTAGGCCGACGTTGAACGCTTCAACTTGGCCACTAAAGAAGGCAAAGGCTGGGCGAGAGACTAGGCCAACTTACTATGCCATGCCATGGTTTAAGCTTTAGGCTCCATAGACGGAACTCTGTTTAGGTATTAGGGAGGGGAGGACACCACTCAGCACTGCTCCGTGGGGTGGGGTTCAATGCCTAACAAAAATGGCCAAAAGGAAAAAAGGGATGTATGTCTGAGCGGAGGAGAGAAAGTACGCATGCATGGAGATTCTATCTGTCGGAGGTTCGAGAATCTATGAAAGGACATCTAAGGCTAAGGTTACGAAGTAAAGGAAGACCATTACTGAGAGAAGTGGTGCTCTCGTCTTGCTTGCTGGGAGAGAGGAAGCTTCCGGACAATCTTTTCCTGCCAGATAGCGAGCGATCACTCAGCAATAAACACTAACTGAAAGCGGCCGGGAATAAGTACCTATCCCTTACGAGAATCGAACTCGTGTCTTCGGCATGAAAAGACGATGTCCTAACCACTAGACGAAAGTGACCAAAAATCTATTCTTCATATACCTCAGCTCCGAGAATAGAAGTGGTTCATTTTGTTTCTATACACAATTCAAGATTTTGTTTGTTTTCATGTTGGCTATTTCTGATGTGAATTCGGCGGGTCGTCACCCCTTCCTACGGGTTCCCCCACCGACCCAGTGACACACCAACCACACCCCTTCAATTTATCCGATCGTAAAGCCCCTGATCCCTTTATTTGTCTTTCATCCCCCCGGAATAAGTAAGACCCCGCTCTTTCTAATTCAAAAAAAGAGGGGTGAAGTGCCCATTTGAAGTGGCGAAGGCCTATTCTATAGTAAGAAAAAAAGTACGTTGAGGTTACGAAGTCACTTAGTCGAACTAGAAAACTATAAAGAAAGGGAGGCTAAGGTTACGAAGTAAGGTTAGCTGGTTAAGGAAAGCTCAGGTTATTTAATTGCTTAGCCGTTAATTAATTTAAAAATAAAAGAAAAATAAAAGTAGTAGTGATGCGTCGGTACGAAGTTGCATCAACTGTGGATATAGACTAGGCTAAGGGACGGACTTCATCTCTTCTATTTTCTTCTCTTACACCTTATACTTCAGCTGAGTCTAATGAGGCTCAGGTGCGGAGCCATCCACTGTGGACCGAGACTACGCAAAGGTAGAACACCATGGAAACTTTGCTGACTTTATCATCAACCTTGATTTCGCTACGCTCAATAAGAACCCGGAATGTGGAAATAGGTTCATTTTCCGCTTCCAAAGTAAGTCGTCTTTGCCCAAGTGTGAACTGCAGACGACTCTCCAGTGGTTCCATTCCTTCTTACTATACTTTCGGGTCAACCAAACCCGAATGGGAAGAAGAGGGTCAGCCAAACTGCGGTCCACTTTGTACGTTTGCTGAGCACACCACTCAGGCATTTTAGAAAAGGGAAGGGAACTTCTCACCCCGAGAGAGGCGGGAAGCGGTAGCTTCTAGAATGGAAGCCTATCCTTTACTTTTTTAGAGCGTATCGCTATATTGAAATAAAAAAAAGGTTTATGGATGAAGTAATCTGAATGACATGTGGTTACGATTGCGGAAAGCAGAGAAAGTCGGGAACCGTCAGTTACCTTTTGAATCAAAGTAGTGACAAGCCGAGTATTACGACTACAGGGGGAGAAGCAAAGCTTCGTAGACACCTTCGCTTCCTCCTCGCTTCTTTCCTGGCGACTAGCTTCTCAAGTGGGCATCTTGGTAAGCAAGTTATCTTCAGTATCAGTAAAATCCCTTTTAATAATAGGCCGGAATGGCGAGGAAGGAGGCCCTCCCTACTTCAATAGAAATGGGGAATCGCCATTTCACAGCCGCTTCTCAACAACTACCTTTCGCCCAACATGATCACGAACGAAGATAGAGAATTGCGTAGATATAAGGATGAAACGAACCACTTGTCCTGATCGGAACGATTAAAGAAAGAAAGAGAATGGTGGCTCCGGGACATCGTCGGAGAACAATGTTGGGGACAGGGTGAGAACCTTCCGTTGGTTATGCCCTTGTTGTGTCGATTCTTCCATATTTAGATATGGAGATAGATCCATATAGAGATCTATATCTTTCTATCGATAAATAGATCTATTGAGAAATGGATATTGATCTAGTTTCAAGATCTATGAATAAGAGAGATCCCTAAATATCCATTTGAGAAAATAGATGAATAGATAGGGCGAAGCCAGCTGAAGGAAGGTCGCGTTAGCGCCCCTTATTTCACTAAAGCAAGAAGGGAGAAAGTTGACTTTTAAAAAGAAGGGCTTCTATTTAGATTAGCTTCTTAGTAAAAGATAAGGCAAGAAGCAAGGGCGTAGCAGCTGTGCAAAGTTGCGCCTTAGCGCATCCGTTTTCTTGCTCGTTATCGCCCCTACCCCTATTATTTATATTATAGTCATAAAGGAACTAAAGGAAATTTGACAACCTTGCTAATAGAAAGGGGATGCGCTCAAGCATGCGAATAAATCTCGAAGAGCTTCTCTTATATTATAGAAAGGTTTGTAGAAAGGGAATTCTTCAAATATTCCATGTTGTAGGGTCTTCAAAGAAAGCTTGTAGTTTAGGGGTGCGCAGGTTTTGCACCCTATACAAGAGAAGGGGCTAGTGCAATGGCTTTCTCTGATAGAGGATCGCTTCTTCAAGTTCAAGTTCCGCTTGCTGCTTCTCGAGTAGGTGCTTGAAGCTCGCTCGCTGTCTACTAAATGAGACTTCACTGCCCGCCCAGCCCCTATCTTTAATCTTAAGTAAAGTGAAGTCAAATCAATAAAGTGAACAGCCCAACCTCTTTGTTTGAAGCTTTGCCAGGAAGCTTCTACTTGTTGAAGCTTTGTTTCCCCTAATTCCGAAACACAACAATAGACTTGCCACTATAGTATAGGAAAAAGCTTCTCTTTGATAAGCGGGCATAGTGGAGTTCAGAAAGGATCTGATCGTAGATAGAGACTTCAACCTGTGCGAGGGTAGGGACAGATGTAGCCAAGTGGATCAAGGTAGTGGATTGTGAATCCACCGTGCGCGGATTCAATCCCCGCCGTTCGCCCATCAATAAATGTGCGGGTTCAACCCTTGAAGCTGAACCAAATTCTTGTGACGCAAGTGACAACCGTTTTGGTACCTTACTATATGTTTGGCCTCCATTTCCTCTTCTCTCGTATATGTCCATCTTTCTGATGGTGAAGGATGAAATTATGACAATAATTGCGATAATGGAAACGAATCATGCGGCATGGCCTCCCAATCCAAGAACCCAATCGGGAATCTTCGTTCCTCTTTTATGATGATGAATGGAACTGCTGTCCCGCGTAAGCCTTTGGAAGCAAACAATCGTAAAAAGGAAAAATCGAGAAGTAGTCTAAGTAGAGCTAAAGTAAAAATCATGGACAGTCCTGTTTATTCGATCTAGTTCTCTCACTTGCCCCCAAGGGGCTAGAAGTTGTTACCCAATGTTCAGGGTAGAAAGCCAGGATTTGGTACTTTGACGAGATGGCCGCCGAGAGAGCACTGAGACGAAGAACCTAGCTAGGAATTTCCCTGCCCGTGTCAACTTCTTAAAAACCTAAACGGGCAAGGTAAGCGTATCAAGAGAAAATGAGCAAAGCAAGGGGAGAGCTTATGCCCGGCTAATTGAATAGAGTTCCTGACTTTAAAGAATCAAGTTCAAGTACCGAGGAGATTGATTTTAGGAGCTTGGTGAGGTATGCTAAGCAAGATAGCTCATTTCTTGGATAAGGGCTCAATATAGCCTTAGAATGTCGTATTCTGGTCCTCATGTGGATGATTCCCCATATGAGAAGTGGGAGGTTGGTTTATCATTTTGAAGATCGCTGCTGAGGGATCTAGTGGCTCCAGCCGCATTGACGATAGTCCTTCATTGCAACTTAGATTGCACGATCAAGATCAAAGTGTCCGTCCATTTGGTAAGTCAGCCAGTCGTCATCTTATCTTGCACGAGCATCGTTGTCCACATCACTTCCTCATCCTCAACCTCTATAGGAGTGGAAGAGACTTGTTTGTCCTTCTTTTTTTGACTTTTGCTATGACTTCTTCTCATCTAAGCATTTGCTTTGGCCTACAAAAGCTCAGCCGAGGGGGGAATATCATAAACTCAAAGAAGATTAGGGTCAGCCGACCTAGAAGAAAACACAAATAGAGAGAGGTCAACTGATTAATAGGCATACTTTTCAAGCGACACAGACACATGTACATGAGGAATCACATCATCACCTCCTTCTTGCTCTTTGGCTTTATTAGCGTCAGCTGAGGCCTCTCTTTGATCATTCTTGTGTTTCGGTGCTTGCCCTTTCTTTTAAGAATAAAGATCTTCATCGATCTCAACCATGGATGTCACTCCTACAGGATCGGGATACTTTTTTTACGTATTACGAGAAGGTCGTTAAAGTAGGATTGCTAGTGGGATAGTCCAGCGGTACTCCTTGCCTCTATTGACACAATTAACCAACGGGAACCGACAGACAGCTTTCTTAGTAAAGTCTTTTATCTTCCATTCAGGGGTCATGAATGATTAACAGAAATGAAGGGTGAGGGCAACGAACTAGAATTTTGGACCAGTCTTGTAGCGAATAAAGGAAAAAGGTCCCGATAGGGGTCAGCAGCGTCGGGAGACGGAGGTGAACAACAAGGACTCTCTCTCGTAGTCGATATCCTGCCCTTCTTTCATAAGGATGGATTCGAGCTTAAGCCAACTCGACCAAGGGGAAGGATTTTGAGGAGGATAACTCCTTTTCAATAATAGGAGCGTAACCTACTACTAATGTATGTAGACCAAGGACTTTCCATTTCAACGGGATTCTTGTCTCTAGTGCATTTCCACCAATCACTTCAATAGTGCCAAAATGCATTATTACTTGAGTCACTGGAACCGCTGACCCAACTTACAAGAACCTCCGTACTTCTTATGAGCCAGGATCGATCATATTCGCATTTCCACTATGTTTCAGCCCCGAGCAACAATCAAAAGCAAAGAGATCAGGTCGTTACATTCTACCAAATAGATGTTGATGCTCCCGAACTGCTATAGGAGTCTAATTATAATTCCCTTCCCCCATCACTAGATCACTAGAAAGATAAAGCGATCGAGGAGCGAAGTTATGAGCTGACATGAGTGGAATCGAAGCAACTAGTCCTGTCCAAAAAGTCCTAACCTAGGGAAAGTCCTTTGTCAGGGGCGAAAGCCGGCTCAACAAAGGACTTTTTTTAGTGGATCGTCAATAAGAACTACTCATGAAGACCCAAAACCTCAGTACGGGGAACATTATTCCAATCCGGGTCGGAAAGAAGGGTGGTGCCTTAGCTCATGGGTGTAAAAACTTTTGGTCATGTGCTATCTGCTTGTCCAAATGGCCAAGCCAATGTAACCGGAAAGGATGGGTTTGATCATGGCTCAGTAGTAGGACCAGTTCGACCCTTAACTACTTATTGATCAGTTGGTAAACCCCCTTCCGTTCGGTCTAGTAGCTGGTTATCTCCATTCCTTTGAAGTCTTTGTCGAGCTTATCCCCCTTTCCACCTCTAAGTAGTGGTGTTGGTGTGTCTCGTTGCAATCATTCTGGTCAATCCCTTTCCTGAACCATAGGTAAGGGATGACAGAAGATGGCCCCTATTGAAAAATAAACCAGCCCCTCATTTGAGAGAGTAAATAGAATAGTGTCGGGCTTACTACAGTCTGACATTCGAACGACTAAGCAACTACTAAGCTCCCGCCCACCCCCAACCAATTAGGGTAAAGTGTTCATTCATACCTTCAACAACATCGAGATATTGGCCCATGACCATGTTTACTTCATCTTCAAGAGCAAACATCCTGGCTCTCAGGGCCTCAGGCAACCCTGGATCCTTTCCTACTTCCTTAGTGATTCCAAGAAGATGCTTCAACCATGTTAAGTTTTAGCTGGCTATCATGGTCCAATAAAGATTTATAATTTCGATTTGAAATTGTTGAGCAGTAGGTTAAAGATAACCTCCTTTGAAGTGCCCTGTGTGGATCCGGGGGCTGCTTCTGTGCTGGCTTTTGCTAGCTTGCATAACGGGCTGTAAGACACTCAATCAATCGGGCCCTCTCCCACCCTTCTTCCTTGATCTACACATGCACGCCCTTTAAAGTTAAGGAATGATGGTTAATAGTTCTTACTTTTGAGTTCCCACTTTGACTATTTAGAAGGCTATAATAATATCTAAATGAATTGAAGCGGATAAAGCTCAGCATTTCTCTAATTTGATTTGAAAGTTGCTTTTTACTCCTTCGCCTTTGAAGGATGGTTACATCCAATGTCTCCTACGAGGCTGTCTTAAAGTCCTCTTTGTCTAGGCAGAGGTATAGCCCTTTTTTAATACATTTGACTTGGTGTTCACTTGTAGGAAGATTCCCTGCTCCGAAGTCAAGTCTTTTTTGGAGCTTCTTCCAAAGAGGTTGGGATTAGACTTTCAATTGGATGTGTCCCGGTCAAATCGTTAACGACACATCCCTGTAGACGTACTACTTTTAATCAAACCTTCTCTCCTTTACCTTCTTGATTGATAGATAGTGAGGCCTAGGACTTGCTTCCTTAGATTTGTTGAATTTACTCTGTCTTCACGAATTGGATTTGAACAAATATCTCTGGGCGACATTCCTTTTAATCGACCGTGAGGGGGGCTTCCACTTTATTACTTGGGTAGAGTGAAATGGCTAGGCTCCCCTATCACCTTTCCATTCGGTGATATATGTTTCCTTAGCACTTACGAAGTAGACGTCATTTATTGAGTTGAAGTGAAGTCTTTCCGTTCCTGATTCAATTACAACTGTTCTCGATAAATCCTGATCTTCCAATTGCATCAATACAATATGATAGAGGCCTAAATCGCTCCGTGGCTTTATACACCCCAAAAAAGAATGAATAGGTGAGGTGCCTAGATGGAAAAATTACGATAGAAATAAAGCATGAAAACGAAGGATGCGCTCGCGAAAACAATGAGATCATCAACATAAACTATAAGATAGACTCGATACAAAGCCTTCTAGCGATAGCTGCATCATCCTTTATCTCTGCAACATAAACTATAAGATAGACTCATTAGTATCTTGTAGATATATACCATAGCTGCATCATCCTTTATCTTTGCTTCTTGTCTTCTAGCGAAGATGTCTGATACAAAGCCTTCGAAATGACTCTTCTTTTTCTCATGCAAATAGCCCCTTCGCGGGAAAATTCTATAACCCAAGTTTCGGGCATAAAAAAATTCTTCGCTAAAATAGACGCACCTGTTGGGAAGGTTAAAGCATTATGTCTATCCTTATAGGGTAAGAAGGCTTTCTCTATTGTAGAGAGGACACACTACAAAAGCCTCAATAAAGCCAAAGAAGTAATCCAATTCCGCCTTTTCTAAATTATTATGCCAGACGTCCCGGCCTGGGAGCCCCGTTCGCCTGGCATCGGAAAAGTTTTCATTATAAATGGATATAAGGAGTTCACATTGTAATAGTCTAAATTTTAACCATAGGGCTTATAGACATCGGCATGTCCTCCATAATAACCACTCCGAATGAAGCATTCTTGGTTTCGAGTTGGTATATGGATGGGCCAACTCTTTGGGTCGTAATAGTGCATACGAAAGGTTGATAGAGCTAGCGATGACAACGTTATTGTATCAACGATGTCTATTTTGTACATATTCCAATAAATCTCTTCTGCCTTTAGCATAACGCAACCTAAGAGACGAATATCTTGTTTTAGATAAGCCAACAATTATTGACCTATCTCCGGAAGATACTCAAGTCGTAATTTCTCATAGGGAATGGCGCCTTTAGAACCTAATTTCAGGCATAAATCCTGGGCCAAGTTATTTAGCGCAGCGGGAAGGAGAAGGTAGGAATCCCTTATACAGAACAACAATTTCTTTTTTTCATTTCCACGATAGAATTTAACTCGTACATTTTAAGCTTCCTCATCACCGTTTGGAAGGAGTACTTTCCGATTTGAGAAGTAAAAGCTCTCGTTATTATAATGGCATCGTATTGTGAAAAGTTATGGAAATAGACCATTCGAATTTCTTTTTCATTTGATACCACAGCCGCTAAATGCTCTGTAAAGTCGAGCATCATACGTTCACTTTGTTTTTTGAAATCTGATATTTAGAAATCGTTATCTTCACTAAAATATGTTTCAATATAATATTCAGACTTGGAAGCAAGATCTTCACCCGGCTTAACCATTAAGAACCCCACTACGCAAGGAACATGAACATCGTCGTAGAGAGCAACCTCTATATCGGCAACAATGAATGGGCTCCTTTTTATTTTCTTAATTACTTTTAGTGCGGGAATATGATCGGGACTACGACTCTTCTTCCCCATAGATACCACTTCTACAGGTTCATCACTCATTATCCTGCCATCCGTTAATTCATCACAAAGTTGCTTAAAATTTCCTCTAGGCTAAAAAGGTGGACTTCACGGTGTTCAACCCTTTCGAAGAGACACATTCGAACCCCTACTCGGTCTAGCTGCCCCTCTTTATATTTTATTTCTCTGGCTTTTCATAGATTTCTTTCAAAATTTCATTATATACTCGAAGCAGGGGTACTTCTGCGTTATCGGCCTTTACTAAAATTGCATTTCCTACTATAAAGTTGGCTCGTTCATTATTTGTATGTATCAAACCATAATGGATAGTGAATTTAATAGAACGAAATCTGCTATTGTATGCATATTTCATTAACAGTATCATTACCGCTAATGAGATAACTTCAATTTCGACACATTTAAGGTAAGGTTTTTTAAAGCGGAATTCTGCTATTCTTATTGACTCAAGGAGGCTTTGATAATTTTCCTTAGCGATCAACTTGTAGAGAAATCCAAATTGGAACTATTGATGATTCTACATTAGCTCTAATATAAGGAGACCACTTAAAAACCATCATCGGATAGGAAAAGATATACCAGATAGAGCGCAACTAAGTCCATTTTCTAATGAGAAGGCTAAATCATCACCTTATTTGAGGAAGTAGCCATGGAAGATTGGGTCTGTATGGCTTCCTGGGTCAAAAGACCTTCCTTCAGCCTTGAAAGTATGTTGTTGCTTTAGCGCGAATGAAACCATTTCTCAAAATAAAAAGGAATCGTCCTCTTGAGGTTGGTAACCTAGCCCAAAACCATGCTCATGGGAAAAATGTCTGGGGAACTTAAAAGAGACCTTGATGTCTTCGCCCTAAGCGCATGCTAGGAAACTCATTCCTCTCATGATTTCCATGACACGAATCTTACTCTAGGGATCGAAATAAAAGGTAAAATACTCCTTACTCATAATTAAACCCACTAATCCTCAGATCTTTTTTACCAAGTTCGAATTGCAGAATGGGGATATTCGAATCCGGTCCTTCTGACATATCTGTATCCCCATGTATAGTAAGAGTCTTTCTAACGAGGAACTTCACTATCGTATAGTTGACTCGACTCGAATGCCCTCTTAGCAATAGCATCCGTAACCGCATCTATTGAGTCTGCTGTGGGAATAAGCACCGCAAAATAGGCAGCTATTGACTCCCTCTTGACAACTTGCTTATGTTAGAGCTATTGTGTCATTGTCCTTCTCTACTTTCTCTGCTGATACCGAAGAGGGTAACTAACCTCTTGACTAAGGGCTTGTATTGTTTACAGAGTGAAAAAGGGAAACTTGTCAACTAGACTTAGTGGAATGTCCAGGGGTAAATCGGTCGTTAAGATAGAGTCGGTGTCGGCAGCAGTTCTTGCTTAGCGAAATCATGTCACCAATCGGTGACATAGCTTAGGAATGAATATCCGTAACTCCCATTCCAGTACTTAAACTGACAAAATGGAATAAAAAATCAAGACCTGGCTCAAGGCTAACCCCTCCACACTCATGGTCAGGAACGGGAAAAGGAGAATGAGTAGGACAGGCTCGAGGTCAATTCTTTCTTTTAGGAGAGATCCTACCACCTTTTTTAGTGCTTGTTCGTTCAATAAGACTTCCTTCTCGTTCGCGGTGAAGGAATCGGAGATGCTATAGAATCAGCATCTTACTCTTTAACTGCAAGCTCAGCAACGAGAAGTTTTCCTCTGTTAGAAAGCAGTCCTACACGTTTATGGGAGCTTACTCCGCTGTTGCTGGTTTAGTAAGCTAAGCATTTCCATCCTTTATGATTATGAAAAGGGAATGGATAGAGAGGAAGGCTCCAGGGTTTTTTTCTCTTGGTGTCAACATTAGAATGGGAGCAGTTTGAATAGATGCCTTTTTCCCTTGTCGAATCAGCCAAGTCAGTAGCCTTTCTTTTATGTGGGATTGCCTGTTGATGCAAGGAATAAGGGCTGGCTTGATGCCAAGAAGAATCTGGTGGAGGAATAACGGAAGTTAAATCATTTAATGCACAGTAGTACGTATTAGGCAAATGGGATTTTTCTTTCCTAGGCTGAGGAGCGTAGTCAGAGGTCTTTGGTGCCTGAATTCTTGACTTAGAGCTTGAACTAGGGGCAATCCAGCAACCATATCAACTATATGCCATCAAGAGGGCAAGAGAGGAGGAGCCGATGAAATTCTTTCGGAGTTCTTTAGCTCTCAAGGACTCGGATTAGTCAGCATGAATGAAATCTAAGAAAGCTGGTAGCTCGAGCGAGGAGCGGAGCCTAGCCCTATTGTTATAAGCTATATAATATTCTATTTCCTCTCCTTTGAATAGTTAGAATCAAACTCATTGCTTATTCATTAAGAGCTCTTGTCGGTAAAGTAGATCCAGATCGAGAGAGAGAGTTGGCTTCTTGAGAATCTGCTGGAGTCAGAGCAGTAGGGGAGTTCACACCGGGACTTTATTAATAGAGAAAGAACCCATACCCAGAACTGGGGAAAGGCGATAATGACCCAGGAAATGGTGAAGTACGTGAATCGACTCCCTCTTCGAGTCCAGGCCTTTTAACATAAAATAAAGAATAGGGGACTGACTTCTTTCTTGACAAGGATCCTGAATAAATCGCACATGCTCCAAGGACTTCACGGAATTAGGAGGCACACAGGTGGGTATACCAAGAGAAATGCGGGTAAGCGACTAGGGAAATTGCATCAACAAAACGAGTTTTTATTTCCAGAAAGATTCCCATGCTGAGGGATGAACCTCGCCAAATGATCTTATGGATCACCCATCCCATCTTTTAGGTTCCATTTGGGCAATATGTATCCCGCTGGGTATGGCTCGTAGTAAACCTCTGTAAGATAAAGAGGATCATAGGGTAGGTAACTTTTTCACCATTCTAAAAGAATGGTACCTTCGAGTAAGCAGGTCTCTTCAGGCACTCCCAAAAGAAAAGAGAGAATTCAATTCATTTTAGCCTCTGGGATAGGATACTCTAACAAGAAGAGCCTTACCAGGCCCTTGAGATAACACCCCATACCATAGGGTAGCCATACAGAGCCAAAATGAATGGCCTTCATCATAGGCTAGCATAGCAGACAATAACGTGAAATCCAGGAATGGGAGGGGGAATGAATGCCAATTCTGAAGCAAATCGAAAAGCTAGTTCCCGTGGAGTGAGTCTAGTGCTTCCCTTTAACCTAGAAGCACTCAGTGAGCCTTCAATAATGTCCTTCCTAGCCTGTTGTTTGAGTTGACCGAAGGCGGAGGGTGGAGGGAACCAAAGACGTTGACGATCGATTCCTTCCAAAGGGAGCTGTTGCTGACCCTTACATCATAAAAAGAAGACCAGTTTCCAATCAGACGAGAGAAGCAACTAGAGTTGACTTTTTTGTTAGACCGACACTCAAGACCCAGTTGCGAGAAATAGTGTCTTACACTTTCCCAAAGACCAATACACAAGTGATTCGCCACAGTCTAATTGATTAAGGAGGACAGCCAATGATCGAGCTTGAGGTGGGAATAAAGAGAATCTTCTATAAAGAATCTTCCGTTTATCTCCGCAGAAGGCCTGATTTATGCTTATTATCAATCCTTGTGGGAGCTTACCCCTATGGCTTTAGCGCGCCCTCCCTCTTCTAAGGATAAATACCCATACTATTGAACTATAGCTCCCCTCTACGAGATGAATACAACAGAGAAGAGTGGAGGAGCGCATATTTCTTTTATATTAAAATAAAGAAAGTTTTTTTAGTTTCCTTGCAGCCAGTTACAAGCGAGTCAGAAGCCTTTTTAGCAAGTGCTAGCTCTATTTATCCTATTGCGATTGGAGCAAGAGAGGAATGGAAGAAAGAAAGTTGTCCTTACCTTCTCCTCCAATCGCTACCTCCTCCCGACATGAAGGAATGCCCAATAATCCTTCAGGGGTTGGTATGTCCTTTCAGTTCGAGTCTGGGGAAGGCCGATCAAAGAAATGACTCCCATACTGCCTGGTGTTGATTCGACAATTTGCGTCTAGTGGGGAGCTTTGTCATCTCAAAGAATAAGAGGATCTTAATCTTAAAGTCATGGATCTCCCGATGGCGGCTAGCTGCTTTCTGCTCTCCTTATTAGTTTAGTGCCAACTCTGCTAGGTATAGGTAGGGAGTCTTCTGCAAATCGCATTACTGGTCGATGACCTGATTTTTGAAGGAGTCGAGATGCCTTTGCTGTGGGAAGCCTTCCTTGCATTCTTTTATTGTATTCGCTTCAATCGCCCATGATTGAGACAAAGGTCGATGAGAAGAAATTCTTTTTATTTCATAGTCTGCTAACTTTCTTCTTCTTGCATCTCGTCGATACGATAGGTTGATTTACCTTACTTGTCATATGCCCTAAAGGTTTACTGTCTGGATGGTACTTTTCAACAGATAAGCAAATCGCGCTCAAGTGGTGGTTGACGAAATATCTAATCCTCCTTTTCCCTGTCTGGTGTGGCCTTAGATTCCACTATCCCTTTCCGCTTCACGAAATAGCACGCTCTGAAGAAAGTGGGCTTCGCTGGTAGTAGCCTCCTGAATTAGTCGACTAGCTTCTTTCCGGCAAAGCTTACAAATCCTACACTTCTTTCTTCTATGACAGGTGGAGCTTCCTAGACAGCCTGAGAGCTGAGTGAGGACCTTATTTGAGATGATGTTTTCCTTCCAAAGCAAAATAATCACTCCTCTAGCTTATTGCGCTCTATCTACATCCTACCTAACTCGATGTTGCTTTTCTTCTTAGACACAGAAGGTTTTTTCTCTCGTATTGCGGGTTTTCCACTTCGTTCAGTTACATTAGGTCCTTATACAACTCTACCTTGGCGATTAAGTTCCGCTTTAGTTGGTGTGAAATAAGTGGATTCTGGGATAGGAGGTCTTGTCGGTATGGAACTTACCCTTCCGGAGTGAAGGATTGTCATCCTATAGCAGAATGTTTTTAATTTGGTTTAGAGTCGAGTGATGAAGCTCATGATTATGCCGTTAGTGAGAAGCAAGTAAACTCTATAGCCCTAAACTAAAAGAGCAGGTCAAGTTCGTTTAGCTTGAGGGATAAATTACGTGGTTGACCTGCCAGTCCATCAAATATCGTAGTTTATCCTTAAGAGCAGGAGGTTCCTTGTGTGAAACTTAGATGTTAAAGCACACACCCTTTCTTTATCTTATGCTATGGGTAAGGAATGAATGGAAAGGAGACAACCCCAGTTCTTTTTATGAAGCAACCTCTCCCCTACCCTGTGGGTTCACCCCTGAGTCTAATGCCTTAACAACCTTTTAAGTGCCTCTCACAGCGGAGTCAACACCAATGGGGCGGGATTGGTCATCTTCTAGCTTACTCTGCTAGAACTATTGTGACTTTCATGCTACTAAGCTAATAATATCGGGAGAAAAAGTTCTTAAAGAATGTTCATTTTATTTGATAAGTAATCAAGGAGCTATGTATATAGCACTCAGATGAGGCTTAGTGAAAAACTAAAGAGAATAGATTCAAGTTAAGTTAGCCCAGGGGTAATCCAGCTACAAATGAAAGAGTAAAGCGCATTATCTTCATTCCACTTCCAACTAGATTTGTTAGGCACAGTGAGATTCGTCAATCCTCCTAGAAATCAATTGAAAAAGAAAATCAAGAGTGCTTAGTGCTTGGTCCCAGATAGCAGCTCCTGATGAACTGGCCAGCTAGGCATGATCGCAGACAGACACAAATGGGGCGCCGCTTGCCTTAGGGAGCTCGAAAAAGAAGAAGGAAGGGGAGGATGCTTTTGCACAAGAACAAAGGTTGAGTCATAGGGGATTGCTTGAGGAAGGCCCACATACCATTCCGAGTGGTCCTCTCTCTTCCTCATTCTATTTCTTACTTATGGATTGCCTTAAGAAAAGCATCATATCCTTCATTTTGCTAGATTAAAAAAAATTCTATCGACCAAGCTGGTTCACCTCTAGAATTACGTATGTAAGTGTCTTCTTTCCTCCTCCTCTAGTAAAGAAAGGGCATCCTCAAACCAATAGAGCCTAGCCAGAGAGAGGACATTCCCCATGCTGCAGTTCGAAAAGGTCTCCCGAAGCAGGTCACCGGGAGCTAAGATAGGCATGTGCTTGTCTAACTCAAGACAGATAGAGGAAATTCTATGAAGACAGATAGATATAGAAAGTGTTTAGCGAGTTCGAGGAATCGTAAGTCTATGAGTGCAACTCCGAATAGCTATACGACGGTTGTCGCAATCGTATTAGCTCTGTTATTGTTTGATTTTTTGTTGTCTGATCACACTCGAAAGATCATGAATATCCTTCGTCGTCTCTCTTCGATTTTTCAGTGATTTTTCAAGAGTTTGGTAGTAATTTTCATTACTTCCTTTCTTATGAACTTTTTCTTAACTTGGACCATTCCATTTATCGATACCCTCGATTGGCTGCTTTCTTTAATGGAGGACATTCCTCTTTACGGCGGAGACGCTGGAAGGGGTGTTAGCACTTCGACAGAACCAAGTCTTCCCATGGCTGAAGAAGATCCAGGGGATCGGTCCGAGATCGAAAGAGCCTTGGATCAACTTGAATTGGCCAAGATTAAAGAACAAAAAGATCGCTTGGCCGAAAAGATTAGCCCTCTGATTGAATCGGAGAAGGCACGACTAGTTAGAAGATTGTGGCACCGCAACTTGGGTGAACTTCCATCACTAAGTGAGATGGTCAAAATTATTATTAACCGCTTTTCCAGCAAAGCTGCCTATAATGCCAACAAACCCAATGTCCCCAGGGCGAATTTACAGCACTTGAGGGTTTGGTTGACACGAGCACAACAATCGGCGGAGCAGGATGAGAAGGGAAACATGAGTATAAAAAATCATATTTCTTCAATAATTGAAGGATATTTCAAGTAGAAGAGCTGACGTATTGTTTCACATTTGAGTTTCTCTTACATTCTACCTTCCCGAAATGGATCCTATCAAATATTTCACATTTTCTATGATTATCTCTATTTCAGGTATTCGGGGAATCCTCCTTAATAGACGAAATATTCCTATTATGTCAATGCCAATTGAATCAATGTTATTAGCTGTGAATTCTAACTTTTTGGTATTTTCTATTTCTTCGGATGATATGATTAAGGGGCAATCATTTGCTTCATTGGTTCCAACGGTGGCAGCTGCAGAATCTGCTATTGGGTTAGCTATTTTCGTTATTACTTTCCGAGTACGAGGGACTATTGTTGTAGAATCTATTAATAGCATTCAAGGTTAAATATGACTCCTAGAGAGTTACCAAAATATGAAGTTCTCTTCTCCTTTCTTTCTCTTCTTTCTTTTTGATACTTGGTTGGCAGGGTCAGGGCCTTACTCGCTGGGCGAGTGCATCCGATTCTAAAGTCCTTTCTTATTCTTAAACCACTTCCTGTTCAGTTGTTGAAAGATAGAGATCAGGCTTTCTAAATGAGATTGAGTTCCACGAATATGTAGGCTAAAAAGATGCTATTTGCTGCTATTCTATCTATTTGTGCATCAAGTTCGAAGAAGATCTCAATTTATAATGAATAAATGATAGTAGCTTTATATTTTATAGGCTTTATCATATTCAGTCGGAAGAGTTTAGGTAATACTTTCAAAGTGACTCTCGACGGGAGAATCCAGGCTATTCAGGAAGAATCGCAGCAAATCCCCAATCCTAACGAAGTAGTTCCTCCGGAATCCAATGAACAACAACGATTACTTAGGATCAACTTCCGAATTTGTGGCACCGTTGTAGAATCATTACCAATGGCACGCTGTGCGCCAAAATGCGAAAAGACAGTGCAAGCTTTGTTATGCCGAAACTTAAATGTTAAGTCAGCAACACTTCCAAATGCCACTTCTTCCCATCACATCCGTCTTCAGGACGATATAGCCATAAAGATGCACGTCTTAGTGTGGAAATGATTTTGCCCCCGGTGTAGCTCGAAAGCAGAAAGAGTCGAATTCATTCGAGAGAGATTGGTGGTCTTAAGAATGGTTCGGGTGGGGGATTCTCTTAAGAATAAAGAATTAGAATAGAATATAATTCATGTTCATGTTAACAGAAGAGCAGATCCAATACCAAGATGCTTGAGAGAAAAGGCTAGCCTTGTATATACGCTATTTCTATTTATGTCAGTGGTCCCCAAAGCTAGAAGCAAGATTTCGAGTAGAATATTCAAAGCTTTTGAGTAAGTAAGATGGATGGATTTGGAAGCAAGTGAAAGAACTAGTTGCATAGATATAGATATAGAGAAAGTCCTTTCTCTTCAGAGGGTGATATTAGGGTTTTGAGATCGGTTCTGACGTCGAACAGGTTTTCGAACCGAAAAGCTCCACAGAGCTATTGTATGCGTGTACTACGAGGCCCATGACTTTCTTGATCGCCTCATTCTTCAACCATGGGTTAAGATGTGGCTAAAGTCTCTCCGATGGTAGCGTATATTACGCTCGAGGTCTCTCGAGCCTCCTCTTGTACCAATGTCTCCGTTTTAGGGTTTAAGGAATAAGGTAATGAAATTCCGGTATGGACTTTTGTTGTTATTACGACATGCGTAGAGCAGTGACCTATTGGTCTAATTCCTGCTTCCCCTTGGTATTGGTAAAGGGGCTGGTAAGCGCTTCTCGAATAGATTCCTTTCTCTTTCTCGGACACCGAACAAAGGGAACCCTGGCTTCACTTGTCGTAGTAAGACCACCCCTCTATAAGCTTTCCCTATCGCTCTTATGAACTTCTTTCTGCCTGTTCTCTAGAGTTTAAGAACAGATTCTTGCCTATCCCTTATTTGTCCATTAAGTCCATTTACTGCTAAAGGCAGCATGAAAAACACCTAAATTGTAATACGTAAGAGGAAGGACGACTAAGCAACTATGCTACTATTAGCACCCCAAACTAAAAACTACAACTGGAAATCCAACTTTAGGTGGTCATTATGATCAGAAACTCATTCTCTGGAGAATTTTATTGACCTCGCATATAACATGGGGAATCTGGTTAGCACCCATATTTAAGAATAAAAGAACAAAGACTTGGCTGGACGGTATTCACGAGTAGATGAAAAGCTTGAGTGAGGAAGGGTCTTATGTTACCATTTTTGGTGGTAAAGAAGATGTTCTTGTTCTTCCATTCCCCAAACCCACTTAAGCTTTCAAGATTGGGTCGGTGTTCCGATAGGCGAGAGGTGTAAGCACCGCGAGGTGTGAAGCCAGATCGTACTAAAGACAATGAAAAAATTTAGAAAATGAGAGATTTAAAAAAAATAAGTAAAAGCAGAATGAAAGACAATCCTATATTGACAAGGACGAGCTTTTTCACGAAGAAAGCTTCGCGCCCAACTGCTTGTATATGGATTGGAAAGAAGCAGCTGCAAATGCTACCAGTGGTTCTTCCTTCCTATCCCATCTATCTATAAGAGTTGCTTGATTCGCCCCCATCTTTAATAGGACTGGACTAAGTTCGGGCAGATCTCCGTCCCATTTCACGGATGCATCGCATTGAGAATTGACTCGTCGGATTAACCACTTAGACGGAGAGTTCCCCGTAATCCTTTTCATTCGCAACTGAAATAGATCTAAACAGATTGCGCGGTACCCCGGACTGAAGAAATTGAAAATGAATTGAAAATAATATCAATATAAGTCCCAAATATAACCCGTGCGGAGCAAACCTACACTGGCCTGCAACTGCTTTCTCATTGGCTCTATTAGGGTTCGTAGTCTCATCCTGAAAATGTTTTTTTCGTTCTCCAGATATACTCTCAACTTTCCATGCTATCCTATCTACAGGTAAGTCAATAACAGTAGTGGAGGAAGAAGAGTAGTACCCTTTTTTAGTTAGTCTTAATAGTTTAATAATTCAACTAGTGGTCTTCTTGCCTAAAAAAGGAGTCAGCCCAACATGGGCAATGATCGACAGACCAAAGATTTACGCATTCGTTTTGTGCTTACTTTGTGCACCGGCATAGCAGAATTCGAATCTGCTCGGCGTACTAGCCCTATAACGGAGTCAGACCTAACCACACTCTCTTAGTATAAAGCGGAGCAGGACCGTTGGCCTGATCTGACTCCCTACCCAACCGCCCTAGCCTATGTTTCCGAATCAACTGCATCGTAAGTTGCTATAGCTCTTGCCAATTACCCAGGAAATGAAAAAGAAACTCTATCCTCAACCCTTCCAATCCTTAGTTTATGGTGGCAACTTCACCCC
Organism: Nicotiana noctiflora; assembly: GCA_032618575.1. NCBI lineage: Eukaryota > Viridiplantae > Streptophyta > Magnoliopsida > Solanales > Solanaceae > Nicotiana > Nicotiana noctiflora. Next base: position 746,222 of record JASVEL010007604.1, read on the forward strand.
GTGCATCCTTTGGTTGTGAGCCCTGCCTAGAGGGAGGCGCTAAAGGAAGGGTGTAGCGTTAAATCTGCCTCGCCTTTCAGAGGTTTTCCACCCTTCTGTTGAGCACCAATTGGAAATCCAATCTGACTTCTAAAACGGAAGTGAGCACAGGTGAGAGGACCCCACTTTCCCACATTCCTCTCCCCACGAGCAGAACACCAGAGATGCACAACACGTGGGCCTTGTCTAACGAACGACGACTTTCGATTCTTCACTTCAAGGACTAGAGTCGCTGCCCAATCCTACTTATATAAAAAAAATCGATCACTTGGTCCCAAGCAATTCTACCTTATTTCCATTATCCAACGCTCATGCGTCCCCTTTCTCCCACTCTTTTAAAGCTTTCAATAAAGCCTTCTTAGCTGTGGAAGCAGCAACCTGTCTGTTGGAAAATTCCTACATAAGTTGTCGGATCCCCAAAAAAAAGCTTTTCTGGGGACGCGTTGTTCAAGTCGAGTTTCCTTATTGTCCCTTCCAAGACATCCCTTCTAACTTCTCTATTTCCAAAGGAAGAGAGAAAGGTCGAAAGCTCTCTTTCGAGAGCCTCTTTTGTTGGGCTCGGCAGCCCCAATTGCAAGGCTAGATCCAGATCCCCCATAGCCTATTCAGCATGAGGAATGGATGGCGGAGCATCAGGATTTCCTTGATCCATTCTCAAGATCTCAGGCCCCCTACCAACTCGCTCCCGGTGACATTAGGCACTACCTCATTTGGACTGGAAATAATATAACTGTCCATAAAACAAATCATTGCTGTGTTTTCGGTCTCATTGAATAAAATGCAAATGAAATGACTTACTAGCCACGGTATATCCCCGACACAACCTATATTCACACATGATAGTTGTTTAGAAATTGAAAAAAAAATTGAGACGAGAATGTAATGATACGTATTATGTGATGTTTTGGGATCATAGAGAAGAAGGAAAAAAATGATAAAACAAAAACTACAGAGTAAAAATAATAGAATCTCACTCATTTTCAGGTAAGTTCTACTTAGATCGCTCTTTGCTCGCTGAGCAAAAGGAAAAGCGTTATCGGATTTCCATCGATGACATAAGCCTCTTTCTTAAGGGCCTTCAAAGACCGGCCATTATCGGACTCTTCTTATGCTTTTTTTTCACCGGCCTTGGACCATGTCTCCCGAACAATCTCAGTACATATGGCGCAAGACGATTCCACATATCGAGGTCGGAATGGGATCGGGTGTTTTCACGTCTTACCGTAGTGCCCGCTTTGTCTTGATTTCCGATTGATGAAAAAGAAGGAAAATGGAACAATTCTATTTTTGACTCGCCCCCGGCTATATATCATTTGGACCCTTCGCCCGCCCGCCACCAGTGGAAGCAAGCTAGCCCCCTATGTTGGAATGTTAAGGGAAGAGTGCATTTCTATCGCGAAAGATTCAATCCAGCCATAGGTTCCCCCATGGCTACAGAAGTGTGCCACAGAAGTCATGGGTGATCATTGATATGATGCTTCAGGAGAAACCAATTCCCAGAGTCAAACAAAACCCCCTAGAGCGGGTTGGTCACTTTCCAATTTTTTCTTCTCTTTTTCTATATTTCTAGGTCGCGGGAATCGGGGCAGAGAAGGTTTTTATCCCTAATAAAAGCCTTTTTTCGGTTCTCGACTCGAAGCAACCACGAGCTCTAACTTTAAGTAGGTCTAGAACCATAGAGATTAAGTTGTTTTCTATTTTCTCTCCAGGCTATGAAAGATCTGGGATTTCATTCCAGGGAATCCGTATATTGTTTTAACATATCTAATAGGTAGAGGAGGAGATAGACAGTAAGGTATGCCGAGATCACATCTCCCGTTACTATAGTAGAGCCTATACGGGGAATAAGATATAGTGATGCCGACGATTCAATAACTAATCAAGAAAGTAACTTACTGAACTGAACCAGCTCCCACTAAACAAAACAAGCTTAAAATGGGGCTTATTCTTGAACAAACCTTACTGTAGAAAAAAGGGGATTTTCTTTCTCGGCTTGACTAACCTTTCTTTTCTTATACTCCCCTTTGAGAAGAGAAGGAGCAGAAATTGAGAAAGAGATATTCGTGGACCGTTAAACGACCACCTATGTGTCACGCCCCAAAATCGAGGGACATGACTGGCGCTTGACCGGGTTGCCCCAGTCAAGCGGACCCGAGTGCCTTTCATTCCCACGCGTTACCCCTGTGTTGATTGTTTCCCATTAACCAAATATCTTACTAACCATGAATGATTTCACATTAAGCAAACAAACCATACGAGTGATTCATTAACAAGTTTGCAGTTTTTACAACGCCCGACATATATCATGTATATACATAAGACTGAAATCCCACAGTTTACATGTCTATGGAGCCTCTAGGATACAAAAAGGGGAATACAATACTTGCCGGTAACAAGGCTCCGGCTATACCTTACAAACCAAAATGAAATCTAAACGAAAGTGGAGTGAACCACACAGGGCCCCGAGGAAGAAAGGGGCTCACCAAAACGGGCAGTGGAGGATGAAGGATACTACTGCCGATGTGCTGAAGTGCCTGCTACGGATCCACCTACAATCATAACACGAATGTAGCGTCCCCGGCAAAAGGGACGTCAGTACACTTGAATTGTACTGGTATGTATGGACAAACTTTGTCCCAAGTAAACTCAAGCCGTTAAACAAGAATCACAATGTTAAGACGGCCAACAGATTACATCAAGAAATCAATTAAGCTCACTAACCATGTTTCCAACCTTTTACTCATTTCAGATAAACCTCAACACAAGCATGTTTAAGGTCACCAAGTAGAAAAACAACCAATCAACCACATATATTGCAAGTAGTCAAACATAGGGGCAATCAGTGCCCCCTAGGTTGCAAACTCTCCTGCTGTCTCCTTTCACAATTTAATATTAAAGATTTTGTATCAATTTTCAATAGCGATTTCGATCGTTTTCCACCCTTATTACCCCTGACCACCCTTATTACCTCGGCCACCCTTATCACCCCAACCCACACCTTATTTCTTCATGTTGCGGCGCGCAACCCAATCCCACCGTACAGTTTTCAAACACAACAAGCACAAACAGCAGATAAGGTGCTACACACAATTACAAGAAGTTCAAATAAGCAACTTACACATTGGTTTATGTTCTCACTTACTTCTCAAGCCAATATCAAAACCAAGTTACATGTGTCCCAAAATGAAGAATGCCCACATAATCATATTTAACAATTTACCACAATTCAAGTGTTTCAAATTCCTTCCACAATAAGCCAAATATGCCATCACAATGGTTGTTCCCAATTCTTTACCAATCTCGATTACCTTTTTATCTTTCAATTCTTATTTCATACCACACCACACGTAGTTCAACATCAATCGAATGCTCAGCAAGGAAATCAAAGAATTACGTACAATTTCTCAATATAACACATGCCAAAACAATTCGCACACATTTGGGCGATTTTACAAGAATCAAAATTAGCCATACATACCTGGTATCGAGTTCTCTTCCGTTAACTTTCTACTTTATGCTTACCCAAGCTATCTTACTCTTGCCAACCTGGTTCTTGAAGACTCTTACTTCTACTCACTTCTTTTTACTAAAAATCAAGTTCAATAATCATGCATGAGTGTAAAATTCTATTTTCAAAAGCTATTATATGCAAACCTCTCTTTACCCAATTTAAAACTGAAAATTTGAGAAAATAGCTAGGGTTTTTACCTTGAAAAGATTGGGGAAGTTGAATCCTTGCCCTAGAATCCTTTGGACTAGATGTTTGGAACAATCCTTGAGGATGAAAGACTTCTCTCTCTAAAACCCCTGTCTTCTCTCTCTAATTTTGGTAAGATGATATGATAAAAATGAAGGGGAAAGGTGTTATATAAAAAAGAGGTCGGGTCAAATTATTACAAAATCTGGGCCGGGCGAATCTGCGGTGCACTTTGCGACCGCAGAATCAACATGCGGTCCGCATAGTGACCACAAAATGGCCTCAAAAATTACTCAAGTTCTGTTACAGAATGCGACCAATATGCGGTCCGCATTCTTGATCTACGGTCGCAAAGTGCACCGCAGATTCATTATGCGATCGCATATCGACCGCATTTTCAACATGATTTTTGGGAGTCTTTTGTTAAGGTCTGCGGCAAGAATGCGGTCCGCATAGCAGATCTGCGGTCGCATTCTTGACCGCAGAATTGACATTTTTTGAAAAAATTAATTCTCTACATTTTTGAAACTTAAATCACTACCAAGGGTCCGAACCGCGGCGAGCTTTATTCTACGCATTCCTAACACATCATTCGAACCACGACACCATAGCTACTAGGTTTTATGCACAAAAATTTTATGGGGCCTTACACTATGAACCTTTTTAATAAGCTTTTCCTTGCGGGAATTACATGAATAAAGAATCGTCCTTTTCGTATATATTTCATAGACCTCCCGATTAGCCTACTAATAAAGTAAGTAAAGCACTAATGGGTTTTCGATGAAAAGAAGGAATAAGGAAGTTTCGAGTTAAGCGATAGAAATTGGTCCACAGTGAGAAACTCAAGCGAAGCAATAGAGATTATGCCCGGCCGAAAGGACGTCGTAACTGGAGTTAAATGTTGAATGTCCTAAGAAATTTCTTGTTCGTGGGATCGATCAATGTTAAACCTTGGGCTATAGCTATTCTTTAAAAGACAACACAATCCATTGTTTATAAGGATAGTAAGTAGGGAGAAGAGAAGAAGTCCAACTAACCAACTCGGAATCAGCCTCCGATCGAAGAGTTCTCCTATTCTATTATTTATTCCCGCCTGCCCTCTTTCTTTTGTCTGCCTAATAAGAAGTTATTAATGAATCTCCGCCCTTTCCTTCGGTTCGTGAGAATATTCTGTATTCTCAACCAAAGAACAAAAAAAGGTTCAGAAGTATGAGTTCTTAATGAAGGGCATACCAACACTTCTTTAACTACCGGTTTTCCTACCATAAACCAAGGACTAAGTTCTCTCAAAGTAAATCAATAACGAGCTGTGGCGTCTTTGCTTTCCGATATGTATGCTTACTCCTTTTCCTAGTTGCTAGGACGTAAACCTTAGAGGATCACTCTGTTGTTACCACCAAAAGTAAAAAATAGACCTCACTGAAAGCCTCTTAGTCAGTCGAACTCTAGGGATTCTCCTAAAAACTTAGTGAGAAATGTCAATTGTGAGCTCTAGCAGATGTCCCCGATCTTGAATTCCCTTATTTGCTGGTAAGGAAAGACCTAAAAGAAAGACTCGTGCCGTCTCAGCTTACTATTGATTGACTTGAAGTGGAATGTTTGCAAATCACCCGAACTTTTAGAATTTCATTTAAACTTTTATCTCTACTGTCGCTGATCAGCTGTTGATCTAAGACATATCTTTCAATATCTCCAACTCTTCTTTTCGATCAAAACAAAGAGGCTGGCTCTAACACTCTCACCCCCAATCCCCCGATCCTAGGCCCAATCACGAACCACCAATCTAATTCGACCACCTCTCCTGCAATTCAATATTCAATGCCTGGGAGCTAGGCTTGAGCTTGCCATAAAACCTCGGGGATAAAAGAGACAATCAATCCAATGATCCCCATCTTCTAAAAACAGAAAAGGCAATCCCCACCTTCTTTTTAGCCCTCTGAACCTAGTAGCTAATGAGCTACTTCTAATCTGATTCGTAGTTTCCCTTCGCCAAAGAACACCAACTGCTGAAGTGGATACCATCTCATTCAGTCAATCAATCCCCTATTTCTTCAGATCAAATGCATGGAATTGCTATATAAGGCGAAAGGGCACCAAATAGTTCCCTCGTTTCGGTGTCAACCATCTTTCCTATTTCATCGGTTCCACCAACTATTCAATCTCTTTGTTCCCCCTTATTGATCCCAGGGCTACGGAATCTATCGGTTCATCATTTCTATTGGTAAGGGGAAGCGGACCCGAACTCTCCATCTTTAGCTAAGTTCTTTTGAAAAACTTCACTTCATTTGTTCCAATGCGTAAGAACCTTGAAAGTGATAACTCCACTAGTTTTCTTCCCTAGTACCTGTCCCTATCTCTGAATCTCCATCATTGACAAAACCAGGATCAAATAAGACGTCCATCGACCGGATAAGACCTCCATATCCAAATCAATCTGTCCAGCTGCCGCTCCCCATTATCAGCCACAGAAGGAGCATCTCAACCAACCTCGAATCCTTCTTTTTTTCCTCCCGAACAAATCTGTCATGATTCTTCAGAGTGTCGTGAAATCACGGATCATCTTATATATTTCTTTCGTTATGTTCTCAGGTAGAGACAGTTGAGGTCCATACAATGAATGAAGAGTAATTTTGCCGTTGACTTCATATCTTGATTGTCAATTTTCCTTTTCCACGGGATCACCATTCTCCTAGAGCTCGAGCATGAAACTTGATTACACAGATTCGATTCGGTCGCAGGAGCAAAGCCACGACCACCTCTTAATGTAAGGCGCGACATAGTGGAGGAGCACTTTTAAGACGTACTCTACAGCATCTAGTCTGTAGACAAGTTTTTATTTTATTGGAGACAGCGGATGAGGTGCAAAAGGTTAGATGGCATTACCAAGAACCATTTATGGTGCGACTGAACCTCGGCACAGAGGAGGCGTCAAAGATGATCAAAATCGAGATTTTTCTATTTAGTTAACACCTTTTCTCATTGAGTATTAAATTCTTAGTGTACCATAGGCGGTAATCTGGCTTTAATCGATTCCCTTCTTGTAGTTAAAGATTTCAGTCTGGAAACAAAAACATCAGTAAGGTGTTTTCGTTTGGATATAAACATGCCAATCTACGTATGTGAAGTCTCGATGAAGCTGTCCAAGTGTAGATCCAATGCACTACTCAAGTAGGCTTTCCTACTGCCATTGAGAAAGAAATGCCCTTGACGCATTTCCACTTGCTTCAAGCTTTTCTTTCTAGTTTCTATATTCCAGTAGTGATTCGAGAAGGAATTCATGAGTGCCTGACCATACTGTAGAACTAGTCTACTGTTAAAGGATGTACACCTCTTCCTCGTGGATAGATTGTGCCACCGTGCTGTACACAATCCTCTGTTTATGATTCTCTCAAATACGAAATTTCTTTATCAACATGGTAGCTAAAAGAGACAGCGGATGGAATTGGAGAGAAAGTTGGAGCTTCACCAGGCCTTTAGTGATTATTTTTAAGTCTTGTCTAAGCGCCAGCCAATCGGGTAAGCGAATTGTCTTACGACAAAAAGTAGTTGTGGGAAGGGTTACCCGTAGAATTTAGAATCGGTAGTAGCCCGTGTTCGGGCATTACAAAGGACTGCCAGTAAAGTGCCAAGCAGAGGCTTCATCTAGTATCCCCAAAAGCAAGCAGAGAATCAGTTTATTCGTGAAAAGATGTGATGGGAGTTGCCCGAATCAAATACAAAACAACATATTTGGAGATTATTAGCGCTTTGAAACTTAACTTCTACGCAGGGATCTGATTTGACCAGTCTAGAAAAGGTCAGTGCTGAACAAAGCTCCTAAGGTCCCCATTTAGAGATTTCCCCATAAAAGCTAAGTCCTTACTTTACACAGAGAGAAGCTTCCGGCAATGCTTCAACAAGAGCCAAAGCTACCCGGGCCTAGGAAGAAGAAAAATCTAATAGAGGAAGAAGTGGCCCTGTAACTGGCTCGCTTGAGCTTTGGTACGCTAATAGTTTCCTAATAGGATTGAAAGATTATTTTACGGATATCCCCGGGGCGTAGCGGGTTCAAAAGGACCAGACTCATACTGACTTCATTTTTCACATTGAACGCTAAAGCAAGGCAAACTAAAAAACGAAATAAGAAATGGATTCTTTTCATATTACTAGCTTGATGGAAGCTATTGGAAACAACTGGGCTATCTACTTAGCTCGACCTTTATCTACATTAGCATCCACGCGAACCGAACCACTTGAATCCTGCCTTATACACTTATAGGGGCCTTTTCTTTACAAACAATAGATGTAATCGCACATATCACGGTAGGGACTACTAAGGACATGTACGAGTTTTGTTTAGTGTCCTTTTGATAAGTGAGCCTAGAGTGAAGAAGCAAGGCAAGGCGAAGGTTCATACATGGAAAATATAAATCGAATCTAGCCCCCTGGGTGCACGCATACCGAAAAGAAGGACGAAAGGGAAGATCGCATAAGAGCCTCTTTATCTTTATGAAGACTCAATATTATTTTACCACTTCATTGTCAAGCAGCCCTTGGATGGCCACAGCCTACATAGTCCAGAATGGGCATCAGACTTCATGTAGTTCGAGGTCATTTTTTACCAGTTCCTAAAAGTCCCCTAGTGCTATCTCCATTCAGGTAAACTAAGTAGTCTGGGGACCTATTCGGGCGGATTTCCCTCCTTTCTGCCCACTAAGTCCCTCGGCCTTGCCACACTTTTCGCAGGCATTTCTTAGTTCCACCTGATTCCTTCATGTTTGGAAATCCGCTTGGACTTCCTTAAAATAGGGGATCTGGCGTCCTTCGGTGCTTAGACATTGAAGGATCTCCGCCATTCTTTCCCCGCCATGCCTTTCGTCTAATACTTCTGTCAGCCGCTCGGCTTGGAACCCCGCAGGAACGCGTGTTCCTATTTCCCGATGGATTTGTTGAATAATTACCGAAATTCTTTCATGCTTTTCTAGAAGTTCGACAAAATCCTGGATAGTTGGAGGGTTACCAGGATGCTCCGGTAGTGCGGGTACCGATACGAGGGCTGGTACGGGGGCAGGTACGGGGGCAGGCTCCACCGGTTGTTGATTTCTGACTTCGTGTCCCCCCTCATTTCGTGCTGATGAACAACCCTCTCCATTAAGCCCCCTCTCAATCCACGACACACTCCACGTGGATAAGGTGGATGGTTCAGGGGCGGCCTCCCCAGGATTTTCCCCAGAATCCCCTGCTGGAGCCGTCATATTACCCAGCGCGGGATCCCAAAGAGAAAAAATGACTGCTACAAAGAGACCTCCCACCCAGCCGAGCCTATTTAATAGGAAGTAGAGAGACCGGCCGAGTAGCATAGATTTTATTTTAATAACAAACAGATTTAAATCGATGCCGATTAGTAATAAACCAAAATATGATCCCAGGAGTGAAGTAACCAGTAGAAAAAAAATTTTCGAGATTCTCATTATATGACCGCGAAAATGAAATTGGAATTTCATGACACAATATCTAGAAAGTCTATCTATTACGACCAGCGCGGTTGTTCCTATTTCATTTTCATTTTCCAAGCCCTTCTTAGAAAGTATGCACTAAGTTACTTACGAAATCTCAATTCTTTCTCGATGCCGAGTGAAGCGATTCCTCGCTAAATAAAACCAAAGTTCCACTACAACCAAGGAAAGAGATAGATCACATATTGGCCAAATGGCAATCCTCCTAGTTTGAAAGAGAAAAAGAGTGGAGATGTGCGAAAAAAGATCACTCCTAACTAACCAGTCAAGTGAAAGGAGCCCACTTACCCACTCCCCTTTCCCCCCATTGCTAGGAGCCTCGCCCTCTTGACTTGATATGTCAAGAAGACTACAACCGATAGTGGATTACCTTTTGCTTAAAAAGGCCCGCCCATCTCATATATATTATAAAGGAAGCAGGCTGTTTTTAGCTATTTTTGTTTTTTTTTCTATGGGTCTAATATGAGATGTATAACGTGCTCATACTCATCCATTAGGATGTTCCTGTAAGGCCCCAGAAAATTTCGCTATGTAATATAGGATTCTGTGGTGCCACGTAGGCTAATTATTATATTTTATGTGCTATGAACATTATGGACATCAATTAGACTTGCTAAATATGAGTATGAGTCTTATGGTAAGTGATATGAGGTCCAAATGAAAGCCCAAGTGTAAACCAAATAGGAAACTTTTCGGAATACGCCAAATTTCCAAATGGATTCACACAAGGCTCCACTTTAAACGATCATATATAATTCTTTATAAGGTTTTATGTGGTGAATATCATATCAAATGAAAGCCCTTTGAGTCTAGTTTCCAACTCTTCAAACCGTTCGTCATTTGGACATTCCTACACAAAGTTATGAACAAATTACCAAAGGCTGGAAAATGCGATCGTGTGTCAGGTCAAATCTGCGGTCCGCCTTTCTACTCTGCGGTCCGCATGTTCGTTCTGCGGTCCGCATCTTGACCGCATCTTGAACCAGTGTAGCTCATTTTTGGCTGCCGATTTTGCGGTGCATTTTGCGGCCCGCATGTCCATTCTGCGGTGCATTCTGCGATAGCATAATTGACATCGCAGGGTTATTCTACTAATTTTTATAACCCGACCCCATTTCAATATATAGGCTTTGGGGTTCATTTTGGGGTCATTTCTTACTGATTTTAGAGAGAGGTGAGAGTATTTTAGAGAGAGAAGGAGGAACCCAACATCCAAATCATCCAAATCTTGCATCAATCTTAAAGAATCAAGAACCCAATAGCAAGTTCTTCATCTAATAGGTAAGATTCTATACCCTAGGGTTTAATTTCGAGTTTGGTGTATAAGATGAGTTATTGAGGTATGATTCTTGGGTTTATTAGTATTGTGTATACATGCATGTACAACTTAGGTTTATGGGAAGATTGTTTAACTTAAATAACTAAAGATTGGGTTAGGGAATGAAGGAAGTCTTAAAAAGGGGATTCGAAATCAAGATGCTCAACTAGTGTTTGATAAATTGTTCAAATGAGCTAGTTTCATGAATATCTTTCTAATATGTGTTTAAATTTGTTATGTTTCATAGTAGATTGGAATTGCTAGAGTTTTTGGAGTGTTGTAGTAACTTAAGGAAAGCTCAATCGAGGTATGTATGGCTAACTTTGATTCTTGTGGAATCGCCCTTATGTGTGCAATTCGTTTGGCATGTGTTAATTTGAGAGATTGTGTGTAATTTGTTGATTTTGTTGTTGGGTATCTAATTGATGTTAAACTACATGTGGTGTGGTATGAAATATGAATTGAAAGATAACAAGGGAATTGGAATTGGTGAAGAATTGTGAATAATGGTTATGATGGCCTTTATGGCACCTTGTGGAAAAGAAACGAAACACTTGAGAATTGGTTTATTGTGGAAAGAGACGAAGCACTTGAATTGTGGAAAATTGTTGAACATACTTGTGTGAATATTTTTTATTACGGAAATATTGTAACTTGGTTGTGATATTGGCTTGATAAGTAATTGAGAACATGGAACAATGTGCAAGTTGCTTATTTGAACTTGTTGAAATTGTGTGTAGTACCTTATCCGCTGTTTGAAATTGTTGTGTTTTAAACTGTAAGGCGGGGTCGTGTTGCGCGCCGCAACGTGAGGAAATAAGGTGTGGGTTGGGGTGATAAGGGTGGCCGAGGTAATAAGGGTGGTCGGGGGCAATAAGGATGGAAAGCGATCGAAATCGCTATTGAAAATTGATACAAAAATCAATGATGTGAAATTGTGAAAGGAGACAGCAGGAGAGTTTGCAACCTGGGGAGGCACTGATTGCCCCTATGTTTGACTACTTGCAATTTATGTGGTTGATTGGTTGTTGTTCTATTTGTTTACCTTGAACGTGTTTGTGTTGAGGCTTATCTGAAATGAGTAAAAGGTGGAAAACATGGTTGGCCGGCTTGATTAGTTTTGATGTAATTTAATGGCTTGAGTTTACTTGGGACAAAGTTTGTCCATACATACCAGTACAATTCAAGTGTACCGACGTCCCTTTTGCCGGGGACGCTACATTCGTATTATGATTGTAGGTGAATCAGTAGCAGGTACTTCAGCTCATCGGCAGTAGCATCCTTCATCTTCCACTGCCCGTTTTGGTGAGCCCCTTTCCTTTCGGGGCCCTATGTGGCTCATGCCACTCTTGTTTAGACTTTATTTTGATTTTGTGTAAGGTATAGCCGGAGCCTTGTTACCGGCAAGTATTGTATCGTCCTTTGTATCCTAGAGGTTCCGTAGACATGTAAACTGTGGGATTCGAGGCTCATGTATATATTATGTTGGGCGTTGTAAAAACTGTAAACTTGTTAATGAATCACTCACATGGTTATGTTTGTATATTGTGAAATCAGTTATAATTGGTAAGGTATTTGGTTAATGAGAAATAATCAACACAGGGGTAACACGTGGGAATGAAAGGCACCCAGGTCCGCTTGACTGGGGCTACCTAGTCAGGCGCCGGTCATGTCCCTCGATTTGGGGCGTGACAGTTCCCCCCTTCAAGAGCTTCACTACGATACTAACTTGGTTACCTAGCATTGGATTAGGTAGGACACTAAACCTACTTCATAGATAGAAAAAGAACTAGTAAGTCCTTATTTGTGGTACCCCTAAGAGACCTTTTTCCTTTCCTTGTATTGTATTAAGTAAAAGCTAAAGAACTTTCTTTTAAGAATGTATCTGGTTCCATCTTTATTTTGTTAGTTAAGCCACCTTTTTCTAAAAAACGATTGTAGTAATTCTAGTTTGACACTATTTGGAATGGCTCTCTCATATTGAGAAATTCTGGCTAGTGCCTTTCGATCACAGAATCCATTGACAGCTGCATATATGACTAGAATTTGTTTTTCAATTGTCAGTGGTGCATACTGTGGTTGTTTCGGTACTTTTGTCAGCCTTGCACCTCTATTGAGTAATGCCTGAGTCGCAGCATCAAGGTCTGAGCCAAATTGAGCAAGGGCGGCCACTTCGCGATATTGTGCCAATTCCAGTTTTGAACTACCGCAGACTTGTTTCATAGTTTTCAACTGAGCGGCAGACCCGACGCGACTGACAGATAAGCCGACGTTAATCGCAGGTCTAATTCCACGATAAAAGAGCTTTGTTTCCAAATAGATTTGTCCATCAGTAATGGGGATCACATTGGTGGGAATATAGGCAGATACGTCTCCATATTGTGTTTCAATGACGGGTAAGGCGGTCAAGCTACATGCGCCTGTCTGGTCCGATCGTTTAGCCTCTCTTTCTAAGAGACGGGAATGTAAATAGAAAACATCCCCTAGGAAATCCTCACGACCTGGTGGTCGGCGTAACAATAATGACATTTGTCGATATGCTACCGCCTATTGACTAAGATCATCATAGATTATTAATGCGTGCATTCCATTGTCGCGGAAATATTCCCCCATGGCACACCCAGAATTTGGGGCCAAAAATTGTAGAGGAGCAGGATCCAAAGCGGTGGCTGCTACAAGAATAGAATATTCCAAAGCATTCGCTTCTGAAAGAATTTGAACTAATTGTGCCATAGTTGAGCGTTTCTGTCCAATCGCTACATAGACACGATACAATGTCTCACTCTCAGATGTGGCCCTTGAGTTCAGTTGCTTTTGGTTTAATATGGTATCGAAAGGAATAGCAGTTTTTCCAGTTTGTCGGTCCCCGATTATAAGTTCTTGTTGACCACGACCTATAAGAACCAGGCTATCAACCGCTTTTAACCCTGTTTGCATAGGCTCGTGCACAGATTTACGTTCAATAATACCAGGGGCTTTCACTTCGACATGTCTTTGCTCGTGATCATTTAGAGCCCCCCTTCCATCAATAGGTACTCCCAAACCACCGACCACATGCCCTAGCATAGCCTTTCCCGCAGGAACATAAACAATAGATCCAGTGCGCTTGACAAGATCTCCTTCTTTAATAGCAGTATCACTACCAAAGACAACAATCCCTACATTCTCATTCTCAAGATTCAAGGCTATTCCTTTCACACCGCTGGCAAATTCAACCATTTCCCCTGCTTGAATCTCGTTCAATCCATAAACACGTGCAATTCCATCTCCAACTGAGACAATTCGACCGATCTCACCCACATGAAAATTGGTGTAAAAGTTGTTAATTCGACTTTCTAATAAACTTGTTAGTTCCACAGCTCGTGGAGAAAGTTCCATAATTCAATTAAAGATATATAGAAGGGAGAATGCCGCTTTAGAAAAAAAGAAAAATCATAAGGAAACATTATGAAAAGCAAAATCTATCTAAATAGAGAAGTCTATTAGATAATTAATAAAGAAAAGAGAGCCAAAGAAGGAAGAGAGATTCCAAAGCTGGAATTCGAATTAGAGCAGAAAAGATATTGAAATGATGATGATAAAAAGTGAAAAGAGGAGTGGATAGCTAGCGCAAGGAAATGGCAAAGGGCTATCCTTTTCCCTGAGGAAAAAGAGAAACCTCCTGATTAAATACTAAATAAAGTACATATACTTTAAAAAATAAATAAATAAATATATGCAATAATCACATTATATACGATATTCCGCACTTTATGGGTGTTGACACAAGTAGGCCTAGGCCAAGACAAGACACCTTCCTTCACTCTGCAATAGCCCGACGACTCTTCTCTTCACAAGTTGGCTTGGCGCAATACTTAGTCGATTTTCAAAGCTGGAAAAGATGCAAGAAGACTGACGAGGCATTCGAGTGAAGTGATTCTCGGGTTGGAATGGCGAACGGAGTTGGACTACTATGCGCATTCTATTAGCTTGGAATAGGTATAAGAGAAAAAAGTTATCAATCAAGTCAAAGCATAAGTTCTAGCCTTTTCTCTCTGGCATCTTTTTATGCTTATGCAATGCAGCCTTTTTTGAAAGTATTCGATAGCAAATCTTTTAGAGTTAGCAACCTGCATCCTCTTGTTAGAGGCTTTCTTTGCGCAGGATCCCCTTTCTTCTCAGAAGAGGTAGGGAAGGCAAAGGAAGAAAGCCGGGCAGGTGCTTTAAGAAGGCGCCAGTTGACTCCCCATAGGCAGAAGATTCCTATCCAGTTGGGATCCCGTAGAGCGAGTTCCATTCTTTCAGCCCTGAATGTCTTTCCTTCTGCCTCCCCATTTCAACAATTGGATTCTATCTTCTGGTTAAGAAAGATCTTAGTCATTTCCGTCTTTCCTTCTGCCTTCCCATTTCAACAATTGGATTCTATCTTCTAGTTAAGCAAGATCTTAGTCATTTCGCCTTTGTGTCATAACTCTATCTTTCTGGAAGCTACCTCCCCTCTCTCTGTATGCACTTTCCTAGAAGGCTTAGGTGTCCGTGGGTAAGCAACTGCTGCTTATCATTTAATAGAGCCAACTCCACGTCCGAGCCTTATAATAGAACAAGACATTTGAATTCTAGCGCACTAGCCTTAGCTAGACTCCTACTTCAAGTGCTGATTTGAATTTCTTAGTTGAAGGAGTGAGAATAGGCCTAAGGGAATAATCAATCCTGGAGTTCCTTTTGTCTCACCATTGGCTTCATTGGGATCACTTTTTAAGTATAGGAAGAAGAGAGGTTGCTAATATGTTTTTGTAAGTCCCTCCGTAGTCCAGTCCTTGAGTTCTTTCTTTGGAAGTAGTGAATGTGGTAAGAGGTGTATAACCATTACCCTTTCCTTTAGTCATGAAAGGGCTATTTCCCCTACCTTTCTTTCTAGGCATAGGATTTCATTCCCCTAGTGCTTTCTGTCCTTCTAAGGGGTGAAAGCAAGATTGAATGCTCTAAGCTGAGTGTAAGGGTAAGGTCGAGATAGTCTTGGAAATTCATCTACCTTGTTTGTGAGGTATTAGAATAATAATTCACATTATTATATTAGGTAATAATCGCCTTATTTCTGTCTTGTAGTACTGTCGGTCTAAGGAGAGGAATGGAAGTAGTCGTCTTGCTTCATTTCTTTGTATCTGGTTATGTCTCTACATCGCTTGATTCTCATGGCAGTGGACTTCATGCTCTGTTTTTGGCCTTATTAGATTGATTTCATAAGTGAGCATGAAGTTAGAATTGAATAGATAGTGAGAAAAAACGCCTTTCGTGATTCAAGTAGTAAGCTCGGATTCATGATTGATAAAGAAATCTTCCAAGCACAACTTTAGCTGAATCTATTATAGGGTAGGCTCTTTGGATAGATTGACTTAAGGCAATGAAGGCCCACATATTTCAAATCTCGGCTCCCCTCAAGGAAAAAGCTGGATACTTAGCTGAAAGGGTGAACAAGGCCAAGCGCCTTCAAAGGTTGCTCCAGTTGCCTGAAGCCTTGTGGATTGATTGTGGGGGATTTAGGCGTGTCACGCCAACCATCTTCCAGTTCCTAGATAATCATTCTCGGATAATGCTTGCTGCAGGGGCTAACCATATCTTTGCGCATACTTCCTTGGTTGTCTGGGAGTTGAATCAGAAGCATCGAATGAAAGGTTCTTTCCAAGACCATCTGCTATTAAATCAGCTGTTGTTGCCAGGCGAGATTCTATCTTTTCCTTGTAGTCCACGGGATTTGACTCTGGGGAAGCTCATTCATTGGATGGATCATAACTTATACAAAGGATAGTCTCTGTAAGAAGGACCAAAGCGCACTGAAAGAACCTACCGATTCTTGCCAGTCATAACAACCAAAACGGGTTAGACTTCATTTGCCCCATTGGCGAAGTCATAAGTTGTGGTGAATCTGTGTCGCTACTATAAAGTGCTTTCCATAGTTCAACAGAGAAAAGAGAGAAGAGCAAGCCAATTTCCTTTACTTTATTATTAAACTTAAACAAAGAATCATTTGACTTTGAATGCCGAAACCTTGAAAGCAAGGAAGGGCCTCTTTCCATCCATAGAATCTCTTCCTTATGCTAGCACTTTCAGCTATCTTTCTTAACCTTCTTCTATCAAAGTAGCTTGTAAACTCCGACCATCGTCTCAGTGAAGTTGTAAGGCCCCGTAATTTATTTGTGCATAAAACATAGTAGCTATAGTGTCATGGTCCGAATAATGTGTTAGGAATGCGTAGAATTCTTCAAGATGCATGTTAGAAAAGTTTCCAAGAATTGAAGTCAAGATTGACCTCGGCACCAGTACTGGCCTTGCCCGAAGGCACAGAGGGATTTGTGGTTTATTGTGATGCCTCCAGAGTCGGTTTGGGATGTGTATTGATGCAGCACGGGAAAGGCATAGCTTATGCTTCCAGGCAACTCAAGAATCACGAGAAGAATTATCCGACACATGATTTGGAGCTTGCAGCTGTTGTGTTTGCTTTGAAAATATGGCGGCACTATCTTTATGGAGTTCATGTAGATGTGTTTTCAGACCACAAGAGCCTCCAGTATTTGTTCAAACAGAAGGACCTGAATCTGAGACAGCGGCGGTGGTTGGAATTGCTTAAGGACTATGATATGAACATATTGTACCATCCAGGGAAAGCAAATGTGGTTGCCGACGCTCTTAGTCGAAAATCCATGGGTAGTTTGGCTCATTTGGGTATGGATCAGAGACCCCTGGCTCGGGAGGTTTACCAATTAGCCAGTTTCGAGGGGGATATCTTGGTGCATAATGGAGCAGAATCATCATTGGTCGAGGAAATCAAGGAAAAACAGTTCATGGATCCGGCATTGGTTCGGGTGAAGGAAGCAGTCATGAATAACAAGACCTCAGCATTTGTACTCAGCAACGAGGATGGCGTATTGCGGTGCCAAGGTAGACTATGTGTTGCGAACGTGAACGAACTTCGGGAGAGGGTAATGGCAGAGGCTCATATTTCCAGGTATTCGGTACACCCAGGTTCCACGAAAATGTATCATGACCTTAAGGAGATTTATTGGTGGAACGGTATGAAAAGGGATGTGGCAAGCTTTGTAGCTAGATGCCCGAACTGCCAGCAAGTGAAGGCCGAGCATCAACGGCCCGGTAGATTAACTCAGCTTATAGAAATACCAAGGTGGAAATGGGAGATGATCAATATGGATTTCGTGGTGGGGTTACCTCGCACTCGGCGTAAGTTCGACTCAATATGGGTGATAGTGGATCGACTCACCAAATCAGCTCACTTCCTGCCAGTGAAGTCCAATGATACTGCGGAGCAATATGCAAGGTTGTACATCAAGGAGATAGTAAGGCTTCATGGCACTCCACTTTCTATTATCTCGGATCGCGGGGCTCAGTTCACAGCTAACTTTTGGAAGAAGTTTCAGCAAGGTTTGGGAACTCAGGTGAATCTCAACACAGCTTTCCATCCGCAGACCGACGGTCAGGCCGAGCGGACCATTCAGACACTTGAAGATATGTTGCGGGCTTGTGTCTTAGATTTTAAAAGTAATTGGGATGAACACTTGCCACTGATAGAATTTGCTTACAATAACAGCTATCATGCTAGCATTCAGATGGCCCCGTTTGAGGCATTGTACGGGAGAAGATGTAGGTCGCCAATCGGGTGGTTTGAGGTAGGTGAAGCGGAATTGCTAGGGCCAGATATGGTGTACGAAGCCATGGAAAAAGTTAAGGTTATTCAGGAAAGGATGAAAACTGCACAGAGTCGCTAGAGATCCTATGCAGACGTTCGCCGAAGGGACTTGGAGTTTCAAGTCGATGATTGGGTGTTCTTGAGGGTATCTTCCATGAAGGGAGTCATGCGATTTGGAAAGAAAGGGAAATTGAGTCCTAGGTATGTCGGGCCATATCGGATCGTTCAAAGGATTGGTCAAGTTGCTTATAGGCTAGAGTTGCCTCTTGAGATGTCATCAGTGCACCCGGTATTCCATGTGTCCATGTTGAAGAGAGTGATTGGAGATCCATCCACCATTATGCCAGTCAAGGCTATAGAGGTTAATGAAGATTTGTCGTATGAAGAAGTTCCAGTTGCCATTCTTGATAGGCAGGTCCGTAAGTTGAGAAATAAGGAAGTTGCCTCTGTTAAAGTGTTGTGGCGAAGTCAACAAGTTGAGGAGGCCACATGGGAAGCGGAAAAAGAGATGAAGGAAAAGTATCCCCATTTGTTCGATCAAGCCTAGAAGAAATTAGGTGACCCTTCTACTCCTAGTAACTGTCATCTAGTCTAAGTTGTTTCCCTCTTAGTATTAGTAAACTCCCCTTCATTTTGTAATGAGTTAAATGTGTTGTTACCTTGGGTCACTTGAACCGTTCTTGATAAATGAAAGCCTTATAAAGATTTATGTGTTAAATAAACAACTAATAGTAAGTGTAGATTGGTAATGGTTTGTTAAGTGTACATGGTGTGTTAAATTGGCTAAATAAGGTAAGAATTCATCGAAGTGACTAGTTTATGTGCAATTGTAACAATGTGATAGAATATGTGCATTCGTTGAGGCAAGAAAGTATATACGAGTTGTGGAAAATGTTGTAGTTGTATATTGTTGTTTGGTAATGTGTTTCGGGGGCCCTCTGACAGGTGGATATGTCCATAATACAAAGGAAACTCTGGCGAAAATTTTGATAGTTTGCATATCATGTCTTTCAAAATCCTCATTTGAGGACGAATGATCTTAAGGGGGGGAGGATGTAAGGCCCCGTAAAATATTTGTGCATAAAACATTGTAGCTATAGTGTCATGGTCCGAATAATGTGTTAGGAATGCGTAGAATTCTTCGCGGCTCGCAAGCTCGCCGCGGTTCGGACCCTTGCTAGTGATTTAAGTTTCAAAAATGTAGAGAATCATTTTTTCCAGAAAAGTGTCAATTTTGCGGTCAAGAATGCGACCGCAGATCTGCTATGCGGACCGCATTCTTGCCGCAAAGCTTAACAGAAGTCTCCCAAAAATCATGTTGAAAATGCGGTCGATATGCGATCGCATAATGAATCTGCGGTGCACTTTGCGACCGCGGATCAAGAATGCGGACCGCATATTGGTCGCATTCTGTAACAGAACTTGAGTCATTTTTGAGGCCATTCTGCGGTCACTATGCGGACCGCATGTTGATTCTGCGGTCGCAAAGTGCACCGCAGAATTGACCCCGGCCCAGATTTTTGTAACATTTTGACCCGATCTCTTCTTTAATATAACACCTTTCACCCTCATTTTCTCATATCATCTTATCAAAATTAGAGAGAGAATAGAGGGGTTTTAGAAAGAGAAGTTCTTCATCTTCAAAGATTGTTCCAACCACTTAATTCCAAGGGATCCTAGGGCAAGGATTCAACTTCCCCAATCTTTTCAAGTAAAAAGAAGTGAGTAGAAGTAAGAGTCTTCAAGAACAAGGTTGGCAAGAGTAGGATATCTTGGGTAAGCATAAAGTAGGAAGTTAACGGAAGAAAACTCATCACTAGGTATGTATGGCTAATTTTGATTCTTGTGAAATCGCCTATATGTGTGAAGTTTGTTTGGTTCGTGTTAAATTGACAAATTGTGTGAAATTCTTGATGTTGTTGTTGGATATTATAAGTTGTTGTTGAGCTATGAGTGATGTAATATGAGATATGAGCCGAAAGACAAATGAGAGTTTAATTTGATAAAAGAATTGTGAATAATGGCTATAATGGCATATATGGTACTTTGTGGAAAAGAAACGAAATACTTGAGGAGTGGTAGTCATTGAACAATACGGTATAAATACTCTTGATTTTGGAACACTTGTAACTTGGTTGTGATATTGGCTTGAGAAGTAATTGTGAACATGAACCAACCTGTAAGTTGCTTATTTGAACTTGTTGAAATTGTGTGAAGTGCCTTATCTGCTATTTGTACTTGTTGTGTTTTAAAATTGTACGGTGGGATCGGGTTGCACGCCGCAACATGAAGAAATAAGGTGTGGGTTGGGGTGATAAGGGTGGCCGAGGTAATAAGGGTGGCCAGGGGTAATAAGGATGGAAAGCGATCGAAATCGCTATTGAAAATTGATATAAAAATCAATAATGTGAAATTGTGAAAGGACACAGCAGGAGAGTTTGCAACCTGTGGGGCACTGATTGCCCCTTTGTTTGACTACTTGTGCTTTACTTGATTGATTGGTTATTGTTAAATTGGTTGATCGTAGAAAGTGCTTTGTGTTGAGAATTATTTGAAATGAGGAAAATGTGGAAAACATGGTTGGCTGGCTTAATTAATTGTTGATGTACATCAATGGCTTGAGTTTACTTGGGACAAAGTTTGTCCATACATGAGTACAATTCAAGTGTATTGACGTCCCTTTTGCCGGGGATGCTACATTCGTGATATGATTGTAGGTGGATATGTAGCAGGCACTTCAGCTCATCGGCAGTAGTATCCTTCTCCTTCCACTGCCCGTTTTGGTGAGCCTCTTTCTTCCTTGGGGCCCTGTGTGGTTCATGCCACTTTTGTTTAGATTTCATTTTGGTTTTGTAAGGTATAGCCGGAGCCTTGTTACCGGCAAGTATTGTATTCCCCTTTTTGTATCCTAGAGGCTCCGTAGACATGTAAACTGTGGGACTCCGGTCTTATGTATATATTATGTTATGTCGGGCGTTGTAAAAAACCGCAAACTTGTTAATGAATCACTCGTATGGTTTTATTTGTTTAATGTGAAATCGTTCATGGTTAGTAAGATATTTGGTTAATGAGAAACAATCAACACAGGGGTAACGCGTGGGAATGAAAGGCACCCAGGTCCGCTTGACTGGGGCAACCCGGTCAGGCACCGGTCATGTTCCCCGATTTGGGCGTGACAGAAGTAGCCCATGGGTATGGGATACGAACGATTAAGAGTTCTTGCTTAAAAAAAAGGTACGTACTAACTGAGAGTGGAATCTATCCTGACTTTCAAGTGGCGCTTGATTGAGGGATGAACCCCGAATCCGTACTTTCTGGTACTATTCCTACTCCCCTTTCCTCTTTCAAGTGGGTTGAACTCTTTCAAAGGCAAAAGGCCGAGTGTGTGCCACGAGTGCTCTGTCTTCAAAAAGGCAGAATGCTGTTTTAGAATCTGCTAGTTTAGGAATAGAATAAGCTTTGTGTCCTAACCAAATGTCGTGGGGCGATAAGGGGTGCTTTATCTAAACTAGGCAGGAGAACTTGGCTAACTTTCCTACTCTGATAGCACCTCTGAACGGCAGGTTAACGAAGGAATGAATCTATTAAGTGGGAAAGAGCCCTCGTAAGGCCTCTCTCATCCCTTGCTTATGCTGAATCGATATTTTATTGGTCTTCTTTGACCCGCGGGTGCGAATCGGTAGCTGTGAAACTAGCTCTGGCTTGATGACTGCTTTACTTTTAGCTTTTTCCTGGGGCATAGAAGGAGTTGATCCTGGTCGAGGTAAAAGGATTTAGGAATTCATACCCGGTTCAAGGGAAAAGGCAAAGAACTTTCAACAGGCATGGTACGAGAAGAAAGAGACCAGCCTTAGGCCTCTTCAGCTAATAGATGCATCAAAGACCGTTGCCAGCTACTGCTAGTCGCAAACAAGCGCTTCCCTTCTAGGCTAGGAGTGAAATGCCCTCGATCGACTCGGGGCTAAAAGCCTTAATGAAGAAAAAGAATTGTCCTAAGATTGCCTACTTAATCCGGTACTTTCTTCTTCCCCAAAAACATGAAGGTTTTGTCCGAATTTCTGACTATCTTTGGTACTGCTTTTGTTTTGAGAAGAATGAATCCCAAGTTTCATCCTCAGGTTCGGTAGGCGGTGTAGGAACGGATAGTGCTCTTAGTTAGCTTAGGAGCGGAGGTACGAGACAAAAAGGGGAGTTTCCCTCGACTAAGCAGTTTCCACTAGACCTTTGGCTAATAGTTTAGTTGTTCCCAGAGGAATTCAATCTGGGCAACTAGTAAAGGAGAGGGGCGGTGTGTACAAGGACCTGGAAGGAATTCACCGCCCTATGGCTAACCGGCGATTACTAGCGATTCAGGCTTCATGCAGGTGAGTTGCAGCCTGAAATCCGAACTGTGGATGGGTTTTTTGGAGTTAGCTCACCCGAGCAGCGGAATTGAATCAGAAAGCAAGACAGAATAGGCTCTTACTGCTCTAGAAAGAACTTCCATTGAATCTACTGCTATTGGTATTAGCTCAAGGACTTTGGTGCCTTAAGCGGAAGAGGCGATTTCTTTCTCTTTCTGGCTGCTACGCTCCTTTCTTATTCATTTTTTCTCTCTCTAAAATGAGTGAAGTCAAGCTAGCCTCAGCAAATCGGACATAAAAAATAGACCTAAATCCCCGTCCTTTTAGAAAAAGGACAGCAATTCTCTTCCAGTTCTTTAATGTTGAGTTCAAAGAGTAACCTATTAGAAAAAATGGTAGGAATACTTGGAACCTAGCTCCATCGGAACTTACCTCAGCGACTTTCACTTCCTATCCGCTTCGGACCGAAATATAGTGAGATGGAATCCAGAAGAGATAAGGCATTAGGCAATCTTTTTAAGAAATTTCGGTCATCGATTGACTCCTATTCCCACTTCTTAGGAGTGAAAGGCTGGTCTTGAAGAGCCTAGGTTCACTCATGACTTAGTGTGCAAGACCGGCTCTCCTCTTTCAACAATGTTCTAAGAGTGGGATTTTCGCTTTTCTGGATTTCCCACCAATTCCTTAGATACCCAGTCATAGAGCTAAAGGAAGTCCTCTAACTAATCTAATCCACCGAAGGAGAAGGCGGAGTTCTCTTTCCTCCTCTATCAATAATAAGGAATACCAGGCTGCACTTGCCTTTTTGTATTGGCTACGCCGAAAGCGAGATCGTCTAATTCTACCGGATGGGCATAGGACGTTTTAACAACTCCTATGCATTTTCTTCCTACTATCATGTAGTAATGGCATAAACGTCCCCTACTGGAACCAGTCTTTATCCAATCCTTTTCTTGCCTCTTGAATCTTTGTATTTCCTGATACTTTCTCAGTAGCAGCTGGGTCCGAGATAGAATAGAAAGTTTGAGTTCAGTTCTTTCTTTCTTTGAAGGCCTTTGAAAGGCCCAAGACATATAGTTAGAATGGAACTGTCGTCTATTATATAGGGCTACTATATTCATGGGTACTCATCTACTAGTTCCAAGCTACATCAGATTGACTACTACCCCGAGGACTCCGCTTCGATATAATCTAAAGAGTCAATGTTGATGGGCCTATCCTTTTTTCGGGTTCCCCAATCCTCCTTCTTCCCCTTACCTAAGACATAAGGAGAAAGCAGCTCGTCAGGGAGTGGATGACCAAGCACAACAGAGCCGATGTCGTAATAGTCAGACTTATTAATACGGATAATGGGGTCCATATGCATCCTAGCGTAGGCAGCAGCCGCTGCAGCCATCTGGACCGCAGGCTTCCTCTGGGGACGCCATTTTTCTATGGTCGGTCCAGTGTAGCTACGGTAGGTAGCGAGGTTGGTGTTTTCGTTAAGCTTTACACCGTGCTGGAACTCCTCATGTGAGAGAATCAATTCTTTCCACCTTCCTTAAGAAATGCATTTCATAATCTTTGTTAGGGCCGCATACATCACCAGTATAGGCCTCAAACGCCTTAATCATGTTTTGGATCCTTCCAAACCTATCTTTCATTAATTTCCGGTTAACCGTGCCAGGTATACCCTTATGTAAGCACTCTGCCAGGTCCGTACTAAAAAACACTCGGTCAAGGTCAAAAGCACCTGCGCGGATACTGGTCGGTCTAGAAAAGGATTTCCCCTCTCTGAAACCATCGAAAAGGGCTCCGCCAGGATAGATTGCCAAAGAGGAGCAATCATCCACTTTGGGGGGAACGAATCTGCCTCATAGGGCGGCGCTTGTCTTCCAACCAGGACTATGTGCGGATATCGCGAGAATTTGATCCTTTGCCTAATTGACCTGCCAAAGGGAACTCATAGAAATAGTAAGTGTGCACCATACCTACTCCCTCAGTAAAGAAGAAGATATCTACTTCTATTTCGATTTTTCTAAGGACATGCAAATTGATTTGTCCCCGATATCTCTTAGGGCATTAACACCCTATCGATCGACTCTTCCCTTATGTCAGTTAGCAGGTAAATACAGCATTTCAATGTCTGTTCTACAACGCTTAGCTGGTGCAGGCTATTGTGTTCTCTCCTCTTTGATGTCTACTCAATCTAAACGTTAGGAACGACTGAAAGCGGCTGCTTCTAAACCCTATGGTTCACATCGATTACCATTATAATTCAGGTTGGGTAGGGGAAAGCCTATCAATCCCTATTTTAAGTCGAAGATGATCGATTCTCTTTTTCGAATGGAATTAAACCCTAATGAGATAGGGCTCTTTCCAGACGAGCTAGTGTTTGATGGTGAACGAGAGATAGAGGAGCGCACTCTTCTAGGCCAATGGGTAGATCAGTGGTTGCGTTGGCTCTCTTGGTATCACACCTCGGCATGGTCGGGCATAGGGCCACGGACATAAGTCATGCCCCCGCCGGCTATCTTTGATTGTCTTGGTCGGAAAATTGGGGTCTTTTGAGCGGTTTGTCTCCTCTCTGATGATATTTTCTAAAAGAATTAATGAAAGGGAAACCTGGGGTCAAAGCGTGTTAAAGAGCAGAGATCTAGCAACGCATTCAAGGCACAGATCATTGGTACTGGATGTATCGTTAGGTTGTGCCGAGTCAAATCTGCTCCATTTTTTTTCCGTTGCAGAAAAGAGATTCCATCCCCTCAAATTTAAAAGTGATGAATATGAAGTTTGGGAGGCTGCAGGTACTATGGATCCTCTGACACCCAATCGGGTTGCCTTCCCAGGTCTCGCCGGTGTTGCCTGTAGGTCGTGATGTGCCTTGAGATGGCCATCTCCTGCCCCCCTTCCAGTGGGAAACCCGCTCTCCGGTTGTTGCTCTGCTGCGTCTGGCCCGTCCTCTATGAACCTTTGGAAGGCAGGGAGTATGACAACGTACACGCTTCCCTTTACTCCATAAAGCCTTCTCATCAGTTGCATGGTTTGGTGGCCCGAAATTGACTTGGCTTCGCCAAAAGGCCTCATCTCTAAAAGCCCGGCTCGCGTGGCGTCCCTCTCGCAGTAGGGTTCCAACCCTCGCCTCGCTCTTGTGACATGCTATGTTTCCCCTCTCTATTCCCATGTAAAGGGTGAGTCCCATGCGTCAGTTTGTGGATCGCGGTCTCACACACTAATCCCTTCAAGTGCCCATAGTAGGTCGGCCGCCCTACCTAAACCAATCATCATATCGATCCATAGGCCCCATTGCTGGAAAGGCACGGCTTCAAAACCGTACGTGGAGCTTCCACCTCATACGGATCCTCTAGGGATGGAGGTAGGCCCAGCCCACGCTTGGGCGGTTAAGGTTGTTGTACACGACCTCATAAGAAAAGAATGAAAAAAACTATGTTTCTAGCTTCTGGTCTTTGACATAAAGAAATAAGTAATAACGAAGGGGACATTTTCAAATTATCTCCTAGCTAGTGGAACAAGAATGACATGGATGGTTTACTCATGTAATCCAATAAGAAAACGAGAAAAGAAATATAAAAAGAAAAAATCAAAGTCGAGTCTTATGTCGGCTTTCTCAAAATGCTTGAGAAACTTATTGAATTTCTGAAAGAGTTTTGATAATTCTATACTTCAATTAAAGATCGAGTCAAAGGAGAATTCTTCTTTACAAAACAAAAAATATTTCTTAAGAATCTGGGCGACTTGCTTTAAAGCGGCGCCTTCCTTTTTTGAATATGAAAAGAGACCAGCCAACTTTTAGATGAAAGAAAGGAGGCTTTTCCTTGTAGGAATAGCTTTCTAAACTATTTTAAATAATATAAGACCACCAAGGCCTCCCAAAAGATTTTGACAGAAGAAGATTCCAACAAACAAACCTTTGTATAAGCTGGTTATCATCTACGTAACCGCAAACTTGCTTTCTTTAAGGAGAGTGAAGCGAAGTCCCTCCCCGAAAGGAAAGAGGGACGAGCAGAATGGCATCGGTCTCGGTAAGCGTTCCCCCGCCGGGCTCAGTGTGGGCTTTCCAGTGTCGTTCCATTTAATTGCACGAGATAAGGAAAATGAGATATCAAGCGAGAAGGCAATGATGGTGAGGAAAAGGCAAGTATTCAGAAGTAGGAAGCATAGGAAAGAGAAGTAAGAGCAAGAGCAGTCCGCAAAGCAGCTGGTTGAAGCATGGCAATGGGAGAATACTTTAATGGATGTTGAATGGGAATTGGGATATGAACTGCTACTGGCGGATCTTTGCCTAGAATCGAAGCTGACCTTTAGCTAGCCGACCATGTGCCAGAAGTCTATACTGGCATTTCAATAGGTCAAGCAAGTCCGCTGGCAAGCCTGTAGGCTATTGGCTTCTTCCTATATCCCTGTTCGGGAAAGCTATTGATTCCATTACCGAACCAAAAAAGATTATTCCCTTAGTTCTACCTACCACCCTTTCACACTGTTTAAGGGGCAGCATCTATTGAGAGTGGATTTCAGGTGTTTAGATATTTCAAGCATAAGCAGTAGTTGAACTAGCATAATGAAAAAGCTAGCAAAAGGGCAGGCCCAGAGTCGGATTCGGCCAAATAAACAGAATGGCAAGCTTTATTACTATTCGAAAAATCCCATCGGTTCAAAACTAAATCCTAAACTTCGGAGTGGCAAGTAGCAGAAAGAGAAAGTCCAACTTAGGCCTCAGGCTTGAGAAGGGTCATCGTTCCCGTCTGTCCCATGTTTGTTGTATTTCTGCACTATAGGGGGAGCCCAACCCCACTAACGCCGTGTTTTAAGGTTACAACGAGCTGGCCTCTAAGAGACTAAGTTGAGAATAGTGCTCGCTATCTTTCCAGCCATAGGCATATCTACTTACTTATCTAGGATAAAGGGCTCTTTACTAATATAATATCATATGGGACACTTCCTTGAAGAAAGCCGTACTCCCTTCAGCTTTGAAGTAGATAAAGAAGTTAAGGCTAGTGGCATCAGCTATCGGCTATTAGTCTTTGTGACAGCTCCTCCTCAATATGTTTGATCCCTTTCCAAGCCTTCCTCTTTGTTAATGATTATGGGTCGCTCCTGTACTTTAGTTCGATACACTACTCTAAGGCCAGTTGCCTATACAGCATCTTTACTTTCTAGCAGAGTCCATTTTGGTAATCGCTACACCCTCTCTAGACAAACGATTTGATTCAAGCCACTCCACCACTGGTACAATAGCACCCTGCCTTAATAATGGCATAGGCACCTGGGCTTGACATGTTCAAGAAAAACCGTAGAGAGAGCGGGCTACACCTAGCTTAGCCTATCTTATATCCAATTCAAAAAGAGCTTTTTTGCTAATTTTCCTCTCTCTGTATAAAGTCAATCCCAGTGTTGGGCAGAGCCCATTGTCAAAGGATTGTTTCGCTGGAATGCTTGCTTGAATATAGCTACTCCCATTAAAAGGAATTTTTCACTCTATACGGTATGGCTACAGATGGAATGAAGAAGTCGGAAGCAGTTCATCGCCTGTGGGAGCTTGCTGATAGTGAGGAAGCCATAATCTATCTATCGGATTGTCTATTTGTCTATCAGTATAGTGAAGAGAGAATGGAAGAGACTCTCAATAGGGCAAGCACAAAATACCTCGTTCGAGTCCCCGAACGAAGGTGAGACCAACCTTATTATGATTAGCGAAGTCCTTTCCAACTCCGTCGAATGGTTTCACTCCTCTTTTCCCCTTCTGTCAGTTCCTTGACAGTCAGTCGACTCCCCTCCCTCAAAAGATTGTCGAACTTCACGGTTATTCATCCATATATGGGTAATCTCCGGTGGTCAAAGAAGAAAGGATCTCCATGAATGCATGAGGTCTTATACATTAGTCTGTCTTCAAATGCGGGAAGGGTAGACATTCAGTTCGATGAGGGCAGGTTCCTACTCAATAATTTAAATTGATTGATTAGGAAAGCTGGTTTCATAGCATTTGAAGCTTAAGTATCCGGAAAGAAGGAGGAATGAGGATGTCGATAAGAATAGACGATCTTAGACCTTATCTTAGCTTTTCAAATAAAGCAGGGGCTAGGTCTCTGTCCCGGATTCACTCATTCAAGGGTTTTAGATGGGATGGACAGAAGAGTTTTAACAGGCGAGTGACTTTAGGGTTCCACAGGTTCCAAAGGCTAAAAGTCGGAGTAGTTGATCCAGTAGTTCTAAATACATATAGAAGAATCCCGAATGTACAAGCATCCACAAATGTCGATTAATTCAAGCATGAGAGTGCAACAATTCTTTCCTTTGACACTGGTCCCGTAAACGAGTGAAAAATACCTTGTACAGTTTCCCCTTTCCCTTTCAGCCAGTCCTAGAGTTCAGTTCACTCGAAAGCGGGTAGCCATTAAGGAAAACGGATGTTTGATATTTTGTTTTAACCGGTTGCCCCACCCCTTATAGTAAGTACTGGTAAGAGGGAAATAGCGCTCCTGCCCTTTACCCAAACAGTTCAAGAATGGCAATCCACCTATTGGTGTGCTGCTGCCCTCAACCGACCTGATCGTCCCAATCCGGTTGTCTTCACTAAGAACAGATCCACAATCTCTTATCTAATGAATATGAAATTGCTATACAATATTCCTTTGCGTAGCTGCCCATTGCTAGAACTTCCAGCGCTAAGGTGGTTGTTGTGGTAAGGAAAGCAACTCCTCTTTCCGAAAAAGAGTGCCTGCCCGAGCTATCTTAAAGTAAAGCTTTCTAGGTTAGCTATAGGTAAAGTTCTCCCTAAGTCGGAGACACAGGCCGCTACTCCTTCGGAAACTGAGAATCCGCAAGGAAGGATAGGATACAGAATAAAGACCTAAAGTTGGTCGTCAGATGAAACCGAGAACCGAAAGATATCTGTCAAAGAGCGAGAGGGACTGACTAGACGGCTGTCAACCAGCTCTGAAGGTTGCAAAGCCTTTAGAGTGCCCCTGAACGGAAGGAAGGAAATATATTTAGAAATATTTTCTAGCTATCGTGGAAGGGGAGAGGAGAACATAAGTAACCATCAAACTATAGAACCTCACCTCAAACAAAGGCCCTCAGAAGAGCCTGAAGTAGAGAAACCTACAAATAAATAAAAGAATACCTGTCAAAAGCTTCACCTCAGTAAACCTTTGGAATAAAGATCGTCGAGCCGCCGGTAACTCCCAAGGTTCAGATACTCCGCGAAATACTATTGAGTGACCTGTCGAGCTGATCCGACACCAAGTGGGCCGCACCTCCGAGGACTCAATATGAAACAGAAAGGTGTTCCTTTAAGCCCTAAAGTCGTCCGCTTTCTCACCGGTCGTAGAATGTCATTTAAGAAAAAGGCTTCCCTAAATTTTCGTGGCCTCCGGATAGGGTTACCCCGGCACAACGAAGACTGGCCCCTTTGTTTCGGGGTACCGCCGTTGTCACGGAGCATGGGAAGGACGCGCGGTGATTACCCCAAAAACCTTCGCTTACTTGGAGGCATCTGGAGGCTCACGCAACACAACCGGTGAGCAGAGCCAAGCCCATCCATTACAGTCAGGAGACGCGTGGGCGTGACGTCCTGGAAGCGGACGTGTAAAGCATATCACTTATCCCGGTCACACCTTCCATCCATAGAAGGTAAGTTCAAAGCCTAATTATTTTCTTTTCTACTTATTCACATTCTCACTCGAATAAGACAAAAGCCTTCGAACTTACAGCCACTACCCCAAACATCTTTCTATGACACCCTGCCCGACATCGTCACGAGTAAGCCCCCTTTCTTTTTTTTATGTTTTTCAATTGCCTTTGTTTATTGTGAGTCCGTTTGACATATATGCCTTCACTCGGGCCTCAAAAAAGTAGAGAAATATTGAAGTGACATCTAAGCCTGTGGTCATAATGCCGCCTCCACGCAAGCCCTCGGTCACCGAGACGACCTCGTCCGCTCAGAAGGACACAACCTTGGCCAGCCTTCCGAGTTCTACCCCCGCTACCACAAATATCACAGCCCCTCGAGGGTACCTCCACTCCCCAACTGAGCAAAATGGAGAAAATTCGGTTGAGGCCTGGGAGATGAGGGAAAGGAGAGAGAAGAAAAGGGAAGGTTCTGCTGAGACTCAGGTCCCCATGCCGGAGCTCCCCGAACCTGAAGTGGAAGTCGAGAGGCTGCTCAGTGAGAAAAAGCGTCAGATGATTTGGACAGTTGTCGTGCTGGCGGAGCAGGGAGGCTACAGGGAAGGTTGGGGCAATGAGGAGCTAGACGAGTATCTGCAGAACCTCTACCCTATCGACTACATCTATCGCTGATCCAACTGAACATCCACTTGAAACGGTATAATCATCAGAACCGGCTGTAGCTTCATTGACTGAATGAACTGGTGCCTATACATTTCTATGCTCCTAGTGCTGGCTATAGCCGTGGGAGGTGGGGGCTCTCCCAAAAAGCATGCAACGACACAATCAATAGGTGAGCCCTTACCCGCACTCTGAGCAGGTGGGTATCGACAGACACAACGACTTAATCAACCGGATCCACCGAAGCTATTTCCTCTACACAGAATGAGGCTCCCGTTGAGAGATCTATTAGTTATTGGGCCACCTCTCCTGGCAAAGAAAGAAAGGCAGGTTCAGGCGATTGATCAAAAAAATATTTCCTTCCTTTTCTTTAAGGCAGAGCAATTGAATAAAGCGATGCGGAGCCTATAACATTTTGAATAAGCTATTTATTCTCCGCCCTTTTGAATATAAAACCTTCGGAATGATGGTAGTAGAGTAGTCGATCTGATCTCGCACGCGGGCAGATAGAAATGCCTATAGATAAGGTAGGCGAGGGTAGCTTTGCCGGCAAAAGGCATGTATGGTAGTCTTTTGTTTGATGATAACAGGAAGGGAAATTGACTGCAACCTTTTTTGGCTTATTGGCTATTGGGTGGGGGCAACAGGAGGAAGACAGCATGGGGCAAAGCAAAGGGCAGAGCTTCAAGTGACTTGTTAGGGCTGTCGAAGAGCAAAGAAAAAAGTCACTCGAAGCTCCTCTCCTTAGAGTCAAGTGGCTTTCAGCTCCTCGGGCGTTCCCTAGCCGAGCGGTCCTCGCCTGCATAACCAAGCAGATTAGCTCCCTCATTTTTTATTGTGCTGGCAGGCCTGGGCGAATGAGGTAGGGTTGGGAACGTCCGTCCCATGAAGCGCCAGGGAACCATGCATTACTCCTGGGCAGGGCTCTCACGTGTCCGGGATCCGATCAGATCTACCAGCGACCGGTTTACGGAACAAGGAGTTAAGCAAGGGCCAGGAGATTGATAAAAGAACCTGGCCGAAGTCAGTCTTGTGTTCAATTCCGCGGTTGGAAGGATTTCTTTCTGCCATCTATCTTTCCCTTCTCTCTCTTCTCTTAGCAAAGGTATGTTCAAGTCAAACTTTTTTTTGGCTTGCGGGCTCGGGGACGGCAGTCAGCTGCTTCCCTTGTAGTCGTGAGCTCGTTCTTGACAGATCTGATCCGGTGTTCATAATCTGGAGTAAAAGGATTCAAACCTTTGCATGCCAGTACCAAAAACTGATGCCTTACCACTTGGTTATACTCCATATGCCTGTTTTGGATGGTAGGAACGGGGAGAGGGGGAAGGGAGAAGTATGGGTCGAAGAACGAGCCGTGCAAGGACGCGGGGATATAGAAAGTAAGCAGCAAAGTTCTCCCCTTAGGACCGACTACAACAAGCTCGCGACTCCAATAGAAAGAAAGGGTAAGCTCTCTACTCTATTTGTTTGCAATGCTATGCCTATCAAAGTTGGCGAAGGCTTCAGTAACCTTAGACTCATTACGCTCTTCGACTGAACTCGTTGGCTCCGCGTCCACCGAAATTCGGTAACCTTTGTCACCGTCAGCATTTGGTACTCTCTCGATAGCTTCAATAGTTCACTGAAAGCTTTTGGTGTAATAAACCGCAAGCCTTTCAGAAAGAAAGATATAATATAATAATGAATTAATTAATATTAATTAACAAAAAAAGGGTTGGTTAAGAACTATTGACTGTAAACCATAGCAGTTACAGTCACTCAATGGAGATGTTCGCCTTTGTTTGGAATGAAGATGGATGAACATGCACTTGAGTCTGGAACTGATGAAATTCGGGGAAAACATGGAAGCGGTCACTATACTGGGGGGCTAGACATGACCGCTACTTAAGAAAAAAGTACCCTTGAAAAGACTAAAGGAACGGGGGAATGACTACCTGTAATAAAGCACAGGCTAATACAAGCCGACCAGAAGAAGCAAAGCTTAGATTACCAGATCCTGGACACAATCTTCCTAGAGATGGAGAGCCCCTTGCCTCGCGTTTTTGCACCTATCCTTCTTGCTTGCTTACCTATAGCTCTCTTGACTTAGTGACTCTTCCTCTTTTCTAGGTTTTTTTTCTGTGTGTTAAAACGATAGATTTTTCTTTTGCCAATGAATTGGATCCGCCCTGATTCGATCAATAATGGGATTCTTAGCTAGAGAAAGGATCTGTGACATGCACGCCCAACCCAACTCGATCGGTCGGTTGGCCCACCTAACAGATGATGAGATTCTCGATCGATTTGATCGAATTTCAAAAAGTCTTTCTCACTATTCAGAACAGTGGAGCTTTCGATCAAGATCTTCTCGCCTCACCCGTTTGGGCTCTCGCTCGAATCGGAACATTTATGCGTTGGTAGACTTTCGACTCAATCTAATAGCCTACCTATAGGGTGCCAATAAAAGATAATGTTTTCGCATGGGCTCATCATCTGATGCAGAACCGATGCGAGAGGGAGAAGCGGGGATTGATAGCATTCAAGCACCAGTGGAAAGGAAGGACTTCTTCCCTGCATTCATTCTTTTCCAAAAAGAGAAAATTAGTTTGGGCTGACATAGGCATAAAAGATTTGATTAAATGAATGCCACCTTGGTAGTTTTCAAACAAATCCAATGTTGGGCCAAGCCTTGCCAGCCGGTAATAGCCGAAGGCAAAAAAGGGGGAGATAGGGAAGAGGAGATTAAGGATAGTCACTCTACTCCATAGATAGTGCACACAGATTCTTCTTTCATTTTCCATTCCTTTAGGGTCGGAAACGCGGGCTGCTAGTGGGGCTGTGCCCATTCTCCCTCTTCTTCTGCTTTACAACCGGAATAAAGAACCTTAGAATTCAGCCTACGTATCGATGAAAGAAATGGATTTGAGAGGAGCTGAAAGCCACTTGACTAAGGAGAGGACCACTAGCTAGCAGATCAGAAAGAGTTGTATGGAATGTCCTACTCCTGCCTGAGCTTTCCAATCAACCAATCCCCTATTTCAGGGACATCTGTGTTAGGTAGGCCCAGGGATTACTGATTAGTCGAATGACCCCATCTCTCTGGCCTATCATTAGTTGGTCGATCCGGCTGGTGGCTCCTGTATCTCATGCCTCTCTGTGGGAGCCCCTTTTTAGACTAGTTTGCTGCTATGAGTCCCTAGAGTCGAATGAATAGTCAATAGAAGTCCCAATAGAAGTTTACTGGCCTGGATTTTCAATCGATGATCTATTGCTCCCTCTTAATAGCAGATGCCCATGCTTTGATACGAAAGGCCTATCCAGTGAAGAATCCCCAGGTATTCAGTGTCTGGTTCGATAGGAGCAGGAAGAGAGGACTCTTTTTTTCCTCCTCCCTTCAGTCTAGTTTGAACCCGTCCCAACAACGAACACCTTTCTACTGCAAGGTGAGGCTCTGCCCTTCCCCTAGAATCCACTCCGGATCTGAGGAGCAACTACACAAACTTCTTGAGCAGCCGAGATATTGAACAAGAAACATTTGAAATAATTCCTTGCCTCACCCTGAGAGGAGAGGGAAGGTCGATTTGACTCGAATCCTGGACCTGATCTTGAATCCTACATCGGTTAATGATCCGATGGGGGAAGTTTTTTTTTTCATCAATGCTGGCCAAGTCGAGGCTCGTCCATGCCCAATCTTAAGACGAGGTCGCCACCCCGCCTGCTTTAGTCTCAAATAGGGCGCAAATTGAGGTGAACATACTGGACCGAACCTCCCTACATCAAGAGCTTTTGGCTCTTCACAAGAGAGCACCAGGTCGTAACATCGGAAGACTGCGCCATTATTAGTTATTATAAAAATGATATAATTTCTTTGTATGCTTAGTCACCAGTGGCACAACCTACGGGCTAAGTAGCGCTTTAATGGGAGTATTTTTTTCCTCCGCGATAGTGTAATACCAAGACCAGTAAGAGAGAATGGACTTCATCCATTCGGACAAAACCCATGCCCCCCTAAACAGTCGTACTCTGACTAGGCTTCGAAAAACTTCGAGATCACCGAGTTTCTTGGGAATCGAGGCGTCAAGAGCCTAATCAGTTCCCCTCACCATACCTTGTTGATAAGAGGTTAAGTGTTTGCCAGTGGTTGTGCTTAACCAGATCCAAAAGGGGAGAGGACACACACCGTTTGGTGAGTGAAAGACGAGGAGATACCGATTCCAGTGTCTCCTAGGAGGCGCCATACGTCGAGTATACACCCAGTACCCAGCTTCCCGTAAACGATACGACAATGGAAGATTCTTAGGCATAATAGCCCTCATTACAGGAACAAGGGATATGGAACTAACTAAGGATCTTAACATGTGATAGGAGACAGGAAAAAAGTCCTTAGTCACTCCGCGTACGAAGAACCGCTTAGTAAACTCCAAAGCACCAACTAACGATAATAACGATTTGTCTAACGAAAATGGAACATTCAGTGGCAAAATTAGCTCGCGATAACGCTCAGCCACCCGCTCATCTCCGATGATGATATCATCGCCGAGGATAGGGTAGCGTGTAAAAGGAACTCCTGGATATACTTGGGCTGCAACGAACCAAATCACCAAATGGTGAGTAAATGCGAAAGCATGCCAGGCTCCATAAAAGCTTAACGGGGCTCCTATTACAAAACGAACTCTTCCTCGAGGAAGCCGACAACGAGATTTTCGAATCGTCAGAAAAGAGTAGTAGGCATACTTTAACAATAGTCTTGTCCACAAGCAAATCAATGTTCGGCAGCGAAAAATCATCTTTGGGAACTTGCTTTATTGAGATTTCAAAAATAGATGCATAAGCGAACACGTCCATCCCTCTTGGGCATGGGGACAATGTTTGAAATCCAATCAGAATAATCAACTGCCTTAGTGAAATCAGTATAATAGTAACAAGACAGCTGAAGAGAGGATGACGTAGACAAGAATCAACCTCTTCCGGTGAGGTTTTGATGTATTGTAGAATCCGAAAAGCAGCTTCTAAATGAGATGATCTCGGCTTGTCTATATAAAAATCGGCTGATCACTCCCTCATATGTTGTAAGTGTAAGCAATGTCTGGGCGATAATTAGTCAGGTAAAAAAGAGTCCCAACAAGTCTCCTTGCAAGTAGATGGGTCATCCAATAGTTCTCCGGCATCTGAGGCTAATTTTAGATCTTATTCTGGTTTGCATGCAGAAAGACCAGCTTTTGAAAATAAATCCAATGAATACTTGCACTGGGTTGCATAACTGTTTGAGACCTCATCACTTTAATCTCCAGAAGAGAATTTGAGTCTCCTAAATCTTTCATATAAAACTGGGTTCTTAATATTCTCTTAAGCTCATTTATCGAAGCTAAGTCATTACTAGAGAAAGCAATGTCATCCACGTAAAGCAGAAGAAGGACAATACCTGATGTCAACCTCCTTCTAAACATTGAATGATCCGATTTACTTATTTGAAAAATGGCTCGTTCCTCTACTCCTATTTCGGCTCTTATACATATTGTTGTCACCTTTCAAACCAAGCTCTTGGTTCCTGCTTTAGCTTGCCGGAGGCCTTAACATAAATCGCTTTCTTGAGCTTGCATACCAAGTTAGGATTCCAAAGAGAAGAGAAGCCTGGAGTTGGAGGAGGCTGAATAGAAACTTATTCTTGCCCCCTTCCCTTATGTTGTTGAAAAGCATTCTATTTTTCACGTCAAATTGAAATAAGGCCACCTTTTGATTGTAGCCAAGGCAAGAATGCCACGAATGGTGTTTAGCAACCCGAAGCAAATGTTTTCCCTATCTCTAAAGGGGTTCGACTCAATATTCTTGAAGGAATCCTTTAGCTACAAATCTAGCCTTGGATCTATCTACCGAGCTATCTACTTTATGCTTGATCTTGTAAATTCACTTGCAGCCAATGTCTTCTTTCCTTGCAGGCAATGAGACTAAGTATTATTATTTTTGTCCCGGGCATTGATTTCTTCCTGTATAGCATCTCTCCAGCAAGAATGATTGGAGGCTTCAGCAAATGATTCAGGTTCATGAGAAGATTGAACTGAGATGAGGTAAGATCGATCTTTTGGGGAAAATGATTCATAAGCGTTCAACAGGATAATAAACTTGAGAGGATCGACGAATCTGAGAGCCGGATCCAGAATTAGAGGAAGCGACTGGAGAGGAAGCAACTGGGCTAGACTGTTGATCTTCTAGAGTAGCCTGACCCTGGGAAAGAGATTGTAATCACCGCCGAGAATAAACATGTTGTGCCGAGTGACAGGAATCCTCTGAGGTTAGCTGAACAGGCTGACAATCGGCAGAAAATGCTAAGCAAAGCTGCTGGCCTGAAGAGTGAGACTAATCCGTAACATCAACTGAAGAAGAATGAGGTTTGAGTAGAAGAACAGGAAAAGGCCGCAATAAATCTTCATCAACATTGTCCCCCAGAGCTGATTAATTAGGTTAAGGAAAATATGAGGCGACCCTATTAAAGAGAGCATTAAGGATACATCGACTCTGTTGGATTTCACATCAAAGCATATATATACCCGGACTGAGCATATCTAAGAAAGACACAAGTGGTCGCCTTGGGGACAATTTTACTCTTAACTGCGCAGGAATATGAACTCCTTACGAGAATGAAATGACGCCCCAGCTTGACTCGAGACCAAGACTCCTTACAACTTGTACCAACAGCGGCATTGAGCGGCCAGAGATTGATTGAAAAGGCATGCCCAGGCAGCCCTCTACCCCTTAACTGCCTATCTACTCGTGTTTGTAGCTCGATCAGATGTCAAGACTGTGGTCCGGCGGAAAAATAGAAGTCGTCCGTATCAAGTGATACGTGAATTTCTTAGTAGTGCTTTGCCACTACCCTAGCTGGCGGAAATAGCTTAATGGTAGAGCATAGCCTTGCCAAGGCTGAGCTTGAGGGTTCAAGTCCCTCCTTCCGCTCTTTTGGTTCATCGTTTAGTGGTAACAAGTTCCGTGCATAAGCCACTTTAGAGATAGGGGCGAGCAGCAAGCAGCCCCTTGTATAGGGTGGAAAACCTATCTGACTAATAAGAGGAAAGGGGCAAGCCAAAACTTACTCCTAACAAGTTGCTGGCTTTTCGTCAGCCATTGCGCGCTAGCGCGCTAGCCTTTTCCCAACCTAGAAAAGGGGCTGCTAGTTGTAGCACGCTGTGTACTAGTGAATAAGAAAAGCAAATTGAGATTACTAATGACGGATGGAGGTTGAGGTTAGAACATGTTCGGTGCCTCGCCCTTCTCTCCTTCGCTGTAGACTGAAAATGATGGGAATGCTATCGATAAAGAAGAGGCATAAACATCGCCTCACGATCCAATCCATCTTCCATGGCCTCCCCAACACACTCTTGATACGAAAGCTCCCACCATAGAGAAGAGATCAAAAGTATGGGTCCCCTCGATCACCCTCCTTTGAACCTGAACTGGTCGAGAGAGATGAACCCGCACCACATTTTTTCGAATCGAAACCCCCAACTAAAGATGGAATTCCAGAACCTAAACAACTCAGTTGAGAGCTCCGTGACTGGTTCAAGGGAAGGTCAACCAATGGTTGATAGGCCATTCCCTCCCTATCCCTCTCTTGATCCCTCATTCCACTAATCTGTTGTTACTAATTAATTCAAGGCATAGACTCTCCATTTCTTTATTTTATTAGCGCAGGTGTTCGTCAACGATGAAAGCTGCTGAACTTCAGACTCGAGTGGAGAAAGAGGGCTAGGCCCCCGGAGTGCTTTCATGGGCTGGGCAAGATGGGTGGATTATAGAGCTAGGGTAGGGCCAAATCGAAGGCAAGATATAGGCAATAAGACTTTAAGCACACCTGAGCGCCTTTGCCCATAGAGAATACTGGGGACGGAAGTCTCTAGGGGGGAGGTTATGGAGCAAGTCTCCCATTGCTTTCGCAAACCAGTAGGGACAACCTCCCCAAAAAAGGAGTTTTCCACACGGCAATCTTTATTTGAAATATGAGCCGCTAAATTTTTTCCATTTTGAATGTATTTACCCCTATGAACCTGATGCATACAAGTATTTCTATTTGTTGGAAGGCTTATACATAATACATAACCAAAGGAATGCTAATAGTGTATCCAATACTTGATAAAACGATTTTTTCTGGTAAAAAAATGATCTTTCCCTTGTGTTCGGCTATAGCGGAAACCCCCAAATCTAGAGCTTATGGTCTTAAGTTCCAACCTAGTTCCAAC
Organism: Nicotiana noctiflora; assembly: GCA_032618575.1. NCBI lineage: Eukaryota > Viridiplantae > Streptophyta > Magnoliopsida > Solanales > Solanaceae > Nicotiana > Nicotiana noctiflora. The sequence continues at coordinate 785,288 of JASVEL010007604.1, forward strand.
AATGCACTTCTCAGCACATCATCGGTAGGGTAAAGCGTAACTGTTTGACACTGTATACTAAATACAACAAGCCCGATTTGCATCATTATGCTCAATAAAAGGAATGAGGGAAGCTAAAATAAAAAATATTGGAAGGAAGGGAAAATTGGAAGATGAATCTTTTCCCCGGAGCTGGAACAACTTGTTCTTCCTGACCCGATTCAACGCCAAAAAATTTCTTGTCCCTACCATAAAGTAATCATATTTCCTGTAGAAAGCATCTGTTCCTTGGTCTCTAGGATATTTCATAAAACTCTGTACGGATCCTCAATCACCAATCCTTGCATGAACATGGGTTGTGCTCGAGAGGATATGAATCGATTGGACCTGCCAATCGAATGAATCGTAACACTCGTAATGATCGACTTTACGAAGACTCCATTTGATTCTAGAAGCTCTTAGTGAATTTGGGGGCATGCCCGCCGGCCCCTGACCTGCCTCCGATTATTGAAAGTGAATTTGTTTTCAATTATCCTAAGCCGCCCTATCATTCATTGGTTAGGGTTAGGGAAAAAAGCTAGCTGGAAGAAATCTTTTCTTCTTAGTGAAAGTTAAAGGCCCTAGTATAGTGGGAGTGTGGTGCGTGCTCTCTTTATTTTGTAGATGCGCACCTGGGAAGGGAAGCCAGAATTTTTTGATGTAGATCGATCAATCCTGCCCTGTTCAAGTGATTTCCCCGAGCCAAACGAGATTGGAGATCGCCTTAATGATTGTTCGTAATGGGCCTAACATTTAACTTACGTATGTCATGTAGTTTTTGTTTTTGTACCTTTGCCGTCACTCATCCCCTCTCCCACCTTTTATATCTATCATTAGAAGTAGGGCTGGTGGCGTACCTCACTGAGCTATCTATCGCGAAGCTATCGCCCGGTTCAACCAACCGTCTGTCCTGGTGTCTTTGCTATGGATTTGACCGCTTCTCATCGTTAATTCGGGTTCACCTTGGCCCTCGCCCCAGAGTTCTTATGAAGACTCTGGTGGTGCATGTCTATGATAGGGCCCCCCATAAGTGCCAAAGATCGGTGATGTTGTCATGATAAGTGTGGGAAGTCGATAGTGTACTCGATGATTGAAGGACCTATCGACTTGCATTAACTTCCCGAGGCTAGTAGGGGGAACTTTAATGTAATTGCGGATCCATTAGAAAAAACTTCGGGGCCGGCCTCCTGACTTCAATGCCTTTATTGAAGTGATGAGCTTTGAATATATGATTTTCTCGTTTGGATTATTTGATTGGGCTTTCAATGACACCAAATTGACTTGGAGGAATAATCAAACCGGTCAACATTGTATCTGGGCCAGACTAGATAGAATCCTTTTGAATAGGGACTACCCGCTTCTATATAAAAGCCGTTTTGCTTCCACCAGAGTTGACCATTTGCCTAGAGTATCCTCTGATCTCTCTCCTCTAGTAATCTTCTTAGAAGATTATAATACTCGCAGGCCTAGGGTCTTTCGTTTCCAAAGAATGTGGATTCGGCATTCTGATTTTCACATTGATCTCAACCATGCTCGGGAAATCCTTTTCAAGTCTTCTCCAAGAAGATTGACTCGAAAAACAAAGCATTGAATTGGCGAACTATTTCAGAATATAAAAATGACGAAAACGAAGAAGGCCAATTTGCTCTTGAACAGAGTTGGTCTGCTGATAAGAAAATTCCGTCAGATTCGGCAAAGAGTAATCTTGAAAAACTTCTGCTTTACGAAGAAAGATAGAGAATAAGCACCTTGAACCAAATTCAGAACTTGCCTCTGTATGGCAGGAAGCTCTCAATTTATTTCATACATTAATTTCTTCTCAAGGTTCGGTGCTTGAAGATGAGATCCTTGAGACCATCCCCTCTCTAGTCACAGAGGAAGATAATAAGATGCTTACGAGCCCTCCTAATATGGAAGAAGTTCAAAAGGTAATTTTGAGCATGTCGGCGCGCACTAACCCAAAAAAAGGTCTCTACTATCCTTTAAAGCCTGATGCCTTTCCGGTTTCTTTTTATATAGAAAATATTGTTGGGATTTCAGAAACTTCCAGCTGGTCATCTTATTTCTTCGTCGAAGATGCGATGCCCCGTTCCATCAATGCTACTTTCCTTGCTTTGATTCCTAATATTTTTATCAAGGACTACCTCTATTTGAATCTAAAAAAAAATTCTCATTTACTGGATAGAGTATAAAATAAAGTTGTAGGAGATGAAAGCATTGTTATCAAGTGGAGGGCGGATAATTTTGCAAACATGTTCTTTTCTCGATGCCTATACACCTTCTTGCAGGGATTCCAGTTTCAAAGGGAGTTCTTGATCAGTTGGAAAAAATGTTAGCTAACTTTTGGTTAGACGGTGATGAAGACAATAGAAAGCTTCATTGGATATTTTTTGATACTATGTGCCTACCTATTCAGGAAGGGGTTTTGGGTCCTAGTAGTACAGGACATTTTCAAGAGCTTTCAAAAGCTTTTTGTATGAAGTTTACCTGGTCAATAAGGGGGGGTATTTTCAATGAGAAGAATATCAGAGAGCTAGGGGTGGAACCAGAAATTAGTGCTAGCTCCATTTCTAATCCACCATTTTGAGCCCTTAAGTATTGGTGGGGTTGCCTGAAAATAGAACTGATTTCACTCTAAGTCCTGACAACCAGGTTTGGAAGCAGCAAACCATAAGGGCTTTCAGATAGTTTCTTTTGAAAAAAGCACTCCAAAGTATGACTCCCTCTTATTGACCAGGCCAACTACTTTACTAGTTATTTCTCCAAAATCATAGATGTGCTTGACGCACATGGAAACTGCTTTTTCAATGATATCGAAGCATTTTTGCCTCACAGAGTGGTTTATGATATTAGGAATATTGGTATATTCACATATCATCAGGAGGACAGGGGGATATGGAAAAAGAATCGTAGTGAGTCATTTATTCTCAAAGCTGGTTGGGAATCGAACGGGCATTCAAGCTTGGACTCAATTTGTCTGGGATAAACCCATTCCTACAATAATTAGCATTTTTGCGTGGAAGCTCTTATTTGACTTTGTATGCGGGGATTTCAAAATTAGTTAAGGGAATAAATTCAGACGAAAGGTATAAGATTAGCAAGGAAATGCTTGTGCTATTCGGGGCATGATAAATAAAGTATTGGTCACCTCTTCATCAAGAGTGAGCTTGCTATGGAGGTTTGGAACCATTTTGATCGCCTTTTCAATATAAGATCCTTCCAAACGGATTCCATACAGTCCCGGCGGTTTAACAGATCTCGCAGGAAATCCTAAGTTGCCTACGTCACGTCTATGCTTGCTATTTTTTCAGTTTAGGAACTGTGGAAGGAAGGCAATAGCAGTAAATTAGAAATCCCAATATCTCAACCGGCTGCTATTATTCAACAAATTACGGACTGGCTGAAAGACTGTTCTCAGCTTCTTGACATCGAATCATCTTGGACGTTTACTAATTCTATTCTTCTGGATGCGCTATACATTCATCAAGCTCGTAAACTCGCAATTGACTACAAAATCATTGTTCATTGCTTCAATGAAAATAAAGAAACCCCTAAAATTACCCATACCTAGACTCATGGTGGAGCTTCATTTCATCCAAATTCTCGGCTAGCCATTTCAAAATTGTCTATACATTTAGAGAAAACATCAAAGTGGGAGACTCTTTAGCTAACTTTGGCTGCGATTCTCAGATTGACTATAGGTTTTCCTCTACAGTAGATCTTCCTCAACAAATTTAGGTTTTTTCTCTCAAAAAAGTGGTCTTATTAAATATCATACTTGTTTGGCTTTGTTCACTTTCATTTTATTAGCAGTGAAGCGCTGCAGATCCTAGCAGAGTATCATGAATGAAGGCCTAAGTGATGCTCATCAGTGTCGGGACAACGCCAAAAAACAAATAGATAGGTGGTTTAGTATAGTTTTAAGTAAATATCAAAAAAAGAGTTTGTTAATTATATACCATATTTTGATGGTTGAGTGAGGAGAAAAGAATCCCAGTGTATGGTCCTAATTTAAACACGCCACCTACACGACTCACTACATAGGTTTAAGGAATGCAGGATAATATGGTTCCTCATCCCTCGATATAAAGAAGTTTAAAAGGCAAGAATGATAAGCATTCGAGCCTCTAAAGCAAAATTAATGTGTCCTCTTGGATAAGAAGACCTAAAACACCAGTCAAGGGAAGAAGGGCGGTAACAAAAGGGTATCTTTCTTTTTCAGTTGAGTCTGCGCATGAATGATCCACTTGCCGCCGCTGACGTGACCATCTCCAAAAGATATGCCTCAATCTGTGGCAGATCAACTATAGGGGGAATGTGTTGGGAGACGACCTCCTGCCGCGGTAGTATGAGCCTTCCCTTTCCTTGATGTTACACAAGATGCGCTATGGGGGGTAGTACGAGGTGACTGATAGCATTCCATTATAAGAATCGAAAGAGATGTTAAAAAGAACAACCAGGGAGACTTGGGGATCTAGATCAGGTCTTTCTTGTATATCCCTCGTGTCGAGAGCAACTTCCTCGAATATCAACGCAGGGAGCTGCGAGGAGAGGACTTCCAGGGCTCGATCTACGGCTGCGTCCCGTGGTTTGGTAGAATAGACACTTCCAAGGATAGTCTACACACACAAACCCAATCTCGTTTTCATAGGGTTATGGTGGCACTATGTTTAAATTTACTTCCCCTTCCCCTTCAACCTGCCCCAAATCCCTATATATATTATCAAATAGAAGAGTCAAATATAAGAAATGTAGTAATCATACCCATTGTGAGAGGCATCTTCCACTTTGTAATTGAAGGGTTCTAAACCTCGCTTCGTCACTCAGTCCCTTGCTTCTTCCCTCCTCTTTTTCCTTTCCGGCTCTTTATACCAATGTGATTTATATCCAGGTGCATATTTCAATTACGTCTTCCATGATTCTTAGATCTAGAGGTAGCGCCGGTCCATCAATAGCAGCATCCCTTCCTCTCACACCTGGTCTAGTATCTCTTAGGTCGATATCCAGTAGCTCCAGTAGCAGTAGAGGGAGAAGATCGGTAGTAGAAGGTAACGAACTAGAGGCTCAGAGAGAGATCAGAAACAAAACTCGGCAAGGCAAGGAGAAGGCGGAACCCAGGTGCTATACTAAACTTGGCATTACCTGGCACCGCACGACTCAGGCAGACTCTCTACCCGTGCGCGTGCCTATTTCTCTTTAGGAGGTATCAGAGTGGAGTTTTGGGTAAAAACCTTTCGATTTCTGCTAATTCTCTTCTTGTTGTACCATGTACATGACGATAGCAGTGGAGTGATGTCAGCGGCGGCTGTTGTTAAGGAAACACTCAAGGATCGAGTGACCCAACTTGATGGCAAAGTCGACCATTTGGACGGACAAGTGTAGACTATGGCAGAAAGGCAGGGGAATCCGGAATCGTTGGTCACCAGACGCTCGCTAATGAGTACCATGTCTTCCTACAGAAGTCGAGGCGTCTTCATGGGGCCTCAACGATCCCGGTGGCGAAGTCCAAAGCATGACGGACGGGGTCAAATTGAGGAGCTTGCTGTGGAGATAGGTTTCCGGTTCGTGAACCGAATGTCTCACCTGGCGACTCTAGACTTGAGTCCCGGAACCATAGCTATTCAACGGGATTCGAAATGCCAAGGCTCGAAGACATCTGGGACATGGAACAGTACTTTAAGAATGTTCATGCCCCTTTTGACGACCAAGGCACAATGGCAACAATCTATCCCTCTGGGATGCGAAGAATATTTGAAATGACTTTCGAACCATCACACGGATTCCGACCCAACTACCATAAGAACAGAATGGCAGGGCAAAAAATGATTCTATGCGCAGACGTGAAAGCTCTATCAATAGAAAGATTCTAGCTTATTTTTATTTAGAGAGGAATGATTCCCTCGTCTGAGAACCGCCATTCACATACTATTCCTCCCCACTAAAAGAGCATTTGAGAATTTCGAGAACCTAAACAAAAATGCAGAAGTGAGCGTACCCTAAGGCTCTCCTCTCTCCCCATTTTTTAGCCAACACCATCAACCGCATTTTTCACTGGGTCAAAGCCTAAAATCTGATGAATAGAAGGAAATGAGATCAGAAAAATAGGCAAACGACTTGACTATAGTATAGGTCGGATGTTTCCGTGAGTAGTAACCAACAGATCTCCCCTTATTTTGGGAAAGCTGGTGGCCGCGTGTGAATTCTTTCAAGGCAAAGGGCAGCCTGATTCGACATTCTTGTTTACTCTGATCCGGTCGAGGTGGTTTTTGTTTACCAGCATGTAGGTGTTCTAAATTCCTATGACCGAGTCTTTCTGGCCCCTGTGAACATCTTTTCTTAATGTATTAAAGAGGGCCTCTCTAACCGGTGAAAAGTGGTGGGTGTCTACTAACGGCCATTCCTAGCTCGGCTCCGATAACACAATTTCGGGAGGAGTCGGTAGTTGGGCACCGGATCCCTTCGGACCTGGAGAATGTGTGATGCTGGGTCGGGGTTTGGTGAACCAACAGGTCACTCCTCTAGTTGAAGTATCGGGCCCCTTTTTCGTTGCCTAGGTTACACCTTCGGAATACCCCATAAGGGAATTTTTTCTAGTCCCCCCAATCTTTACTTTACGCCACGCTGACTCCCCTTTCGTCATAAGGCGTGGAATTAGACCAAGGGGAATCTCTATAGGAACTAGTCCCTTATATTTCGCACATAGGAGATCGAGACACAGCCCCAGAGCTATGGGGAACGATGTAGATCGATCGCCCTAGATAGACAACTACATAGAGGGTCTCTACTAGTCTATATATTCTTTGATTTCGTTCCCCCCATAAGAAAAATATTACAACCTATGAGGTCTGCAAGTTTCACATCTAAGTAATACCCGATTCGATACTTTACGATATAGATAGATAGATATATATTTCTAAAGAACATTCTAAGAAAAGATATTAATAGATATCGGTAGTTGTCCGGTCATACCCAAACAATAATATTCCAAAGGGAAATGCACCTAAGATCAAATATTTCTAGCCGGCTTCCGTAGAAAATTCAGACTTTCTTTTTGAAGCTGCGATCACATAAAAACATAAACTTCGAGGCTCAATAGCTAAATACATGGCAATTGAATCATAAGCCAAGATCATAAAGAGCATACCGCAAGTAGGAAGTGGAATTAATACAATGGATTCAAAAGCATCAAACCTCTCTAGTTCGAAAGAATTGAAACACATCGAAATGGTACCTGCCGTACTTAATAATAGAAGGATTTGGCAGAAATATGTAAAATTGTCCATCCTAAAAAGATTATTCCAGAATAAATGGGTAGGAGAGGTGCACCAGCGGCGAGAAGAAGCAAGGTTATTAGATACCTCAGGAAAGCCCGGCCAGAACCACACATGCAAGTTTCCCTACATGTTTCTCGTCCGTGATAACTTCTTTAGATTTACGTGAACTAGCGGATCGATCACTAAGTGGGGATGCTCCCTCCAGTATGAGCGAACCCTTTCGGAACTGGTTAAGAATGGGCGGCACTATCCCAGCCCGGATCCAGCCAGGTTCTATTGATTATGGCCCCTTCCCAACAGTTGTACCTTGTCTTGGGGCGTCTTTGGCTTTACGTTAGAAAGCTCGCCGTAGAAAGCCAGGTGCCGTAGGTAAGCTCTATTTGGCCCGAAGCATTGATTTCCTATAATGAATATGCTGGCTCTATCTCTCAATTACCTATCATGTGCTCGAGAAGGTCCCTCAGTTCCTCGGCAGCACCTCAAGGTGCACTTATTTGTCTTACATGAGACGAGGGCTATTCCCCACTCCATGGCAGGACACCTTTCGCTAATCCATTCCGCCCGTCCAGACGCGACGCCTCACCTGCACAGGTACCTACATAGTGTAGTCTCGGTCACACATTCAACATAGCGTTCGAACTCATGTGCCTTCCAGAACCAGGGGTATTCGAGCCTGCTGCGTACGATTAGCCAGCCTTGTTGTGGCAAAAGGATTAGACATTCCCCCATGCTATGGTTCACTGTGATCCAAACCCGGTGTCGCTTTAGGTTAGGGAGCTGGACGATAATAGCTCCTCCGCATCCCAAAGCGCACTGCCCTCAAAGGCGCGCAACATTACGTAATCCAAGCCAACCCACATTACTGACTAACGGTAGATAATCATATTTCTTAGAGGTACTAAATACAACTCCATCAATGAGAAAAATGAAGGTTGCATTAAAGATAAAGATCTCTGGGGAAACCGCTAAAAAAAGATTGAACATGTTGGAGGATCCGAACGAATTCTGCTTTCATTTCCCCCAAATGGATCACTGAGTTACTTACGTTACGATCTTCAGCAGGCAGGCTACACTCTAGGAGGCTAGGAAGGCTCGCTAGACCAGCAGCTAGACCAAGAATGAATGTGTAATGATGGTGATTCCACACTAGGCTCAATAAATAATTGAATGTAGAGAGGGGATCCTAAACAAAAAAGGAGTCCATGACCCCTTTTTAGAGCGTATAAGGGGAGGTCGAATTCCAAACCTTTTCTCTCGGGTATACCCATTACCAAAACATATACGTCACTTTGGGACACACACGCATAGTCGTCGCGCGTGGCTAAAGGTCAACCAAAAAAAAGAGCTCAAACTCTTTTTTTTTAGTTCCACTGAGAAAGTCTTTTCTTATAAAAGACGCCACTCTACGAGGGAAGATGCAGATAAAAGGCCAATAGCCTGATGTCAGCTTCTAAGGCATAAGCTTTAAATCTATCAACGAATAATAAACATTTCATAAGAAAAGAAAAATATTTTCTTTAAATCTCAAATAAAGGTATAGGTGAAATTTGGAACAGTCATTTCAATCTTTTTCTTCCAATTCTAAGATAGAAAAATCCTAAAAAATCCGTCAATAAATGACAAACTCCAATATACAGATGATAGGACAGGGCTAAGGCAGTAATCTCGATGGAGATTAGGATGAGCTTTTATGAATAAAATAAGAATTGGTAGAAATTCTCATAGGTGAAGCAAATCAAACCAACTTTCAGACAAAGAAGATAAAACAAGAAAAGTATAGTGGCTAGAAAAGCTCCGGAGATTCTATGGGAAATTGAAAACGTCGAAGTAAGCTGTGGCTTATAAATAGGAAGATGAGGAGATAAGGGGCGAAGGATATTCATGATATTCGGAAAGATTTATGTTCATTCGCTCTGCTCGCAGAGCGGTATACCGAAAAAAAGAAGCGACTACCTTACTTAAGCAATTCTTCTTATTCTTATTCTTTCTTAGTTGAAGTTCCTATATTGGTTTTTTCTTTCTTTTATGAATGTTATAAATCCTAATTCTTTGGTGGCGGACCTCTTTGATTGTTCGACCGTTATCGCCCGTCTAACTCAACTATTCGACTGTACGACTATTGTGATTGCGAGAGAAAGGAGGGATGGCACCTTCCTTTACCATCTGGCAGTTGAAAATAAAAGTGCTTCCAGGTACACGACTGTTAGGCTCATCCAAGGCGTATTTACGGAAGTAGCAGGGAACTTGACCGTCAAGTTTGAAAAAAGTTGGCCAAGCCTGTGTCACTTTGTTAACGTCAGGAGAAAGGGAGATCAAAGAAGTATGGGGCCGATACGCGTAGGATCAAATCATAGAGATAGCGGATTTTAAGAGGCAGAAGAAAAGGAACCTCGGCGACCCAGAGATCGCGGAGTCTGTGCCCGTGCCAAAAGTGAAGAAGCTTTCCTCTCCTTTCAGTCGAGCATGCCCGCCCTTTAGCACTTCCCTTCTCTTACTCTAGGGATTTTCTTCTCTACTTCTCTAAGGAAAGTGTGATAACATCCGTTTCCACCGCTAAAAAGCAATAGGCATGGTCGTATGCAATATATTTACCCAACTATGAGTCGGGGTCGAATCCCACAGAGAACAATATGTAGGCGATTAGGAATGCAAGAAAATTATCACTAGTCGCGCTAAGCCAAACACTTGAGATTTTAGGTTTTGGAAAATGATTATATCTAAATGCAAAAATGTAAACTAACCTAGAAAGCAAATTAAAATGATCAATGGCTACAAGTATGAATGCATCGGGAATTACACTCGAGTAACGATCCAATGTATTCCACGATTTTACAAATATGAGTGAGTTTATGTTAATTAGCCACGGATAATAATTCTTAATTAGCTTCTTCCGAAGACTAACAAGACTTCCTAATTGAATTATCCCTAATCACAATTAGAAGATTAAGCACACCCGATAGGCTACAAATAGTCAATCCTATCACTAGGTTGAATCTATAAAGTGAGGGTTAACGCCTCAAGTTCTTGTTAATTAATCTATCCCAACTCCGTATTATCTTTCCCAAAATTAATTCAAAGTAAATGGGCGAGTCCTAGAGTTAGCTAATCTTTTTGGAAACATTAAAGAACAAGAATAATTAAAGTAACAATAACTCAATTCATAAATATACAAAAATCATTCAATATATAAGCACAACAAGGTATTTAATCCACACTTTAAATATGAATATTCCCATAAACAAGATTCAAGTGTTGGAAATAAATACTACACACTTAGATATACAATACAAAGCAAGGAAATGAAGAAATAAACATAAATGGGTAAGAAATCCTTAACCACAAGCTTTAATCTTCAAGACCCAAGTGTGTGTACAAAACCCTAGCCTTCAAACTTGTTCTCTCTAAGACAAAAATATGCTCAAGATGCCAAAAATGATAAAAAATGAAGATGATCGGGTATTAAATGAATTGGGGATGAATAGGTGTGAAATTCCATAATAGCCCATGACTGAAGCCCGTACTTCGCAATTGCGAAAAAAGTTCGTAATTACCAAATATGCCCAGATAAGCCTATGTTCGCAATTCCCAACAAAACTTCGCATTTGCGAAGTTGGCCTTAATTACACAGTGTTCGCAATTGCGAACATATTCTCGCATTTGCGAAGCTTCCCCTTTTACTGCAAAGTTCGCATTTGCGAACTATCCTTCGCAATTGCGAAGAATTCCAATCCCTGCTAATGTCGCAATTGCGAACAATTGTTCGCAATTGCGAAGGTATCCTCTTTAATCCTGTCTTCGCATTTACCATGAATATTTCGCATTTGCGAAGCATGAATACACTGCCCAACTTTTCTTCTCTTTTTGGCTTCTTTTACCTTGTTTTCACTTGGTTTCTTCATCATTACTTCTAAATCACATTCAATCCTGTAGAATAGAAGTAAATAACATTAAATACATGATTTTATCACTTCAAACATAGCAAATGTCGACATTTAAATGCAAGGTAAGTTGGTATTTTACCAACTTATCACATCCTCAAACTTGAACTATTGCTTGTCCTCAACCAATGGAAACGATAAAATCTCCTCACAAGTGACTAAATCAACCTCATATCCTCAACACACCAAGCCAATTAAAAAGAAAGTCTACTTTAGTTACAAAAACATGACTTCGATTGGTACCAACAATTAATCCAAAGCATATGAATTATTGAGAATTTCACATAAACTTCATTATACTTCAATTGCTCAAACACTAATGCAAATCAAAGTAGCAACCAAGTCATGACACTAAAGCTTCAAAATTTTCCTCTATATCACAATCAACTTTCTTTAGTCATTCTTATCAATTGAAAATGAGATTAGATTCACAACTAAATTTTCATGTGCCCTTACCTTCAAGAGAGGATCCCACACTCATAAATCTCAATTTAAATTAAAATTTGGATATCAAATGGAAAGAATTAACTCACTCTCAAAAAGATGTTCAAATGCATACAAGTAGTACCATAGGCTTGCCCTTTATGTATTCCTCCACTAATGTAGACAACTTGATTCAAAATCAATTAGGACTTAAAAGGTTGTAGTTTAGGCATTTGGTTAAGGTAAGACAAAATTTTGGTTAAAGTGACTTAGAACTTCCCAAAGCACTACAATATCAAAATTAAATTCTACTTCCTTCAAAGATATTTTCCACCCTTGTTTCACTTTTCAATCCACACCTAATTTTTTATTTACAACTTTTATCAATATATTATATATATATATATATATATATATATATATATATATATATATATATATATATATATATATATTTTTTTTTTTTTTTTTTTTTTTCACAATCCAATTCACCAATTCTTTTACATATCTTTCACCTTCTCAAATCAATTCCATATCACAACTTTCCCAACTTTCACCCCCAAACTTTGGCTTTTAGCCCACATAACACTTTCAATGTACTTTAGGGAAGTGGGGTGCCAAAAGATATATCATTTAGGAACAAATGGTTTAAGCATGTAAGATGGTTGCCAAAGAATAAGGTTAAAGGCTCAAAATTGGTTGACTAGGGAAAATATTTAAGGGTAGGAAATATAAAATATACCAACGATCCAAGAAAAGCCTAATATCATTTTTTAAATTAAGTTAGTCAATAATTTCGCCTCAAAACACATTCCGGCAAGTTCTAGACCACAAGTACTACAAAAGAACCTACAAATAAATCTCACCACACCGGCACATGAAAACTCAAATGGAATACAAATCCAAAATCCAATTAACACAAATGACTTAAGAAGGTTATATAGCATACAAGAAGCTATTTAGTGAATTAAAGAGCCAAAAATTGAATCTAAAAGGTCATGACATTTTCTTACTTAAATTCTTATCTTTTTCACCAACCAAATATTTATATGCATTGGTTTAAAATATGTTGGTACCAAGCAAGTCATATTTTTATAAATGGGCACCAATCTCAACTCAAACCATTTATTTACCCAAATTAACAAAAACTAAATCTAACCACAAAACTAACTCCCTATAATTTATTTCAATAATTAACCGGTTCAAGAAAAGAAAAAAAATTATTGCATCCTTTGAAAAAGAACCGTGGTATAAAGAAAACCAAGGATATCGCCACTAATATCAAATATAACAAAACAAAAAAAATAATATGGAAAAAGAAAATAAACAACAAAAATAATGAAGAAGCTAATGAAAATCACATACTAAACATAATATTTTCATTATACTAATACCACACATGATAAAAAAAATAATAGTACTAATCTGCCAAATATAAAAAAAACTAAAATATAACTATATCATTTCTAGAAGAAGCTACCCCCAACAATAGATATTGCATTGTCCCCAATGCAACTAAACATATATAACAAAAGATGGTTGAAAGTGCTCCCTGTATTATGCATCAACTGCTCTCATCACTCTCTGTCTCGGACTCATCATCATCTTCTTCTTTTTCAGGCCACTCTGCTGGAATATCATCAGGATCCACAGCTCTGCTCGATGGTGGAAGGTCCTGAGGCTTAAGGACTTTCCATATGACCTTCACACCTTTCCACATGCGAGTAAAGAATTTATCACTCTTTTTCTCCCGCTTCACCATTTTAGTGCGTGACTCTTCCAATTTGGTATGAGAAGTACTCAGCTCACCGTGCTTCTTTGCCAACTCCGTGTATGCTTTTTCCAAAGCCATGAGGTGATCTCCCTATTTCCTTTGATCGTCAATGTATTTCTGGAATTCTTTCATGGAAATATTAACAGATCCCTCAGATGTCTCCCAGGTGCCTGAGGAAGGCCAGAAACAAGCTCACGAATAACTCTCATTTCTTCGCTAATCACAGCAAATGGTCCTCCAGCTGATGAAGATGGCATACTACTTTGATAGGATGAAACTAATTTCCTTTTCTTCTACTTCACTGCTCCTCCATCTCCCCTTTTCTTCAATGGATGTATGGGCTTCCCAGGATCTACCCAGTTGTCCCCAGGAGCTTCCTCCACCCCAGCAAGCTGACATAATTCAGTGATAAGTGATGGAAATATCAAAGAAGGGCTATTTTGAAGCTGGTACTCTCTCAGTTCATTGATGAAGATCTCGCCCACATTGAGTTGGATGTCATCGAGAATGCAAGCTATCATTTGAGCTCGAGTAACAGGGATGTTCCAAATGTTTGACACCAGTGAGATGCGACTGCATATAATGGCCATCCATATCTTCTCATCCGCGATGAATTCTTTTGAGGTGATCCCTCTTTTTTTAGTGGCCCATGAAACATCTGCACCCTGATAGAGTTTTGACATTATCCATTATCCTGAAGCACAATCTTTCTCATTGAATAGACCCATGTCATGGTTTTGCAAATGATAGAAAGCATTTATATCTTCAGCTCCGAATTGTACTACCTTGCCTCAAATTCTCATCTGTGGCTTCTTCAACCTGATAGCTGGGAGATTTGTGTAAAATTCCCTCCCCATTATTCATTTGCTCGGCAAGGTTCGGAGGCAAAACAGTTCCATCACATTGCTACCAGCCTTCGATGGAATTCTGGAAGGCGTTCCTGAACATTTTCCATCTCTATGCCACTCTCTGGGAGTAACTTCTTTGAAATCAGCTCAGCATAGTATCTTTCTTGGCATTCTACTGATAGAAACCGATGTTGATCAAATGCATGCTCCTCCTCCACCAGGTTGTCACTTGAGGATCCTTCAAAATTTTCACTCATTGTTGAATTATAGTACCTGTCACAAGTGGCAAAAGTTAAAACATGCCATGGCGATGAAGAATGGTGCAAAATGAAGTAAACATGCCAAAATAATGATCAGACAGTCAAAACTCAACCTTAGAAAAAGTTCCAGAATTTTAAAAATTTGAAATGCTGGCTGCAGATGTCGCAATTCCCATACTTTCTTCGCAATTGCGAAGAAAGCAGGTCTGGGAATTGCGAAGGTTTTTTCGCAAATGCGAACAAAACAGGACTGGCATTTTTTGCAATTGCGACTTTTACTTCGCAAATGCGAAGTCATACGCAACCTCAGTTTCTCGCAATTGAGAAATTTCTTCGCAAATGCGAAGTCATCAGCAATCCCCACCTTTCGCATTTGCGAATTTTACTTCGCAAATGGGAAGTATCGTCAACATCCAGTGTTTGTTTCACAGAACAGTTTTTTTTGGCAGAAATTGTTTTTCAATTCAAACATTTTAATTGAACCCAACCATAAAAAACATCATATCTCATGTATTTTACTTCATATACAACTACAAATCGAAAATTTCGATGGTTTTGGCCACGAATTTCATACGTGTTTTGCATCGAACACATTAAAAGCCCATAATGTTTCACATATAATTGGGTACTCAGACTTCCCCAAACTTTGCCATGAATGAACACATTCACTCTCAACCAAACCACACCCAAACATCAAAATGAATTTCAATTGTTTTTACAAATTGGGGTTAAGAACAATTTCTAACTATTTTGGTTTTTAGGGTACCATAATACCAACAAAAGCCACAAGAAATTTGAAGATGAAGAAGAAGTAAGTGTAAAGATTACACTTTCATACCTGATTTTGTTCAAAAGGGAATGAAATTTGATGGATTTTCAGTAGTCAGAGAGAGAAACCTTTGGAGTATTTTATGAAATTGTGTTTTAAAAATAAAATGAGCCCAAGTCGACTTTTACACTGCAGATGTCGCAATTGCGACTTTTCCTTCGCAATTGCGAAGGAAGTTATTTTGCCTTTCGTCGCAAATGCGAGCATTTGTTCGCAAATGCGAACTCTACTCTGTATTTTCCAAACAGCTACTGGTTTGTGACTGTCCGGATACCTCGACCTGCTCAAATCAACTCCAAAAAATCTGAAACTTGGCAGATTAGTTAAAAATATTATTCTAAGATATTACAAAAAGAAATTTTCAAAAATGATGAAAAATTTTGAAAAACGACTAAAAATTTTGAAAACGATGGGTTGCCTCCCACCAAGCGCCGCATTTAATGTCGTGGCACGACACAAACAACATTACCACTTTTCTCGCCACTTGGATGATATGAATTGGGCCCCTAGGTTGGAATCAAGCTTATGACCACGAGAGATGGGGGGTGGTAATTGGATGTTCGAGCCATTGCTTAAAATTTTCATTTTGCACTTCTTGGCTTTCAACTAAGGAATGTCGTTTTGATTTCTTGCCTCCTCAAACCTGTAAAATGTATGGCCAAAGTTGTTCCTCCTCGCATTCCTTCATTGATTCATGTGGTTCAACTCCCGTGTCACCACACAATTCCAAGGTTGAAAAATGTTTGGAAGGTGACTTTAAGCCCACACTTTGCAATTCTTCTATGTTGACATTCTCTTTTTCCCCCGGATTAGAGTCAACAACAACCACATTAGCATTTACACCGTTTGACTCCAATTCCATGTTTTTGCCGGCATCAACAACACTTATTGAGTTGATTGGCGGATGTTCATCCATTTGTGAGTGCAATCCTTGGGGTGAAAAATCATTTTGAAGACTAGTCTCCAAGAGATGTTCCAAGGCACTTTGCTCCTTGTTTCCTTCTTCAAGTAGACGCTCAAACATGAGTTTGAACTCTCCACTTTGGCCATGCTCCACTTCTTCCAATTCCATAGCTCTATAATTCTTACCAAAACAAGTAGAATCATCAAAGTGGGGGCTTGGGGAAGGGACTAACAAATAAGCACAATCATCCCAATGTCCATTTTGGAAACCACACTTATCACAAATACTCCACTCATGGGTTTGGAATTGTGCGCACAATCCACCCGCGGGAGAATTTAAACAATTTTGCCACGAGTGCGGTCCTCCACAATAAGGACAAGGATCATCAAAATATGAACAACTACCATCCGACCCATTTTTGTTATATGATGCCATTTTTCAAAATTAAGAAAATAAGCAAGAACTAAACAAGAAAAATAGACCCAAGGTAAGAAAAATAATTACAAAAATATTCACAAGTTTGGACCAAAGCACTTTCGCTTACTTCTCAAACAACCTAAATTACGCCAAATTGTTCCCCGGCAACAGCGCCATTTTTGATAACGTCCATTTCCACCGCTAAAAAACAATAGGCACGGTCGTATGCAATATATTTACCCAACTATGAGTCGGGGTCGAATCCCACAGAGAACAATATGTAGGCGATTAGGAATGCAAGAAAATTATCGCTAGTCGCGTTAAGCCAAACACTTGAGATTTTGGGTTTTCGAAAATGATTATATCTAAATGCAAAAATGTAAACTAACATAGAAACCAAATTAAAATGATCAATGACTACAAGTATGAATGCATCGGGAATTACACTCAAGTAACGATCCAATGTATTTCACGATTTTACAAATATGAGTGAGTTTATGTTAATTAGTCACGGATAATAATTCTTAATTAGCTTCTTTCGAAGACTAACAAGACTTCTTAATTGGATTATCCCTAATCACAATTAGAATATTAAGCACACCCGATAGGCTACAAGTAGTCAATCCTATCCCTAGGTTGAATCTATAAAGTGAGGGCTAACGCCTCAAGTTCTTGTTAATTAATCTATCCCAACTCTGTATTATCTTTCCCAAAATTAATTCAAAGTAAATGGGCGAGTCCTAGAGTTAGCTAATCTCTTTTGAAACACTAAAGAACAAGAATAATTAAAGTAACAATAACTCAATTCATAAATATACAGAAGTAAATACTACACCTAGATATACAATACAAAGTAAGGAAATGAAGAAATAAACATAAATGGGTAAGAAATCCTTAACCACAAGCTTTAATCTTCAAGACCCAAGTGTGTGTACAAAACCCTAGCCTTCAAACTTGTTCTCTCTAAGCCAAAAATATGTTCAAGATGCCAAAAATGATAAAAAATGAGGATGATCGGGTATTAAATGATTTGGGGATCAATAGGTGTGAAATTCCATAATAGCCCATGACTGAAGCCCGTACTTCGCAATTGCGAACAAAGTTCGCAATTACCTAATATGCCCAGATAAGCCTATGTTCGCAATTCCCAACAAAACTTCGCATTTGCGAAGTTGCCCTTAATTACACAGTGTTCGCAATTGCGAACATATTCTCGCATTTGCGAAGCTTCCCCTTTTACTGCACAGTTCGCATTTGCGAACTATCCTTCGCAATTGCGAAGAATTCCAATCCCCGCTAATGTCGCAATTGCGAACAATTCTTCGCAATTGCGAAGGTATCCTCTTTAAGCCTGTCTTCGCATTTACCATGAATATTTCGCATTTGCGAAGCATGAATACACTGCCCAGATTTTCTTCTCTTTTTGGCTTTTTTTACCTTGTTTTCACTTGGTTTCTTCACCATTACTTCTAAATCACATTCAATCCTATATAATAGAAGTAAATAACATTAAATACATGATTTTATCACTTCAAACATAGGAAATGTCGACATTTAAAGGCAAGGTAAGTTGGTATTTTACCAACTTATCAAAGTGAAAGCCATCTGATATAGGGCTTTCTCCTATAATCTGTCTCTCGATAAGAAGCTTTCTTTTGATCCAGGTTAATCTCGTCTCCTTGAAGAATTATGGATTCCCAAACCTAGTAAGGGAAAGCGATTCTACTCAAATTGCATTCATCAGTCGGATGAGAGTGAGAATAGAAAGGAAGCCGGGAGGAAGAATGGAGTATAACATTACCTCTAGAGTACAATCCGGAGCCTTCTTTTCGTAAACCCTACTCATTCGTCCCTCAATCCCATTTCTACTACTTAGTCAAGCCCTTAACTACTTCTATATCTTAGAACAACCCTGCTCTCTGATCGACATTTTAGTCTGCATATCTATGGAAAGAGGAAGCTAGGAGAGGATTCTAAACAATTCTATCGAGCCGAACAACAAAAAGAGAAAGATAGAATACCTTTCTTAGCTAGCCTAGTGTGCTGGAAACCTACAGGGAACAAGAGCCAGATCGAAGACATTCCTTTCATTCTTTTATACCCCTCTCTTCTTAGTTGCTCCTCTTTCTAGGGATCTAATGGTCGTAGACCACCTTCTTATGACTATGTTGAAGAATTCTTTCCCCCCTTTGAGTTCTCAAGTGAAAGGGTCCAAGCCATAGGAAAATATCCAGTTTGTCTCGCAACATATCTAGTTTATCCCGAAGCAGCATTTCTCGAAGTAGCATTCCCATAAGTAGAGGATGAAACCCTTGCTTGTTTATCCCGACGAGGGTTTATGAATCACTCAAACGAGCCGCATCTGAATCGGCATCCCTATCCATATATTTATGCGCAGGGGCATCCAAATATGAATCTGTAGAATCTATTGGGGTATCCCTATCCGCACCCGAATTGGCTAAATCTAGTATAGTGGGTCTTGTTTCGATGCGGGAAAAAATCTTTTTAAAGGGCATCTCGGCGAAAGAGGACTGAGAACCATAAGGCGAGCACCAAAAACGCTAGCACAAACTGCTCCCACAGACACGCATGATAAGGGGGTGTGGGGACAACCAGGCCACCATTTTTACCAGATATAGGTCTGGACGACCCAAGAGCCCGCCACTAGAACCCAACCCTTAAGAGGCTAAGGTCCAAGGGGCTATCGCAGGAAGTCAGCTTCACCTGTAACCTTAAGGAATACAGAAAGTTACCCGAAATTCCTAGCAAGGACTTTGACTGCTATTCATTCCTAAATCCCTTTCACCCTTAACTAGCTAACTCGATGGGATGTCAACAGCGAGAATGCCAAATGCAAGACCTGGACCTGGTTCACACAGTCAAGCAGCAAAGACCTCTTTCTCTTCGGGAGATTTCATAACGGCTACAAAGAATGGGTCTTTCCCCTCGTGAAAGGCTATTGGGATCGATCCCTTCAACCCTCCTTGGCATGGAAGGTCGCAAGAGAAAAGAAAACTTTTCTTTTTAGCAGCTTTTTCAACCTACCCGAGGTAAGGAAGTAAAGCAACCAATAGCCTTTTTACCTACTATGCCTTTCACCGGGTGAGCAAAAAGTAGTTACTTTTAGCCTGGTCTTCCTTATTAATTATTGATAAGGCATAGGGGAAACATCATCCTTATAAGACTGTTGCTAAACCAAAAGCAATTCTTTTTCACATTCAACCATGAGAGGGCAACTTGAGCAATCAAAGCTACGCCCTCTTCCACTACTGACTATGAACAGTTGACAGCTAATGATTTCTACTTTACTAAGCCAGTTCGGTAAGATAAGGTCTATGCTTGAAACGAATAAAAAGAGGAAGGGGAAGGGGTCTCCCAAAGCTGTGGAGATAAGGTGGAAGATAAAAAAGCTATATTTATAGTAATAAAGAGAATCTATTCAAATTCATATTAGAAAATGGGATTATTAACTATACTTGACTGGAAACACCAGCCAATCTACTCTTCTTTTTTTGGTCTCCACCCTGTAACTTGATAAATCATAAGAGAAGAAGAAATCGTTGCATAGAAAGTCCTTCTTACTATCTCCTCCATCTAAGTTATGTAAGAGGAAAAGAGCGAAAAACTTACTTTTAGGTAGTAGACTATGCGCTAAGAAGCTCCAATCATGCTACTCAGACTATATGCTTAACACATGCAAGTCGAACCTTGGTTTTTGGAGTTCGAAAGAGAAAGGGAAGAAGCGGGGTAGAGGAATTGGTCAACTCATCAGGCTCAAGACCTGAAGATTGCAGGTTCGAATCTTGTCCCCGCCTAATCAGTGGAACATTGTTCACCGGGATAGAAGGTCGGTCCCAACCCGTCTACAAAATGGGGCTAGTGTTCAGTCTTGGTTGGTTCCACCTCTTTGCAGGGTGATGACACCAATAGCTGTGACACACAGATGACCATTTCTTAGACTATTGAATTCAGACTTAGAGCTCCTCTCCTTACAGTCAAGTGGCTTTCACTCCTTCTACTCTAAACTACTGTGTGCCTATTTTCCGCTTTTCATAGTCAAAGTCAAAGATTTGTTGGTGGCAATATCGACATGCCTTCTAGTTGTAGTTGACTTTAAGCGCACCTGAACTACCCATAGTCGTATATTTACGCGCTTGCACTCAATAGTCAATCAATTCGTTTTTCCGCTTTCTGTCGCACGCTTCAACTATTTGTTTATATAGTGTGTGAAATGTAACTAATGGAAAGTGCCTATGAATTAGTTCCAAGAAAGCGGCCGTTCACGTCAGGAATAGAGGCCATTATGGATGTACTTGCTTTTCCTTTTTTTCGTCGAGATTGGTTTGGTGCTTAGTGTACCGCATGTGACGGCTAAGCTTTGCAAGCCTACAAAGGGTACAAGATCGAAAAGAATGCATTGGATGGATGCCTGGTCATTGAGAAGGAAGGACGCTTTCTGAGGTGAAAGGCCATGGGGAGATACCGTATATGATCCATGGATCTCTGATCGGCAAACTGTATCCAAGCTCCGTGTCTTGTCTGCTGTCTTTGGACTTTTCAAACTTAGCGAACTGAAACATCTTAGTAGCTAAAGGAAGGGAAATCAACTGAGACACTGTTAGTATCAGCGAGCGAGAGCGGATTGGGGGTTTGAAGAAAAACAAACACGAAGCTTCGTTCCTCAGCAAAGTGTTCACTTCTTTTTCGCCAGGTTTCATTCGATTTGTTGTGGATTGGATGATGGAAAAACCAGCAAGCTACGACTTCAAAGCTTACCTTATTTAGAAAAGGAGAAAGGGATTTTTTATAGATGTTGAGGTTGAGTAAGGGGGGCAGAGCTTGAAGAGCGAAGCGAGACGCACTAGCCTAGCAACGTTTTTCAGCAGCAAGCTACGGTCTAAGGACCCCCTAACCTAGGTTGGGGCGAAAACTCCAAAATCCAAAATGTTGGTTAGGGTTCCAAACCTTTCTCTAATAATAAGGTAAGCTTTCAATTCGCCGCCCTTTAAAGGAGCGGGCGCAGTGAACTGTAATTGTGAAAAGATTGGAAGATCTGGTCAAAGAACGAACAAATAGGCCCGAAATTTTTCAAAAGCATACACAATGGCAAGAAGCTCTTGCTCGGTGACCGTGTAATTCATTTGCGCCCCATTGAGAGTTTTGCTTGCATAATAGACCGGATGAAGTATCTTGTTGTGGCGTTGACCTAGCATTGATCCAAGAGCTACACCACTGGCGTCACACATGAGTTCAAAAGGAAGAGTCAAATCGGGAGTTACAATAATGGGTGCCGTGGTGAGCCTCAACTTTAATTCCTCAAACGCTTTGACGCACTTGTCATCAAACATTAATTATGCATCCTTTTCAAGAAGCTTGCACATTGGGTGTGCAATTTTGGAGAAATCCTTGATGAATCTCCCATAGAATCTGCCGTGGCCTAGAAATCTTCGAACACCTTTCACTGAATTTGGTGGAGGAAGTTTAGAAATGATTTCGATCTTTGCCCGATCAACTTCAATGTCATGTTTAGAAATCTTGTGACCCAACACAATACCTTCATCCACCATGAAGTGGCATTTTTCCCAATTGAGCACAAGATTCATTTTTTCGCATCTCTTGAGCACTTGTTTAAGATTTGCAATACAATGCTCAAAAGAATCACCAAAACAGAGAAGTCATCCATGAAGACCTCTAAAAAATCTTCCACCATATCGGAAAATATCGACATCATGCATCTTTGAAAGATCGCCGGAGCATTACACAACCCAAATGGCATCCGGCTAAAAGCAAATGTCCCATAAGGACAAGTGAAGCTTGTTTTCTCTTGATCTTCCAAAGTAATGTTGATTTGGTTGTAGCTGGAGTATCCGTCAAGAAAGTAATAGAAGGATCTTCCCGCTAGCCGATCAATCATTTGATTAATAAAAGGCATAGGGAAATGATCCTTGCAAGTTGCACTATTGAGTTTCCAATAATCCATGCACACTCTGCACTCGGTCACCGTTGTAGTAGGGATTAGCTCAATTCTTTTCATTTTCAATAACGGATATGCCCCCCATCTTTGGCACACATTGTACTGGGCTCACCCAAGAACTATCGGCGATTGGGTAGACAACTCCGGCGTCTAACCACTTGATAATTTCCTTTTTCACCACCTCTTGCATTGAAGGATTTAGTCGCTTTTGATGCTCCACACTTGGCTTGGTGTCATTCTCCAATTGGATTTTGTGTTCGCAAACACCCGTGGGAATGCCACGGATGTCGGCGATTGTCCACCCAATTGATTGCCTGTGCTCCCTTAGGACTTCCAATAATTGCTCTACCTACCCATCATTCAACAAAAAAGACACAATTACGGGCAAAGTATCATTAGAGCCAAGAAATTTATACCTCAAATTCGAAGGGAGTGGTTTGAGCTCTAATTGTGGTGGCTCAATGATTGATGACTTGGCGGGGGGAGTAGCTCTATTCTCTAAGTCAAGAGATAGCTTTTCCGACATGTAAGTGTAGGATGCAAGACCCTCCAATGCATTCACCGATTCTATGTTCCCATCCATGGTTTCCCCGTCAAATTTTACTAGGATTGCCGCTAATGCCTCACCAAGGCATTGTTCTTCCATTTTTGATTCCACGGCATCATCTACCTCATCAACCGCTTCTACCATTGAGATGCTCTCATATTCGTGGGGTAGCTTCATGCCCTGGCTAGCTTGAAAAGTGACTTCTTCATCATTCACCCAGAACATTATCTCATTTCTCTCAGAATCCATGAGTGCTCGGCCCGTAGCCAAGAATGGTCTTCCAAAAATGATAGGGATCTCTTTATCCACAGCACAATCAAGAATCACAAAGTCCGCGGGTAAATGGAATTTCCCCACTTTCACTAGTACATCATCCACAAGTCCCACCGGTCGCTTGATGGAACGATCGGCCATTTGCAATCTCATACTTGTAGGTCTAGGCATACCCAATCCTGCTTGCTTATAGATGGCTAGTGGCATTAAGTTGATGCTAGCTCCATTGTCATATAAAGCCCTTGCAAATTCACGTGCCCCAATAGTACAAGGTATAGTAAAGGCCCCCGGATCCTCCTTCTTTTGAACCGGGGTTGTAGCAATGATAGATCATACCCTTTGAGTCATGCTTACCACCTCATGCTTTGAGGTCTTCTTTTTAGTGATCAAAGCTTTCAAGTACTTAGCAAACCCTGGCATTTCTTGAAAAGCTTCTACAAAAGGAATGTTCACCGTCTGTTGTTTGAGGATATTGTAGAACTTTTCAAGCTTGCTATCATCAATCCTTCTTGCTAGGCTTTGAGGGAATGGAGGAGGAGGTTTAGGAATAGGTGGAAGAGGTTTTGATGACTCGTTCCCCGTTTCCTTTTTCTCTTCTCGATCGTCTTGTTGTGCTCTAGCCTTTTCTGGAATTCTTTCAATTTCAACAACTTTTCGTTCATCAACCACAACAACTTTTTGCTTTTCAACTTCAATAACCTCTTGTTCTTCACCCTCAACCAGTTTCTTGGTCTCCACATCTTCAACTATGTGTTCATTCTCTCCAAGTAGCACTTTTCCACTCCTAGTGGTGATTGCCATGATATGAGAGGTTGGACCACTTCCACTACCTCTTGGGTTTGCAATCGTGTCACTAGGTGGTGCTGCCTTTTGCTTGGGGTTTTGTTCCTTGGAGAGATCTCTTATTTGCATTTCCAACTTTTGGATGGAAGCGGTATGAGAGCCAACGACCTCAGTCATGTTCCTAAATGAAGCATCAGACTTTTCTTAATTTTGTAGCACTCTCTCTAGCATAGCTTCCAATTTTGAATCATTTGAGGACCCTTGGTTCGAATGTTGTCCTTTTGGAGGAACATAAGGGTTTTCACTCCGGTTAGAAAAATTGTTGTTGTTGTTGCCCCAATTTCTTTGTTGTGAACTACCTTGGTCATACGTCCAATGATGGTTTCCTTGCCCTTGCGTGTTTTGCCTCCATTCGTTTTGTGCTCCTTGACCTTGATAGTATTGCCTTTGGTACCCTCCTTGGGGGAAATCTTCATTCGGATTGGGCGGCATGTCCTCGACAACGTTGACTTTCTTTGTTTGATTTTCTGTAAACATCTTGGTCAACACATTAACATTAGTGGCCAACCCTGCAATGATTTGGTCTCTCTCTTGGTTTTCCTTGATCAAATTTGTCAAAGAGGGAGACCCATAAGCTATTCCACCGGATGTATCCTCAGAATGCCATGCTTGATTATGTTTGGCCATCTTGTCGAGGATTTGAGTTACTCTAGCAAAAGACTTATCCATAAAAGATCCATCCGCCGCATTCTTTGCAATGGCTTGGTTCATGGTTCAAGACCCATGTAAAACTTCTCAAGCAAAATTGAGGTAGGGAATCTATCATTTGGCGACTTGACCAAATATAGATTAAAGCGATCCCACGCCTCATGTAAGTGCTCCCCTTGTTGTTGCTTAAAGAAAAAGATTTTATCTCTAAGCTCAGATTTATTGCTTTGTGGGAACCATTTTGCTAGGAATGCCCGGACAAGTTCAGGCCATGATCGGATTGAGTTTGGTGGCAAGTTTCGAAGCCATTTTCTAGCATCACCGGCCAAGGAGTATTTAAAACTCTCAACCTTAAGGCATCTTCTGAGACATTGGTTTGTTTGTGCATAGGACACACTCCCAGAAAATTCCTCAAGTGTTGAGTTGAGTCGTCATCGGTGGAATTCCTGAAAAACCCTTCCGCTTTGAGCATGAGGATTAGACCATGATCCACCTTAAACGTTGAGGCACCAACAGCAGGGGGTACAATTGCATTTGTGTCATCGATATATTCATCGATATCTGCAAAAGGATTCTCTTCCCCTTCGTCCTCGTAATCAGACATTGTAACCTATCACACCAAGAAAAACAAGCAAAGGGTAATGGAATAGAATTAGATATCAAGTAAAGTACACACTAATGAGTAATTTCAATACCGTATTCCCCGGCAACGGCGCCAAAATTTGATACGCTAAAATTACACTTTTACAATTAGTGTATGGTGGTCGGTGTCAAATATAGTAACCCAACTAGGTTGGGGTCGAATCCCACAGGGAATAGGTGTGAAATGATTACTTGAGTTAGTGTGTTACCCGACTAGAATCTTGAATCTATTCCGTTCGAAGTAACATAGAAATGATGTAAGAGTGAAGGTTGGTTTAGAATATGTAACTAGTGAAGATGCTTGATGTAGTAATCTATAGAATTGATTTAAACGAAGGTTGTGTTCCCATAAATGTAGTGTAATTCCATCGGTGTTAATATGATATATTTCTAATGGTTGATTATTGATATGCAATTAATTTCTATGCAACTACCCAATATTTCCCAATACTTGAGTAATATTTCCTCTCTTGCTTTTTCCCAAAAGTATAAGAGTCACAATGTATAACAATCAATAAATGCCAAATAAAACCCACTTATCCCTAAGCGATTCTATTAAACGAGGTGTAAGGCCTCGAGTTTTTGTTCTTTACTTCTTCCAAAATCTAACCCACTTTCCCAAGTAAGGTAGGACTTTAATGGCTTGAATTAGTGTTTTCAACCACCAACAATAAATGAAGACTGAGAAGTAAAGAAATATCAACCAACCATTATGCATATATTCAATGTTAAACACCCATTTACATAACACCCATTTAGGGTTCACAACCTTAGTATTTAAGTTTAGCCATACATGCTAAAATACAAAATACAAGGTGTAATAAATGTCATAAATGCTTACAAAGTAAAAGATTCTTCAACCAAAAGCTTCCAAAAAGATGAAGTAATAAAGTCTTGGAGTGTAGTATAAAGTCTTGACAAAATACCCTTACACAAAATTCTAAAAATCTATTTATAGAGGGACCAAGATCTGACAAAAAACGGACAAGTTTGCCCTTCCAAGTCACATATGCGACCACATATCTGTCGCATAACAGGTCTGCGGTCCGCAATCTTGAGAGGTGGCGTCGCGGATAGGAACCCTAGTTGTTCATGTGCTGATTGCATACCATTTTGTGGTCCGCATGTTGATTGTGCGACCATAGAAAGCACCGCAAACTTGACTCTTAGGTTTCCTTTGTGTTCATTATGCGGCAGAAGTGCGGACCACATATTCATTCTGTGATCGCAAAAGACGTCGCATTCTTGCCGTGCATTTCAGCTCCATTCACTGTTTAGCTCTGCGATTTGGTTGCTCATATGCGGTCAGCATATGCAGTATGCGACTGCATATTGGTCCACAGGTTTGCTGTTTTGCACAACTTGCCCTCTTTCTTATCTTTTTGCTTCCATTTTTGCGTCCTTGGTCTTTCCTTCCTCTTTATCTGTAAAACCACAAAAATCACATAAGTATGGACTACATTTTGCAATGAAACAAGATAATATAAGAGCAATTAGTATGTAAATGTGTCGAATCTCTCTGGCACATCAATTCTCCTTTCCCACCGCCTCGAGCTCTCGCTTTCAGGGTGGATACACAAGAAATTCACTATGAAAATTGACATAACACAATCCCTGGAGAGTATGATGTGCCCAGCCTTGCTTCTCTTGATCCCCACCCACCTCCCGTAGAGGTGGGTCAATATCAATATCTATACCAGAGATTGTTTTTAGCTTTATCTTTTCAGAGATAGGAGAATTCATTCAGTACTTACAAGAATGCTACTTAGGGAGAAGAATCTCTTAACTCAGGAGCACCTGAATCTATTCTTTATGTGTCCCACATCCGCATATGTTAAAACATCCGCCCATTCCTCAGTGAAAGGAAATGCTACTTATCAAAAAAGAAAGCTGGTGCCTCGTCAGAAAGACTTGGTTCGTAGAGTAGAGGCCTTTCCCCAAGATATTGGTTTTAAGCTCCTCTCCTTACAGTCAAGTGGCTTTCACTCCTTGACTAACATTTTCTATTCCCCTTCGACCGGTCGTAAAAGGAAAGGAGAATAACTGAGATAGTATGCTATGTGCAGAATGAGTTGCTGCTTGCTTTCTTTGAGGAATTTTTGAGTGAAGGGCGATGCCAGTCAATTGAGACTCTTTTTACAACTTAATGCATAGCAGACTTTATCAATCATAACTCAATTCCCGTCTTCTCTAGTGGGAATTCTGATCCCGAATAACTAAATTGCGTCAGTGAGGATGCCCATGCCCAGTCCTAGTAGCTTCTCTTTTAGCTTCTTAACCGCATGGAGCCTTTGGAGAAGCAAGTAATCCATTTCTATAACTTTACTCAACTGAAGCTACCATTTACTCGGTGGCACTTGAATTGGAAGTTGGTAACTAAGTGAGAAAATGGCTCTAATGAAACTAACTGTATTTAAGCTTGCCCATACAAAAAATCATTCTATCCTTTCGTCCCTCGTTGCCTTAAGGCACGACTTTAATCCCAAGACCTGATTCATTCACAACAGCTTCTCCTTCCCTTGCTTCCCCGTTCTTCTCGAATATCATATATTTTTACTATACTATAAAAGCCTTAAGTAGGGCTCCTATAGCTCTTTCCATCAAATAGGCTCTCTCCGCTGTATTGAATAGTCTTTCTATCTCCCCTTTCCCCAGGGTTTTAGAAGGAGTTGCTATTGTTGTTTCTTTCCAGCCCGTTCTATTTACCGGGGGCCCAGTTGCTGTCCTAATGGGGGCATCATCAATTCTTGACTTTCGGCCTGGGATTCCGGGGAACGACTTCGTGAGACCATTTCGGCCTATTCATGGCTAAGCTCTATTAGGCGGACAATTACCTTTCTTTAACTAGGTGAAAGAGAAAATCAGACATTTCATTTCTTATTATAAGAAATTTGAGAGAGCGAATGAGATTGATCGAAAACATAGTCTGAATTGGATGTGTGAAGCATGTCGCAGCTTTTCATCCTGAGCCTGGATCAAACTCTTCATGCAAGGAATAGAATACGCTCTTTTCTTTGAAGGACGTTAATCAATAGTTCAGTGAGCCTCGCTTCTTTTCTTTTGGCTTTTTTATTATTTTATTAGACTGTATAAGTATTCTTAAATGAGTGGAACGATCTAAAGAATAGCCTGCGGGAGATAGCTATGAATTTCTCTTAATTGACTTTTCCTTTCAAGCTTCAGTGTGAAAGTGAACGTAGAATGTAAGAGAAATTCAAATGTTATAACTCCAGTACGTTAGGAACCATCAGAAAAAGAAAGACTATCCTAGAATAAATTGTATAACTTGGATAAAGTATACCCTTGGGTCCCGTTCTCAATGAGACTCGTATATAGGGAATTATGATAGGGAATACTTTCTTCTGTAAAAAGGATCTGCTGAGCAATAGGTTCCATGGGAGGCAGCTCAAAGTCCAAACATGGAGTGGTTTCTTTATAAACCCGTAAATGCATTTCTACTTTGGATACGATTCTTTCTTTTAGCGTATCTATAGTCAATTGATTGAGCTTATTCACCATATTAATGGAATTTAGATTTCTGGCTTGTCCAGCCCTAAAAGCCACAAGAAGGGTGATAGACAAGGTTAACCCTAGAGATGTGATGTATTCTGAAATGAGCAAGTCCATTGCTTTGATTCATTTTCTTTTCTTTTTCCGCTCCCCCGGGAAATGACTTGTCGGAAATTGCCGGTGGTTGGTCCGGAAAGACATGGGACTTTTTGGGTGTAAAAGTGCTTCTCTTACTATATTTCGAGTTAGATGAAAAGAGTAAAGTTACAATATCATATATGTTGTTTGAAACTATCTTACTTTGAAAGGGGGAGTCAGTGCCAACAATCGAAAAGCTATTGGGTAAGTCATGTGGCGCATCAAATCTTTCAAGAGAAAGAAAGTGCCCTTCAAAAAGGAAGAAGAAACGTAGAAATCAAACTCCTCGGGTGCGTCTGCGCTAAGTCTCTGTCTGACGGCCCATTACCTAAATCTCAATCTAGCTTCAAAGGGTAGCTTTCTTTCTGGTCTGACGGCCTCTTCTTCATCTAATCATTATACTTGCAGCAAGAAAGGGGCTTTGGAAAGATAGTTCGCCAGGTCTGTCTATTTATATACATTGGCAAGATAAGCCTAGGAAACAGCCTCTCTACCTTAGGGTAGGGGTAAGGTCTGCGTACACACCACCCTCCCCAGACCCCACTAAGTGGGATTATACTGGGTTGTTGTTGTTGTTGTTGTTGTTGGCAAGAGAAGCCTAGGTACCCGTTCGCCGGAGTGAGGTTTGAAGATGCTCGAGCGAAGCGAGAGGAAAGAACAAAGTAACTCGACCGTAAGGGAGAGCATCTTCCTCCCTCGAATATTTATCTTTGTTTTTTGCTTGATTATACGGCT
This sequence comes from Nicotiana noctiflora, assembly GCA_032618575.1. NCBI lineage: Eukaryota > Viridiplantae > Streptophyta > Magnoliopsida > Solanales > Solanaceae > Nicotiana > Nicotiana noctiflora. The sequence continues at coordinate 815,283 of JASVEL010007604.1, forward strand.
GTTGATTGAGTCTTTCTGCTGCAGGCGTGATATAAAGGGGTTTCCGTCTAAGTCTTCGAGTTCTCTCTTGGAAGTGGGAAGTGAGGGGGCAGTGCTCCATCTAGTCCATTCCATCCTGCGTTGGAAAAACCTCTACTCTAACCCTATGTTCGAATGCCCCTATGTCCGTGCAAGCAGTGGCCCCTTGGCTCTAAGCCTGATAGTGGTCTTAGTTTAAGGAAGCAAGAAACTTAAATATGGCACATGTTATAGGGCCCCACTCGGATGACTGGTTTTGAGGCAGGTGTCTTCTAGGCTTTCACCGTCTGTCAGTCCATTGCATCAAGAGTATTGAGATTGATTGGGGCCTAGGACCCTTTTAGGAAAGCGACGGAAGAAAAGTAAGGATTTCTCTAATAAGAAGGATCTTGCTATTCTAGGAGGTGGCGTACCTGAAAGACTGACTGTTGACTTTGATCATTCGTTAGTACTAATACTTGAATCGGTATCTCAAATAGGGCGATATCAATCCTTCTGTGCGATATTGATCTTCTGTATATGGTAAGCGGACTGCCTTTGCCCCTTACTAAATCAAATAGGGAAATGAAAAGGGGTCGACCTTAAGTTCTAGCTTAGATAGCTTAGACTAAAGAGTTGTTGCTTTGCTTTCTGAAATAGTCATTTTCTCGTTATTAGAGAGAAGTAGAAGCCTTAGAAGGGAGCACTCGTGGCACACTTACTATATCCCATTCCAGCCTCACCTTACGCTTTCGTTAACTAACCTACCTTACTTTTCAAATATAAATAGAAACCCACTCAGGTCAATAGCTCCTTTCATAATGGTTCACTGTCCCTAATCAATTGTAATCACTAAAAAAACCTCTGCAGGACCTTGACGCGGAAGACAGAATCAAAGGTAGACAACAGTCAGTTATTTCACTTTAGTAAGAGGTAAGGCAGAAAAAGGGAAAAGGGAAAGGCACCTTGACTTTGAAAACTCAAAGGTCAAGCAAGGGAAGTGCAAGCTAACTAATGGAAAGGGCCGGATATATAGAGTGATGAAGGGGGAAGAGGAACTTGGTAGCTTGCGTAAGACCAGTTTTAGAGGTTCAGAAGCAAAATGCAACTCTCAGACCATTTGAGTTTACAGACTCTGCTGCTTAGGTGACTACGAGATAGAACATGGGTTCACCCGCTCAAAACTACAACTAGACTACCAATAGAGGAACTGAACAGGCAAAAAGACCTACTAAATAGGAGGAAAAGGTGCTATCCCAATAGGTTCCGGATCGGATCGAGCAATAAGTGAAGGAGCTTGACCAATCCCAAAGAGGGAAGTAGTGAAAGAGAAGCGGAAGGGACATCTTGAACTCAGGTGGAAGGGACCTTAATGACAACAAAACAAGTGCATGCATTTCCCGATCAAAGAAGCCCTTGAACTCACCTCCATTCAACAAAGAAATTTCACACATGAACTCTCCTCGGGATTGGACTCTTTCTGACTGCCCTTTTTCCAGCGTAGATGAATTTTCTATCCAAATCTGATTTCGGCCCGTCTTCCAAGACACCTTCAACCAACCGTAGAGATCAGGGGTGAGATATCAAAGTCGACCTCCTTGTCAGGTTAGATAGATGATTGGCATATAGAGATGGTTAAAACATCACTCTTTGAATAACTGAAAACAGAAGCGACGAAGCAAGGAGCTTAGCGTACCATTTTTGACTACCTTCTCTGTCATGTCTGAGTTCTAACATTCTAAGGAATTTGTGCTTTGCTTTGTCAATGTCACTTTCAATATGCTTCACACATACAAGTTTGATTGAACTGTTCACATTGGCCATCTAGAGAGATTATATACTTTGTGCCGTTAGGGAGGAGAACTCTTGAATAGGAAAGAGGGGGAACACTGACTTCTAGTGAGGGTTGGCGCCCTAGCCTAATCCTATTAGTCTTGCTAGATTAACGTCTTGGGAGTGAAGTTCTTCTCGGGCGGGGAGAACGGACGATGTTGATTGGCATAAGGCCCTAGGTTAATTCTGAAGCATTGCCTCTTCAGTCAAAAGGTGACTGATGTGATTCACAGGTGGGGATCACGAACGAGATATAGCACAAGAACTTGACTTAACTAATTTCTTAATAAAGTCTCTTAGCGCCGACCTCATATTAACTTAGTCTGAAATTTCCACTTTTAATCGATTAATTAGCGATTATCATAGATGGAATGATAGGCGAAATCTGCTTAGAAGCTAACTTTAAGAAAGTGAACATTAGTATGCTCTAACAACCTTAAGGTATGACTAAACAGGGCGTATTGCACTAACAAGACGACTTCTATGCTTAATCTTAAGCTTTTCTTAAAAAATTTAGTCAATTAGTCTTATTAAGATATGGATAACTTTGAGGTATAAGGTATTATGTCAATCTCTGTCATACAAGTAAATTTAAGTTTATTATGTAGGAGGAGCTACTGCCTTCCTTCTAATCGGTTCGAAGAGAAAAGGAAACAATAAAGGTTCACTTTCATTGGTGCTTCCCCCTACACGTATATTGGAGAGAGAGCGGGCGCTAGCTTCCTAAACAGGATTTTCTATGAGGTAGAGGCCCAGCCGCGCGAAGCAAGAGGAAATAAGTATAGGCTGGATCAATAAAAGAAAGATAAGGAAAGTGTACAAGATTCCAATTGGGCTACCTCTTAAGCAAGGTGGCGGCGAGGAAGGGTATTTCGAATCTCGATCAAATAGCGTAGCACGGGACCGCACCAAGCATAGCGAGTTAGGTATGGGCTTTCTTTCACTACTAGAATCACCATTTGGCAGGTCTACTAGGACTTGGGTCTCTCTCTTGGGCGGGTCATCAAGTACATCTATCTTTACTGATTAACCAATTTCTAAACGCTGGAGTAGATCCTAAAGAGATACCACTTCCTCATGAATTTATCTTGAATCGAGATCCTTTGGCTCAACTTTATCCGAGTTTGCCGAGGGAGCAACCCCATTTTTCACCTTGAATTGGTCAAAATATGTGGAATTTCTTACTTTTCGTGGAGGATTAGATCCTGTAATTGGGGTTTGTAGCTGACTGATATTGCTCATCGCCATTTAGCTATTGCATTTATTTTTCTCGTTGCTGGTCATATGTATAGAACCAATTTCGGGTTTGGGCACAGTATGAAAGATCTTTGAAATCCTTGATAGTCTGGAAAGGGAACGCGAATCTAGCCACCACTTTCTTTATTTAAAGAAAAAGAAAGAGGGTGCGGGTCAAATCCGCATCTTTGCGCCCTTTACTTACTTCAAGGGATGGTGCGTCCGATACATGATTGGTTAATGACGATTCTCAATAGCATATGTAAGATCTCGAGGCTTACTAGATGGAATTCGATCAAAAATGAAAACTTTGGATATTTTTCTTAGAAGGAGATGAACTACCTATAGATTTGTATGTAAGTGCACGATAGGAATTAAGAGAAAGTTGGCATCCAATCAAGAAAGAATCACTTCGGACAATTAGACTAAGCTTCCCCCTTCTCTCTCTTCTTTAGCTAATGATGAAGCAAATCCCTAAAGTCAAAGTAGTCCATGAAAGCATCTATTTTTTCTGTTCAAGAAATTGCTTATGTAAAGATGGGTTGAGTCTCTTATAAGATCTTCCTTTCTTCTCTTTTCTTCTATTAGTTAGCTTGGATTGAGAAAGATTCTCCAAATAGCGCTTAGCCATGTGTGTGTAGACCGAAATGGTATCGCGAAGCGGGTCAACGCTAGCCTAAGAGCAAGTCAAAACTACGAGAAGGGCGCGAGAAGTTTTGTGAAGGTAGAGAGAGATTTTAAAATCAGACTTTAAGTTGGTGTGCCGCATGTTATGAAGGCAGAGACCGCCCCATGCTTCGCCCTAATTCCCATCTAAGGTTGAATAAGATTAGATTAGTCTCGCTAAATCCGTTCTCGAATGATTCATCGAAGGAATTAGGCCTAGGTCTATGAAAAATTCTTGTGATTCCCCTTCTCTCTTCGACGAAGGCATACACGCATCGATAGGGAACCCAAAGAAGAGCTAGAAAAGGAAAGTGGCACCTTAACTTAATAGCTCCATTTCTTGTTCCTAAGCGGAAGGTACGCTCAGCCCTTGATACATTGCTATTTCTAAATCCTTGCGGCAGTGGATAATGAGTCGGTTGGCTGTTAGAGTATAGCCTCTCCCGGGGTTAGCGATAAGAGTACACGGCCCGTGTGGTAGCGGGCGAACTAAGGATTTCGTGCTTGCAAGGAAGTGTGCAAGTGGGTGAACGCATCACCAGCAAAGCTAGTCACTTGGAACATAGGGATATTCAATCTCCGAGCTTCTGGGCCTTGAGAACCAACTTCGGATTTGATCCTTAGATAGTGAGTAGCAAAGAAGGGTAGGGTTTAAAGTTTAGGGTTTCACTTCCACATCCCAGCTCGTCGAAGCTACCGCTTATCAATTGAAATTTCCCTCCTCAGCCGGAAGCGGAACCGGCTCCCCATGAACCGTCCTCGAAAGAGTAAGAAAGGAGAAGGGAACGGGAATTTCTCGCCTCCAAAGTGTATAAGGAAGCGGAGTGTCACCCCAAAAACTAGACACACGCATCAAGACGTTCTGCCAACGAGCAAAGGAGATCGCTCAAGAAAGGGGATTCAGCCCCGGCAAATGTGATGTAGTGAAAGACGCTGCGGACTATGCGGCCGGTGACGTAAAAGATATGCCGGCAGCTAGCCAACTCCGCTTTCTAACGAGGATAAGGCGTGACCTAGAAAATGGAAACAACGAGACCAAGTTCGGCACAAAATCATAAAGGTTTGAGGACCCGTTGGTCAAAGGAAAGGGAAGGTCCTGCTTCCGGGACGGAGCCGTATGACGCGAGAGTGTCACGTACGGTTCCTTTGAGAAGGGTGTGATACCACCACCTATCAGGCCCGACGAGCGGTCCACAGAGCTGCATCCCTACTCACCTAGTCTACGCACATCGCTCTCTCCGGGAGGTTGGCCGCCTATCCTAGATCTTCCCATTTTCAAGAAGATCCCGTGCTCTATCTGGTTTAGTTTCAAGGTGATTCTTTTTCTGTTCGTATATATATGGGTCCGTGCAGCATTTCCACGATATCGTTATGATCAATTAATGGGACTTGGCCAGGAAGTGTTCTTGCCTCTATCATTAGCTCGGGTAGTCCCCGTTTCTGGTGTTTAAGTCACCTTTCAATGGCTCCCTTAATTATGTGCGAGGAATTGCCCTATTGAGTAATGGGAAGCGGGCTAGTCCCCGAAAATGCCCCGCCCGTAAGTTCCTTTATCGTTGGGGAAAAAAAGATCACTTTTTGTTAGATTCGAAATTTTTCGTTTTTTTCTCCCAATTTCCCACTCTTTTTGTGAGGTAAAACCTCACCACACTACACTACACTTCGACACAAGAGAAGAGCATCGGGCGCTTTGTATCTTTGGGATAGGAGTTGGCGGTCTTCTTTAAGAGAACTTCAATCTAATAGTGATTATGGATCAACTCATGTTTCCACTCTATTTTCATTGCGAAAATATCTCACGTCAGGATCTGTTGCTCAAATCGAATCACGCCAACATTATGGAAGTTCTTGGATCGTGTAAAATAATAGTAGTACCAAAGACAGCACCTTCTATCAAAAATGGAAAATTGGCGATGGACATTCCGTGCGGTCAGAAATTAATACAGACACAAAGGGCTTCAACATGAAAGTCGTTTCGATCCAATCCATTTTTGGGGTCAAACAAAGACAAAAAAGGATATGTCAGTGACCAAGCACGACAAAGTACTATCCGAGGGCATGGAATGTCTAATTTTATGGTCAGAATATCCACAGTAATGTCTCTGTTAGATTCTCCGGTCGAAATAAGGGAAAGGTCAATTCAATTCTCGATGGAAACGGAATTTTGTGAATTCTCCCCCGAACTGGAAGATAATTTTGATATCTTCGAACATATTCGAGGGTTCAATGTTACTATTGTAACTTCGGCCAACACACAAGATGAGACTTTACCACCGTGGAGCGGCTTTTTGCAAAAAGATGAGGGGGAAACTCAGTAAGATGTCGGAGAAGCAAAATATACGAGATCACAAATGTAGAATGCTCACGGCTAAATATGAATTAAGACGAAAGCTTTATAAAGCCCTTTGTAAAGATCACAATTTTCCTAGTAATATGCGGGACAAACATCGTTATAAGTTGTCCAAGTTGCCAAGAAAGAATTCCTTTGCACGAGTAAGAAATCGATGTATTTACACGGGTCGCCCTCATTCTGTATATGATAAAAATTTCTCGTATCCTTTTTCGTGGATTAGCATCTCGAGGTCCTTTGATGGGCATAAAGAAATATTCTTGGTAGCAACCACTAAACCAATAGAATAAGGGTTAGCTCCGTAGTAGGTATATAAGCAAGGTAAGTAGGTCCATTACCAGCCGGCTCCAGACCAAAAACACCTAACGAACTAATCCCTTATATAGGATCGTAGATGCTAAGGGGGCGGGAATCGAAATGCAGGACCACTCTACCGCCTGTGTCTATATCGTGTCAAGTATGCTCCCCAGATATAGACTATGTACAGGGCAGTACTCTTGAAAAGATAGAATATCACCGCGTGAACATAACATTACATTAAGTTAGGAATGTAACTCCCGAAGGATCGACCACTATTCTAAATATAGTAAGGCGGAGAAGTGTTGTTCAGTGGAGCGCTGGAGTGCGGATGTTGTTCCCATCATTGAAGTCAGGGTGTGGGTCTGAGCCTTCTGAATGAGAAAGAAGAAAAGTGCTTAGTTTCGTTGGAAAAAACAACGCAAATATCATATTGACATTCTCTCGCCCTACTTCTAAAGATAGATAGAAAAGGTTGGAGAGAATAACTTTCTAAAATTCTCTCCTTTCTAAAGCTGCGCAAGGCGGCCCCCCAAAACAAAGCCCCACCCCTCTTTTCCCCCTTTAATGAAGGACCCTCGCCTCGCTTCCTATTCATTTGTGGGTCTGGACTCGAGGGCCTTTTTTTCCAAGAGGCGATTTCGAGAATCAACCAACGGAAAAATTCGTAGCCCAGGTGACTCACATCCTCCCTCTCTCCCAAATAAATGAAATGGGATGAATCAAATCAATAAGCTTTTTGATTGATTCAGGGCATAGCGAAGTCAAATTAAATCAAGGCAAGGTGGTTTACTTTTCCTGAGGCTAATTCATCCTATTTAAATTTAGCTATGATAATGGACGAGGAAACGTTTTCAGATGAGATGGACCCCCAAGAGATGAGCGAGAACCCCCATTTGCTTAGGGGTCACACTCTGTCACGCTTGGTGGACGAAATATTCTCTCCTTTTAGAATTCTTTCTCCCACACACCTTTTTTGCCCTCTTTCACCGAGGAGAAAAGAATAATCTTCCAAGCGGACAGAGACCTAAATTTCCATTAGATTCATTCCTAAGCTTGTTTTGTTGCAGCAAGATGATCAGTCCGAGAGTGCTGGAGAGAAGAGAAAGCGGTAAAAACCTCTCTTATTCGGTCACCGAGAAGTTAGACGACTCTTCAGTAACTCAGAGTGATCCGACCCCTTCGACATTTTTTTCGCTGTATACCCCTTCCATCCTTCGGAAGTGGAAGAAAGGGTACTCTAATTTGAATACATAGTAGGGCCCCAGAACGCTAAAAGGTGGGGGAACTAGAGTTGTCACAATAGAAAAGATAAATAAATAAATGACAATAAGGAACCAACGACTCTCTCTTCTTAAACAACCTATATCATCCACACTTAATTAGAATTTGATAGATTATCCAACCCCGAGCAATCATAGTTATTGGTGGGGGTTTGGTTCGTCAACTGGTATTTGTTTAGTCATTCAGATAGTGACTGACATTGTTTTAGCCATGCATTACACACCTCATGTGGATCTATCTTTCAATAGCGTAGAACACATTATGAGAGATGATGAAGGGGGCTGGTTGCTCCGTTATATGCATGCTAATGGGGAAAGTATGTTTTTCATTGTGGTTCACCTTCATATTTTTCGTGGTCTATATCATGCCAGTTATAGCAATCCTAGGGAATTTGTTCGGTGTCTCGGAGTTGTAATCTTCCTATTAATGATTGTGACAGCTTTTATAGGATATGTACTACCTTGGGGTCAAATGAGCTTTTGGGGAGCTACAGTAATTACAAGCTTAGCTAGCGCCATACGTGTAGTAGGAGATACCATAGTGACTTGGCTTTGGGGTGGGTTCTCCATGGACAATGCCACCTTAAATCATTTTTTTAGTCTTCATCATTTACTCCCCTTTATTTTAGTAGGCGTCAGTCTTCTTCATCTGGCCGCATTGCATCAATATGGATACAATAATCCATTGTGTGTACATTCAGAGATGGATAAAATTGCTTCTTACCCTTATTTTTATGTAAAAGATCTAGTAGGCTGGGTAGCTTTTGCTATCTTTTTTTTTTCATTTGGATTTTTTGTGCTCCTAATGTTTTGGGTCATCCCGACAATTATATACCTGCTAATCCGATGTCCACCACACCTCATATTGTGCCAGAATGGTATTTTCTACCGATCCATGCCATTCTTCATAGTATACCTAACAAAGCGGGAGGTGTAGCCGCAATAGCACAAGTTTTTATATGTCTGTTGGCTTTACACTTTTTTAAAAGTATGTATGTACGTAGTTCAAGTTTTCGCCTGATTCACCAAGGAATATTTTGGTTGCTTTTGGCGAATTGCTTACTACTAGGTTGGATCGGATGTCAACCTATGGAGGCACCCTTTGTTACTATTGGACAAATTTCTCCTTTAGTTTTCTTCTTGTTCTTTGCCATAACGCCCATTCTAGGGCGAGTTTGAAGAGGAATTCCTAATTCTTACATGGATGAGACTGATCACACCTGATTAGTGAGAAATTGAGAAATTCTGACACCAATCATTTACGAGTGAGTATTACACCAAGAATTTACAAGCAGATCGAGGAATAAAGGGAGAGGAATTAGAATAGAAAGAAAGAGACGGATTTCGAATTAGACTAAGGGCACGCTAAGACATTCCTTTTCGTGCTTTCGATCTGCTTACTTTGAATAAAGATAAAAAAAATAATAGATAGGTGGAAAGGCTTTACACAAGACCATAGAGCGAGAGAGAGAGCCTTCGCTTACCTGCTTAACCGTACCCTCCTATCTCACCTATATAGCCTTTCCTTCAGTTATATCCAGTTTCTGTTCTGCTTCCAACGACCGATGGGAGAAGGCTTGGACGTATAGCAAGATTAAATAAGAGGTATTGCATACGGGAATGATATATTAAATGAAAGGTTGGAAACAGAGGTGGAGATGAGCGCTAGCCAGAACGAAATGGACATATGAATGATTGATTACGAGAGCTCTATCGATCAGACCGGGAAGAAGAGAAAGAAAGGTCTATCTCCAAAAGGCCTTCGCAGAGTTGAGCTTTAGGGGGGAATACTTTTCGTGGTCTTGCACATGGAAAAGTCAAGTATTCTACGCAGGCTTGATTTACCGGAATTTTTGCTTCAAATAATGCTTTCAAGCTAGGAATTAAAGCACAGATAGCTTTATTTGACAATTAGCTGGAAGTCGGGTATGCCTATTCAACATAAACTTAGGCACTGGGTAGATTGTAGATTACCGGGTATGAATTCGATTCTAACTCAGGGAATGCCCATGAATAGGGTCTTATTACAGAATCCGTAGTTTTGAAACTAGCCCTAGACAGATCATTGCTAAGAGGAGAGCCGGGAATTTCTTGCTAATCAAGTGCTATCATCGTATTGTAATGATTATTCCGACGTCAGACCAGACGGGACTACCAATCCCAGAGTGAATTAACATTGTCTGCACTACCACCTTAGTTAACTGGACCTTGTGGAATTGGCTAGTTACATTCACTCCGCGTGGCAGCCTACTTACGTTTTGTTTTTTTCCTACGAGACCTTATAGTTTCCCAGCCTTTCTCCGCCTACATGCCCCCTGAAATCAGATTGACAAGGTCCATCCGTTTTTGTTTTCGAATAAGACTAAGGCGTGAGCGAGGGTCTCTTTGTGGTGGTCTTTGACCATCTTCCTTTTGATTGGCCTATATCTTAGAATCCAATCTTTTGCTATTCCCACAGTCGCTTAGTCCCATAACAGCTGTCAGTCTATCTCATATTCGCAGAAGAAGGAACTTGCTTAATGCCGGAAGTGTAATTAAGTAGGCGGCTGGTCGTAGAATAGTCTTTTTAGTAAGTGCTGTTGCAGTTGTAGAACCATTGGCCATTGATTCTTCCTTGCAAACCTTTCATCCCAGTTGTCTAGCTCTCTCGTAGTCCAAAGCTAATTCAATCGTATCCGCCTTTGAGGAAAAGACCGAATCAGTCTTTAAGCCATCCTAATAAATCCTCCTAGGTAATGCTCTTGGTCTGCCTTCAATCAGTATATCAGCCTAAGGCTTCGCTCTATTACCTGTGTTGTAAGCTTTCCAGTCTTTGAAGTAAGGTTCAATGCCAGGAAAAATTCTTTTGCTTCGCGGGTCTATCACCCCAATTGGTTTAGTGAGGAATTTTTTTATATGAGTATGCCCCTATCCCGTAAGCCTTCCATCGTTGCAAGCCCCTTCCATTCGGCCCAAGCTTTCTTTCGATTACGTCTGCTTCCGATTTTCTTATTCTGTTAGCCTTAGTTAGTCATTTAGTCAAAGCCGTATGTATGCCCCTTTCGAATCGTTCTATCATTCGAAGTAGGAGCTGGGGTTGCTGGCAGAGAACAATTGGTATAGCGAGTTCATGTGCTTGTAGTTGGGTAACTACCATCCCCCTAACCATTAGTATCACACTATGTGAAGTGTCTCTCTGGTATTGGGATAACTTCAAGCCCCTTAGCTCGCTTGTATCGGGGGGAGCTTACTTCACTTGTTTTCAATAAGTCATTTTCCAGGGCGAAAAACAGCAAATAAAGAGCACCATCACCTTACTTAACAAAGGTCTTATGCGAAAGAGAGCACCACTTCCCCAAGAAGATAATCCGCTTTCCTAAAACCCCTTCTTTATTGCTCTAGCTCCTGACTCATATGGCACTGAAATTGGATAGGTTCACGCTTAGGCCTGGTTATGGAAACTCTTTAAGCATAGGCAATTTTTCCTTTTCAATTGGAAACTCCAACTTAAACAGGAACTGGCCTGGAACTATATGTAAGGGCCTTCTCATCCACTGGCTGCAAGGAAACAACTGGATTGGCTTTTCTAACACTCTTTAAAAGAGACTGCTTTCAAATTCACTTTCCCTAGAACCTGCTTTTTATTGATATTAATCTAGAATCAGCTATTCCTAGTCAAATATGTGACTTTCACAGGTCCGATTACTCTTTGTTGTCAAATGGAAAGTTAGCTCATAGGGCTTTTTTGGTACTCTTCGGAAGATGCGTGAATTGGTCTGCTGAACCGATCTTGCTTAGGGTGGGTGACCATCTTATAATTGAAGATAAGCACCGAAAGTAAGAGAAGTGAGGCGTTCGGGACCTATTCTAGTAGAGGAACCAACCCCAGAAAACCTGACCAAAAGATAGCTATGTTCCCGTCACTAACCTTACTTCGGACTATGTGGCTGCTCCGCTGAGAAAAGACGGTAAGGCAAAGAGAAAGTACCACTTTTCTTAAGTTAAGATAAATCTAATCTATTGAAGAGTCAAGGTTTCTAAGGAGCACGGATGAGGCGAAGCATCGATCCAACTACATACCAACGGAAAGACATTTCGGGCGGTCGTATCCCATCGTATTCATGTATCAATGCATAAGTGGTCATATAATAGTTGCGTCATTGTGCCTAAAGTCTTATGGCCTAAGGTTTTTGGTGCGTCGTAATAGCCTACTGGTATACAAGCATGCCGTGCTCTAGGTTGGTTAAGCCTATGAGCATAAAGAAGGAAGGTTGTGCCGGGGATCCATCTACACAAGATGCCGTGTAGAACCATCTAGTGGTCATCGAGTATAGGAACTCGATAAGACAGACCTCTCCGAGCAACCTCATCGTACCGGAAGTTTCTTAAGAACCCAATTATATGTGCAAGCGATATAATTTATAATACGAATAAGGTTTGACAACAAGACGTGAAGGTCTAAGAAAAGTAAATACCTGCCTGCTGATGGAAGCCTTTCTCCATAAAGTATGCCACTGGAGGGGTCCTTCCCTGCAATGTATGTAGGAGGGTCAGCTTCTACTTACTTCCTTCTAGAAGCGACGGTTGGCAAGGAAGACCATTCAATATACCAATGTTAGCGAATCAGATTCTTCAAAAGAATAGTCTGCAGGGGCAGCAAATCTATTTTCCAAATAAGTCAGAATTTTAGGGGAAGCTCTTCCTTTGATAGCTATTCCTCTGTCAGCTACTACTTTTTAAGAGGCTAAGTTCCCTCTATCTTCCGGCAAGGGAGTAGAAGAAGATGTCCTCGTGACTCGGCTACATAAATTATCACATTATCCGAATAGATTTACATTGTCAATCAAATAGAGAAAGATAGTTTTTTGTACTTACCTTCCTACTAATAATAGATATGGTCAGTGATGCGATCCCCTTTCCTACCTAATCTTAGTTTACAAGAAGTTTTCTTATGAAAGAAAGTGGACGTTTCTTTTTACTTAGTGAATGTTACCGAATCTCTCGTTCTATTGGAGTAATAAGCGAAAAAGGGGATTATTTAGGCTACTCCGCGGAAGAGTCAACGCGAAAGAATGGTAGTATTAAACTTTCTATTGTCAATGTTCAAGTTTTTTGTCTTAGCTTATCTTATTCTTCTTGAATTGTCTCGAATTACCTACGGAGTTTGAGGGGTTCACTATATTTTTGATTCCTTCTCCATTTCTGAGAGCTGGGAAAGGTAAATATTACTATATTCATTCTTCCATCTCTTCTTTCTCCCTAACTTCATACTCTTTCTAACCCAACAAAAAAGGGTAGAGTTCCATTTGGTGGGTGGGTCTAGGGCGAACGAAAGAGATGTGTAGCAGAGGGCAGGTGAGACATTGTGTCGTCGATGAGACAGAAATTGGCTCTTCCATTTCTTAGTAGGAGTGCCCCTATGTTAGCAGGACATTTCGTCCAAGAACAAGGTTTGAGTTAGTGTACTAACTACCTTCTTTTTTCTCGCCTAATGGCTCTATCTCTGAGGTAACCCGGACTAGTAACAACCGATTCTAGTAAATAAGATATTCTTTTTTACAATAGGTTCTTCTTTCTCTCTCCTTTCTTCTAGAGGAATTGAGTCCTTCATTTCGGTCTAACTTCCTTACTCTACCCTTGTCTTACTCCGACAGCCTACTACCCTAGACATCTGTATATCCCGACATTGATAGAAATTCATAGTTCTAGTACTTGCATTGCGGTCCGTCCATTAGTTTGATGATACTACAACTACTACTACAACTGCAAGAACAGCTAATGGAAAAAGATTCAACACTATAGTCTCGCCCACAACGAGGAAGTTTGAGATGAATGGGAAAAAGAGAGTCATGGAAATGATAACTAGGAGAGCAGCTGAGGCGATCAGAGAACGAGTGGAAGATAAGAGCGTGGGATGAAAGAGAAAAAAAATGGGATTAGGAAAGCCAAAGCTATTAATCTACCTCTGAGGTAGAGGTTAAATTTCACCTTCAAGATTTCGATTAATTGAATCTCCCGCCCTACTTCTACTAAAGCTAGCTCCCCCTCCATTGACCTTTTTTATTTCTTAGCTGCGACTTCCTCTCTATACACAATTCCTTTTTTGTGGGTTGTGTTGTAATAAGAAAGATCTTACTATGACCATACCGATTCTCTCAACGCTCTCTCTTTTTTTCGCCAGTTAACTATTTTGATTCTTTTAGTGTGGGCTAAGAATTTTAGCTTTTCTTTCTATTGATTCAGACCTAGCCTCTCTCCCTTGGTTCGTAGCCTTGGGTTTATATACGTTTCTTTAAGGTAGAGGTTTTGCCTCGCTAGGAAAGAATGGAACTTCAAAAACATGTACCCCGTCAAAGGCAAAGAGGTTTCAGCAATCCTAGAGCTAGTTCAACTTGAAGACTGTCTTTTTCTCTATCCGGGATTCCTAGGAGTCCACAAAAGAAGGCAGTACCAAATAACCTAGAATAAGGAAGTTTTAGACCCACTCAAGGGAACTAGCAAAGAATCAAGATGTCCAGTCACCTGGTCTTTAGGATTCTTACGATAGCAGGCGAGACTAAGCAGAAAAACAAAGTGTAGGTAATTCTTTATCCACTCTGTCGGATCAATCACATTTGACACCTAAGGAAGGAGAATTAGCGGCATCTCCTTCGAGAAGAGCCCATATTCTTTCAGTAATAATATGAGATAGATTAGGAAAGACTTCGTTTTCCTCCAACTCCGGGTCAAGGTTTGCATTTAGCTGAGGTAGAAGTTCGTTAGCAAGTGGAAAGTTGGTAACGTCCATTTCCACCGCTAAAAAGCAATAGACACGGTCGTATGCAATATATTTACCCAACTATGAGTCGGGGTCGAATCCCACAGAGAACAATATGTAGGCGATTAGGAATTCAAGAAAATTATCGCTAGTCGCGCTAAGCCAAACACTTAAGATTTTGGGTTTTAGAAAATGTTTATATCTAAATGCGGAAATGTAAAATAACCTAGAAAGCGAATAAAATGATCAATGGCTACAAGTATGAATGCATCGGGAATTACACTCAAGTAACGATCCAATGTATTTAATGATTTTACAAATATGAATGAGTTTATGTTAATTAGCCACGTGATAATAATTCTTAATTAGCTTCTTCCGAAGACTAACAAGACTTCCTAATTGAATTATCCCTAATCTCAATTAGAAGATTAAGCGCACCCGATAGGCTACAAGTAGTCAATCCTATCCCTAGGTTGAATCTATAAAGTGAAGGTTAACGCCTCAAGTTCTTGTTAATTAATCTTTCCCAACTTCGAATTATCTTTTCCAAAATTAATTCAAAGTAAATGGGCGAGTCCTAGAGTTAGCTAATCTCTTCGGAAACATTGAAGAACAAGAATAATTAAAGTAACAATAACTCAATTCATAATTATATAAAAATCATTCAATATATAAGCACAACAAGGTATTTAATCCACACTTTAAATATGAATATTCCCATAAACAAGATTCAAGTGTTGGAAATAAATACTACACACTTAGATATACAATACAAAGCAAGGAAATGAAGAAATAAACATAAATGGGTAAGAAATCCTTAACCACAAGCTTTAATCTTCAAGACCCAAGTGTGTGTGCAAAACCCTAGCTTTCAAACTTGTTATCTCTAAGCCAAAAATATGTCCAAGATGCCAAAGATTGATTAGAGATTCAGAGATATATTACAATCTCTGTTTGGACGAGTATATAATTGATTTAGGGTCAAAACGTGTGAAATGCCCATTCTGCCCAGGTCTGAGGCTCAACATTCGCACCTGCGGAAAATACATCGCAGGTGCGACTCCGCTTAAGCGGAAATTTCTCGCAGAAGCGACAACTGGGCCTCCTGTCAAGCCATCGCAGAAGCGTACATATGGTCGCTGAAGCGACATCGCTGAAACGCATGAGATTTCGCAAAAGCAGAATTGTCCATAGGTGCGATCTTCCATTCGCAGAAGCGTGACCGCTTCTGTGTCTTCATCTCCGCAGGAGCGGAACTGGCTGGCTCTTCGACTATTCGCAAAGGCGATCAAAATCTCGCAGAGGCGAGATCACTTCTGCGATCAAAGTTCCGCAGAAGCGAAATGCCTGACAGTTTTGCAATATTTCTTCTCTTCTTAGCTCAATTCCTTGTCACTTCAGCCCAAATCACCTACTAGCATCATTTACTTGAAAATCTAGCAATAACCACCAAAAGCAACCTCATTTCATATTAAAAAGGCATAAAAAGCTAAGCAAAAGAGGCTACAATGAGTGGTAAAATTGCCACTCATCAACACCCCCAACTTAAGCTTTTGCTTGTCCTCAAGCAAATCAAAACCACAACTTTAAATGAGGCTTCATCATTTACAAAACAATTGCCATTGCGATTATGAACATATCACCACATCCCCAACCTATCTCATTCAAACACCATACTTATGGATTTGGTTGATACTAACAATTAGGCTCAAGTATGTATATATTTTCTCGAATAAGTCCCTCTTAAGGAAAATCAACTTCAACAATGTGCAAGGGAGTTCTAAAACAATCAAGTGACAAAAATAAGCCTCAATAAGTGACTCAAAGACACTAGTTCACTATGATTGCTCACTTTACTCAATTTCACCGGTCTTTTCTAATTCATGCGCCCTCACAAGAAAGAAAGTCCCAACAAAGAACAATATATTTACAACAAACACAAGGGACAAAGTTTTCGAAAACACTCGCTCTCACAAAGAAACTTCAAGTGTTACGACACATCATACCATAAGCTTGCCCTTATTTTAATTCAATGCTTATTCAAGAATGCTTAGTTGGAGGTCCCATAAGGACTTTTTAAGCTTGTAATGTAGGTTTAGGGAAGGTTGGGTAAGCATTTGGGTACAAGTGACTTCATCCTCCTTGAACACTACTCACAAGTTTCATTCTTTTGTATATCGACTCTCTTTAACTTACATAGCCTCATTGGCATCTAGTTCCCAATATAGAACCACTTTACATACCTCTCCCAAATTTTATTCAAGGCTCCATAATGTACATATTTACACGTATATGTAAAGACTAACTCTTTTTTTTTTTTTTTTTTACTTATGGAGCTTGAATATTTTAATACAAATACTTTGAGGTATGTGGATACTCAATGCACAACCTTACCAATCTCCATTTTGACACCACCCCCAACTTAGGCTTTTAGCCTCATTCTCAGTGTTCAAAGAAGGACGGGTTCAAGAGAGGGAATTATTATACAAAAAAGGAAAGGTTTGTAATGAGTTGGCCAAAGAAAGGTTTAAAGGCTCAAAATGGGTACTAGTGACATTATTTATGCAACGGTAGGCTTGAAAGGCTAAAGAGACTTTAAAATTAAAACAAAGAATGCCTAAGATCATTCCTTCAACCAAATGTACTATCATTAGCATTGAAAAACTAACCGGGCAAGTTCTAGATGATGGAAGTAAACACAAGATTTATTTCAACACTCGCTAACACACATGGCACATGAATTAATGAAGACGGATCAATTCTATAAAACTAGTGAGCTAGAAGTCACTAAAAGAGCCAAAAATTTATCACCAAAATTGTTTTACACCATGCAACTTACTTGTTTTTAGTACTTTAATACAAATTTTTGGAGGGGTATTCTTAATTCATAATATACATACAAGAGGCTAATTTTATTAGTATCAAATAATCCAAAAGCCTCATCCTAACAAAATAAGACTAATTCCCTTAAGAAGGTTGTCACACTATCTCTCATCGGGAAAAGTCACCCGGTTCACTAAGTTGTTCCTTGGGACAGAACCGTAGAATGAAGAAAACCCAAGGAGTAATAAAAGGAAAGAAACTACTCTACATAATACTAAAAAAAATAATATAGGCTAATAAGAAGAAGTATAAATAAGAAAAGCACAATACTAACACAAATATAACTAATCAAACCAAGTATAGAACATCAAAGTCAAAAACTACAAAGCATAGTCACAAGCTACACAAGCCACCCCCAACTATAATATTGCAGTGTCCTCACTGCACAATATCAAATGTAAAGCATAAAAAGTTTCAGGGTCTCCCTGAGGTCTTCATCAGACTAGCAGACTGCGGGAGGAAGGCGGATCACTGCTGAGCTGAGCTCGTGGCTCCATCATCATCGGTTTCCTCCTCCTCCTCCTCCTCCTCCTCATCATCATCTCCAGCAGACTCTGTCATGAAAGAGTACTCCTCACTGTCATCCTTGGTCGCCACTGGGATCTTCTTATCCGGGTTTCCCCATTTGAAGATTGCCTTGATGCCTCTCCACATCTTGATCATCAGCTTGCCCTTCTTCTTGTTCTTTTTCTTCTCTTCCTCAAAGTCGGACTGAAGGGTGGCATGGGCCTTAGCCAGAGTTCTGTATGCTCCCTCCAGTTTAGTCACTAACGCTGCCATCTTCTTCATGTTATCATTTTGGAGTGTCTGGGCATCCAAGTAACTCTGCATGTCGTCCCTGGAGAAGTAAGAGGGCCCAGGCTGTGAGGGGGATGGCCCACTAGGAAGCTGTGATACTAACTCCTTTATGGTCTGAAGCTCGGAGTTAAGGATCATAAATGGCCCCCGAGCAGCTATCTGTGAAGAGGACTCTGAACCGGTGGCTGTGAAAGTGATTTTCCTCTTCTTGCTTTTAACCGCACTCCCCTCTCCCGTCACTCTCAATGGATGAAAAGGTTTGTCCGCTGGTAGCCACCGATCGGTGCTACGAACATCAACCTCTGCCCTGGTGCATAGCATTGTGATAAGAGAAGGGAATAACAGACCTGCATCCTTGTTGCTTGAGTACTCTCTCAAGTACTGCCTCATCTCCTGTAGAATGTAGTATCCTACATTCACCGGCGTGCCATCTAGAATGCATGCTATGATCAATGCCCGGGTGTAGGAAACATCAGTCATGTTGCCACAAGGAGAAACTCTGTTGTTGAGGAGGTATAGCCACATTTTAGCCTCGGCTGTGAAGTCGGTGGATTTGAACCCTTTTCTTCTATTTCCCCATTTTTCTCTGAGCTGTGGTGGAAAGAGCTTGGAGACAAGCCATGCTCCATTTTCACAAGTATCCTTTTCTCGTACTTGGTCCACCGGAAAGTTGGGAATTCCAATAGTATCATTGATTTGTTCAATTCCAAACCTCACTAACTTTCCTCGGATGACTATCTGTGGGCTATCAAAATTTACCCGCCCGAGGTTAGCATAGAATTCACGGACCCACTCCTCATTGGCTTTGCAAGGAGTGGGGATAAAGCAGGACCATCCCGATGATTCAAGTCTAGCATAGAAATCCGGAAGCTTTTCTACCAACTTCTCTTCATGAATTCCTTTTTCAATGATAATCTTCTTGTGGACGAGGTCATCCAAATATCGCCGCTCACACTCAGCGGACATGAAGCGAGTATCATCATATGGTTCATTGATTTCTTCTTCGACTTCTCTCCGTTGTCCGCTTGTGGTTGCGTCCATTTTCAAATAAATCACCTACAAAAATTCAACACAACGTTAATTGGGCAATTGAACCAGATTAAGAACTTCAAAACACTGCAATTTAGCCAAAAGTTTGGATTGAACGGGCCCGGGAAGGAGCAGTTGCAAAGCTACTGGAATTTGCAAAAAATTCCAGTTTTCGCTTCTGCGAACAAAGAGCCGCAGAAGCGGATCCGTATCTGCAAAACTTTCTTCGCTTCTGCGATGGTCTACGCTTCTGCGAAGGATGAGCCGCAGAAGCGGCTACGTTTCTGCGAAGAGGAGCTCGCTTCTGCGAGGAGT
The DNA here is from genome assembly GCA_032618575.1 of Nicotiana noctiflora. Classification (NCBI taxonomy): domain Eukaryota; kingdom Viridiplantae; phylum Streptophyta; class Magnoliopsida; order Solanales; family Solanaceae; genus Nicotiana; species Nicotiana noctiflora. The sequence continues at coordinate 834,706 of JASVEL010007604.1, forward strand.
ATCGCTTCTGCGTGGCTTCCTCCGCAGAAGCGGATTCGCTTCTGCGAAACAATTTTCGCTTCTACGGTCTTCGACATATTCTTCATTCCCAGCACTTTCATCAAAATTTTTACTTATTTTACAATGTCTAAACAAATTTTTGGCTTGTATTAGTGCAGTAAAAGGATTTATGATTCAATTAATTCCCATATGCGATGTAAAGCCACAATACTTCATTGAAACAATGTGACAAACATCTTGCGGGCAGTTTAATTTGACCTCTCTTTGAACAATGGTTGTGGTACTAGACTTCCCAAAATTTGTTCACAATTAACAACACACATTATCTACACTCAACCAATTCCTCACTTCCTAAAACAATCTAGGATTTAAAAACCAAAATAAGGAAAATAAAATTCAAGATATATTACCTACAAACATTGTTAGATATGGAAATCACAAGGAATGGGAAGAGATTACCTGATGTTTGCAGAAGAGAAGGAGACTACACGAGATGCTTTTGACAAATTTCTAAGAAAATTCGGAATTTTTGGGGATTTAGGGTAGGGGAGACGGTTTTTTATGTGAAGAGAAAAGGGTTAACCAAAAGACTTAACCCCCTCTGTTTTGAAATTAAAAGCTGGACGATTTTCGCTTCTGCGAAAATTTCTGCGCCCCTGCGGAACCGCTGAAGCGACAAAGTGGCCGCTTCTGCGAAACAAGCCGCTTCTGCGGTTTTAAAAGCGCTTCTGCGATGTCGCGGAAGCGTAAAATGTGCCGCATGTGCGATATGGTCGCTTCTGCGATGCCACGGACGCTTCTGCGAGACCGCAGGTGCGAGTGTTTTATCGCAGAGGCGGTTTTAGCAGAGTTTTGGTGCCAATTTTCTTCAGCTACTGGTTTGTGACTGTCCGGATATCTCAACCTGCTCAACTCAACTCCAAAAAATCTGAAACTTTTAGTTAAAAACATTATTCTAAGATATTACAAAAAAGAAATTTTCAAAAACTGATGAAAAATTTTGAAAAACGACTAAAAATTTTGAAAACGATGGGTTTCCTCCCACCAAGCGCCGCATTTAATGTCGTGGCACGACACAAACAACATTACCACTTTTCTCGCCACTTGGATGATATGAATTGGGCCCCTAGCTTGGAATCAAGCTTATGACCACGAGCAATGGGGGTGGTAATTGGATGTTCGAGCCAATGCTTAAAATTTTCATTTTGCACTTCTTGGCTTTCAAGTGAGGAATGTCGTTTTGATTTTTTGCCTCCTCAAACCGTAAAATGTATGGCCAAAGTTGTTCCTCCTCGCATTCCTTCATTGATTCATGTGGTTCAACTCCCGTGTCACCACACAATTCCAAGGTTGAAAAATGTTTGGAATGTGACTTTAAGCCCACACTTTGCAATTCTTCTATGTTGACATTCTCTTTTTCCCCCGGATTAGAGTCAACAACAACCTCATTAGCAATTACACCGGTTGACTCCAATTCTATGTTTTTGTCGGCATCAACAACACTTATTGAGTTGATTGGCAGATGTTCAATTCTTGACTCCTCAAAGTAAAGCTCACTCTCTTCCTCGGAATTGGACTCTTCTTGGCTTTCATCCACACACGAAATTTGTTGGGCATAGTTAGCCTCAACCAAAATTTGCATTTGATCCTCCGAAGTGCGGATGTGTTCACCATTGTAATTTATGCATTGTTTCAAGTCCTCGAGTGCAAAGTTGCGCTTCTCCTCATTTTCAAGAATGACCTCCAACATGAGCAATTTTCTCTCATTTTGGGCATTAGAGAATTCTTCTTGGTTTTGATCAATAGCAAAGGAAGGATTTTCATTTTCAACATCCAAGAAAGATTCTTGGTTTTCACTTACTTCCGAGGCTTTGATCATTTCATCCATTTGTGAGTGTAACCTTTCCAGTGCTAAACCATTTTGGAGACTAGTCTCCAAAAGATGTTCCAAGGCATGTTCTTCCTTGTTTCCTTCTTCAAGTAAACACTCCAACATGAGCTTGAATTCTCCATTTTGACCATGCTCAAATTCTTTCACCTCCATAACCCTATAATTCTCATCAAAACAAATAGAACCATCATAGTAGGGGCTTTGGGAAGGGAATAAAAAGTAAGCACAATCATCCCAATGACCATTTTGGAAACCACACTTATCACAAATACTCCACTCATGGGTTTGGAATTGTGCGCACAATCCACCCCGGGGAGAATTTAAACAATTTTGCCATGAGTGTGGTCCTCCACAATAAGGACAAGGATCATCAAAATATGAACAACTACTATCCGACCAATTTTCGTTATATGATGCCATTTTTCAAAATTAAGAAAATAAACAAGAAACAAACACTAAAAATAGACCCAAGGTAAGAAAAATAATTACACAAATATTCACAAGTTTGGACCAAAGCACTTTCGCTTACTTCTCAAACAACCTAAATTACGCCAAATTGTTCCCCAGCAACGGCGCCATTTTTGATAACGTCCATTTCCACCGCTAAAAAGCAATAGGCACGGACGTATGCAATATATTTACCCAACTATGAGTCGTGGTCGAATCCCACAGAGAACAATATGTAGGCGATTAGGAATGCAAGAAAATTATCGCTAGTCGCGCTAAGCCAAACACTTAAGATTTTGGGTTTTAGAAAATGTTTATATTTAAATGCGGAAATGTAAAATAACCTAGAAAGCGAATAAAATGATCAATGGCTACAAGTATGAATGCATCGGGAATTACACTCAAGTAACGATCCAATGTATTTCATGATTTTACAAATATGAATGAGTTTATGTTAATTAGCCACGGATAATAATTCTTAATTAGCTTCTTCCGAAGACTAACAAGACTTCCTAATTGAATTATCCCTAATCTCAATTAGAAGATTAAGCGCACCCGATAGGCTACAAGTAGTCAATCCTATCCCTAGGTTGAATCTATAAAGTGAAGGTTAACGCCTCAAGTTCTTGTTAATTAATCTTTCCCAACTTCGAATTATCTTTTCCAAAATTAATTCAAAGTAAATGGACGAGTCCTAGAGTTAGCTAATATCTTCGGAAACATTGAAGAACAAGAATAATTAAAGTAACAATAACTCAATTCATAAATATATAAAAATCATTCAATATATAAGCACAACAAGGTATTTAATCCACACTTTAAATATGAATATTCCCATAAACAAGATTCAAGTGTTGGAAATAAATACTACACACTTAGATATACAATACAAAGCAAGGAAATGAAGAAATAAACATAAATGGGTAAGAAATCCTTAACCACAAGCTTTAATCTTCAAGACCCAAGTGTGTGTGCAAAACCCTAGCTTTCAAACTTGTTCTCTCTAAGCCAAAAATATGTCCAAGATGCCAAAGATTGATTAGAGATTCAGAGATATATTACAATATCTGTTTGGACGAGTATATAATTGATTTAGTGTCAAAACGTGTGAAATGCCCATTCTGCCCAGGTCTGATGCTCAACATTCGCACCTGCGGAAAATACATCGCAGGTGCGACTCCGCTTAAGCGGAAATTTTTCGCAGAAGCGACAACTGGGCCTCCTGTCAAGCCATCGCAGAAGCGTACATATGGTCGCTGAAGCGACATCGCTGAAACGCATGAGATTTCGCAAAAGCGAAATTGTCCGTAGGTGCGATCTTCCATTCGCAGAAGCGTGACCGCTTCTGCGTCTTCATCTCCGCAGGAGCGGAACTGGCTGGCTCTTCGACTATTCGCAAAGGCGATCAAAATCTCGCAGAGGCAAGATCGCTTCTGCGATCAAAGTTCCGCAGAAGCGAAATGCCTGACAGTTTTGCAATATTCCTTCTCTTCTTAGCTCAATTCCTTGTCACTTCAGCCCAAATCACCTACTAGCATCATTTACCTGAAAATTTAGCAATAACCACCAAAAGCAACCTCATTTCATATTAAAAAGGCATAAAAAGCTAAGCAAAAGAGGCTACAATGAGTGGTAAAATTGCCACTCATCAAAAGTCAAAAAGGGGGTCATTATCTTCTAATTGAACTTCCCCCCTTCCTCCAACGCTCTCACCTGATCCTGAGCTAGAGGCCCCCGAAGGAGCCATCATCATCTTATTTTCCAGATCAAGACCCACAAAAACCATTGCAAGTAGGAAACCTCCGGAATACCACCCGAACCGACTAACAACCAAGTGAACAAGAATTCGTTGGTATAAGCGCCTCAATAAGATATCTAAATTTAGACCAAAAGATTGTAGTAATAGAGAAGCGAAGCAAAGAACACCAAAAAAAATGAGAATGGAAAAGACCATTCCTCGAAGACGGGGAGATAAGGGAAAAAGGATATTCATGGTAGCGCAGTTAGTATGGTTGCTATTTCCTGTGCAGTCCTTGTCCGTAGAGATATCCTAATTCGGCTACCTCTCCCACTCATCAAGGTAGATATCAGAAACGAAACTATTGCCAAGGGAGACCGGAGTATGCTACGCCCCATCACCTACAAAAAGATCAGTTACGGAAGTGCTGCGCTTCTCAGGGCCCTCTGCGTCAGAGCGACCCCGCCGGGGCGATCCTCTCCCGGAGTTCAAGTTCGATCCATTAGGTTCTTTTTTTAGAAAAGAAACGAGAGACAAGAAAACATCTTTGATTACGATTAAAAGGAACAATCTCAAATAGACCAAGATCAAATTTCGGGTCATTTCTTGGTGAACATGATCTGCCATAATCTCTTCGATCCCTTCATTTATGTGCCAGAATAGAGAGAGATTTGGTAGGAAAGTGGAAGAGACCTTTTTTTATATGATAATCAAAGGGAATGGGAAAGCTGTAGTAATTCTTTGGAAAAGCCCGGTTCTCTTTCTCTTCGAGCTTTCATTCCTCAATCCACTGATTCCTTCCTTCATATACCTCCCCACCAATAGATAGAGACAAATAGGAATAACCGAACCACGTCTACAAAATGCCAGTACTATGCAGCTGCTTCAAAGCCAATGTAATGCTCCTTGGTCAGATGACCAAGATATTGGCGAATACCACATATGATCGAGAAAATATTACCTATAATCACATGAAAACCATGAAAGCCAGTTGCTAAGAAAAAGGTAGAACCATAAATACTATCCGAAATAGTGAAGGGTGCTTGATAATATTCCATTCCTTGAAAGCCTGTGAATACTAGAGCCAGTGAAACGGTAGCTACTAAAGCGTAAACTGCTCGTTTTTCCTTCCCCGCGAGTATAGCATGATGAGCCCAAGTTACGGCAGCTCCGGATGAAAGGGGAATAAGGGTATTAAGAAAAGGGATTTCCCAAGGATCTAAAACCGCAATCCCTTTTGGGGGACAAATACCTATGATATCTATCGTAGGTGCCAAAGAAGAATGATAAGAAGCCCGAAAAAGAGGAAAAAAAAACATAGCCTCCGATACGATAAACAGAATAAAACCAAATCGAGGTCCTAATTGTACGACTTTGGTTTGATGTCCTTCGAACGTGGATTCAAGTCGAACATCATGCCACCATACGAACATGGTATATAGGATAAATATGAGGCCCAAACTGAGAAGTGTTGCACCCCCTTGAAATGAGTGCATGTACATCACACCTCCTACGGTTGTTGCCAAAGCTCCGAGTGAACCCGAAATAGGCCATGGACTTGGATCTACCAAATGATAAGAATGCCTCTGAGATTCAATCATAAACCACTTTGCCTCGGTTCTATGTAAACCCCCCCTTCACCCCCACCCCCTAAAGTAGTAAAGTAAAGAAGGGCTCTTTGGGGTCTAATTTTCTTTCTATCTGACAGGACAAACAAAGAAATAGGAAGGGATGGTTCTTTCATTCCATTGATAGAAGTCTAACTAGAAAAATACTCTCTCTATTACTTTGAGAAGAGAATCATTGGTTTGACCGACGAACTACGTGGGAAAAGAGAAAGTCTTTCTTTTATTTGAAGCAATATTTTTAGAAAGTAAGAATTCCATTCAGTTCGCTTTCGGAAAACTTGCTGGTCGCGGATTAGTTCGTTCTGCGCCGCCAGCGGCCTCAACTCAAAGGCGCAGGTTGATCTCTCTGGTTGAGGCTGCATTCATTTATTCATATTCAACTTGACACGTGGGAAGGGCTTACTCTACTAGTGGCTCGGCTTGGTCTCGCTCCCTTCCCGCACTATTCCTCCCCACTAAAAAGAGCGATTGAGAATCTCGAGAACCTTTCCGAACGTCTGTCTTCGCGGGGCGATTGGAAAAGAAAGGAGTATTAAATTCTTTTACTGCCTTCCATTCCACTATTCTGATCGAATTAATTGCTCTTCCGAACGACCAAGTCATAATGAGATTAAAAACCGATGCTTCCTTGGCCGTGTGGAACATGGATTAGCATTATGTCATTCCTACAAGTGATGACCCACCCAGGATTGCTATGTACGGACTTAGAGATCAAATATAATATGTTTCTTTCCATTCCTCGTGAGCCACTTATTTCTCCGAAACAAGAGATTAAAGTCATCTTCCTCCTTTTTCCCAAGAAGTCGACGGCGTTACACCATTGGGATACTTCGAATAAACTTGAGTACATATAGGATACACCGGTGGTAAAACCTTTTCTCAAGATATCTTCCAAACTGTTGGGGTTGTTGCTCCGGATCTTGTTCTCCCGGTGTGAAACCAATTGGTTCCGTAGTTTTAGAATTCTGCTGATCCCAAGTACTCCATCTCCATCATTGCATATAGTAATATTAAAAGTAAAGAGGAAACGGCATGACCAGAAGAATTGTGTGAAATAAGTGAATTTATCCAGTTGAGGCATTCTTGATTGATTGAGACAAAAGGATTCCCTCAATACAACTTAACTCTGTCAAGCATGTACGTGTAGTGAAGAAGTATAGAGCACTTTGGTTTGTTGTTAACCAATGGAAAGCATGGGAGAAAGATACACAAACTAAAAAGGGCTAATAAGGACCCTCATACTAGAACACATAGTTGATTAAATCGAGAAAATGGAAGAGATCTTCTAAAAGCCAACTCGAACACCCCCTTAAAAGAACATCGTAATAGGTATCTTGGAGGTGTCCTGGAATTAGAAAAGCATCGTCTCCCATAACAGCCTGAATTATATATGCTATGTTCCACTCCGGAGGTAATTCCCTACCTCTGAGTCGAAGAAACTCCCTGCTCTTTTGGCAGATGCCATCAAATAACTGAGTTAACTCAGGTGGAGCTCTTTGCGCGTCCGACCTAGTTGAGGAAGTGCTACTAGCAGAAGGGAATGAAGAAGTGGAACTTTGCATAAAGTGAAGATCGTTGGCCGTTGGATCTCCATATAGTCTAAAAGATCTGTTCTTCATAAACCACTTTGCCTCGGTTCTATGTAAACCACCCCCTTACCCCCTGTATCTAAAAAGTGGTAAAGAAGGACTCTTTGGGGTCTAATTTTCTTTCTATCTGACAGTACAAAAAACAGGAAGGGGTGGTTCATTCATTGCTTTGACTTTGAGAAGAGAATCGTTGGTTTAACCGATGAACTATGTAGGAAATATGAGTTGAGAGGACAAGAGGATTCGATCTCCACGAAAGGCTAAAGAAACATAAAAAAAGCAAATCATCTTTATTTCTATATTATACGCAATTTCTAAATAAGGGTAAAAGACATATAGAGAGAAGCAAAGGACAGATATGCCAATCAGGGATAAGAAGATAAAGATTTCAATAACTTAGACTCGAATTTGAAATAATATAATAAGCTCTTTCTCGATTCGTCGCATTTCTATCTCTTACTATCAAAAAGAAGACTAACCTTCCATTTAGGGTGGTATCTTC